>OV725082.1:124426520-125662770 GCA_928085145.1 Nezara viridula
TATCTTAAAGCTCATGAATAAAACAAAATGCCGAAATCCATGTTAAGGACATTGCTGCCTATAATTGGTTGAGATAAATAAACCGTGATTTACTGTAATATAAAAACTTACAATTAAAATTACTAGTTGGCCTGTGTGGATTAATTCGCACAGCTTATTGGCCGGTGCATAAATGACAATAAATTTAAAGAAATAAGTAAATAAAATAGAATTTTATTTTCCTCCAGGACGTTAAAAACGTTTCGAGCAGTTTGCTCATTCTCGTTGTTTTGTGCTATTGTATTATATATAGCGTAGATTGATCTTTGTTTGATGATGATTAGACAATCAATAAAAATAAATAGAATCATCATTTTCTAATTATAGTTACTTAATACTTAATTTGATTGTAAATTTGTACTTACGGGAAAGTCTCGAGTTCCTTCAAGAAGAAGCGTCCATTTTTATGATACCTGAAACAAATCATTAATAATAATTATATCATAATTTTTAATAAAAAAAAAATATATATACAAAAGATGTTTCAGCTAATCAAGTTCAAATAAAATAAGGTCCACAATACTACATACATGTTCCTATACTAAGTTTTAAAATAACTACATTTAATAGTCCGCAGTACAGACCCCTTTTTATCAAATTATTAACATCCGTCTAAAAGTTTTTAAATAGTTTCATTTTATCGTAATTTACAACTTTTATATTTATAGAAATTCTGGAGACACTAAACACTCGTAAACATCCATTTGCTTTCCACTTCAATCATAGGATAATTGCATCACAGAATTGAGAAAAAAAAAGTGGCATAAAAAAATTTTCGGCCAACTGGCGTAACTTCCACCTCCAACGTGTAAAAATAACGAGGATATATAGGGCAATATTTTCATAGGCCTTTTTCCTCGATTTTGTGATCGTATGATCTTACGATGTAAGAGGAAAGTAAATGAATATTAATAAACTTAATGAAAAAAGTCCAATTTCAGTGAATTTTCGTAGAAGTTACGATAATATGAAGCCATTCACGAACTTTACTTTACTTCATAGAAAGAGGTCTGTACATCAAACTATAAAGGTTTATTTTGATGAGGTTATGAACCGAATAATACTTTGTCGAAGCAATTAAGTTTTTTCCTCATTCTTTCTTGTTAATTATACAGCTATTTTCAGACTACAATTTATTTTCTATAAATAAACGTTGTCAATTAGTCAATAATTATTACCTACATTTATACTTAATAATCAATAAGTTACTTAACATAATTACGTAACAGGTTACTCAAAAGAGCATCTAACAGCTTGTGACGTAAGGATGAAACAGCTACTCACCTAATAACAAATTAGAGAGTTGGAGAATTTATATCTCAATGTTGAATGGAAATTGAAACTGGGATAAACAACTTTTTCCTTTTTCCCTCCTTTTTCTTTTAAGTTTTTTTTTTTTTTTTTTAGTTCTTACCAATTCAACCCCATCTGAGCAGAGAAAGCATAAAGCTATGGAATTTCAGCAACTATCCCACGAAATAATTGCATCGTTTCACTTTCTTATTCGGTAAAGAAAATAGTATTATCCCACTATGTGCGCTTTTTGACATTAATACATTATAACAGTATTGTGGTGATCTATCCAACCCACAGGGGAAATTCACAAGTCAATGTATCCATATTTTCCAGAGAAGAAAGTTAGTATTTTCGCCTAATATAAGTAAATGATATTAGAATAGAAAAACTACTTTATTCTATGACAAAGTCCCTTAAAAATAATAGAGTTGTACAGAAAAAAAATAAAAAAGATCTGTTACATTATATAAAAAGAAGAAAAGAAAACTTTAAGTAAAATAACAATTTATACAAAACAAAAAAATAATCGCTGAATAGAAAGAAAAAAAATAACTCCTCCGATAAATAATAGTTTATTGGTGAGTTTTTTTCATATACCATAAAGTAACTTTTTAATTGACTAAAAATGTTAAATCTTTCAGCTTTTGACCTCACGAAATTTTAGCGATGAGATTGAGAAGATAATGGAAAAAAAATGGCAATAATGAAAATGTATTTGATTTTGATAAGATCTACATAATATATATTTTAATATAATATTAGTACTCTATGTCTAAAAGTAAAAAAAAAAAAATTGGCAGTGTCGTCCAAATGCGAGACTAAGACGTGTCTTCGTCTTGCGAACGCAGTCTTGGTCTTGATCTTTGTCTTGCACAAGAGTCTCGCAACAGACTTGTAGTTACTTATTACTATAGAGATATCACTGTATTTTTCAGATAGGAGAAACCTAACTAAGACCGAATGAAAAATTGGAAGAGTTAAATGTAAAAGTTTATTGGTTATAACAATTCTTTACATACAACAACTAAAATTGTCAAGTATTAGTAGCTATTTTGCTTTAATTTTTATTCACAAAAACGATTTTTTTTTATCAGTATTGGTCTTGGTCTTGCAACAATCAGACGGTCTTGAACTTTGCATTTTGGCCCACACTAAAAATAGAATAAACTTTTTGTTTTTTAACAAGCACGAATGCTGATTTCATACTTCTTACTACATAGACATTTGTCTATATTTTTCCAAGAGCTTAGTAGTAATTGTCGATGATTTCGTCCTTATATTTAGTCAAAACATCATTTTCTTACCCATTATGATTGGAACTTTTTATTGTTCAGCGTTAATTTATTTACAAAATGCATTAGGATTGTCTTTTTTATCGGGATTTATTTAAAAGATATATATATAGAGATCACGGGCGGATCTACGTGGGGGGGAGGGCTTTCGGGCTGAAGCCTTCCCCCCAAAATGGGAAAATATAACCATGTTTTTTCGAAAAAAAATATAAAAACATTATCTCTTAAAATATTATTGTTCATGTAATTACATTTAAAAGGGCTTTAGGAACACCATTTCATATAGGTAGTTAGTTTCTTTCTTTTTTTCCAAAGTAATTATCGTTTTTTTTTATGAAAAAAAAGCTTTCGGGCTGAAGCCCCCCCCCCAAAATTAAATCCTGGATCCGCTAGTGATAGAGATTTGTACTAGATTTTTTATGAAACATGTCTTTATCAATTTTCAGCATTTGTTTTGAGCTAAAAACTAATCATAATTTCAATAACTGAATTTTAATCTTAGAAACATTTTTGATATGTTTTACATTTGGAACAAAACTTTCAAATATAAACCTTATTTTGATACTCAATATATGTTTGTATATGTATATATATATATATATATATATATATATATATATATATATATTTTATCCAATAAAACACCTATGGAAGAATTTTCATAATATAGTTTTAGATAGAAACGTAGTATTTTCATATATACAAATATATTTTCCCATTTACTGGCAGGAGTTTTTCCTTTCTATAAAAAAGTGAAAATGGTTATGAAAAAGGTGGGTTGACAGCCTCTACATAACCATCTTTTGATTGGCAGCCAAACGCACTATTACACTCCGAGGGCTGTAGCCCACAGCGGGAGTAATTCATATGTCAGTTCCGAACTGAAGGCTTTCCCTGTATTCAGCTGTCTGCGTAAAAAAAAAGAAAAGAAAATTGTAATCGTGAACACTTTCACCCAAAACGTAATCGTTTTTATTTTTTTATTCGTTTATTCTTAGTTCAGTGAATAAAGGCATTGTGGTCCTTTATACAAGGGTGAGATTCGAGTAAGGCCCTGGCAGGTAGTTATTCATAATGTTTCATCAGCCGTTAATCGACGTTAGAAGAGTCTCCTGATGATTAGTATATATAAATATTATTTTTTTTTTTTCGTTTGGCGCTACAGACCAGATGAAGATCTTTGACCGCGAGATGTGGTTTCTGGATTTAAGTACACGGGGGTAGGGTCATTAGTGCTACGTCCAGTCGGTGTGAGTTGCCTTTAGTAGTCTGACGGGTCTCACTTACCGTGGGGGGGATCTCGGGCAGCTTGGCTTTCCCTGCTGGACGGTCATTCAAATCGGGTCACTTTGATCACCTATTGCAAGCGCCTTAACCCGCACGGCTAATAATATATGTATGCATATATAGTAGGGATGGGATATCGAAGGCCCAAATATCGATATTTTCATCGATAGAAATATCGGCCAATAACTATCAATGCCGTCAAAATATCGTGCTTGAAATATCGGTATTCGATATTTTCATCGATATTATAAACATTTTTGAAATATGAATTTCAATATATTGATTCTCTAGCACATAGGCGCATAAAAAAAAAATGTTATATTCCTCTTTAAATTAATTATTAGAGTGCTACCAATGGGTAAATTCTCTACAAGCCTTGTCATGTCATGTATTTATCTTTATCACATTTGCTGAATTTATTTTAAATGTACTGTTGTAAATTTCATAAATAATAAAAAAAATTAATTAATGGAAATATTAATTCTTCTACCTTCCTCTGTAAAATTATTTTTTTTGTAGTTCCTGTAAATTTTCTTCATTCAGAGCTTTTTCTCCAGAAATTTCCATTCAACCAATTAATCCTTCCATTCACCCATAGATCGGATTCAGTGAAGTGCTAATTTATTTGCATCCTATGTAGATTTCTATGACAATTCGTGGTCTTTGTTTGAGAAGGTTCTAACTAACAAATATAGGTAACTTGAGTTGACTGAATGAGAAGCGCGTTATTCAACACTACTTAGGGATGGCCATAGATAGTCGATGGCTTAGCGGAAAAATAAATGAATATCGATATTTTTCTTTACCATGCACTACATTCGATATGAAACAGCCAAGATGGGTATAATTTTCTTTCTATTTGAATGCAAACATTCCTGCATTGAGTTACTTAAAAACTTAAATAATACTTATAATTGAAGAAAATCACTCATTTCTTTTATTTAATATAAAAACAGCAAAAAATAAAATAATAACACTTTTTTTTTATTTATATGATATTTACAACTGTATAAAAAAAAATACATCTAGCAAATTCGCACATGGATATAATGACATTAAACACATGTTGAGAAACTACCCATTCGTAGCACTCTAATAATATGTCTATATTAGGAGATCACGTGGCCGTCTTCTTTTCAAACGTCTCGGAGGGTTATCAGGAATTGAATAGGAAGCAAGGTTAGAAACAAGAGGGTTGGGATGGTTATGAAGTTTCTTATGGAAGAATAGATATCTGGATTGGGCCAGATCTGAAACATAAGGATCATTAAGGTCATGGTGGATGATTTTATTTGTAACAAAGTAGGGAGCATTGAGGATTTTACCAAGGGTTTTGGATTGTAAGGATTGGATACGTGAGGAATTTACAGGTTTGGTGGAGCCCCATAGCTCAATATAACATCTTTTATGTTATATATCGATATTTTTCTCGTAGGTTCAATAGTTTTCAAGTCATAACCTCGAAACTGAAACAAAAAAGAGGTGCAAATTATTGACACTTCCTTAACAGTGGATACCAGATAGGAAGTGACAAAATCCATAATCTGATATAGGATTCTAATAAGCATATATAACCAATTTATGTTTTTCTTTTTCACGCTCTATTCGCACCTCCGTTGACTGGACTAAAGACTGACCTTTATGAATGAACGAAGGACGTTATGAATGAAGAGCGAAGAAGACCCTCGGTGAAAGCGACTATGGTCCGTTCCTTTGTTGGCGGCTAACCCACTTATCCCTATGATTGGAAAGTGCTATTCTCATTGTCTCACTGTCCTCCGATACCTATCAATTATCCCTATTGTTCTTTATTCTGTCATCTATTCAACGCTTATTAATCTTATTTGCAAAATTACCCTCCTTAGCGAAAAATATTTATGGCCTAACCCATCAGATTATTCGGATTCAATACTAAACTTTTATGAACATTTTTTGTGAATTTCAGCCACGCTTATCGATACAACAGTAAGTGCATAAAAATTCATTACAGTACTTAATTATTTAGTGTTACTTTGTAATTTTTCGCAATGAACCATTGATATAGTAATAATATTAACTACATTTTCATACTAGACTGAAACGACAAGAAACCGCTCGACTTTCCCGATTACTTCAGCACTTACTAGACAAATGCTCTAAACTTCTAATTAATTACATAAGACTCATATACATGACTATAATAAGGCCTACTTGGACTTACGGAGTTGAGCTAAACAATTTCACTAAACCATCGAATTCCTCTCATATCCAATCCTTACAATCCAAAATCCTTCGTAAAATCCTTAATGCTCCCTACTTTGTTATTAATAAAACCATCCATAATGACCTTAATGTTTCTTATGTTTCAGATCTAGCCCAGTCCAGATACCTATCCTTCCATAATAAACTTTAGAATCATCCCAACCCTCTCGTTTCTAACCATGCTTCCTCTTCAATTCCTGATAACCCTCCGAGGCGTCTGAAAAGAAGATGGCCCCGTGATCTCCTAATGTAGACATATCATTAGAGTGCAACCATTATGGGTAGTTTCTCAACTAGTGTTTTCACGTCATTATATCCATATGTTCAAATTTACTAAATGTATTTCTTTTACAGTTGTAAATATCATTAAGAAATAAAAAATAAAAAAATACTTTTATTATGTACAATCTTTTTATGCGATATTCATTTCTGGAATGTCACGTTGCTATCTTCCGTACCCTTTCCCTATTAGCACTATCATCCTCTGTCAGTACTCCAACAGTCGTATCTTCACTGATATTCTCTATCTACGGCTTCCATGCCTTCTATATATACATCTTATTCTTATCTTCTCTTGACTGCATGTAATCAGTTTAAGATGCCAACGCTCATCATCCATTTTCATGACCTGCCTATATTAAATTATAACTTAATATTAAACTTACAAAAAAAATCTTATCTTTCATTGTATGTATTGGTATTTTTCTCATAGGTTTAATAGTGTCCGAGATATAGACTCAAAACTCTAAACAAAATCTATTTCCTTAACAGTTCAAACATAAACATAAACATATATGTAACCAATTTATGAATTTTTTTGCACCTCTATTCAAATCTCCTTTGACCCAGTCAAAGGAGATTTGAATAGGCGTGCATTGACTAAAGACTGACTTTTATACATGCAGCTTTATGAATGACTCTTTTTTACTGATGCATTCAGATCAACTTCTACACTATTTCTTATTTAGAACTACAGACAGATTGTTATAATACTCAATAAAGAAAAATTTAAAAAAAAAAAAAAAAAAGAACTTTTCACAACCTGGATATGCAACAACTTCTCCAAAAATATGGCTGTAATAACCTTTTTTTCACATACCTTTGTTACCGCCCATGTCTCTTACCCATACCAAATTTTTCCATTGAGGAAGGACTGGTATATTTATTTATTTATTTTTGTTAGAAGAGATAATTTTTTGCGCCATAATAAACCGTTGAGGAGACCTTTGATAATTATTTCCATTTGAGATTTTATTTTTTTTATCCCTTTGCACTATAATAGCCTAATGTATAAATATAAATTAATGACATTAGATATTCATTTCATTTATTTTTATTTTAAGGATCGTAAAGTAATAATGCGTGTTTTATATTTTATGAAAATTAACTAACGTGCGATCAATTATTTCATACAAGTACAAAATAAAAATTAGCAAGAAACTTAGTATCAAAGAGATAAAACACAAGATGGATAAATACAAACACATTACCTCAATAAGTGATAATAAAATAAACCAAGAAATATTGAATCAGAATGGTGCAAGCATCATTTCTAAAACTTTTATACCACACATCCAATCTAAAATCCTTCATAAAATCCTCAATGCTCCTTACTTTGTCACTAATAAAATCATCCATAAAGACCTTAATTTTCCATATGTTTTCGATTTGGCCCAATCCAGATATCTATCCTTTCATAATAAACTTCAGAACCATAAGAACCCTCTCGTTTCTAACCTTGCTTCTTCTTCGATCTCTGATAACTTTCCGAGGCATCTGAAAAGAAGATTGCCTCGAGATCTCCTATTGTAAATACATTTTTTTTTTAGAGTGCTACCAGTGGGTAGTTTCTCAACAAGTGTTTTCATGTTTTTATTTTCTGTTATTACATTTACTTAATGTATTCTTTCTTAATACAGTTGTAAATATCATAATTAAAAAAAGAATTTGGACAGTGGACGACGTACGGCGGACGGACAAACAATTTTAATTCTATTTTCGATTTCTACGTATTTTGAAACGTAATACCTCAAATTTTGAGGGGTGTTAAGTTTTTGATTTTTTTAGGACTATCAATGGTTCATTAATGAAAATGATAAACCAAAAAACTATATTTAAATACTTATCGATTTATAGTCTTTGTCTCCTCTGTATGATGCTTGTTAAAAGCAGTATTTTAACTTCGATTTGAAAATATTTACTCAAAGAGTCCGTTAGACCCGGATTTACTTTTTACAAAAAAAACAGTAAAGATAATGAAACCTTGAGGCTTTGCCTTGTGACGCGGCTAGCTCAGGCGGAGTGGTGGAGTTATATCGAAGGCAGTTCAACAGTTTAAAATATCTTATCAAGGCTGCGACCGCTGGAACACTACACCTGTTAGCGAGGTCGAGGAGAAACCTTTGATATCAAGTGGATATAAATAAATAAATAAATAAATATATTAAATCATAAGAGGATTGTTAATATTCGAACAATTTAAAAAAAAAAATGTTAGATTAGATATTTTTATCAATGTAATTTTTACCAGACTATGCGAAGTGACTGATTTTTTGTGCGTATGATTTGGTCGATAACTTTGACGGCTGTAATTACTCTGTGAGATCCCTTCAATGTTTTGAAACAATTTGACCTCAACTACTGAAAACAAAATATTATCATACTTTATTATTGCGATTGATAATAAATTGATATTAAATTATTAATGCTGTAAAAACTAAAACTAATTTAATTAGATAAAAATATTTTAATTTTAAAAAAACCACTAAGAAAATAACTTTATCTGTGTTAAGAGACACAAAAAAATGGTTTATAACTAAATACAAATATAAGTGGCTTGTTATTTAGTGTCTATGAATATTGAAACTTGGTGCAGTTATTGGGCGCCTTTCACGACACATTACAGCTGTTTCTGTTCTATACAACTAGACATAAGTTGTATGTTGTATCGTATTTTTTTAATTTATTATTATTTTTTTTTTTTGTGAACATACAGAAGGCTAATTAATGTATTGTCAGAAGATTTTGGAGTTTCGTTCGGGTGTGCAAGGTACTCGAATATTTCTCCAAATTACAATATTCATTGACACTAACAACCCGCTTACATTTTTACATATATATATGCATCATTTTTCGTCCCTTAAAACGGATTGTTTTAGCATTTCACCTCCGTGGCAAAGATATTAGAAAAAAAAAATTTTAATTAGTCTAGCATAGGTGTGAATGTGTTTTATTTACTTTAATTTCATCTAGCTTTTATCTATTATTTCATTATTTTTTTGTTCTAGACCATTTATGTTTCCAGACCAATTTACTTATTTTTTTTTTCTTTTTCATTATTATTGATATTAATTGTATTTACATATTGTGTGAATAAAAAAAGTAAAAAAAAAAAATTAGTCTAGAAACATCAAGGTTATGAACTAATATAAATATATTTATTATTTAATAAACTTTCTTTAGAAATAACTACAGACAAACGATGCCATTAAGTATTTAAAAATACTCGTTGGATTTTTATTTTATGTGGTTACAGCGGTTATTTTCGAAGATATGAAGTTAATTCTCAAGATCTTTTAAAAACTTTTTAATGTTTTATGAAGTTTAGATTTACCAAAAATAGGTGATAATAATGTGTACGTAAATTATGTATAATTCCTCTTAATTATTTAATTCTAAATTATTTCTAGGCTTATATGTAGTGTTGGTTTATTAAATCTGAATTATCATGAATAATAAGTTATTAATATAATCATTCGATTTATTTTTTTAATGCCATGAAATGAAATAATCTAGCTTGATTCAAAAACAAAATAACAATTAGGATAACCTACATAGTGCTGTCATTAAATTATGCTTAAACAGGATAAAGTAATTATTAGTAATGGTATTTTGTCGAAAACCCGCCTGTTTAGCCCTAACAGCGGTCGATTCGCCTCCCCGACTTTCTCCGAATCATGCCTAATCAGGGAATAAGTGGGCCAATTTTGCAGTTTCACCTTGCTACGATTTTGGGCTCTGATTGACAGTGTAAACATAACGGTACATCCGATCTTCCCGAAAGACCCGACAGCGAAATACACCGAGAAAACTTTCCACTTCGTGATATTAGACTGGAAAATAATATAAAATGATTCTCAAAATAAGAGACTACCTATTGGTATTATCTCCATGAATATTCTACACTAGTTGGTCCGTGGGAATAATTCGAAGAAAATTTCGTTTATTGAAGGAATAGCAAAACAATATGGAAATAAGTAGATTCTATGTATTATGTAAGAAAGGAATTAATATTTTTTTCTTGGTCGATTACAATATTCCATTTAACATAATATACCAAAATATTTCTGTACATTGCTTTGCTAGGGCCTATTTTTAAATGCTGACTGGAAAAGTAAGAAAAAAACAACATCATTTTGGAATTTTTTGCGAGTAAAGTTTCTTTTCCTTCATAACTTTTCCCCTTTAAATTTCGAAGGAATGTATCTATTTTCCCACCTGAACTTGAAGAAGATTTTTAAAATTATGGCTCTATAATTGAATTTGATGAAGAATTGACGAAAGTATGCGACAAAAAAAAACACCTTTTAGAAATTATATGTAAGACTAGTTGGTCCGTCTGAATAATTCGCAGAACATTTTGTGTAGTGAAGGAATAGCAAAACAACATGGATATAAGTAGATTCTATGTATTATGTGAGGGGGGAATTAATTGACCTATTTTAGGGTCTATTTTTAAACGGTGGCTGGAAAGCTAATATTCAAAATAAGGCTTCGATCATAGGATTTTCTAAATTATTAAAAAATATAAAATGTACGAACAAAAAAATGCCTTTAATAAATAATTAAGTATATATCAGCCAGGAAAAAATGGTAGTAGAATAGTAAATTCTAGTATCTTTAAAGAGGAAGAATATTAAAAATACCAAATCTAATGTACTATATATTTGTTAATAATTGTCTGAATTTTACGACTTTTTGTCGATACAAATTGTTTCGGATTTACAAAATTCTAGTCGATGTTCATTATTTTTTGTTTGTTTTGTAACTACTTTCATAATCTTTCTAATTATCATGGGTACAAGAAAAAAAATGTACAATTTTTTAGTTATTCGCAAATAAAGTTTCTTTTCCTTCATAACTTATTTCCCTTAAATTTAGAAGGGATGTAACTTTTTTTCCCACCTAAACTTGAAGAAGATCTTTAAAATGAGGGTTCAATCATTGAATTTGATGAAGAATTGACGAAAGTATGTGACAAAAATACTTTTAGAAATAATATGTAAGACTTGTTGGTCCATCCGAAGAATTCGGAGAAAATTTTGTGTAGTAAAGGAATAGCAAAACAACATGGATATAAGTAGATCCTATGTATTATGAGAGGGAGGAATTAATTGTCCTCATATTATGTATAAGAATTTGTTGCTAGGGTCTATTTTTAAACGTTGACTGAAAAGCTAATATTCAAAATAAAGCCTCGATCATTGGATTTTCTAAATCATTAAAAAATATGAAGTGTATGAACAAAAAAATGCCTTTAATAAATAATGCAGTATATATCAGCCAGGAAAAAATGGTAGTAGAATAGTAAATGCAAGTATCTTTAAAGAGGAAGAATATTAAGAATACCAAATCTAATGTACTATATATTTGTTAATAATTGTCTGAATTTTACGACTTTTTGTCGATACAAATTGTTTCGGATTTACAAAATTCTAGTCGATGTTCATTATTTTTTTCTTGTTTTGTGAGTAATTTAATAATGTTTCTGATTACCATGGGTACAATAAAAAAACATTCATAATTTTTTATTTATTCACAAATTGTTGCGGATTTACAAAATTCTAATCGATGTTCATTATATTTTTCTTGTTTTGTGAGTAATTTAATAATGTTTCTAATTATCATGTGTACAATAAAAAAAAATCCATAATTTTTTATTTATTCACAAATTTTTGCGGATTTACAAAATTCTAATCGATGTTCATTATATTTTTCTTGTTTTGTGAGTAATTTAATAATGTTTCTAATTATCATGGGTACAATAAAAAAAAAATCATAATTTTTAATTTATTCACAAATAAAGTTTCTTTTCTTTCATAATTTGTTTCCATTAAATTTCGGAGAGATATGACTATTTTTCCCAACTGAAGGTGAAGAAGATCTTTAAAATGAGTGGTCAATAATTGAATTTGATGAAAAATTGATGAAGTTATGGCGTTGCGACAAAATAACACCTTTTAGAAATAATATATAAGCTTGTGTAATTTTTAATTTTCTATTTTGTATTACGCAGTTGTAAATTGTAGCTTTTCGGTTAACATATTGACTAACTATAATTTCAACATTTTTGAGTAATGTTATTATAGTGACATTTCTAGTTGGAAAATTTATACCTTTATTCACAGTTCTATATTTTAACACCCGCTCTGGAATTAACTTAAACACTGTTTGTACAGACATTATAAATTTTCAAACTAGAAATATCACTAAAAGGACTTAATTAAAAAGTGTTGAAATTGGAGTTAGTCATTCTGTCAACTGAAAAGCTCAAATGATAATAATATTAGAACATAGATGGCAAACCTAGACATGAGTGTTTTTTTTTTTGTTTTTTTTTTACCCTCAATTATTTCACTGTTCTTATTTTGCAATATTAAATCATTAATATTATTTTATATTTATAAATCTTTAAAGCATAAAATAATGAGATTAAATTGAACATGTATTTTAAAACTAACACAATGAATGAATATTAAGTGTGAAGTGAAATATGAGTTGTAAATATTTTGTTACGGTGAGAGAAAGGAGGAAGAGAATATATGAAAAAAGAGAATAATGGAGTGAGGAAAAAAACACGAATAGTAACATTAGGAACACAAAGAAAATACAATATGCCAAGCAACATAACATTACAAAAAAATTGTTATCTGTATTTGTATTATGTTATATCTATATCATTACGATTTTTCGGAATGTTTTACCATAAATATTTTTTTTTAAACTTTAGTACCTTCCTTATTTTTAATAACATACATAAGCAGACAAAAATGTTATATATAAACAATAATTAAATAAATATTGGTTTACTGGTGTAGTTGACATATAATACTTTCTTATAATTATAAAAAGACTATACCAAAACTCATATCGGAAAAAAAAATATCGAAAAGATATATTAAAAAAAAATAATAATAAATAAAGTAACATTCTACAAAATGAATCGCGTACAGGAACTGAATGATAACATTGAGAACATATTAAATAATATAATGGCAACAAATTAGAAAAATAGCAACAAGTAGGATAGAATAGGTACATTAGATTGAAAAAATGAAATATATAAATTGGATAGCAGTAAATTACAAACTGATACCAAAAATCTGACTACACATTCTATGAACATAACAAAAAAAAAAGATATTGTAAGGAAGTACTATTTCAAGGCCAACGGTTGTACAGGGAGGTGATTGGGCCAAGTTCATGCTCAATCACAAGGTTTCTCCTTTTATTATTTATTTCAGGGTACCTACTTTTAGGCTGGATGTGCCCTGAGAAAGGTCTCCCGACCCCAGGATCGATCCACGGCTGATGAAACAGAATATATAATTACTTGCCATCAGCTGGATTCGAACCCAGGATCTCCAACTTAGGAAGTCAGTGTCTTACCCCCTGAGCTACCCTACTCTCTTTTTGATTAGGGAGTTTTTAACTTCGGTCGCTACTAAAAAAAAAAAATGTGATGATAGGAGCTCGGTAAAAATTAAAAACTTTCATTGACGGTCACCATTATTAAAAATATGATTGAAGAAAGTGAGGAAATACCTATTTTTAAAATATCTATTTATCTATTCAATACTTTTAAATGATTACTTGCTTCCGAACTACTTTGACAAAATGATTGGGTGAATTCAGTTCAATAAACACAGGATGGGTGGGACTTCGCTGACTGGAAGTCGCAATATCCTTTGCTGAGGCCTATTATATCACTTTCCAAATGATTAAATATAATCTAAAACTGTTCAAAAATCACTCTTTTAATTTTATCTTAAATGCAGCTGTACTAGAGTGCAATGAAAGTGAAGAAAAACATATTACATGATTTTTTATAATTGTTTGATCTTGTTATTTAAATAAAAATTATTTATAGTTCTCAAATTTCAACATTCATTTCAATAAATTAAAAATCAATTTTCTGGAGTAGTATTTTTGGTTTTAGGTTCAAATATAGCAGTATGCCTATTAATTTGTGATTCGATTAAAAATTCAGTCATGTTTTTGTAAATTAGAAGAATTATTCCATTTTGATCGTTTATTGTAATCCTGACTATTTTTTTTTTTTAATTGCATGACAAGCATAGTTTCTATAGTTTGTTATTTTTCAACTCAACTAGTATGAACATGCCATAGAAAATATAACAAGAAAAGAAAGCAGTTACTATACTCGGAATCAAATTTTTTTTTTGTTGAATTGGCTCACGTTAGTGGAAAAAAAATCTTAGGTTTTCCTAGATTCCATGATTGATCAAAGCCGATATACAGAATAAATAATTACCTACCATAACCACACTCGAACCCAGAACCTGAGAAACATAGAAGCTCAGTACCTTAATCATTAGAGAAAACAAAAGTTCTGCTTCCTTGGTCGTCTAAAGTTCATTTTATTTTTCGTTAAATATTTTAGTAAAGATAAAGAACTATAAATTAATTTCTTTGAAAAAAATTAGACTGCAATAAATAATGTGGTTCGTTTTTTTGAGGTTAGGATAATCGCTTAGATTTGTTCATTCATATTTCAACCTCCTTGGTTGTTTTTTCGCAGTTAAGAATTTATCCTGTGTCACACCAATCTATTTATAAATCCCAAATACTCTTATTCTAAAATACTTAAGCTAAATCAACCTACGCAGTTTTGAGACCCGTTTAGCTAACAGATAGACTGAAATTGCTGGTATTAAAGCAGATGACAACATATTTTGCTTATAATCAAAGTGAAAATGGTATCTTGCAAGGAATGATCCAGAGAAGTTGGTATTAGATCAAGGCTGAGCAATCAATGCAACGAGGTGCCCTACATATTTTAAACGCTTAATCAAGTTTGATGTTATCATCCCTTCGCCTCCTCGTACGGTCTTTTCCTGAAATTTTAATTTATTACTCTCAATTTAAATTATTCATCATAGGGGAAATTATCTTTAGAACCCTCGAGTTGATCTTAGGCTGACTTAACTTCCTTGCTTAACACTTATTTTCATTGCACAATGTAAATTATACACCCCTGCTCTTCTCAAGGTATATATATTCTAGTTATTATATAATTACCATACCTCTTCATTATTGAAAATTTATTTAGAAAACTTAATAAGTTTAGATGATTACAAAAGTTAATCATTGAAAATAATAAATCAAAACATGTGAATCTACTAGTTTGTGTTAGCTGAAAATTAAAAAAATATAAGGATAAGATTTTCTGCAAGTTTCATAAAAAATTTTGGGGCGGTACAGTTTACAAAAAAGGACTTTTTCGGCAATTGCAAAGCAGCTAAGCCATAGGGTGACCATTTCTGTATAAGCCATTATAAGGTGTATACGACATTAGAAGCAAGAATCTATATGTTTTACCTGCCTTAACAGCATACGTGCAAATTTGTATTTTTTTCTTCAACACCACACAATAGCTATCCAAAGATATATCTCTTTTCTTCGAACAGACCCCTTTTTATCGAATGAAAACTCATAAATAGTTTCATTTCATCGTAACCTACTATTATTTCATTTGTGAAAATTCTTGGAATTGGGGCGTTTTCAATCTGGAGGGGGACAAACTTTGTCTATTTAATTAGGTACTAAAAACTCGTAAATACACATTTGCATTCTACTTGGATCGTAATAGAATTTGGTCTCAAAATCGATAAAAAAGATGGCCTAAAAAAAATTGTCCTATATAACCTCTTTATTTTGAAAATGTAGGTCACGCCAAACGGCTCAATATTCCTGAAGGCTATTTTTTTTTATCGATTTTGTGATTATTTTACGATCCAAGTAGAAAGCAAATAGGTATTTACGAGTTTTTAGTATCTAATTAAATAGACAAAGTTTGTCCCCCGCCAGATTGAAAACGCCCAAATTTCAGGAGTTTTCGTAAATATAATAGTTATATGTTACGATGAGATGAAGTTTCAGGCGGATGTCGATGATTCGATAAAAAGAGGTCTGTACCACGGACTATAACCGGTACGGCGAAAAATTGTCTTGCCTTTTGCTACGTAAATATTAAAACTACTAAACTGATTTACTTGAAACAATTAACGAATACAGACGTACTCTTTATTGCCGTTTCCATAATGAACTTTACGGATTTAACAATGCATTAACGAATTTAATAATAGTTGACTGACTGTATAAAAAGAAGCTGGATGAGAGACCTCCTTTTATTAATCAGGAGACTTAATCAAGATCGAAAAGAGAAATATCATAATCATAATCCTTCCAAAAAAAAAAAAAAAATATATATATATATAAACAGATTTGTGTATATATATTGCTATACTTTAAAGAGAATGTCTATAATAATAGATCAAGGTTGACAAGTCTCAGTTAATTCCTAATGCTTTACTATTAGATTCAATGCCTTCAAGATTAGGTATTGACCAAGTATATAAAATATATGATGCCTCAACTGTGCTCCGATTATTTGAAAGTGGTAAATATCCTTCTAAATAAGCTTAAATTTATAGATATTCTTATTTAGCATTTCTCCAAGGATAAGAAAGATAAATGTCATTATTTTTATAAATTATGATTCAATAACTTGAGGTCAGATGACATTGACTTCTCTTGTATGAACTGCGATTAAATGAAAAATATCAGGGCCAGGTATTCTCCTAAAGTGAACGGCAAAACCAAACCGACTTCGAGTCCTTGGTCTTTTCCGAGAGTAGACGAATTCAAATACCTCGGCTCCACGATGAACAATGAATGACGAACGATCAGAAACAGACCAGCTTAAACAGAACTTCTCTCAAATTAAGAGAAATCTCAAATTAATAATCAATGCTTTGATAAAGACAGTTCTCATGTACTAACGCATAGAGGAATCAATAAAAAACTGCCAACGGAAACTAGGTAATCAATATCTCACAACATGAAGGCAAGGAGGTTAAGATGGGTAATTAAATCCTGGATCCGCTAGTGCTCTAAGCCAGACTAATGTTCTTAAGATTTTGGAGCTCTGCTATTATTCTTAGGAGACTATAGTCTCAGAATAAAATTATTTTTTTCATTTCATTTCATTGACAACCACACCGATAAAACCTGTAATAATTACAATCTTATAAGCGAGTGAGGTTTTGAACGTTTCTGGACAATCTTTTACTGTAAAAAAAAAAAAAACGTTTTTTTTTATTTTTCTTTATATCTTTGTCCTAAGCTTGCAGTAAAAAGTAAACCGGAAATGTAGCTCATAAAGTAAGAAGAAATTTGTTTGTTTCTTTTTATGAATAATTTCAGTTTTTGCTCATCCATGCTTTTGCATTGTGGCTTCCTTTATGATAGATGGGATTAACTTAATTTGATCTTCTTTAATTTATTTTTTTGGGAGTCTTAGGAAGATTAGCTTCCAATGCCAAGGTCTCAAGTTCGAATCCCGGCCAGAAAAAATATTTATTCTGTTTCATTGGCCATGGAGACACTCTGGGGTCGGTACACCCAGCCTCTATAAACTGGGCACCCTTAATTAAATAATCAGTTAAAGGAGAAAACCTGGCGGTTGAGCATGATCTCGGTCAAATCACCTACTTGCGCAACCGTTTACTAAATAACCTATGCTTCTCCTGAATAGTACTGAACCCAAGACACTTCATGGGTTGTAGTGGTACAGGCGTTTTTTAAAACTTAGTTTTATATTTGAATGAATACTTTTATCGAAATCGCTAACTTTAATATCTGTATATTGCTGAGGAATTTTTAATCCTGTGTGGAGAACAAAAGTATTATAATTTTCTCGAAAAAAATAAATAAAAAAGTTTTAGTAATTTTGTTATCATCAATACAGAGTAACAAATTTTTTAGTAATATAATTTTTTTTTTCATATTAAATTTTGTTCTCTCTTATGATCTTACTTCCTTATAATCATTGTCCAAGTGACAGAATGTTGTATTATTCAATAAATATAAAGTTTAAATATAAAGTTATGTTTTTCCTTACTCGCTATAGGTAGCTGAACTTCTACAATGTTCCTCCTGACCCAGAGAAATACATAAAGTTCAGGGAGGTAGGAAATGCGTATTGTTCTCAGGATGTTTCCCCAGCGGAATAATATTTATATAACCACTTCACCGAAATTGAAAGTAAATGCTGTTCCATCCATTGCTCCGTTGCTAGGCGTGACGACGGCTTCCCTTCCGGTCCATTGACGAAATGATTCCAGACGTTACGTTCCAGCCAATTCAATCAGGTGACATAAACAACTTCTTGTAGGAAACGGTCCACTCTCGAGTCGGCTTGGAGTAGTGAAGTTTTTCTTGTAATAAGAAACACATTGAGAGGGTGCATTCAGATATTTCTAGTGGGTCCTTAGTACATTTATTTATGTTAAGTTTAATACCCTTCGTGAGAACAGTCCTGATGAAGGCCTGAAACTTGGGCTGAAACGTCAGCACAAATTTTAAAAAAGCTATGACGTGCCCTTTAAGATCATAAGATAGAAGTGAAAATATCAACAAGACGGGATTCATATAAAATATAAATTATAATAATAGCTCATTATAAAAATAATGAAATGCTGAACATTCCACTTTTTTTCCACAATTTTTAGTTTCTGAGATATTTTAATCCATATCTACAATAAAACTTTTTATCATTTGGTGTTTTTCCTTTTCGCCTCTTTATCACGTAGGGATACAATTTTTATAAAAGCCCAATACAGAGAGTGTGAGATGCTAAACAATTCTCTCGCTAATAATATGCACGTCCGAATTTTAGTTTTCAAGATCGTTTCACATTAGAGATCTGATGGCTCAATATAATTCACTCTCCACAAAAAAAATTGCAAAACGTGTCTAATGAATTTTTCACTTCAATAGACATTTAATTAAACATATGTATTCAAACTGTAAAAAAATTGTATGGTTTTAGTTACATTAAGATACTGTCAGAAGATATAAAGAGGTCCTTTAATGATTATGACGTGGGAGATTATGCCTCAAGTTTTAGACCTAAGAACAAAATTAAAAATGTTTATATTAATATTTTTTTTTTCTTAATCACGGTGTGAATGTGTTCATTTATCAATACAATTATTGTCCCTGCGACAGAATATTGTATGTCTAAATAAATAAATTTAAAAAAAATAAAAAAATTCTTAATGACATTTACAACTGTATTAAATAAATAAATCTAGCAAATTTGGAAATGATAGATATAATGACATGAATACACTTGCTGAGTAACTACCCAATGGTAGCACATTAATGATATGACTACATTAGGAGATCACGGGGCCATCTTCTTTTCAGACGCCTCGGAAGGTTATCAGGAATTGTAGAGGAAGCAAGGTTAGAAACGAGAGGGTTGGGATGATTCTGAAGTTTATTATGGAAGAATAGGTATCTGGACTGGGCCAGATCTAAATTATATTAATTTAAAGGATAAAATTGGAAAAATTATCAAGCAGGGTTTGTGTATAGAAGTTTCCGTGTTTAAATTGTCCAGCAATATACATAGTAAAAACAAAGCAATATATATGAACAATAGGATATACTAGCATCAAAATGAGGTAAAAACATAATAAAAAACTGCATTGGTACAAAATGATTTTAATGAAAAACATTATTTTGATTTTGAGAATGTTAAAATTCTACAACAGGAGAAAAACTCAAGGAACAGAAAAAGTTTGGAAGTTTTGTTTATTACAGAGAACATAGACTATACTATTAATTTCAAAACTAATCGATGGCAAATAAATCAGAATTATGCATAAATAATAAGTAAAATTAATTTATAAATGTATTGAAAGGCAAAAATAATGAGTTTGTTACTTGTTTAGATATATGATTTAGAAATATTTATGTTAAATTTTAAAAATATATATATTTTATAGAACTATAAAACTGGATTTCAAACATAGAAATTTTATATATATATATATATATATATATATATTATATATATATATATATATATATATATTTTAAATATGAATTAATAATAGGGTTTTGAATAAAATGTATTCATTTTGATATAATATTTATAAACTAGAATAACAAAATATCAAGATAGTTTAATAATGTAAATTTTAATTTTGAAAAATGTTAGTTATGTTAGTTCCCACGAAAGGCGCCGAGAGACAGGTATAAATTATTATAATGTATTTATTTTTACTTTGTTCTTTGTTTCACTGAACACCACAACCAATTTCTCTTCAATTTTTATTTATGTCTGATTGTATCTTTTTTAAATTAGAGTCTTCAAATGTAAGTTTTTTTTTTTTCATAACAATGTTTAAAACACAAAGGGTTGCTCTCTCGAATAACCTTTGCATGATGGGTCAATTGGTTTTAATAATAATGAGTTTCTTAGAAATGTAAATTCTATTTCTTGAAACTTAGATTACTTTAAAGTATTATTTAAATTATATACTATTATTTAGTTGTATTTTTTAATTGTTTTGAAAAGTAAAAAGTGACTTAGTTAAAAATAAAAAAGCATTATTATGAGGACACATTATCTATAAACTATTTATCTTTTAAGCAGGACTTGAAATTAAAAGTTAAGTTTCGTTTTTAATCGGTTTCAATATGATTTTTATGATTCCAATAAGATTGAACTCTTATTGTTTTAGTTTTCGGAAATAAAACGTTTTATCATGAAAAATTTGAATTAAATATTTTATAGAACTTTTAATTTTAAGAAGTTTCACTGAAACATTAAAGCAATTAATTTCGACAAAGAATAAATTTAAAAAATGGTGATTGTGAAGTAGGTTTGTAATACCGCAATTGTTAGTGCAAAATAATGTAAAAATTATGGAAACAGCAGAGGGAATCAAAATATATAATTACACTAATAGATCATAAAGAAATAATTTGATTTTCTTGTTATATTTTTTAGGTTCGGTGCCATTTTTATTTAGTAGGTACTAGGCCAAATATCGCCAAAAAAACGTACGTTTTCATTTTATTTCTTTATTTTTCAACGTTTCGGAGTCTCGAACTATTTTCAAGAGTCTGTAAAAGAAATTTTCATTTAGTTATTTTTCTTTTAAATATTTCATTTTAAACAGTCTGTTATATATATAATTCTTATTCTATTTAAGAAAATTGTTACTGTATAACATAATAATTATTGATTATTTTTGGTTTAAATTAATGTAAAATTACCTATCTGTCGAAATGTCGACAAATAAAGGAATAAAATGAATACGTATGTTATTGGTGACCTGTGGTATAATACCTTTTAAATAAAAACAGAAATAATTTGTTTTTATACTTTACTGTAAAAAGTCAATTTTCACAATACGGGATTTTTCGGGCCAGGGGGTAAAAGCGGGGAATTGATGTCAGAGTTAAAACCCCACCGGGCACCGGGATGTGAAATCAATATTATCAAAGAAGAGAAGAATAGTTGGGGTGGTCAGTCAAAAAAGAAGGCAAAAATAAATGATAATATTTATTTTTACAAATTTGTTATTTTCTTAGCCCTGACGAAGGCCTGAACTTCAGGTCGAAACGTCGGCATATGTAAAAATAAATATTATCATTTATTTTTGCGTCCTTTTTGACTGACCACCCCAACTATTCTTCTCTTCATTATCCACGACAGTCAACCATTTACCAATTATTGTTATCAAACTATCTTTGATCCGGTTTGCCAGTCCCGGTGACCGAGGGGATTTTAAATTCTCCGCCCCAACACCCCGGCCCGGGAAAATCCCGTATAGATTAAAAGGCGAAGTAGGGAAGAACAGAAAAAAAAAAAAAAAAAAAAAGATCCGGCACAGGCATTAGCTCGTTCGACAACGCCGTGAACCGAGCAATTTATTTAAGATAATTAGATATATGTATATGAACCCAAATATAGCTTATTTCTCATTTAACCTTGTTATATACTTAAATAAATTCTTATTTAAGGTAAACTTTTACAATAAACCCAGAAATTCATTACAAATAGATTTGTTTTTAACTTTTATTTTATAATTTCTTTTTTATATCGAAAACGATCTTAGACAACAGTTAATGCCTATATAAACCCTTCGCAGTATTGGATTTAGGACTTTCCATTGTCATAAAAAGTGTGTTTTCGATATTATTACCCTCATTTAACTCACAAAAATATTTCTGAAATACTTTTTAACCCTACACTGACTTCCGATTGTTTGGATTTATAATGTATATATTTACGATTCGCCTATCCAAGCAATACTCCGATCCATACCCAATCTAACGAAAGTAAGCGAAGAGGAGAAAACTGGCCATGACATGGCTTAAACACACATCGCCTGCTTGCCTTCTTGAACTCGACGCCAAAGGAGTGAAAGCCCGCCTGCCTGTCGGAATTTGAAAAGCCATAAGGTCCGTCCGGGAGAGAGCCTAGGGGGGGTCATTCCCAAGGAGTTGGCGAGGAAAGTGAGTGAGCAGTTCACAGTGACGTTGGGCAGGATCACGCTTCATCTTATTGCTTGTTCAGTTTGGCTGACTTTTACAAAATGTAAATCTAACAAGTCATTTACAAGAGAAATCTTAAATATATTAGAAGCAGAAAATGGTATGTAGATGCAGTCAAAGATGAAAAAAGTACACACCAAAAGGCATTATCTTCGTATATGCCGAGGCATATGACTGTCTAAGCAATCATAGCGCAACGAGGGGGATGCGAGGAGGTTCATGCCCCCAATAAAAATGTTGAGGGGGACCAGAATATCGTTACTCCCCCCCTCCTTCCCCTCCCATAATTTGAAAAAATAAATAAAATAAAATTTCCTACAAACAAGATTAGTGTTGCCCAAAATCGGTCTTGCTCTTGCACTTTGCAAGACCAAGACCAAGGCCACCTAACTATTGCAATAGTTGCAGGATAATATGATGTAGACTATTGTAGATTAACTGACTGCATATTTAAAAAGTATAAGTATAAATATATTTCCTTGATAATATTTTTATAGACTTACATAACTAGGCACTCCCTAATAAGGTATATATTGAATCTATGGTGGAGATTGAATAAAGAACGGTCAGTGTAGTATTTGTCTGGGTTCATTCTCATAGTGGTATCTCAGGAAATGAAATAGCTGACCAAGCAGCTAATTTAGCAAGAAAAGGAGAGACAGCAACCATAATTTCAATAAAATGTACCACAGTAGAAGACTGGGTACACTAAACAAAAAACAATTTGAAGGAAGATTGGGGAAACAAATGGAAAACTAAACTGTCTAAACTATTAGAAATAAAAACAGAGTGCAACAAATGGGCTACAAGCACAAGAAAATCGAAGAAGAGAAGAAACTATATTGTGTAGAATACGAATTGGTCACTGCCTGTTAACTCACGGGTACCTTCTCAGAGGACTAGAAGCATCCACGTGCCAAAATTGTGACAATAAACCGCAGTCAATAAAAAGAGTGTCACGATTTCAACAACATTCGTAAAAACTAAACCTACCAATGGCAATGAAGGAGATATTAAGAGACAACGAAGATGGAATCAACACTTTATTCCGATACTTAATAGAAACCCAATATTACAATATAGTATAAAAAACTAACTGCCAATGACCCTCTAGGGTAGAGGCGATTACAAATAATAAAAATAAAATAAAAAGTAGACTGTGAAAACATATTATTTTTATTTTAACGATGTGCAAACTAAGAAATAAAAAATATTTTTCATTTTTTTAACAGTATTCATTTTTAGTTGGTAAAGTTATAGAAATGTACCTGTTATGAAGGCCCTCTTCCTTTCATGTCTAATGTATACAAACTGTAATAAGTCCAATAGTTTTGTTCAGAAATTTTTAAATATATCCATATACACATAACAAAAATCTACAACTTATAAACAAATATATAACTTTATTTTTAAATATTCAATATTAAATTTGTTCGTTTTAAAAATAATTATGTTGAATTTTTACACATAATTAGAACTACTACCATTTTTTTTTCATCGCCCCCTCCCTCAATCAAATTGGAAAATTTGCGCCGATGTAAGCAATATAGCGAGATAAAAGTCAATACATGGGTATACATCTTTTTTTTTCTAAACTATTTCTACTTAATTAAAAAAAAAATTAATATTGGAAATGTTTTTCAAACTTTCACAAGATGTGTAACATCTTAAAATAAAAAATCATATTTTATTAGTCCTAAATCTCTAATAAGTTTCTTAGAGAATTGCTCTTTAGTTTGTTTCGTAATTTTTATGGTTGTTGACAAAATTTTGAGACGTTCAGCCCAGCTAAAAATGTATGGTACAAAAAATTTCCATTTTATAATTTCTGGAAACATTTGTAATTAATGGTTTTTTGATGTGCCAAAAACGAATATCAACTTTGTTCCTCTCTAAAAAAATATATTCACTCTAGTTACCGGGCCGGTTTAGAAAAAATATTATATTTGGAATATAGCTACAATATGGCCACAAATTGGATCAACCAACATAGCATTGTGGTGGTAAATATTTTTTTAGGGGAGAAACAAACTTGACACTAACGTACATAAAATCGCTATTACTACCGCCCTTAAATAGAGGTTTAATGTTATATATTTCATTATTTTTTCTTATTTAAATATATACAACTTAGTTATTATTTATTTTTGCTTTATAATTGGTTGGACTAACCCCCCTCCACCAACTGTTACACTACAGCAGGAAGAGCGGATTATCGGGTTACAGGTCAGCAAACTATCCGAGCCAGGGTGAGAATGCTGAGATTTAATCAGTGGACCCCCCTCAAAAAAAAAAATATATCGAAACCTTCCGAGCGTAACTAAATCTACACTTTTAAATTGAGCTCACAGGGGTTTCGTTCCAGTATGTACCTCAGTTATTAAAAATACATTTTTATTAATAACAACACTATATTTTATTATTTTAATATATTATTTAAAAACAAAAATCATTCTCCTTTAAAAACTGTATTGGACAAGTTTTTTGTTGTAGTATTGACTTATAATGTGTATAATAAAAATATAAACTAATCGATTGTACTACAGTCTCACAATATTGACCTATTGAGGCAAATGGATGATAGACTTGTTAAGCTGTTGCAAAAAGAGTTTACCAACACAGAAAACCTTTAAAAATGGATATCTGCTTTTATTATTTATAAAAAAATGAAATATTAATTTTCACTTAAAAGAAATTAAAATCAATGTTTTTATGGCTCGTTTTTTCCTCTTTTTTTTAAAATTACAATTAGCCGAAATGTTGTTTAATTATCAAATAAATTTGAGCTTTTGGTGATCAATAGGCCTTTTACTTTTATTGCAACATGATCAAGACAGAAATTATAAAAATAAGTCTAAGTTCATTGATTTATAATTATAATATAAAATACAGCTTATGAATTAAAAAAAAATATCTTTCTCTAAAAATGTTATGTGAAATAGGTTGTATTGTACATTTAATAAATAAAAGTTGGAAACCTGTCCATTGATTTAAAAATCAGTTTCGAAATAAAAATTCAGCTAAAATTTAATATTTGTTGTTGTTGTTGTTGTTGTTATTTAGGGCTTAAAGGCGTAAAACTCTGAACTCATCAACGCCTATCAGATCTTCGTTTCAATTATGTCAGTACTTATTTTTTGGGGGAGGGAGAAGAAATATCGAATGTAAATTTTCTTTACAAAATCACTAACTTTAAGAGAATTTATCACAGACCTTATATTAACTTCGTCATTATTTAAAATAACTGATTCCTTTGGTATGTTCCAATTTGGTTCAAATTGATACGTAATAAGGACACTATTGAAGAATGTTGCTGACTGTGAGAATACTGTATCTTTTTTGTGTTGGCATTTTTTTGTAGGCTGTTTACTTATCGGATACGAATTCGTTAGTTTTTTTGCCTATCCTTAGTATAGTTAAGATAACTTCCTCTCAACGAATAATACGGTTCGAAGTGGACCATGGTTTTACAGATTAAATTGATTTCTTCGAATTTGCTCGGTGGGCTCTCGTTCCACATGGATTGCCAGCCAAGAACTGTTTCCTTTTTGAGGGAAAGCCTTGTGTCACCTAACATTTGGTGTTTATTTACTGAAATATTAATTAAACTTTTGAATTTCCCTGTTTAATCAGTTGCATTTCAACATTAATTTATAATTAATCTTTTTTTGTATTTCAAATTAAGTTTTTCTAATCTTTCTATTTAAAAAAAACTAAAAGTAAATTTACTGTATCAATATCGTCAATAAAAAGTTAAATTTTTATAGTAGAGTTTTAATTTTGTATTTCTTTCAAAACCAAACTTATTTTTTCCAAAACGAGCCTTGACGTTTATTTTCTTCCAAACCGCTTTAATTCCATATTTATGTTTCAATGTTTTTTTTATGTACAATTAAAATAATGGTTTTCAAAAGTATTTGCTACAAATACGGAATTGTATGTTGAATATTTTATAAAATATCGGTTTTTTTTGTAATAATTGGGACAGGAAATAAAGTTTTTCGCATTTCCTATATCGTCAATGACGTTTACGGTTATCTTCTGAAATAAACGACTCATTTATAATTGGACTTATGTGAAATGTAATCAGTATATATAACTCTATACGATTCCCTTTTGAGAATTTAGGGCAATATAAATAAGGTAAAAAACTATAACTACTTCATGAATATACAAATACATATTGTTGGAAGATGGCAAAAAATGTGTGTCAAGGAAGCGAAAGCAGACTGCCCGAAGGTTGCCGAATCAGTAACAGTGCTAATTAAATCGACAATGAGATCTCGATGGCATTGTTTCGGTATTATACCTAGTGTCATCACAAGCCTTCTATATCGCACATAAATTAATGGCTTGTAAATAAAAACGGCGTATTTGAGAGGCCGTAAGATGAAAGTAGGTGGGTCAAGGCAAGCAGCATAAGGCAGGGCAATATCCTAAGCTCGATCTTATGTGTTTAGTTACTAAGCTTTTATTTATTGGTCGATATTTTTTCTAATATATCGATATACGTTTTAAAATGTATTAACGATCAATGTATGATGACAACTAAGAAATATACCCACCTTCCTATATAATAGAAACAACACTAAACATATTACAGCCACTCCTTAAAAAAAAATAATAAAGAAAATTCCAAGAAATAAATTTTATTTAAAATATTTTTCTAAAGCTCTCTTCCCTGATTCCATGTTCCACTATGCTTTCTTCCACCTCGCCTTTTCATTCCATCTTTTGTTCTTTATTCCTTTTACTTCCTTTTACTGTTCCATACTTGTTTTGGGAAATCTCTCTGTAAGCATTCTTTTAATGTATCTCAACCATTTATTTTGAATTTGAAATAATCTGGCTGACTGGAACATTGTTATTTCTGAATATGTCCTCTTTATCCTGAGCTAGGATTATTTGATCAAGAATAGGTTTGTGATGTTTACATCTTCCCTAATTCTTATATAATCCATTTATAACCTTGTCACTTGTTGTAAATCTATATTAATATAAATTTTTCATATATATTTTTCATCAAGAATAATTATCGTAACTGAATAGGATAGGAACGAAAAGTGAAGGTTGCCAGAAAGTGCAATTTGCGACATTCACTCACCACCGGCTCAATTATCTTCACTCAATCTTCCCCAAGAAAGGAAAATCTCATCTGAAGCCGAAGTATTTCTAAATTCTTTCCCCTTAGATTCACTCACAATTAGTAATTTTTTTTAGCATTAGGAGAATTTGTGGCTTTTTATAATTGACTTACTTGTAAGTCAATTACAAATTTTAATTTAGTTAACTTTATCTATTTTAGAAATGTTACAAAATTGCTAAAGGCTTGGATTAGGCATTAAGTCATCCAAAAATAAACAAAATAAAAATTGTATTAAATATTTAATAGTTGACCGTTGCATTATTAAGGAAGGAGATAGTCCCTGGTGGCGGTCATAAATAGGCTAAATGGTGGCAAAATTATTTTATTAAAAGCCAACGTTTCGACCCGACTTTGCAGGTTTTCTTCACGACTAAAACGGACAAGATACAAAAAGATATAGAGAATTGTGGAAGTTAAATAATATTTAGACATAAAATTATAGACAATGTGAATAAGCTTATTAAAATTATAAACAGTAAGTACATTAAAATATAAACAGAGTAAGCTAAGTAATAAGATCCTAAACTGAAGTAAATAGATGGCAACATTTATTGTAATATAGTATGTAATATATGCATTTGATCTATCTACACACCCTGGAACAGACCTTACCTAGCATGATGTTTTTTTTTTTTTGTATTATCTTAGAACAGAACTATCTTCTCTGAGATTACAATAACAAAACGTCTGATGAATCGATTCTGTATTAAGAAATCAAATTCATCTTTGAAAAATTTTCCAATAGCTTCATCCAGATCACAGGCGGATCAACGGGGGGAGGGGGAGCTTTCGGGTTGAAGCCCTCCCCCAAAATGGTAAAATGTAACCATGTTTTATAGAAAAAAATATTAAAAACTATCTCTTAAAGTGTTCTTGTTCGTGTAATTATATTTAGTAGGACTTCAAGAACCACTTAAACACCATTTCATATAGGTAATTAATTTCTTTATTTTTTTTCAAATTAATTATCGTTATAGGTATATGAAAAAAAAATCTTTCGTGCTGAAGCCCCCTCCAAAATTAAATCCTGGATCCGCTAATGTCCAGATCAATCGTAATCCTGTTTTTCTAAATAATTAATTATGTAAAAAAATATATAAAAGTTATTCATCACTTTTGGCCATTTCTTTTATTTAAACTAGACATTTGAATTTTAGTTTATACGTATCGCGGTAAAAGACCAAGATTTATGACCACAAGATGTTTTCATACGTTATTTTTCATATTTTTTGGTGTTATTTAAACTCTATAAAAT
This sequence comes from Nezara viridula, assembly GCA_928085145.1. NCBI lineage: Eukaryota > Metazoa > Arthropoda > Insecta > Hemiptera > Pentatomidae > Nezara > Nezara viridula. The sequence goes on from OV725082.1 coordinate 124,455,739, forward strand.
AATAGTCATAACCAGAAGCAAATAATATTATTCTGTAAACATACAATTTATAACTCATAACATCAATAACAAAAAGGCTAGGATATCTTATAACAATCTCTGTTATATAAAGATTCAGAAAACTAGGTCAAAATTTTAATTTTAAATTTTTTTCTTTTTTTTTAATTTAGCATATTTTATTGATCCCATGAAATGAGGGCCTACTCTCCGTTTCATCAAGGCGCAATTTCATGTTTTCCGAGAAAATAAATAAACTGTTTTCCTGCATTTACTGTAATTTATCAAATACCTAATTAAAAATAAAATATTAATTTAGTAAAAGTTTAAGAAAAAGGGTGTCTCATAGGGAGACGTCACGGCTTTTTCCTGGCATGAACACCAAAACTAAAAAAAAAAAATAAAAAATGATATGTAACCTATTAAGATCAGCAAATTTATCAGTGTACATTAGAACATACACGAATGAATAATAATCATTTTTTCATACATTTTCTGTTTAATAATATACATTAAATTTTACTTATACAAATTCATGTCATACAAATTCACGGCGATTTTTTTTTCGTTCACTTTAACACTATATTTATTTAATCCTTTAGGAATATTTCACAAATGCATATTTTTTTTAGTTTTGAAGAAAACTAATAATTGTGTTTTAAACATCTTTCTCAAGGTGGTCACTCTCTTTGATTATCACAGAAAAAATGTTATAAAAGGTTGGTTAATTTCATTGTAGTTTAGCAGTAACTAATCTATTTTATAATTATTCATCAATTCCTGCCAAACACGATCGGTTGTTCAATGTATATTATTTTCATTGAAAAAATGTATAGGAAATATGGTTGAAGCATTTTACACGATTTTTTGCTGACATTTTCTAATTCAAATTAACCTTAATTAAACACTATGAAAAACCAACTTCAGCATTTCTCTTATAACATTGTATTATTTGGACAGAATTAGCCAGATTTCAGTTAAATATGACTTGTTAAATTATTTTTTTTGTTTTATACCTTTCTTAAAATCTTTTTTTTTTTTTTTTATTTCTTAATAATATTTATAACTGTATTAAAGAAATACATTTAGTAAATTTGAATATATGGATATAATGACGTGAAAACACTTGTTGAGGAACTAGTAGTCTAATGATATGTCTATATTAGGAGATCACGGGACCATCTTCTTTTCAGACGCCTCGGAGGGTTATCAGGAACTGAAGAGGAAGCAAGGTTAGAAACGAGAGGGTTGGGATGATTCTGAAGTTTATTATGGAAGGATAGGTATCTGGATTGGACCAAATCTGATACATAAGGAACAGTAAGATCATTATGGATGGTTTTATTAGTAACTAAGTAGGGAGCATTGAGGATTTTACGAAGGATTTTGCATTGTAAGGATTGGATACGAGAGGAATTCGATGGCTTAGTGGAGCCCCATAGTTCAACTCCGTAAGTCCAAATAGGTCTTATTATATTCAAGTATATGAGTCTTTGGTAATTAATTGGAAGTTTAGAGCGTTTGTCTAGTAAGGACTGAAATAATCGGAAACTTCGAGCGGCTTCTTGTCGTTTCAGTCTGGTATCAGCAAGTAGTTACTATTATTACTATATCGTAGGTTCATTGCAAAAAATTACGTAGTTTTAGTTTTCATAGAATTAAATCATTAAGTACTGTAATGAATTTTTATGCACTTACTATTCTTTTGTATCGATAAGTGGGGCTACTTCGTAGTAATCTAGACTAAATTTTCTTCAAATACAAGTAGAGTTTATCTTTCTCAAAAGCATTAAAACTTATCTTTTGCATCTTTGAGAAAACAAAATTAGACTTGACCCCTTTTCCTCTCAAAATTAGACCATGCATTAATTGAACTTTTTTATTGGAAATTTTGTCCACAATCACCTCCCACAGTTTGGCCATTCAGAAATGAATCACCCTGTATAATATAATTATTATAAAATTCAAATAAGAAAATTATTTATACTTATTTTTTCTTATTCGATTTTTTTTGTATGAAGTATGAGTAGCTGTAATCGATGTATGATTTATCTGGTAATGTATGAATGTACATATTATACTCATTGCTATATGTTTTATGCTTAAAAGTAATAAAACATTATTACATTATACAATGTTATAATGTTTATCGAAGAGTAAAGACCCGAGATATTACTAAATAACAGCAATAAGTATAATATATAATTATTATCTTTAAAATTAACAAAATAATTTATATGCCTATTTATTTTTCAATTCTTTGCATTGTGAGGCTTCTGTGAACTTAGAAACAATAAGAAAAGATCTCTTATCTTATTAAGATGATTGTTACCTTCAGAGCCAAGGGCAGGAATAATAGGCAATTAATTTATATCGTGTATTAATATATGTTAATCGTGTTAGATATTATTGTTTATTTTAGCTCATATACGGTCTGGTAGTTACCAATGACGCTGCTCAAGGACTAAAGATCTTTTGAATATTAAATACTAGAAAAGATTATTTTTTTCTCTATGTGAAACTAAACCCTTTCTGAAGAAAAAATTAGAAATATAAAACGAAATTTTACATTATTTCTGTATTTTATTCACATGTTGTTTCATTTTACTTATATTTTATTTGCCTATTACTGAATGTAGGTTATTATTGTATCATGAAGGAATTGAAAAATTATATATACATCCTTAGGATCCAATATTTCTATCCTCGTTTTACGTTTTGGGCATTTAGTATCGAATTCGGTTATAACATTTCAGCGTCTACTTTTATCTACGCATGCGCAAATATTATTTTAAAAAGCATATATTGGTTCAAAAAGAGGCTCTTCTGGTATGGGTTAAATTTGAATCAATGTTTGGAACATAGGTACTAAAATTTTCTGTTGCACCATTTGTAAAGTTGAAATTTTGTAGTCTGCAACAAATAGTATAAGTAGTCTATTTCTATGGAAAATGATGGCAATAAAATATGGAATTATACTATTAAATCATAAAGATATAATCATTTTTTTATGATCTATAAAACATTCAATTTTTATATACGACCTATTCCATTAACAGTAGCGAAGTTCTAATTTTCCATTCGCAAATTTATTTGCCCTGGCAATAGTATTTCGAAAATGGTTTGTTCTGTAGACTTAATTATAAAAAAAAATAATGGATTTATTAAATTTAAAATAAATCCTTGAAATATAGATGATTATGCACTGCATCCAAAAACCATCAGACCGTTCTTAAACTCATCGATTCAATTCAACGCATTCATATATTTAGCGATTGAATCACTGATGGCTTAGTTCCATTGACTTTTGAGGTTGATGAATCCACTAGATGTAACCTCATTATAATCTCCGTGTTGTTGTTTCAAAATTTATTTTACATATTCAGTTTATAGTCCGTGGTACAAACCCCTTTTTATCAAATTATTAACTCCGTAAATAGTTTCATCTCATCGTAACCTACAACTATTTTATTTACGAAAACTCTTGGAATTGGGGCGTTTTCAATCTAGAGTGGAGCAAACTTTGTCTATTTAATTGGGTACTTAAAATTCGTAAATACCCATTTGCTTTCTTCTTGGATCGTAAGATAATTTGATCACAAAATCGATAAAAGAAAAAAGCGGCATTCAAAATTTTTGAGCCGTTTGTTGTGACCTACACCCCCAAATTTTCAAAATAACAAGTTTATATAGAAAAAACAGTGCAATATTTTTGTAGTCCACATTATAACACAATACTTATGTCGATTTTGTGATCAAAATATGTTACGATCCTAGTAGAAAGGAAATAGGTATTTACGAGTTTTTAGTAATTAATTGAATAAATACATTTACTTTTAGCATTATTATTTTTCTGTATTATTTATTGTGAATGTGCTCTTTGAACACTATTATAGATGTCCTTAAATTGTGACAGATTGTAATATTTCTCAATAAATATGTTAAAAAAATTAAATAAAGTTTGCCCCCCAGATTGAAAACTTCCCAATTCCAAGAATTTTCGTACATCGTAGGGTACGATGAGATGAAACTATTAACGAAATTTCAGACGGATGTTAACAATTCGATAAAAACGGATATGTACCACGGACTACTAACTTCTAGTTTAGAAAATCATCATATTGTAGATATTAATCAATAAAAAAAAATATATGTTTTCTTCATTTATTAATCGTTATTTATCTAAGCTAACACTCAAAGTTTTTAGCGTTTACAGAGTTACGAATTACTCTACTGTGCTGAAGTTGTTTTAGCTTTAATGTTTCATTCTTGTCAATGATTTTATTTTATTTTAAAATTATCTCGTGTAGAGAAATATTATTATATATCCTTACAGCCTAGGAATTACGCTGAACAATTGTTATAACAAATGAACGAAATATTTTCAACTAGAATGAGCCGGTTATGCTATATCCTATTTCACTAATTCATGGAAATAGGAAATCATCGACTAGAAAAACAGTTCTTGTTTTTTTGTGCTTGCATAGGCGGAACTGGCCAAGACATTTTTAATGTTACTGAACTGAACATAGAAAATCGCTAGTAGAACAATTTTGCACATCTTGTAGTATTGAAGTAGCATTGATAATCAAGATGCTGCCGGATATAAAAGTTCCACTTGGAACCTCCTTGATCCGTTTTGCAATTGTTGGTGCAAACAACTTCCAGTTTGTGGAGGTACGCGCTGACCCTAACTACTTCAACAAAGTTTACTCCCTCCTACGTGTCAGGAATGTTTGGGCAGTTCTGGTCTTTTGGTTTTGTGATTCATAGTGCCATCTATGAAATGGAGTGTTTAACTTTATAAGTTCAAGAGGTTTATAACGGAATCGATCAGTTTAGCTTTTCGTCGAAAACATAATAATTATATTTATGTGAATTAAGTTGAAAAATACGCGCTTTAATAAAAATGATTCCGTAAAAAATGTATTTATTTTCCATGCAATTCTGCTTTAAAAAATAAAACGTGAAACTTCAAATTTTGAGAGGGGGTTAAGTTTTTGATTTTTTTTGTCTATCACAATGGTTGATTGTTGAAAATAATAAACCAAAAATATTAAAAAATCGCGATATTTCTACTAATAGTGCTTTGATTTCGATGAAACCTCCTTCATTTTGTATGAAATTTAAATGCCTTTAAATATATCTTATCACAATATCGACAAAAAAGTATATACTGTTTGAGTTAAATTGTCAAGTTTGAGTTAGATTCGGAATTAAATTTTACCATCCCTCGTAACTTTTTTCCCAGCTTCTTTTCGTTGAAGTATGTTAAATAAATAAATTTAAAGGGCGTCAATAAAATGACTTTAGCGAAGTTTCATTGAAATCGGTACATTTGTTTAGGAGCTACAGTCTATAGCAAAGCAGGTTTTTCGAAAAAATCTCAGGAAAAAATCCTGAACTCATAAGAACAAAAAAAAAAAGCTGCAAATTATTTCACAATGGTTTATTATTTCCAAACAATTATACATCTAAAGTAACATTACCTTCCTAGTTACAAAGAAAAAGAAGTAAAAGATGATTCCAATTATTGGACTAAACTTTTTTTTTTTAATCACTAGTAATATGTTACAAAAAAATAGCATTACTTCAGGAACACATTCAAAATTTAAAAACCAAACAAAGGATATAATATTTGGAGTAGAACATATAAAAACTAACTGAAGACCATATCTTTGCTCCTAAATGTCCGATTTTTTTTTTTTTTTTAGGAAATTCCATAAACTTTAAAAAATATATACAATATAGACAAAGAAGTGTAAACTTTTTGAGTTATTCAGAATTTAATTTTACAATCCCTCATAACTTTTTTTCCAGCTTCTTTTCGTTGAAGTATGTGATATAGATAAATTTAAAGGGCGTCGGGAAAATGAGTTTGGCGAAGTTTCATTGAAATCGTAACATTCGTTTAGAAGCTACAGTCTATAGCAAAACAGTTTTTTCGGCCGCCATTTTTAAAGTAAAAGGCGGATGGTAATGTCGATGAAAGAGGATCATCCTCGGGTGACCTCTGATTTTATATCCAAATTTGAAAAAAATCGGTCCAGTAGTTTCGGAAAAAATGCGCGGACGGCGGACGAACAAAACAATTTTTGTTCTTTTTTTGAATTCTACGCATCCTGAAACGTGAAACCTCAAATTTTGAGAGGGGATTAAGTTTTTGAATTTTTTGGTCGATCACAATGTTTCATTATTGAAAATAATAAACAAAAAAATAACAATATGTCATATCTAAGGACAATTATAATAGTGATAGAAGAATAGCTCATTCTTACTATGTACAATAAATAAACAGCAAAATAATAATATTGAACATTTAATAGTTGACCGTTGCATTATAAAGGAAGGAGATGGTCCGGGGTGGCGGTCAAAAATAGGCTAAATAGTGGCAAAACTATGTTATTAAAAGCCAACGTTTCGACCCGACTTTTCAGGTCTTCTTTCAGGAAGATGTTGTGTATTCAGCTAGGAGTTTCACTTAGAACTGAGTTCTAACCTCCTAGCTGAACACAGCTCACTGAAGAAGACCTGCAAAGTCAGGTCGAAACGTTGGCTTTTAATAAAATAGTTTCGCCACTATTTATGACCGCCACCCCGGACCATCTCCTTCCTTTATAATGCAACGGTCAACTATTAAATGTTCAATATTATTATTTTGCTGTTTATTTATTGTACATAGTAAGAATGAGCTATTCTTATCCTAACTACTTCAACAAAGTTTACTCCCTCCTACGTGTCAGGAATGTTTGGGCAGTTCTGGTCTTTTGGTTTTGTGATTCATAGTGCCATCTATGAAATGGAGTGTTTAACTTTATAAGTTCAAGAGGTTTATAACGGAATCGATCAGTTTAGCTTTTCGTCGAAAACATAATAATTATATTTATGTGAATTAAGTTGAAAAATACGCGCTTTAATAAAAATGATTCCGTAAAAAATGTATTTATTTTCCATGCAATTCTGCTTTAAAAAATAAAACGTGAAACTTCAAATTTTGAGAGGGGGTTAAGTTTTTGATTTTTTTTGTCTATCACAATGGTTGATTGTTGAAAATAATAAACCAAAAATATTAAAAAATCGCGATATTTCTACTAATAGTGCTTTGATTTCGATGAAACCTCCTTCATTTTGTATGAAATTTAAATGCCTTTAAATATATCTTATCACAATATCGACAAAAAAGTATATACTGTTTGAGTTAAATTGTCAAGTTTGAGTTAGATTCGGAATTAAATTTTACCATCCCTCGTAACTTTTTTCCCAGCTTCTTTTCGTTGAAGTATGTTAAATAAATAAATTTAAAGGGCGTCAATAAAATGACTTTAGCGAAGTTTCATTGAAATCGGTACATTTGTTTAGGAGCTACAGTCTATAGCAAAGCAGGTTTTTCGAAAAAATCTCAGGAAAAAATCCTGAACTCATAAGAACAAAAAAAAAAAGCTGCAAATTATTTCACAATGGTTTATTATTTCCAAACAATTATACATCTAAAGTAACATTACCTTCCTAGTTACAAAGAAAAAGAAGTAAAAGATGATTCCAATTATTGGACTAAACTTTTTTTTTTTAATCACTAGTAATATGTTACAAAAAAATAGCATTACTTCAGGAACACATTCAAAATTTAAAAACCAAACAAAGGATATAATATTTGGAGTAGAACATATAAAAACTAACTGAAGACCATATCTTTGCTCCTAAATGTCCGATTTTTTTTTTTTTTTTAGGAAATTCCATAAACTTTAAAAAATATATACAATATAGACAAAGAAGTGTAAACTTTTTGAGTTATTCAGAATTTAATTTTACAATCCCTCATAACTTTTTTTCCAGCTTCTTTTCGTTGAAGTATGTGATATAGATAAATTTAAAGGGCGTCGGGAAAATGAGTTTGGCGAAGTTTCATTGAAATCGTAACATTCGTTTAGAAGCTACAGTCTATAGCAAAACAGTTTTTTCGGCCGCCATTTTTAAAGTAAAAGGCGGATGGTAATGTCGATGAAAGAGGATCATCCTCGGGTGACCTCTGATTTTATATCCAAATTTGAAAAAAATCGGTCCAGTAGTTTCGGAAAAAATGCGCGGACGGCGGACGAACAAAACAATTTTTGTTCTTTTTTTGAATTCTACGCATCCTGAAACGTGAAACCTCAAATTTTGAGAGGGGATTAAGTTTTTGAATTTTTTGGTCGATCACAATGTTTCATTATTGAAAATAATAAACAAAAAAATAACAATATGTCATATCTAAGGACAATTATAATAGTGATAGAAGAATAGCTCATTCTTACTATGTACAATAAATAAACAGCAAAATAATAATATTGAACATTTAATAGTTGACCGTTGCATTATAAAGGAAGGAGATGGTCCGGGGTGGCGGTCAAAAATAGGCTAAATAGTGGCAAAACTATGTTATTAAAAGCCAACGTTTCGACCCGACTTTTCAGGTCTTCTTTCAGGAAGATGTTGTGTATTCAGCTAGGAGTTTCACTTAGAACTGAGTTCTAACCTCCTAGCTGAACACAGCTCACTGAAGAAGACCTGCAAAGTCAGGTCGAAACGTTGGCTTTTAATAAAATAGTTTCGCCACTATTTATGACCGCCACCCCGGACCATCTCCTACCAAAATAATAATACTTAAAGTAAATGTATATAGACTAAACGAACCTAAACTAATCAAAATAACTATTTAAATACACATATGCTTTTATACAATATTTACAAAATCCATTCATTCAAGATCTCCGAGCCAAGCCTTACCCCCATTTACTCATCTAAGGAAAGGCAAGACTCTAGGAGATCAGAGCGGCTGTCACTCAGTCACAAATAAAATTATTTAATAAAAATAAAAAATAAAGTACGATGAAGGGCCTTAGATGCAGTTCAGTACTTAGTAGGGAAATACTGTTTCAAAGCCAACGATTGTGCCGATGGGGAGAGGAGGAGAGTGATTTGGCCGAGATTATGATCAGTTACCATATCATTTCTATAATTAATTATTTAATTAAGAGTACTGACTAACTGCGCTCTGCTCTTGGAAGTACTCCTGATTCCAGGGTCAATCATGGCTGATATCACAGAATAAATAATTACCTGCCATTGCCGGAATCGAACTCTAGATCTTGATCATATGAGCACAATTTCTTACTCACTGAGCTACCCTGCTTCCTAGCGCACAGTAAAAGCACTCTTCATTTTCAATCACTTAAGAAAGAGACATATTACTTCGGTACGGATTAAATACTAGTTTACTCCACAACCTAATCTAGATTAAACAACATATAGTCTCATAATTCGACTCTGATATGCTTGAATGTTAGTATATGCGCTTTATTTATAGTGACTGCTAAAGATATTATCGGAAAGCTTAATATATATATATATATACTTTTTTTTGGATTTGTGACATTATTGAATTAAAGTGGTTCTTTTTTTATAATTAATGATTGAAACTTCATATAATTTTTTATTGTCAATTTAGCACATTCATTGACATTTACTAATCTTTCACCTACTGAAGAGTAATGTAAATCGGAAATGCTTTTTTAATAATTTCAGAGGTAAATATGATTGTTATAACATGATGTTACAAGATATGTTAGGTTAGGACCAGTTTCCTTAATGATAATTGATGACTTGGCCTGTGTTCAAACACTGTCATGGAGGCCTTAAATAGTTCCAAGGACCTGGTTCATTTTTGGAAGTGCTGAGGCGTAGTTCTGATGAGGCGGATAATATGGAGATGAGCTAGGCTGGTTAGGAAACGCCGCGGCGTTTACTCCAGTTTATCTAGCGCGACAAACGTTCAAATAACTATGTATTAAACAATACATTTAATTTTATAAAAAAATAATAATAAAATTAAACATGAAAATATATGAGGGGCTTCATATCAATGACGGATCTCATTTTCAGAAAGCAGAGATAAAATCAATTTTAGTTTTATAAGTTAAACTCAGACTGTTTCTGATGATTAAGAATGACGGCGTATTCATTCTGATGATTAGGAATGTTCAAGTTGAATCATGAAAAACAATCATTAGAATTAGTTTAGAAATTGGAGCCATTTTACAGACAAATTTGTTTCTCCATATTTTAAAAATGACAGATGTCCTTTGGTATTAATCCACTCATATGTTCTTTCTATTTTTCTTTTTTTTCAATTCTGCCAGACTGAGCCACAGCAGCACGTGGCCGGGTAAAGCTAGTTTTATTATAAAACCTAATATTAATATTAATATTAATAAATTTATCTTTAATTAAAATATATTTAATGTGTGTGTTTTTGCAAAAAGCTGATTCATCTTATATAATGGCATCACTTCACGTTTTCCGAAGCATTTTTTTTTTTTTTTTCTCTCCACATGCCCTGAAAACCTATAAAAGGAAATGAAAAGGTATGGGAGCTATGGGGCATTTTGAAAAGGTTGATTTCACAAGGCCGTGCCATAACGTAGTCCCTAGGATCCACATTTCAACACGGCCATTTGAAACAGATGTTCGACAATGGTGTCTTAAGGATCGGAAGCGAATATTTTCTATACACGAAATGGACGTTTCAGTTTTTTTTTCAAAATAAATATTCATGTTTTTAAGCAAGGTCTTCGTTAGCGAGCTATTGTTTATTACTGAAAGTTGGTAAAAGAGGCACATTCAATTTTTCATAGGATTTTAGCAACCTTTTACAAAATTCAGGAGGCTTTCCCCGCCAGAGTAACATCAATTTTTCAACCCCCTTCCTCTCCCCCCCCCTCCTTGTTATTAAACACGAGCGCGTCAAGTTGAGTTCGAATTATTTCAAGAGGATTCAGCCAACTAGGAAAACTGTGAATATAAATCAATATATGTTTTATTTACATATATTATATTATTTTTTTTTATTTTAATGAAATTTACAACTGTATTAAATAGAAAATACAATAAGTAAATGTGAAATTGGTAACATGACATGTACAACATGAAGAGAAACTACCCATTGGTAGAACACAAATTAAAGTTCTATATTAGAAGATCCCGAGGCCATCTTCTTTTCAGACGCCTCGGAGGGTTAACACGGATCTAGGAGGAAGCAAGGTTTGAAACGAGAGGATTCAGATGGTTCTGCAGTTTGTTATGGAAGGATAGGTATCTGGATTGGACCAAATCGGAAACATATGGAACATTAAGGTCTTTATGGATGATTTTATTTGTGGCAAAGTAAGGAGCGTTGAGGATTTTAAGAAGGATTTTGGATTGTAAGGATTGGATACGAGAGGAATTCGATGGTTTAGTGGAGCCCCAAAACTCAATTCCGTAAGTCCAAATAGGTCTTATTATTGTCATATATATGAGTCGTTTATAATTGATTGAAAGCTTAGAGCGTTTGTCTAGTAAGTGCTGCAGTAGTCGAAAACGTCGGGCCGTTTTAAGTCGTTTTAGTCTGGTATGGGGGTATATTAAATTTTAAATTAAAATGTATTTAAAAAATATATAAAACCGTAAAAACATAATTTAATTGATGTATATTTCAAGTCAGAAAAAATATACAACACAAATATAAACAGTAGATAATATACAGATTTAAAAAAATAAATTGAAGTAAGAACAATACTAAAAAACTAAAAGCATTTATAAAGTTATAGCTATTTTTATTGATCCTAGATCTAACTGTATATGTTAGTAGGGGATGAAAAGTGTGTGCTCTGGAATGAAAATACCACGCCAATAAATGAAGTTATTGTAATATGTGCCGACGTTTCAGCCAAGATATTTGGTCTTCTTTAAGCCTACAGGTGCAGAGAGGTCACAAGCTTGAAATGAAATTTCAACATTCATTTTTAATCAGTTTCGGTATGACCGGAGCCTCATTTTCAATTTTCCTCCTGTTATTTCCGAACTAGGTAAATTTTCCCCTTGTAAATAGAACTTTTGTTATAAAAAAAAAATATTTCTTTTATTATTTCTTAATGATATTTACAACTGTATTAAAAAAATCATTTAGTAAATTTGTACATATGGATATAATGACGTGAAAACACTTGTTGAGTAACTACCCAATGGTAGCACTCTAATGATATGTCTACATTAGGAGATCACGAGGCCATCTTCTTTTCAGACGCCTCAGAGGGTTATCAGGAATTGAAGAGGAAGCAAGGTTAGAAATCGGAACCGTAGAGCGGTTTCTTGTCGTTTCAGTCTGGTATGAGAATTCTAAGCTAGACGTTTGTCTAGGTGGAGTCCTAGGTAACAGATTTGCTCAACAAGGATAAGTAGAGTATTGTTAAAGGAAACTGTAGGACAGGAAGTCATTGGTTTACGACGAAATAAAAGTTAATACAATTAAAATAAAAGAAAGGAAGTAAAAAGAGACGTGGTGGAGAAACTCTATAACGGGATTGTGGTTTAACTATAACCATGTGGTTTAACTGCATTTGTAATTTTAAATAAATAATCCTATGTCTTATTTTAAATAGGCTTCAATGTACATTTATAGTGAAGCCTATTATTTTATTTTTCTTAGCGCAAACACTAGCTGTTGGATCCTGTGTTAAGACAGAGGGTGGGTGATAAAGGCATTGGGCTACCAAATAGAGGTGGTTACGTATCGAGGGACCACGCCTTGCTAACTTACACCTGACTCTAAGGTCACTATTCACGTCTTGCTCTTTTTCAACTCAGAGTTCCCTTCACTTTCACTTGTATACAAGATAAATATTGACTTAGATGATTGCATATCTTGTTCAAATAATGTCTTCAGCTTCATATAAAAAAATATATTTATAGTACCAATAAATTATAGATAGTTTCTTTCATGACAGATGATATTTTTATTAATATAGCTTGAAGCCAATTCAAACTAGTCCATTTGATAACCAGACTTATATTTCGTTTTTATAATGCTCTAGCAAAGTGAACGTACCAGTAATAAAATGGATAGAGATTTTCGATTTGATTCGATTTAAATGAAATACCATATTTATTTTGTATGTTTGTTAGGTATTCTCTTATTTTTTGGTATACATAAAACATAAACAACAAGTATTCTTTATTTTTAACAAACTACTTAAATAGTATAGTAAAATACCGGTAAAATAAGATTTGGTTCGACAAGTCTTAAGGTAATAAAAAATACTCATTATGTAAACCAACAGTTGTTTCTGAATTTTCTCAAATCCAGTAATATTTATGGTATGAAATTCCCTATGAAATCAGTGACAACATTATAAACATTATGACTAATAGTTTCAGAGAGGTATTGCGTAACAGAAGATTTTACACAATTTATTACTTTTTTTTCAAAATTGTAACAATTAGTAATCATGAAAATAAGATCCTAAAACCTTTAATTTTTTTTTTTATATATACCTCTCGTTTTAGTTTAATAACTTAGGACTCGATAATATATTTAAATATTAATTATCCCAATTTCACCTGAAATTAATGTTTACCCAAAATAGGTTGATATGTGAAAGTTTTGTGATGCGTGCACCACATCGTTTTGTTAATTATGAATAGTTATTAAAATGCAGACTAAATATCATAGATATATAGATAGATAGATAGAAAAAAAAACTTAATTCTGGGACAAAGTTCCTGTAGAATAACAAAGTTGTACAAAAAGAAAACACTACTTGTGGCCTAAAAGTTTGAAACCATAAATAAAATTAAAAGAATTAAATAAAAAGTAAAGAAAACCTCAAGTTAACAAGCTATATACAAAGATAAAGATAAAACTATTTACAAAATACTTAAAATTATGAACAAAACATTTAAGACTATATATAATGGTAGAACAGCATAAATATACACTTTAAGAAATGAAGAACGAAAAATAGATAAAATAATATAAATTAATTAATTATATATAAAAAAAATTAGTGATTCAAACTTTCGACGCCACTCAATACATCTATTTTTTTGTATTCAATTGAGTGGTGTCGAAAGTAGGAAATACATATACTATCCCTAACAAAAAACAGTATTATCGTATGATTATATGATCGCTATGCAATAATTCAAAGGATTTGGAATAGGAGGTTTTTAAATGTGGATACGGAGGGGTCATACCGAATTTTAAAAGGGAGATAATTCCAGAAGTTTTGGAATGAGGCAGATCCATGAGAAGAGATGTATAAGTCAGAAATCATATGGAGCTAAGTTTTTTTTGCACAGTTGATTCAAAGATAATTAATAATTTATATTTGACTCATTACAAAATATTCCATGATATATGGATATAAAAATCAGATAATAGTAAGAATTACTACAAATAGTATGTCTGATGAGGCTGAAACGATAGTGGATGAGAGATCTTCTATAAATTTATTTTATATTTGTCTATAATAATGCCACGAAAGCATTTTGTTTTCTTCCCCATTCGTGATATACTATTATTATTGTATTACTGATTTTAAAGGCGATCTACATATTATCAATTTTATATTAGACAGGTGTGGGTAATTAAATAAAGTTTAAAAAAAAAAAATAAAAATCACTATATTTATGCTATAAACTCTTAAATCGATACTTGTTGGTATATATTGGGATGGAAAATAGCCAGTGCCTTATATATTAATCCTAAAAGAGGCAGTGCCTTATATATTAATCCTAAAAGAGAAGCTGATTGGTTGGAAGGAGACCTGGTTGCATTCCAAGAGAGCGGTAGACCTTCACAGAGCTCTGTTGTAGAAAAAGTTTTGTCGCAAGCTGGCTCATTATTGCGGCCAACTGCTTCATCAACACTTCTTCATGCGGCTCACTGTCGCTAATATTTAGGAATAGGATGCCTTGCGATGACCAATTACAAGCAGCATCGTCATACTTGAGATATTTTATTTCTCTGACCAACTCCATTTTTTCTTCGACCCATTCAGATCTTTTGTAACTAAACTCTGGTTGAATTTAGCTAAAAGAAGGATGGAGTCTTGCGTGGAAAAAAAATTACAAAAATTTAAACGTTGCCCACTATTTTGCCTAATATCTCATTGATACTGTTTCGTAATTGTGTTTACTGAAAACTGCACTATATAATACAGTGTTATAGATCCCTTTCCGGCTGTAAGGTGGGATGGATTTTGTTAGATGGGATATCAAACGAAAGGTATTTACATGGAGAAGTGGCGAATCCTTATTTCGATCCCTAAATTTCTTCAAAAACTTTAATAAAAGTCATTAAGAAAAATCGGAGGTTTCAAAACTCGGATTGTTTAAAATTCAACGAATCAAGATTGTTCAACACAACACAACACAATCAAGGGATAAATTGTGTTTATCAAGACTGATGTAGTTGTAAAGAAATTTTTAGTCTTTGTAAAGGCTTTAAATATTAAAATATTTGTATTTATTGTAGTCTTAGATAAATTAAAAATGTATTGAAACCATATTAGTTATACAAGTATAGTTTTAGTTATACAACTTACCTGGAATCCTCATACTTGACTTAAAAGACAAGAAACTGCCAACAGATTCCGACTAATACAACAATCATTTGACAAACGCTCTAAACTTCCAATATTCTAAAAAAAACTCATTTACACTACCATCATCAGGCCTATTTGGACAAACGGTATTGAGCTTTGGGGCTCTATAAAAACATCAAATTCTTACCGTATCCAATCCTTACAATCCAAAATCTTCCGTAAAATCCTAAATGCTCCTTATTATGTAACAAATAAAATTATCCATAAAGACCTCAACATTCCTCTTGTGGAAGACGGCCCGAACAAGATATATCTCCTTTCATTCCAAACTCTTTGGTCACCCCAATCTTCTAGTTTGTAACCTTTCATCCAACACAATTCCTGACAACCCTCCGAGGCGTCTGAAAAGAAGATGGCCAAGGGACCTCCAAAATTAATTTATCTTTGAAGTGTTAACAATGGGTAGCTTCTTCACAAATACCTTCATGTTAAATATCTCTATAGCAGATTTACTGGTTGTATATATGTTTACAATTGTAAATTTCAATAAATTAATAAATAAATAAAAAAAGTTTTAGTTACACTATTATAGTTATAGTCTTAGATACAGAGAACTTCAAACTAAGGCGATTGTACACCAAAATTTTAGGTCTTTAGTGAGTATAATAATCAATTAGTATAAGTTAAGTTATGTCAAGCTGTATGTTACTACTAAAATATTAAAATTTTCCATCGAGATAAGCTAATAAATTATTAAGGAAAATTGTTATTTTAAATTTTGAGTAAAACTAAATACGTACACTTACTTACTCAAACCCATTTGGACATAAGCCTCACAAATTTCGGTTCAGCATAAAAGATTTACTTACAAAAAGTACAATCTTTTCAATCTAAAATTTTAAGATTAATAACTGCAGCCCTCTAGTACGTCAACAATATAACTTTGCATATCGACCTAAGACAACCAATAAATATGTACTCCTTACTCCCTGTTTCATATTAAACTACACGGACACGACAACAGACTTATTATCAACACGGCCACCGTTGATTCGCTCATCAGAGGGCGATTGAAAAGAAGCAGGTTGGGAGATCTCCTTTCCTGATTTAAGGACGTGAACAGACCAGGAAAGAGTTGCTGCAGGGTACTATTCTTCATCATGCTTATCATGCTATTTTGTAGCGTAACAACAAATCTGCTGATAGTGCGAATGGAGATTTGTAGATAGAAAAAAAAAAAAACTGTTTGTATAATGGAATATCTTGATAATATTATATTATATTGCATATATGTTTCGTTTATACGTCAAATTGCATTAGAGAGTATACTAGTAGAAAAAAGTAATTTTTCAATTGATTTTTTTTTTTTTTTTTTTTTTTGTAACCTCTGACTTAAAAAATAAATAACCAATATTCAGTAGATTTAATTTAATATTTTAATTATTGGCGTGTTATCAAACCTTATAGTTTTTCACATTTAATTTTGAGATTACCTAATATTTCTATATTAAAGTTTTTTTCTATGAAAATTCCTTATTCTTGGCGCATATTGTAAAGTTCTAAGGCACAGGCAATCTTCTGTAGAATTTAATTTTCCAGTTGAAGAGACTAATTTTATGACAGAATAATAAGCAGTGTTATCTTGTTCTCAACATTGCCTTTCATCTTGCCAAATTTAATTCATTTTTTAATAACAAAAAGTAAACAGAAGTCTTCAATGTCTACACCACCAAAGCTAATGTCAAACTCAAATCTTTGTCAGTTTCATACAACCTTCCCACTTTATAATGTTACAACCTTGCTCAACCTTATAATGTACACAAATCAGAAGAGAAAATAATAAACGTACGGCTAAATATAGAGGAATAAACATCTTAAACGCTAGCACACTTATATACAATCGACCAGGCTAACTCCGAATAAAGATACTAGTAAAGAGATTTTTCATCAATGTTAAAGGTATTAAAAGACAATGGAGGCTGTTTGCAGGCGTCTAGACAATTTAATTTAAATATTTGATTTAATTCTACATTACGCTGTACTGTATATATTTACTTACGTTATACTATATATATTTTTTAAATATATATACTTCCAATATTATTTAAATCCATAACAGAATTCATCACCAGAATCTACAAGTATTGCTTTTTTAAAAATTAATTTCTATATTACTGATTTTTTTTTCTAATTTACATACTACAAATTAATATCCTATACGTAATACGGTACGATCGTTACTTCAAAGTTAGCTAGTAGCAATGGATCCGCAAATACCGGGCCTTGATTCGAGTCCATCAATGGTAGAAAATTTAACTTTTGTTCCGTAGATTGTAAGAACTACTTAAGATTTATCTTGATTTTGGCAAATTTTGACAATAGCTCCATGCATATCCCTTGATAAAAAAATAATACTCATTTGAGAAATAATAAGCACGAAGGATATGATGGAGATCTTGATGTATATTTTTTATTATGTACCAAAGGTTTTAAGATGATTTTATATGTCAATGATTAGTGAAAAGATCAAATATTTTTTCATTTATATCAATTAGTTTTATTTATTATTAGCAGAGATCAGCTGTTTTTATTAGTCTTTATCTCCTCAGCTTTATATAATAATGTAGATTTTTTCAATATTTATTGCTCAGATTTCTCAAAACAATCGTAGACTCTGTTTGCTACATTTTCTGATGATTCGGCAATATTAACATCTAACAAAGATGCAGTTAAGACTTCTCAGGTACTTCAAGAACGCCTACACGACATAGCTTTTGGAACTAATATATGAAGGATAAAAATGAACGAGTCCCAGAGCGAATCCGTTTTATTTACACTTCTGCATAAATTTTGTCCTCAAGTATTTTTTAATAATATCACGATACCGAATTCAAAAGCAGTACGATATTTGGGCCTCTACTTGTACAAACGACTGACATAAACATACCACATAAAACAAAAAAAGAAAAGAACTTAAACAGCTATACAGAATGTTTTCTAGGCTGCTTCACAGACGTCCTAAATCGTCGATGACTAATAAATTAACTATTTGCAAAGTCCTCATTAAACCATTTTTGACATGAGATATCGAATTTTGGGAAATAGTGAAGACACCAAATATAAAAATAATTCAAACGTTCGCAGGAAAATTGTAGATGCCTCCTTTTACGTTTCCAATCTTACGTTACACTCTGACCATGACATTCCTTTTATCATAGCAATAGTCCGTGGTACAGAGCCCTTTTTATCAAATTATTAATATCAGCCTGAAACTTCGTAAATAGCTTCATCTCATCGTAACTCACAACTATTTTATTTATGAAAACTTTTGGGATTGGGACGTTTTCAATCTAGAAGTCGGCAAACTTTGTCAATTTAATTAGGTACTAAAAACTAGTAAATACTCATTTGCTTTCTCTTGAATCGTAAGATAATTTGATCACAAAATCGAGAAAAATGTAGCCTACAAAAATATTGGGCCCTTTGGGCTATACAAACTCGTTATCTTGGCATTTCGGAGTGTAGGTCACGCTAAACGGCTCAATATTTTTGTAGGCCACCTTTTTTTCTCACGTTTGTGATTAAATTATCTTACAACCCTAATGGAAAGCAAATGGATATTAACGAGTTTTTAGTACCTAATTAAATAGACAAAGTTTGACGATCTCCAGATTGAAAACACCCCAATTCCAAGAGTTTTCGTAAATTAAATAGTTGTAGGTAATACGAAGTTTACTACGCTACTTACGAAGTTTCAAGCTGATGTTAATAATTTCATAAAAAGAGATCTGTACCACGGACAACAGCTCTATCTACTGCCACAAATCCATATTATACGCCCAGAAGACTGCTGAGGCGCTGGCCAAGAGACTTTCTGCATTGAGCTACTTGCTGTGTTATCTTATTCTTTTGTGTTATTTTAGTTATTTAGTTTAATAAACTAATATTTTTTTTTCACTTGTTTTGAAATTTATATTCTTTCTTTTTGATTCCTTTTTTATTTATTTGTTTTTTTTTGTTCTGTCATCCTTGATATAATATTTCCTTAATACATTTGTAGATTGAAAATTTCTCTTGTCAAAATATGAGTATCTCATAAATAAACAAAAAATAAAGATTTATGTCTCTGTTTAATCACCATTGAATATATATTTCTGATAAATATTTTTCGGACATTTGCCTTGGAGAAGATCACATGAACCGTTAATCGGAAGTTAACAACCTCTGCTCCGAAGTGCGGCTTCCTCTTACTTTCGAGTAATTGCTAATTTCCGAAGAGCATGATCTCTTCCAACTTCCCAACAATTTCGCCGAGCTACTGTAATAGCTCCAACTCTTGATTGCGCCTTTCTTCATTATTCTCTGCCGGTTCGTTACCGCTGTGGAGTAACTCGGAATCTGCTGAAAAGTGGAAGTAGAGGGATCAAAAAACGTTACGTTTTCTCATCCTTGATGATCTTTCTAAAGTGTACCATTATAAGACCGCGGTACAGAACCATTTTTATCAAATTATTAACACTCGTGTAAAACTTCGCGAATAACTTCATTTTATCGTTACTTATCACTTTTTATTTACGAATGTTCTAGGAAATGTAGCTTTTTCAGTTTGGGCATTGATTATTTTTTTAAAAATTTAATAAGGTAAAAAACTTATGAACACTCATTTCCTTTCCATTTGAATCATAAGATAATTTGATCACAACATCGAGAAAAAAAGGTTGGCCTAAAAAATAAAAACAAATAAGTCAACCTCTATCCCTCTCCTCTCCTACTTACCAATAGCAATTCTTTCTTGGTCTTTACACTTTCCAAGTCCTCAGAACCGAAAATCTTCCCTACATCCTAGAATTCCTTACTCTACGTTCTTCTTTATACTCTCTCAATACTAGATTCAAACCTATAGATTTATATTCTCTCTCCTAAAATTACTTCCTTCAGCAAATCGTTCGTCATTCGTGCTATGTAATTTTAGAACTCTTTACCTACATCGTCCACTAATTTCTTCAAACAACTCCTATTCCACCACCTACTTCATATTCAATCTTCAATCTTCGGTAAAAATTTCACTTACTTCGATACACTTTATAATTCAGTTAACTGTACAATTGCAATTGCGATTATCAGTTAATTAAGCATCATTTTGTATTCTCTAAGCCAGACTAATGTTCCTAACTATGGAATCTGTCATTATTCTTAGGGAACTTTAGTCTCAAAATGAAATTATTTTTTTAATTTCATTCCCAGCATATCGAAACAATGGGGTTGTATAGGCCAACTTATTTATTGATTTCTCTCCCTTATTTTTCCTTTTTTTCCCCCTTCTAGATATACTTGATCTTGTTTTTGTTTTGATGATTGATTTGGATTTTTCCATTTATGTTTTAAGATTAACATTCAGTGATTTCAACTTGATTGATTAAGCTTAGGAAGGGTATAGAGGCTGAAAAATATACATAATAATGAATACATAATAAACTCATTTTTTTTAAATTATTATTATTGTACTAAAATTTGTAATGATTGGTGGTATCAGCATCGAACCCTCGGGTTCGCTAAGCCTTTAATATTTTTTATTTATTAGGAATTGACCGCTTGGAATCCGGCTACATCATTTCTTCTTTGAAATTTCCTCTAGTACTTTTTCTTAAGGACTCGGTGTTGCTCTTTTCGATCTTCCATCCAGACTCTTCCAGCCCTATCTGAACCCTTCAAGATCTTGAATCACTATCCGAATAGTATTCATATCCCTCTAACATCTGTATTTTGGACCTTTCAAGATCCTTTGAAACTTCCTCAATCCTTGCCGTCATTGTCATCTTGTTCCATATTTAGATTAATATTTTTTGTTAATCTATTTTTTTTCTATTTTGTGCAAGTGTTGATTGTTTTTCCAAAGTTTCCAGCCGGTTAAAACTTCGAGCAATCCCTTGTTACGTAGAATATAATAGAATAGAAAATAATTTTATTCTGGGACGAAGTCCCTTTAGAATAACAAAAAAGTACAAAATTGGAGTATTACATCTGGCCTAAGTAAAAACGAACATAAAAAGTAAAAATAAAGAAAAAGTGTAAAGAAAGTATTAGTCCAACATAATATGTAATACATACAAAATGGTGTTATTTTTACTTGTTTTAATATACTTTTACTGATATACTGTATATTTTTTTTAAATATTGATTAATGTAATTTTTGACCAGATATAGTTTTTATTTTTTTGTTCATAACTGTTATTCATAAGGGACCTCGTCCCAGAATAAAGTTTACTATCTATCTATCTATGTACAAAATAAAAAAATCTATATACAAAACACTTGAAACCATGCCAAGACATTTTAAAACTATGTACAGTGGTAAAACATAAGTATAAACTTTTAAAAAAAATAAATAAAAAATACATTACATTCTTCTTAGCAATAAACTCTGTGTTTCTGCAGAAAAAAAAAGAAAAAGAAGACGAATCTGATAGTAAGTATTTAAGTGATGAATTATATGTAAATATATCATTATGTGAATCATTTTGAATAATATGTTAATTTACACAATAGGTTATGGGGGGTATCTGACTGTTTTTGTGATAGAAATTGGAATAGGAGGGTTTTAAATGTAGATAGGGAGGGAGAATGCTTAATTTTGATAGGAAGGGAATTCCAGAAATTAACAGAGCGAGCAATAAACGAGTTTTGGAACGAGGCAGATCTGTGAGAAGGAATGTAAAGGTCGGAAGTTCGAGATCTTGTGAAAAGGGAGTGGACTGAGGACTTGAATTGGAGAAGGTTGTAGGTGTAAGAATGACGATGGTTGTTGATGGTTTGATAGAGGAACGTACCTAGGAAATATTGTCTTCGAATGGAGGGGAAGAGCCACTTTAACTCAGTGTAGTGGTGAGACACTTGGGAGTATCTCCGGGC
Organism: Nezara viridula; assembly: GCA_928085145.1. Lineage (NCBI taxonomy): Eukaryota > Metazoa > Arthropoda > Insecta > Hemiptera > Pentatomidae > Nezara > Nezara viridula. The sequence goes on from OV725082.1 coordinate 124,478,046, forward strand.
ACCAATGTATCATATGATTTTCGGTAGAATTTTACTTTCTAGTGTATGCAGACTTTCCAACATGTCGATAGGGATTCACTGGCATAAATACTATATGTTGATATCGGCCTCGACCATTCTGGTTCGCTAAGCCTTTATTATTATTAATATACAAATATTTTACCTCTGATTTTATAAAAAAAATATTTGAAATAATGTCCCAGACAAAATAAGGAAAAACTGTAAGTCAAGTTATATATATATATATTTTTTTATTTGGGTTTTATACAACTTAAGGAGTCATATCCCCAACACCCAAAAGCCACTGCTCCCTGTCCATCCAATCTCCTTCACGAAGCCCTCTGGCTGCCATGCTTTCTTCCACGTCCTCTGTCCATTTCTTCTTTCGCCTTCCACGCTTCCTTCTTTCAGGTGGCATATAGTTATAGATTTTCTTTGGCCAGCGGTTCTCATCCATCCGCATTAAGTGGCCATACCACTTTAACCGTTTGGTCCCGATCAGGTGAAGGATGTTCTTTTGACATCCGACGTTGTCTCTAATAGCTGCGTTTGGGATCAGCTCGATTCTGGATATGCCACAGCTTCTTCTCCAGAAATTCATTTCCATGGAAAGCAACTTATTTTCCATCTTTTTTGTCATTGTCCAGACTTCTGATCCGTAAGTGGCTACGCTTTCTACAAAGGAATGGTATATCTTCTTTTTAGTTTCTAATCTTATCTCTTTACTCCATAGGGTTGAATTTATCGAACTTATTATTCTTTTCCCATTATTTATTTTATGTTCGATATCAACCTCACTACCACCCTTTGAAGCCAGTATCCGAGGTACTTGAACTGCTGGCTGACATTTAGCGTCCAGTCATCAATTTCAAGGGGCAAATTTGGAGCGTTGAAAACCATATACTCTGTTTTACTTTCCCTGATTTTCAGACCCCATCTGGAATACGTGTCTAGCAACTTCCTCATCATATAGCTAACATCATCCGGATCCGATGCGATTATGACTTGATCATACTGCAAATTGTAGATGACATCATTTCCGATTTGAACACCCATTCCACAGCACGATCTTTTCCAGTTTTTAAGGGCTTGTTCTATGTAAATGTTGAAAATCATTTACATAGAAGTTATATATACTTATTAAATAAAGTAATAAAAATAAAATACATTTCAAATACGTCGCTCGAACGGAGACGTTAACCTCATGGGAAATGGCTAAGCAAACTAGATAAAGACGTTTCAAAAGTGGAATGTAACAATGTTTAGAAACGTCTGTGGTCTCGGTACATCGTTCACTACAATATCGCAACACTGACATTTGGAATAAACACCTAGACAGCTTGCTTTTCTATACCAGTATAGAAGCATTCTATTACAAGCGATATAAGGTTCGAACCCTGCCACGGTACTGTTAGCTAACGCCCATTCCAATAAACATTTACTCTACACTTCTCTAAGGGTACTGTTAGGTTATTTCTCCGATAGTTTTATCGAGGCAATATTCAAGACCGTCATAAAATATTTTACTTCAATAAAAAATAGTTTTAACTGCATTACATTACATATAAATTAGCGGCTTTATTGTAGAAGTCCGTTAGAACAATTAACCTTACCTTGATACGTACTACTTCCTAATTGAATTTTTTTCTTGGTTTTTTACTTTACAGTTTAGATTGCACAACATTTAGAACGTGTCACTTTCAAAAAATAAAAATTCTAAAAAATAAATATTTGTGTTTTGTCTGTTGTAGTATTTTTTTTTTTTTCTCGCATTCTCCTGAATTAGCGAGTTGATTACGATGGTCCCGTATTTAATGAAACTTTAGTCATATCTAGTCCTGTCATAAATATTGTTACTAGCAAATATATAAATATTTCAACAGAAAAACAATGTTTTTAAAAAATTTTATTAGAAAATGAAATATCAACTCACTAGTTGGCCCGTGCGAAAAATTCGTAGAAACTTTTTTTAGTGAAATAGCAAAACAATATTTAAATACATAATATATGTAGTTCCTATGTATTAAGTAAGGAAGGAATTAATATTTTTTTCCTTGGTCGATTACAATATTCCATTGAACATAGTAGACTATTCTACTCCTAAATGCAATATCTTTAAACATGAAGACATTATTAAGTATACCAAAACTAATGGACTGTATCTTTGTTAATAATTGTCCGATTTTTTTTTGTTTTTTAGGTAATTTAATAATCTTTCTAATTATCATGTGTATAAAATACAAATCTCAACTCTGTTTCTCCTTAAAATAATATTTTGAACACACTTTACTCCTTCCGTCAATACAAATTGTTTAAATTATACATATTCCTAATCGATTTTTACGATTTTTTTTTTAGGTAATTTAGTAATCTTTCTGATTATCATGGGTACAATATAGGAAAAAAATGCATACTTTTTGAGTTATTGGCAAATAAAGTTTTTTTTTTCCTTCATAACTTTTTTTACAGAAATTTCGAAGGTTAGGACTATTTTTCGCATGTGAAGGAGAAGAATATCTTTAAAAATGAGTGGTCAATTGAGAAGTTCAAAATTGACGAAGTTCACCTTTTAGAAATAATATATAGGATTAATATGTTATAAACTTTATACACATAAGAGTGCAAATACGAATAGATTTGAAGAGGGTGATGCCTAAACCTCAAAAAGTCGTATTATCTCACAATAGCCGATTGATAAATTTTTTAAGTTGATAATGGAGCTAGGATTTTGTTTCAGGAATTTTCCTTATCACTTTACTTTATGAGATAGTTTTGAAATTTTTATTCATTCATCTGCAGTTTGCCATTTCCTTTAAAACTGTGAAGAATTTGAGTTTTTTTAAATTATATTTAAAAAAAAACGATTAACTCCAAAACCTGAGTGTCTATATCTAGTACAAAAAATATGCTGTCAGGATTTCCTAGATTTTTCATTAATAATAAACTAATTGACTGTATAGAAAGAACTAAAATAGTAAAATACTAAATTTGCTGTCCACTAAACCACTAGCGGATCCAGGATTTCATTTTTTTGGGGGGGGGGGGTTTCAGCCCGAAAGCTTTTTTTTTCATAAAAATTATAAATATTTTGGAAAAAAAGAAAGAAACTAACTACCTATATGAAATGGTGTTTAAGTTATTCCTAAAGTCCTTTTAAATGTAATTACACGAACAATAATACTTTAAGAGATAATTTTTTCCATAAAACATGGTTATATTTTACTATTTTTGGAAGTGGGCTTCAGCCCCAAAGCCCCTCCCCCCATAGATCCGCCCGTGCACTAAACTCATTTGCAAAGATTCACCCTCATAACTAAAGTTTTGGTTCACATGATTGTTGAAAATTTCTCTTAAAGTGTCTTCTATTACTTATCATCTATTATACACTTACCATAGGGTGGTAAGAGAAAGTTTTGTGATATACATACCGCACCAGATTTTTTTTTTATCATTTTATAATATAGAAGAGCTCAGCCTTGACATTATTTTAATCTATAATACGACAATTTTCTTATTTTTTTCTTCTATTCAAGGTAAAAGTAATTGGGGAAAATTGCTGTTATCTAACTTCAACCAATAACCCAAGGCTATCTCAGATGGAGATTATACAATTTTTAAGTTCTGTTCTCTCGAGATAGAGGTTAATCCAGATTATCAACTATTTTATAAGCTTAATAATACTTGACGTCCAAATTTATTACCAAGATATACTTTGTTAGATTACTTATTGATTTATGTATGCATATATTAAACGAGCTGAACATAGACGTAAATATCACCAAGGCGAAACTGTGGGGCGTCTGACATAGGGGGCGCCATAAAAAGTAAATAAAAAAATATACACTTAAATATAATGCAGTAGTATATATCCCTTTTCCGGCTCTCCGGAGCGATGTATTTTGATGAATGAATTATCAGTAGAAAGGAAATTTCATACGAAAATGACAGATTCCAATTTAAAAATGTAAGAGCGTACTACAAACATCGTTTCCAACATAACTCTTTTTATTTCATTCAGATGTTAAATTTTTGGTTTCTGAGAGATTTTATTCCATATCAAAAGCACTTCATTTAATCGACTCCAGCCACGAGCATTACACATCGTAATCTGACGGCTTAGTCTAATTTACTCTCTACAAAAATGTGTTAAATGCGCCTAAAGAAGTTTTTAATTCAAAGACGTTTCGATTTTTTTTTATAAAAAAAAAAATACCCAGGTTTGGTAAATAATATAAAAAAATACTCTCAATAATAGACTCTACAATATAAATATTAAGTTAGATAATTACAAACTAAGGCTCTAATGTAAATTATAAAGTATGAAGTTTGACTAATTGTTTGTTTTTAACAGAATATCTTGATAATATTTTTTTTGTTTATTTCTTTATGACATTTACAACTGTATTATATAAATACATCAAGTAAATTTGGACATAATTGATATAATTACATGTATACACTTGCTGAGTAACTACCCAATGATAGCACTCTAATGATATGACTACATTAGGAGATCACGGGGCCATCTTCTTTTCAGACGCCTCGGAGGGTTATCAGGAATTGAAGAGGAAGCAAGGTTAGAAACGAGAGGGTTGGGATGATTCTGAAGTTTATTATGGAAGGATAGGTTTCTGGATTGGGCCAGATCTGAAACATAAGGAACATTAAGATCTTTATGGAGGATTTTACGAAGGATTTTGGATTGTAAGGATTGGATGCGAGAGGAATTCGATGGTTTAGTGGAGCCCCATAGCTCAACTCCGTAAGTCCAAATAGGTCTTATTATAGTCAAGTATATGAGTCTTTTGTAATTAATGGGAAGTTTAGAGCGTTTGTCTAGTAAGTGCTGAAGTAATCGGAAACGTCGAGCGGTTTCTTGTCGTTTCAGTCTAGTATGAGGATTCCAAGTTAGTCGTTTGTCCAGGTGGAGTCCTAGGTATCGGATTCGCTCAACAGGGATAAGTGGAGTATTGTTAAAGGAAACTGTAGGACAGGAAGTCGTTGGTTTACGACTCTTGATAATATAAAATTGTATACAAGAATAAATATATTTCGCTCATTCGTCAAATGCATTAGTGAGAATAATAGAAATCTAATCTCAGAGTTCTCGTTAGAATAAACTAGTGATATAAATTTAAATAATAAGAATTTAAAAATATATTAAAAATCTTTAAAATTGGAGAAACAACTCAACCACCGTCTACCTTGGCATTAAGCTAGATCGGCATATGAAACTGTCGGCTCACGTTTATAACAAAATCAAATCTGTAAGACTGAAAACATATAGACTCCAACTTCTTCTAACTTCCCCAACACTGTCACTCAGACTTAAATTGCTAATATATAAAAGCATCGGCGCACCACTCTTCACACACTCACTGAAGGCACACTAAAACACATCCAACGATACCAAAACAGTGTATTAAGAAAAATGACTCGGTCCACTTCATTGAAAAAATTAAAGGTAGATCAGCTGTACGAAACCTTTGAACTTCCCACGATTGAACAGTTCATTCTAAAACGACACGTAAAATTTATGGACTCTTTGAAAGCACTTCCAAATCCTCTTTTCAATAAACTAACTCCAACACCGGCTCCAGTTCGGTGGCAAAGTTCAGTCTTCTTTTAATCTTAGATAGTAAGTTAGCTTTAAGTAGTAATAAGACACTTATAAACACGAAAATGGGTGAGCCCCATCACCTTTACTGACACATTTAATAATTATTGTTACAACAAAACATAAAGACAATTTCAATAAGGCCTTAAAATGTAACACAGTTACAGTAAAAGGCGTTCAACACAAAACTAAATTGTGAAATAAATAATTCATTTTGTATTATATTATTGGGGTTAAGAAAATATATATATATATATATATATATATATATATATATATATTATAGAAGCAAAATTAAAAATAATAACTATACTATCTTACAGTATAGGTCTAATACATACTTGCAAATAATAATAACAAATATTAAACAAAAATAAGATAGTTATATTTTAAACTTGAAATTTATATCAAATTTAATCATCTGATCAAAATAATTAATATTCAAATCTAAATGACATAATACGGTTATTTGCTCTTAAGTCACGGCGTCCTTCTGAACGTTAGGTCGTCGAAGTCTCTCTCCGCCGAAGAGAATCGAAGGCTCCCCATAAATCTAAATCTGGACTCTGATCACGAACTTATTGAAATATTTCAGTAATCAATCAATTATTCTGCCTGTCTATGATCGTGCCTTAATTCGGATTTAAATATTGCTGAGGTGTCTCTAAAATACTAATTCGCATCAAGCTCATCATATTGATGAATGAATTGTGGATAATAGATGAATTTAGTCAATCAACATACTCTTGAAAATTTAAAAATAGCATCATTCATTTGTGTACGCCGGTGATAAAGGACACCATGTCACATTTTGTATTTGTTTGGGGAGACAATTTTCTATAACATTAAACTATTAAAATTTGTTTTTTAGTTATTAATTTTTTAAATAAAAAAATGGACTTGTGTTTTTTATCGCCGGGGCATAGATTTATTTTATTGTATTTATAAATTTTAATTTACTGTTTTTTCTTATTCATATCCATTAATTGGGATAGACAATGGTACAAATAAAAAAACAAAATTGTGCATTAAATAGTACATCATGAATTAATAATATAAATAGTAATCCAATATAATTTAGGTTTTTTTTTTTTAATGTATGTATATTCCAAAGGATATTTTCATTTGTTCCTTATACTTGAAAGAAAATAAAGTAAGGAAACAACATTTTTTTTTTTCATCTAATATTATATTAGAATGCGTAAATTTCGGCAGAATGGTCATTTATAGTGTACATATACTAATAATTATTAATCGAAATTCATTAATTTCATGAAAAAAAATGTTATTATCTTTAGACTTAATTTGAATTATTCAGTGATTTATTTATTTTTTTTTATTACTTTTAAAGATAATAGACATCAAACATGATCCAATGTGTAAACTAAGGTTGATCTACTAACGCCAGTTCGATCAAATAGCTCATCAAATCTATTCGTAGATACCATAAACAAATTACCAATCATATAATTTCCTCATAGATAAGGTTAAAAGAATCCAATAATATAACTTACAGAGGTACAGCCGAGAAGTAGAAGATATATGAAGACACTGAGCTCACAAACACTGAACACAGAAACACAAACACTGAACACAGATACGAAGCGTACGAAGATGATAACAGATTGCGAGAGAGAACACAACGACCGATAGTCACCGACGACGGAGTACGTCTGGGAGCAGCGAGCCGACGAGGACGCTATCTGGCGAACACTTTCACTGTCGCTGCCCTTCCTGAGGCCACTCTACGGGACCTAGGATCGCTTCCAGGAGGGAAGGTGGTGAGGATACTAAGTTAGGAATCTATCCCTTTATGAAATGAAGTCGCCATTATTTATGCTGTATTAAGTTACTATATACAGAATGATATACATGGATTAAATACACTCTGTGTCTTTCGAAGGTATTGAAATCCCGAAAAATCTGATATACGGCGAGGGTTGGACACTAAAAATCACTCTAGAAAGAAGTCATGAAAGATTTATGAGAAAAATCCTCAGCACGAAACCCCGAGTATCAGAGTACTAGCGGAAGAGCACTACTGGAGGAGAAAGATCAATAAAAAACTTCTTCCAGAAGCTGTTCAATCAATATTTCATGATATGAAGCTAAGGCGGTTAAGATGGGTGGGGCATGTAGCTCGAAGCAATACATCAGTAAGCCCACACAACAATGAATGCCTTAATTGTGAGTAGACTACGTGAAAAGCCAAAACCCAGATAGATCAAATCAAAGATTCAATAGAGCTGCATGCAGATAACTGGGAAGAAATAGCCCAAGATCGGCTGAGACGGAAACCAAAATAAAATGTATGTCCTATTTTTTTCTATCTGACAATTCCTCCATTTTCTTGTATAAGCTTACCCAGGGGTGAAGGAGGTTTCATGGAGCAAGTTGCGCCATCAAAGTTTTAGAGGGGAGGGCACACTTTGACGGGAATTTTAACTTTTGAGGGGGACACATTTTGAGTGAAATTTTAACTTTTAAAGGGGGCACATTTTGGCGGAATTTTTAGCTTTTGAGGGGGGCACGTTTTGACGGAGTTGTAAATTTTTAGAGTGAAGAGCTTCAAAATAGAGAACTAGGTGGAAAACATGGGACAGACACAACTAGTGTAATTGTTTATTTATTACGATTTTTGTAATTATACTTTCGCTGGGATTGTTTTTAAGAAGAGGTGGGTAATAAAATTTTTGGAGAGGGGGGTTTTGATTTATGCGCCATCGACCTTGGGGGTGATGGGCATCCCTGGGCTTACCCTTAAAATAGTAAGTCAGCACTTCCCTGAGTGATTAGCCATATTGGGAACCGGGGTTTGTGGAGCTCCGACCACTTCTTTTTATAAAAATCTTTGTTCCCAGCAGCTCTTCACCAGTGGTTCGCAAAATATGTATTCTTTCTTTTTTCATTGGTCCATATTAGTTACTGCGAGTTATGTAAACGAAATACTTAAAGAGTAACAATATTATCTATTTTTTAAATTATAATGCATGTACAGTAAATGAATATAACTATGACTTATTAACAGAGTGTATAACAAAAAATAAATAACCGTTTTTCAACCGAATATGTGTATTATTACTTTTTTGATATAAAATACAATTAATACTCAAAGTATAGTCCATTGTTATCCACCGTCATTAGGCATCTACTAGCCAACTGCTCGATCTCACACTTTTTTTTTTTTAACTTTCTTTATTGAATATTAATACATTCTGCCACATTTAAGGGCATTAATATTAAGGCTACATGATTCATTCACACAATATGTACATACAATTAATATCAATAATAAAGAAAAAGAAATATAAAAAAAATAAAATAAGTAAATTGGTATGCCCGTGTACAAAAAAAATAATGAAATAATAGATAAAAGCTAGATGAAATTAAAGTAGATAAATCACATTCACACCTATGTACAATATATCTCACACTAATACCGTTCTTTTGGATGGCTGTCAAAGAACTCTTGGACCGCAATTTCAACTTCCAATCCGTTCCGCAAAATTATCAATTTTTTCGGTACTAGTTCACAAGAGTTCCGCACGGATTACGTGTGGTTCACAATCACTTCGATCACACTTGTTCGTGGAATCCCGAAAACAGCCGAATGTTGTCGTCTTTTATGACGTCAGCTATTGTCCCTCTTAATGCATTTTTGAAAGAAAAAAAAAACGTATTCCCTTCGTGGAACTTCCTTATTAAAAATGTATTAACAAATTGTGTATTTACTTAATTAGTTAATTATTAATTTGCATTATTACGGTCGTTACTGTGAAAGAAAAAGAAAACATATATAAAATAATGTTTGAGTCTTTCTTCAAGGCCTGTGAAAAAAATGCTTTTAGAAATAAAATTTTTATTGACACGTGCTTACATGTAGTGGCTATGAATACGCATATACTGTTGTATATTATCTATTATAAATTGAATAAAGAGTTTTTTATCATTTGGATAATAAATAATCCAAATGGCGATTATTGTAGTCATTTGTAAAATAAATAAAAAAAAAAATAAAAATCGTGTTTATTTTCGAGCAAGGAATTAACGTATTGAGGAAAGAACTGAAGAAGAATCTCTGATAATTCCGAGATAATGAATAATGGAAATCATAAATAAGAAAAATATTGTGAAATAGCATTCAGAGATGTAATAATTAAATGTTTTTATCTATTAATATTTCTTTTTTACATATATATAATATATGTGCATGTTCGATTCAGGTTTCATAATGTGTAGTCTAAATTTCGAATTTAAGTCAATACTTTAAATAACGTTAATATAACTGAACATGGTTAAGGTTATAGAAGTACTTAAATGGCGGGAAAGTTAATCGTAACTAATTCAAGAGATCGGTCGCTTTCGTTATCTTTCGGATAAACCCGAACGCATTCGGGATTCCATGAACAAGTGTGACCGAAGTGATTGTGAACCATGCGTAATCCGTGCGGAACTCTTGTGAACTAGTACCATTTTTTCCACCTTGGAGAAAATGGGCGATGGATCTAAATAAATAGTAATCCGATGGTGCGAGATCTGGACGATATGATGAGGCAGGAGTCTCATATCAGAAGGGTTTTTCAATGAATTTCCAGAAATTTCTAATCTCTTAGCTGATTGCTAAGGAGTAACTTCGTGAGAGATCAGTCTACTGCTCTTATTCACCTTCCCCTTATTGCTTAGATGGCGACTAAAAGAATCTTTCGACCCACCACACTCTCTCTCAAGTTCACGAGTACTTATGGACGGATTTGACTCAACAACTTCCAGCAGAACCTCGCCAATATCCATTAATGGTTGCCCAGAGCCTTTCTTCCTTTCCGTCGTCGTATCTCTACTGCTAATTTTATCAAACCTACGCCACGCAGTGTGGTGGTCAAGGATACCTTTCCCTTTATATTTAATAATTTCACGGCTATGACTAAACTGAGGCTTTTTTTGAAGAAGTCGAATGGGATTAAACAAGCTTAGAGAATGATGTAAAGGAATTATTAAGTATTGGTAAGTATTAAACAGGATTAAAAAATATTTACAGTCATTTGAAATCTTGAGTTTGATAAAACGGTCATTTTTTTTTATACACCCTATTAAAGAAAATATGAAAACATTATCTCTAAAAATCCGTGTAATTACATGTTTTTAATGAATTTAAACAATTTTATATATCTATCTATCTATCTACATATATATATATATATATATATATATATATATATATATATATATATATATATATATATATATATATATATATATATATATATATAACACAGTAATTATTCTAGAAAGAAACTGTATGAAATTATGTTTAACTGGTCCTTAAACGCCTGTAAAAAATAATAATGTATATTCATTTATATGCAACTGTATATATATTTTTTTTTCTTCATGTATTCATACACACCTGTCATAGTCATGAAAATAAGCAGATGTGTTGTAACTGTCAAGAAAATTACAATTTTAGGCATGAGGAAGAATAGTACACAGTATCACCTCTTTGTGACCTCGGTTTATTTCCTTAATTCAGGGAAGGAGATCTCTCATCCAGCTGCTCTTCAGTCGTATCCTGATGGGCATGTCAGCTGTCGTTGATAAGATCGTTGAGATGTCCTTGTAGTTTAAGATGAAATCTGGAGTAGAGATCACGTATGTGATGGCCGATAGTTGGTTGTCGTAAATCGGTATGTTAAGTTTTGCTTACATATAAGGGAGTTGCTGTTATCAGTCTTAAAATTTTGGATTGAAATGATTGCAGTTTCTGTAAGAGCTTCTTTTTTGAAAAACCGTATGTCCTGGTTTGATAAGTTCGATTTGAAAAAAGTGAGTATAGTATTTCCAGTGGCTTGTTCAAAGCCTATCGTTTCATTTTGGCATGAATAAATTTATTAAAATTTAACGATAAAACACATGCTTCCTCATTATCTATTCCTACCTTACTGATGGATACTTTAAAGTAAATCACAAAAACGCTTATTCATCCCTCTCTTCCCAGTCCGCTGGTGATTCTCCAGTTAGTATCCTAGGTTCTATCCTTTATGCAGTTTAGACAGCTCACATCCCAACACAGTCATCACCACCTATGCCGATAACACATCCTATCAGTAAATAATGTCCCATCAATTGCATCCCAAATGCTTCAATTACACATCATAAACCTTGAAGAATGGTGTACTGGAGAGTTAAAATAAATTCCAATAAATCCCACCAAATTACGTCTTAAACATATGAATTCCAGTCTTATAGTTTCCTTTAACAATACTCCACTTGTTCCTTTTGAGCAAATCCGCTATCTAGGACTCCATCTGGACAAACGTCTAACTTGGAATCCTGATACCAAACTGGAACAACAAGAAACCGCTCGACATTTCCGAGTACTTCAGCTCTTACTAGACAAACGCTCTAAACTTCCAATTAATTACAAAACACTCATATACATAACTATAATAAGGCCTATTTGTAATAACGGAGTTGAGCTATGGGTCTCCACTAGACCATCGAATTCCTCGCGTATCCAATCCTTACAATCCAAAATCCTTCATAAAATCCTCATACTTTATCACGAATAAAACCATTCATATTGACCTTAATGTTTCTTATGTTTCAAATCTAGCTCAATCCAGATACATATCCTTTCATAATAAATTTTAGAATAATCCCAACCCTCTCGTTTCTAACCTTGCTTCCTCTTCAATTGCTGATAACCCTCCGAGGCGTCTGAAAAGAAGATGGTCCCGTGATCTCCTAATGTAGAGATATCATTAGACTGCTAGTTTCTCAACAAGTGTTTTCACGTCATTATATCCATATGTTCTAATTTAATAAATGTATTTCTTTAATACAGTAGTAAATATCATTAAGAAACAAAAAAATAAAATAAATAAAACTTATTGTGATTGTTTAATATTTATCTCTGATCGCTCACAAAAACACATATGTACTAATGAAAAAAAAAGTAATTATCTATGTTTGGGAGGGACATTACCCCCGGATCCACCAGCCTTGACCAACATTTTGTTTTTTTACATTTTTATAAGATTTCTCATAGCATTACTTGAAGAATGTGGGCAGTATGTACATTCCATACACCCTATATTCATCGGAGTTGTTGACATGCCCAAAACTAATCTTTACTAAGCTACAACTTGTTATAATTCCTTAGAGGTTTCCTCCCATTGGAAGGTCATCTCCTCCATAAAGGACCTTGTGTGTTGAGGTTTCTTCCAGTAATGCCGATAAAGGAGGAGAAAGCTAGTCGGAGACGACATGCCTCTCCCATTGGCCATATCAGGAGAATGTAGTCCTCTATCTTTTTTTCTTAGATAATTAATGAGCTACTTATATTTTGACTGAATAGGATGGGCCTTTAGCGCAAGAAGAGGAGACCAATAAGTATGTCAATTAATTAATTGAAATCAATAAACATCTTAGTAAAGTGTTATTTCCTTGTGTTCTTTTTCTTGTTCTTATGTCGTGTGTTCTTGTTCTTATGTTATGTTTCGTGATATGGGGATGTAGGCGGCTTCTGGTGTAGGAAATCTTCACTTTATAGTGGAAATATTCACATGGTATAGTGAATAAACATGTTTACATAGACATTTTGAGAATAAACTTGAAAAAATTGTGGAATATTTGCGCTAAAAAAACAAATTGGTTTTTATAAGGATAATGACCCCAAACACTCTGCCTTATTAGTTGAGGAATGGCTACTTTATAACTGTCCCAAAGTTATAAAAACTCCACAAAAGTCACCAGATCTTAATGCGATAGAACACCTGTGGACAATATTTGAGGTAGAAATACTAAATTTCTAGGAAAGAAAGCTTTCAAAATACTTCTCGAAGAACGGAACAGACTAAGCCAGGAATCACTAAAAAATTGGTCGACTCAATTACAAAGAGACTGAAATGAGTGGTAGAAAATAATGGCTTGCCTACAAGGTATTGAAATAAATTAATGATATTTAAAAGTTAATAAGAAATGAGGTGTATTATTTTGACTGTGAGATAAAATTATCTAGTTCTTTTAATTATTTTTTTTTAATAATCACAGTTAAATATTTCAATTTTATTATGTTTGTACATTTTTAAAATGAGATAAAGAGAAATACTTTATTTAAAGCAGTGCTACCCTACTATATAGAATTGCTCGATACACAGAATACCCATCGATCATTTTTTTTTTTTTTTTGACATAGCACTTAATTATAGTTAATCATATATTTATATATATACAAATTCTTTTTCATATCACTCATCATATACAATATTACAAATAAATCTGTTGAAGAGTTTCTGGTTTTATTTCATTACTGTAAGTTTTTTTTCTATTTTTCTACGGGGTGTATCAATTTCACTTTGAGCCACTGTATGTATGTATAAAATTTAAATATGTATACTATTATATAAAAGGACAGCCTGTTCTGGTTTATTATTTTCAATAATCAACCTTTGTAAGAAAAAAAAATTAATTATCCTTAAAATTAGATGTTTTACGTTTCAATAAACGTTTTTTTTATTTTTTTTTTTTTATTATTATTTTAATGGAATTTACAACTGTATTACATAGAGAATACAATAAGTAAATGAGAAATTTGTAACATGGCATGTACAACATGAAAAGAAACTACCCATTGGTAGAACTCAAATTAAAGTTCTATATTAGAAGATCCCGAGGCCATCTTCTTTTCAGACGCCTCGGAGGGTTATCAGGGATCGAGGAGGAAGCAAGGTTTGAAACGAGAGGATTCGGATGATTCTGCAGTTTGTTATGGAAGGAAAGGTATCTGGATTGGGCCAGATCGGAAACATATGGAACATTAAGGTCTTTATGGATGATTTTATTTGTGACAAAGTAAGGAGCGTTGAGGATTTTACGAAGGATTTTGGATTGTAAGGATTGGATACGAGAGGAATTCGATGGTTTAGTGGAGCCCCAAAGCTCAATTCCGTAAGTCCAAATAGGTCTTATTATTGTCATATATACGAGTCGTTTATAATTGATTGAAAGCTTAGATCGTTTGTCTAGTAAGTGCTGCAGTAGTCGAAAACGTCGGGCGGTTTCTAGTCGTTTCAGTCTGGTATGGGGGTTCCAAGTGAGTCGTTTTCAAGGTGGAGTCCTAAGTAGCGGATTTGCTCAACAGGAATAAGTGGAGTATTATTGAAGGATACTGTAGGACAAGAGGTCATAGGTTTACGACGGAGGGTAAAAGTGATTTGATGGGATTTGTTAGAATTTATTTTTATTCTCCAATTTTTACACCATTCTTCAAGGCTTGTGATATGTGATTGAAGAGTTTGGGATGCAATTAAAGGATCGTTATTAACTGATAGGATACACGTGTCATCGCCATAGGTGGTGATGACAGTGTTGGATTGGGTTGGGATGTCAGCTGTATAAACTGTGTAAAGGATAGGACCTAGGATACTACCTTGAGGAACACCGGCAGATTGAGTAAAAAGAGATGAATAAGCATTGTTATGATTGACTTTGAAGTATCTGTCAGTAAGGTAGTCAATAAACGTAGAATCATAAAATCGAATAGCATAATCTAAAGCGGTGCGCGCATCACACAACTAACACTTACCATCCGGTTTTAGTAGAAATAAGTATTTTTGGATGAACAGAATAGTCCGTGGTACAGACCCCTTTTTATCGAATTATTAACACCCGCGTGAAACTTCGTAAATAGTTTCATCTCATCGTAACCTACAACTATTTTATTTATGAGAACTCTTGGTATTGGGGCGTTTTCAATCTGGAGGGTGGACAAACTTTGTCTATTTAAAATTAGGTACTAAAAACTCGTAAATGCACATTTGCTTTCTACTTAGATCATAAGATAATTTAATAACAAAATCGAGAAAAAAAGGTGACCTTAAAAAATATTGAGGCGTTTGGCGTCTCCTACACCCCAAAATTTTCAAAATAACGAGGTTATATAGGCCCATTATTTATAGGACCACCTTTTTTATATCGGTTTTGTGATCAAACTATCTTATGATCCAAGTAGAAAGAACATGGGTATATACGAGCTTTTAGTACCTAATTAAATATACAAAGTTTGCTCCCCTCCAGATTGAAAACGCCCCAATTGCAAGAGTTCTCGTAAGTAAAATAGTTGTAGGTTACAATGAGATGAAACTATTTACGAATTTTTAGGCGGATGTTAATAATTCGATAAAAAGGGTCACCACGCACTAGAAGTGGAACTAAAAAGTTATAGACGGTACAAAATAATATTAAAAATCATTAATTATGATATCGACAGACACACTGCTAAAGCTTGTAAGGACAATTTTATTGAAAAGTGGGGTTTTGAGCTTTTCTAATCAATCTTGGCCTGGCATATATTTCGACTCAACAAAATGAAATCTACGATAACTGTTCCTTCTCTATAGCCTTTTGTAAAAAACAGTAAGTTTTGTCTTTATTGAAAAAAAAAAGAAACGCAATTAAATACTCAAGGAAAGTTATTCATATAAATGCGTTATGTAAAGCCTTTTGGGATTATTCTAGAGCATCAGAATTCTTTATTAGGTAATTTTCATTCCACGAATTAATTATCACTAAGAATTGAGTATAATTCAGAAGACTTTTTAGGATAGTATTTATTCAGTAATAAAGCTGTATATAACGCTTATTAGACCAGTAGTCACCTATGGAGCGGAAACCTGGTATTTATCGCAAGAGGATTGCCGTAAACTAAACGTATTCGAAAGGAAAATAATAAGGATTTACGGTGCAATAAGTGTTAATGGTGAGTGGAAAATCCAAAGTAACAATGGAATCGAGGCTATATTAGAAAATCAAACATTAATAACTATATCAAGGCAAGTAGGCTGAGATGGGCAGGACATGCAGTCAGAATGTAGAATGAACGGGTGCAGAGAAAAATATTAGAAGCACACTTCAGTGGGAAGAGGAAAAGAGGAAGACCGAGAAGCAGATGGAAGGATGAAGTGGAGAGAGATGCGAAGAAGCTAGGAGTTGGCAATTGGAAGAGTAGCACAGGACAGAGAGAAGGAGGACAGAAAAATAACTCAGGAGGCCAAGGGTCATGCTGGCCTGTAGCGCCGGGGTTAGTTATTTATTTATTCAGTATCTTGTTGTCAAGTTAGATTCAGTATTAGTTGATAAGTTGACTCATTTATTTTCTTACGAGAAATTAACTATAATTATGAACTCCAAGCAAATCAGTTCCCTTTTTCTTGTAACTTTAGTGATGGCAACAGAATAGAGTGTATCGGAAATGGAGAGAAGTTGGCTGATTGCAAAGTAAAAGAGGTAATGAGCCGTCGTAAAGTTGAAGGACAGTAGATTGAAGAATCATCAGGGAAAACATAAAAAATGTTCAATAAAACTCGAAACATGAAGATGAGCTAGGGCAGAAAAAGAAGAAATGGAGAGGCTTGCCAGGGTAATAGCAAAGAAGAGAGTGGTAAATAGGGTTACAATATTGAATGACCTTCAAAACAAAACCTGTAGATAACTGCGAAATGAGCCTGACAGGAAAAAAACTACAGTCCTGCCGCATTTCAAAAAGTGTGAGGGAAAAAAATAATTTTTTAAATTGAGAAAAAATAACAAAAGAAGGAAAACACCCGTAGTTTCATCGTTGGTGGACATTTTCAAACTAACGAATCACAAAGCCTGTAAAATTCTGTGCACTGGAATAATTTGGAATATATATATTTTTTGCTTCCTCGCTACTTAAGGTAGGGAAACATTGTATTCGTGCGAGAGGCTAAATAAAAAATATGTGCTCAGAAGCGAAAATTTCCACTCGCGTTTTACGTTTCAAACATCAAGGATCAAATTTAGTTCGGTGTCTGTCTGTCTGTAGTCAAATCGATGTAACGGGCACATCACCTTCTACCGTATATCCGATTTTCATGAAATTTTCAGGGATTGTGCGGGTTGGTGTCTAGATGGTTCCATATAAATTTTATTAAATTCTAACCAGCACTTTCGTTTAGATTTGAAACACCTCTTCGCAATTTTGTAGATCTGACAATATTTTATAAAAAAGCTCGTTCGATTTGGCTCAAAGTTGGATAAAAGGTAGGTATTTGTGAAAAAATAATATAGGGTCAATTTGAGTGAATTCTGTCTATTGCTTTTTCTTATATGTACGCAAACATGTTTTCCTTGATACGTGAATATCTCTAAAACCGCAAGTTCGATTTGGCTCAAATTTGGAGGGAATGGTAAACGTAAAATGAAATAGGCATCAATTTTATCAAATTCTATCTACTACTCCAAAAAAAAAAAACTTCCGCTTTCAGATTAGGAAATGTGTTATTTGATATGTATATAGTTTGAAAACGGCGCATTTGATTTGACCCAAACTTGGAATAAATTTGGTAAACGGTATAGAAATTACTTAGTATCAATTTCATTTAATTCTATTTAATAATTAAAATTAATATAAATAATTATTAACAATATAATGGTTGTGAAATGTGAAAAGCACAGATCATATGGAGTGAGAGTTATGTTATTACAATATTGTTATGTGGTTATAAAATTTTAGGTTTAATTCAAAAAGTTAATTTATACTGTATTGTTTAGTTGATTTCAAACGTTACTGGCATGACACACATTGCCGTTACATAGATTTCGTGTAATTTTCAGTAAATTTAAAGTAATTTTTACTCTGAATTCGTAAAAAAAAAAAATGAAGTCTTATTTGTGATTGTGCTTATTTTCATTGAAATTCAATCAGCTCGTCGTGGTCTCGATTTTCTCCTTAAATATCAAAATTGTGTCCACTTCACTCATATTTTTATATTCCAGCTTAAATTAGTTTTGTTCTGACTGAAGAAAAGTATCGGTCTTGTTAACTCCGAACAAACATAAAGTTTATGCTGTCCTGTAAAACACTGAATCTTTACATACGTCATTTGCACTAACAGTAGCGAGATAAATATTCAGTATGCACTGGATTTTTTTTTTATTACGAATTATCAAATATGCAATCTGCAAATGCCGAACTTTTTTGCATTTTAGTATTTTCTGATAAACAAAACTTGTGGATATCAAGCCCGTATATGTTGAGGGATTACTAAATTTCCGAAAACGGCTTCTCTCAGAGATATTATTATATAGAAAACTTTGAAATTATCAAAGGTATAGTCGACTATAAACGGTATACTTTTTTTCTTGACCCTCTTGAACTACGAGGTGCTTATTTTTCGACACAGAAGACGATTATTTTCAAAATGATGGTTCCATCATTAGATTTGATTAATACTTAACGAAGGTAAGGCCGAAAAAAAAATCTAGTGCGCGCATCATACGACTTTCACTTACTATCTCTTCTTAGCAGAAATAAGTATTTTCAGACAAAGGGGAAGTGAAAGTAAAAATTATAGATACTATATTTATTTACATTTCATTGTGGGTATTTGTATTTGTTTAAATGCCCTTATATGTAAAAATTTTAATTTTTATATCGTTGTAATCGATACAATTAAATATTAAATAATACCAACGAAAGCATTCATAACAACCGCATGTGTATATGAACATAATATTGTCAGAGTCCGTATATATTAAGCTCATGTTACATCGCTAGCTGATCCAGGATTTAATTTTCGGAGAGGGGGGAAGCTTCAGCCCGGAAGCTTTTTTTTTCATATATATAACGATAATTACTTCGGAAAAACAGAAAGATACTAACTACCTATATGAAATGGTGTTTAAGTGATTCTTGAAGTCCTATTAAATGTAATTAAACGAGCAATAATACTTTAAGGCATAATTTTAAAATATTTTTTACCAAAAAGCATGGTGACATTTTACCATTTTGGGGGCTTCAGTCCAAAAGCTCCCCCCGCCGTAGATCCGCCTGTATGTTACATATGGAAGCCTGTTGTATTCTTTCGAGTGCTCTCGTATTCCTTTGGTTCCTCCATTACAACTATTATCTGTTACATCTTATTTCTCCTTTAATTAATTATCTGATTCTTTCATATTTTATATTTAACTGTTTTTTATATAAAAAAATAATATGAAATTGTTAATTATTTCAAATGAAAAATAAAGGTACTTTACAGAAAGCTAATATTAAAAATTAGCCATTTAAGCCCTGTTAGAGAACATCAATGAGAATCAAACCTACATTATACTAAAAACTGCTTAATAATACACTGATATAATGAATTTAATCAAAATCGTTAGAGTATTTTTTGAACAAATCGTAAAAATGTGTTAAATCGATTATATAAAGTACCAATTCCAGTACGCTGATGACCTGGATGTTTTGCGCCTAGACATCGAAACAAAACAAGTACCACTTCCGGTTTGCCGATTTTGACAAAAATGTTGCTGTAATATCCAAGGCTTATAAAAACCTCATATATTAATTTCAGTCTGGTACGACTTTTCGTTTTTGAGCTAGTCTCTTCATACACAAACACACACAGTCCATTTTGCTGAACTTGGACTCGGGAGACCTCAAAACGTGTATTTCTGTTGAACTCAGATTCGAAAATTTTCACGATCGCAATACTTACCCTCACACATTACATATATAGGTAAGTAAAAGTAAAAAATCTTTAATAACATATAAATAGTAAAAATGATCTATCCTTACTTACTACAGTAACAAGTGCTGTACAGACAATACCCTGGCTCATTTAGTTACACAGGCGGATTTAGGAGGGGCTTTCAAATGCAACCATGTTTTATGGAAAAAATATTAAAAAATTATCTCTTAACGTATTATAGTTCATGTAATCACATTTAAAAGGACTTTAGGAATCACTTAAACACCATTTCATATAGGTAGTTAGTTTATTTCTTTTTTTCCAAAGTAATTATCGCTATTTTTATGAAAAACAAAGCTTTCGGGCTGAAGCCCCCCCAAAATTAAATCCTGGATTCGCTAGTGTTTAGTTATATATATATTTACTATTAGTTATTATATATATATATATATATATATATATATATATATATATATATATATATATATATATATATATATATTATATACATTAATTATTAATAATATATTAATTAACTAGTTATATATATATAATATTAGTTTTATTTAGTTATATCCCTACAAGGAGTATGAATAGGTGATATCTGGTGAATAGGGAGGGTGGGACCGAAAGGTCCCATCCAAGGCTCAATAATTTATTGCGAGTGACCAATGATGTGTGAGGACACATTTTTGATGGAACACAACACCCTTACGATCATTCATAACTCTTCAGGATGTTCTCCAAATTCGATGTTACTATATCCATTAGAAAGCTGAATTATTGCTGTTCAAAGCCGCATGAATGGTTTTTTTATT
The DNA here is from genome assembly GCA_928085145.1 of Nezara viridula. Classification (NCBI taxonomy): domain Eukaryota; kingdom Metazoa; phylum Arthropoda; class Insecta; order Hemiptera; family Pentatomidae; genus Nezara; species Nezara viridula. The sequence goes on from OV725082.1 coordinate 124,498,970, forward strand.
TAATGCCTAATTAGGAATAAATAAACAAAAACTACTTATAGGTTTTTATTGTTTATCTTCATTTGTAGTTTGTTTACAAAGGTCCTGTGGATGTCATTTTGTGTAGTTTATAAGCCCTTAAATTCCTGCTTAATTTCTTATAGATAGCTAAAGTTGTATTGAAGTTATAACATTTTTTTGTGATTTTCGAAAAAAAAAATCATGTGAGGGACCCAAACATAAAGCCTCGCTTGTGCAAATGGTGTTCTGCACTTGTGTGCGACACATTTAGGGCCATAGCAATCTCTCTCACTGATTGGGTGGTGTTTTGATCAACGATGGAATTAACATTGCTCGTTTCAATTTCTTGTGGGCGACCGTTGAGCATCATTGATGTCAAAATTTCCTGAATGAAGTTTGGCAAACCAATTTTGACAGGTGCGTTAGGTTAAGGCATCATTCCATAAACACTGCAAATTTTTCTATGAGCTTCTACTACAGCACGCTTACCTTTTTTAAAATAATACAACAAAATATACCCATAATGAATGATATTTCCTTCCATATTCACAGTGCAATAGCAAACACAATACTAAGCTAGTTTCAACAAGAGTTATCAGATATAGTTGTTGACATATTACAAACAGGATAAACATTCCATCTTAAGGATTAATTCATCAGATAAAAAGTGTATCATAGTGACAGAAAAAGAAAACCCAAAAGGACTTATTTGCCAACCCAATATACAAAATATTAATTGGTAAAATTGATAAAAATCGTACATCCTTATTTATTGTCAAGGTTTCAGCATTCCTCATCTATGGTTAGGCATGTTCTGCACGTTTTTAGGCATGAAATGTTCAGAGTGGAACAGAACGAGGAATGGTTCTAGCAGAACAGTTAGGAACATTTGGGGACCATTCTATTCTAACCTATCCACCAAGCCCTAGGGCACTAGGGTGTTTTGGTCTGCTCATGGTTGCACTACACCAGCCCTTATTTCTCCTTTAGTTAATTATCAAATTCTTTCATAGTTTACTTTTAACCATTTTTTATTAATAGTTACAATATGAAAGGGTTAATTATTTCAAATAAAGAAAATAAAAGGTACTTTAGAGAAATTTTTTTAAAATTCGACATTTAAGTCCTGTCAGAATATTTCAATGAGAATAATACCTACTTGATTAATGATCAGTTTATTTTTACATTGATATGACTAGTATAATCAAAATCGTTAGAGCCATTTTTCAACAGAGAGCGGTAAAACTGTAAATTCAGTGATATAAAGTGTCACTTCTGGTTAGTCGATTTTAGCGAAAAAGTTGCTGTAACATCTCAGGCACTTACCTACCTAAAATATGTTATACCAGTTTCATACGACTTTTTTACCTAAGCTATTTACACAGACCATTTTACAGAAGTTGGTTATTTAAACTCAACAGACCTCAAAACTGAATAGAAAACTCGGATTTTTAATTTATCAAGATCGCAATACTTTCCCTTACTATATATTTCATAAATATGTAAGCAAGAATGAAAAGATCAGGGTTATAAATAAATACAAGGTTAGGTGTTTCAAAATTTTATTTCAATCACCATATTGTAATTATTGAAATAGATAAGTTTTTAAATGATTTTTACAAGTAAAGGATATTAACCGAGAGCATATAAAAGAGAAAAAACAAAGCAACAGACTAGACATATTCACACAAAAAAATACTCACATTTTCTCATATAAAAATAATACTCTTTAAATAAATCTTGTCCATTATTTGAAGGAGAGCACAAAAAATTATAGGCATTTATTTAATTACAATAATAATAATAATAATAATGAAAAATAATATATTTCATTAATAAAAGTCTTAATCACTCAAACTTACTAACACTAGAATATTATTTAAAACCTTAATGATAAAAATATAAAATATCACATGTGCCATCATACAACAAATATACCGAGTGAAGAAATTAATAAAATTTCAAAAATGAACATAATTGGGTTGAACCCTATAAATATATATATTAAAAAAAAAAGGAAGAAATTCCAACAGCCAATTTGACAGTTATTACAGACTTTGATTATGAATACGTATTAACTATCGTTGCAACATTTAAATCATTGTTTCAAAAGTTTACTTAGGTCCTATTCATTTTATTTATTTTTATTTTATTTTTTTTTTTTTTCGTTTACATTACATCATTGCATTTATAACATCACAATTTTAAACATTTATACAACTATAAGATAAAACTTCAGACAATGGTATAAATCTGAATATAAATAATAACAAACATCTAAACAAACACAAAATTAAAACGGCTAACCATAATAATAATTATATAATATACATTTATAAGCCTTCTAAGTCTATAAGTTGAATATCATCTATAAAATACATCGTGAGTAACAATAACATTGCAGGCAGACTTACTACAAACATCTTTTTATTCAAAGGCCTAAGATCAAATTAGGCATTGCCGAACGCCTGATAAAGGCAATCTAATTCTAAATATTGTCGTATTATTACCCCATTCTCTTCACACGTAAACAGTTAAAGATTAACAATAGTCAGAAAAAGTTACAACTACGTTAAAGGGAAGCACCTATGTATGTATATATATATAATTATAACAATAAAAAGGGCAAGTTACAATAATCACAGAAATGCTACTTCCTATCACTAAAGAAAATAATTCAACCACATACAAAATAAAATATAAAAATACCAATTTTATCTTGTGCTAACAATATAACTGATATGTCAAATGATAAAAAAAAATCTACAAAATGCGTATTATTGTTTTGTTTTTTTTAAATTAGAATACCTAACAGAAATAATAGAAAATTATCTGAACAGGTAATATAGGTTCTCAACTATAACGGGTTTGAAAATTTGATTCATATTTAGATTTTGTTAAAGCTTTATGCATGTTAATTAAATCGAACTTTGGTTTAACCATATCATTGGTAATAATTGTACAGCGATTTAGCCGTACAATCTTAGCACTAGAGAATAAATATTAATTTTGGCTCCTCAGTTCTTGTAAGACGTTTCAAATATTACTAGGCGGTACCCATAAAGTTTTGTTCTGTTCGACATCCACGGCCGCTTTGATCTGCGTACACATGTACGCAATGTTCACACCTGCAGCTGGTATTATTGCTGAAACAAATTAAAGTAGTCTAAGAACTTTAAGTTTTTGATTTAATTGAATGATTATATTTTAAAAATATATAACTAAAATAAGCAAAAAGCTCGAACAGAGACGTTATGAATGGAACAATCCATTCATCTTTAACATACAAGTGAACAGTAAACTTGTCAATTCAGGTATCATCATTGCAGAAAAAAACAGATCAAATATATGTTGAAAGAGAAAAAAAAAAAACATTTGCTATAGACATCTCATCAAACCATCCGAAAACATACTGCAACTTTCTTTTTTTTCTCTTTCTTTCATCATATATCTGATTCTGTTTTTTCTATCCTCATGATATCTCAATTAGCGAAATGTTGGCAAGTTAACTGTTGGCTTATATTATCGATATTCATGGATTTATGGTTTAAAATATATTGTAATTTTTATTTTCAAGTTAATTTATTATTAGCCATATTTACACCAATTTAAAAAAAAATCTTGTCACTTAATGACTATTCATCAAAATGACGACGTTTCGGCTAGTCGAGCCATTTTCAAGTCTAAAAAATTTTTTTCATTTACAATCATATATTAACTTTAACATATTTCAAATTATAAAGTAATAAAATAATAATACTTATTATGTCCAAAATACATATTTTGGACAGACATCCCAATGGTTTGAAAAAAGGCTTAAACAGCATAAACAAAATTGTAATTCAAAAAACACAAAAATTAAATTAGCTACTGGACTCTCGCAACATAATATGCAAACTAAACATGAATTTGATTTCAAAAATGTCAAAATCCTACATAATGAAAGAAATACGAATAAACGTAGAATTAAAGAATCAATATACATAACTAAAAACTTAAAAAACTCAGTAAATAATCATACAGACGTGGATAATATGAATACTTTTTACGCTAGTTCTATTGAAAAAATCAAAATTTGAAATAAATCAGCTAATATTACTTAAAATAGATCCACATGTAATATTGAGTAATAGCATTATATATGTTCATAATAAATAGTCTTCCCCTACTCCTATAAGAATAACCAGTCACTGAATAGAAATGAGATGGATGACATATGGGTGACTCAGAAACAAGGTAAATTTAACTTATTTTGAATCATTTAATAGTAAAGAATTGAGTAATAATAATGTTGTTAAATAATTAAAGGTGAACATGACAATAATAAGGAATTTTATTATGAGTAGACGCTTGCAATTCGCATAAGTGAAAATGACAGGTACATGATGGGTATTTTAGGTACATAATAAGTATCTTTATAATTTGAAATATGTTAAAGTTAATATATGATTGTAAATGAAAAAATTTTTTTAGACTTGAAAATTGCTCGACGAGCCGAAACGTCGTCATTTTGATGAGTAGTCATTAAGTGACAAAATTTTTTTTTTTAAATTGGTGTAAATATGGCTAATAATAAATTAACTTGAAAATAAATAGTATGCACCGAAGAAGAATTGAGTAATATTGTGAATGTAATTTTTATTTTATTTTTTCTTTCACATTTGTAGCTGTGCTGTAGTGTACACCTACCAGATCTGTTAACCGTTTTTAGTTTCCTTAGTTAACTTAATATTAGCTTTGATTGCTTTTTGTTTTTATAATTAATTATTAAAGAAGCAGATCTCTCGACCACTTTCTTATTATCTTGCATTGACTGGGTAACAGGGAATAGAAAAGTGATTACATTAGTAGATTGGGATGATTAGAACTTTAGAGTGAAATGAAGTGTATTTGTTGTGGATATACGAATTCATTGTTGAGATGGTCATGTCATGTATGGTATGATTTAAAATGTATCGTGTTAAAACATTTTTCAAAGAATTTTGCACTGTGTTTGTGTGTATGTATCTGAAAGGCAATGCTTTGTTCCATTTATCAAATAGATATCAGTATAGTGTTATAGATTAGTCAATTGTTCAGTAAGATGAATGAGAATTCAAAGTTCCAAAAGATGGGATAGTTGATTGTACCATAATGTCAGTTCTTGTTTTTTTATTTTATTATGTGCATTGTTTCAAGTGAATCTTTTGTAGAGTATAGTTCTTTGAAGATAATGTTGTCGATTGTTATCGGTAGACATGGAGCTTTTCGTAGAGAAAAATTGACATAGTTCGATTTGGTGACATAAAGAAATAATATAACTTAATTTATAATTCGAAACATATTCGACTGTTTGACAAAATAAATTTAGTTTATGAACGTCAATTAATATTTAGAGTTGTACAGTGTTCAGTTTTATTTGATTCCTCAAAAGTTAACTCAGATACTTTTAAATATCAAACTCTACCTGATATATAATGCTTATACTCGGACTCCAGCTTCAGGGAATGCTCGTACATTTCTTTGGCTGCTTTAGCTGTCACTTTATCTGATGAATACCGAGTATCCTTGACTTCTTTTATTTGCTTCGCAGATTTAAATTTAATAAGTAGAACGATAGGATAGATTTGATGCTTGTGGAGTCGTTCCACTGAGGCCAAACCAACTTCGATAACACAGTGGATCTTCTGATAAAAATAAATTATTAGATATGTCATCATTACAAAACTTTAATACAATATAAAAGCACTAGAGCTAATAGACTGTTGACATAAATATACAATTAACGTGAAATAACTATCTATACTAAAAGTATGTACTTATTTATCTACTTGAACACCTTGATAAATTGCTGGAGAAATTGGCATCTACCAATATTTAAAATTGATGCAGTATTCACGTCCCTTCTACCCCTGAATAAACCTCAAGATTATTTTGAATGTTGACATGCAACAGTAGAGGCATGGGACAAAACCCCACCTTCTTTGAGTACCAAAGAATTTAATTACTACTTCAGTTGATGTCAAACGATTAACTGAAGTATTAACTAATTTAATTTAGGTCACTTACTGCGAACAAAATTGGGAATCTTCCGATGGTTAAAAATTGGTAATGAAGATAAACGTGATTTTCAATATTTCAACAGTATCGGTGTCTATTCTACTGAGTTATTTTTGTTTAGTCTCTTACATGCAGTATAAGCCTCTTTTCCACCTCTCAACAGAAAAGGATTTTGGTAAACAATATGTCGAAAGATACTGAATTTTATAAAGGAATAACGAATCCCGATTGGAGATATATAATTGGCCTACAATAAAAATGTCAGTACTCAGATGATGCTCTATAACTTTGATTCTATGGGTTTTTCCTCTTAGAGAACTCATTCTCAAGTTACAGGGCCATTTATAGTAATTTGTCCCAGTTTTTGACAAATTTGGTAAAAATCAGCGTTGGTTGACTATGGTTTTATGCCTTACCGCGTAACTAAATTATAAAGTTTATGTACTCGTTTGATGCAAATTTAACGTTCTTTAATTTATTTATGAATACATTTTTGGCTTAGATGTATTGTTTAGGAGTTATAGGTGAAAAAACCAAAACATATCGAAAAAATCTGTCTTTTTATCTGTAAAAAGTTTTCCCTTGGTGTTCTGCGTCAACAATTGTGTTTTATACATGTCTAAACCCATATATACAAGTTAAACAAACTAAAACTTTTCTCACATTTTTCACAGTGGATTTCACGTTTTGATTTTCAAATTATTGGCCTAATATTCTTTAAATCAGCCACCATTTGTTAAAGCAGTGGCTCTGAAATGGCAGATAAGGTTCTTTTTACTCAGAATAACATAGACTTTCGTAATTTACAATCAAACCTTCGCCTGCGATCAGGTCGATTTTTGGGCCTTAGCTCCAGGACTATAGGGGTAGGGGTACTTGTGCAGAGCTCTTCCTAGCGAGGCAATCGGCCTTCTCATTGCCTAAAATTCTTGAGTGTCCAGGAACCCATTCAAACCTCACCTTGTTGGAACCACAGAGACTGTTCAAATTACCGTTACAATCATCCACCAACTTGGAGTGGGTAGCTTAACCATTCAGGGCGCCAATAACTGCTGGTATATATTGAAATTAGCCTGGTCATAAATCCCTTCCTTATTAGGGATTGAGCATAGGCATTGATAGCTAATACATCAGCCTGAAAGACAGAAGTGTATTTTCCTTTAGAAAGGAATGTTCCCTCATTGAGTTCTCCAGAAACCAGCCCCAGATCCTTGTTCCATCAAGGACCATCAGCATAGCACTAAACTGCATTACAAGGTCAGTGAAAGTTAATCCTGCCGATTATAACATTATGATGAATATCTATATTTTTATCAACTTGAAAATCAGAGTTCATCATGAGCACCTCGTTCCTGAAAAGTACTAATGCTTCTACCTCTATGTTCAGTGGTGTTATGTTCAGAAGAAATTCGAAGCAGCAGTGGAAGTGGTGCTCATGGCTCCATTTGTCATGAGACAGGCAAACCTTTGGAATTTTCTAAGCAGAGCTCTAGGCTTGCTTTTTGCGGCCCACAATACTACCATACTTCAGCAGCAAACAGGACTAAGATTAAGAGTCTAATGGGCCTCTCCTGGAAACAACACATCTCCAACATTTCCCGCCGTACTATTTCCACCCTGAAACAATTTAACCATCTACGTTATCTTCTTCTATTCAAAAAACATCAACCCCTGGTTTCATCTCTTGTTTTCCTCCACTTCGACTCTGGCTGTATGGCGTATGGTGGACTCTCGGGAGAACTCAAAGCCAAACTTAAACGTCTAATCAATTGCTCAATACGCTTTATCTTCGGGATCTCAATAGATATTATTGATATATAATAGATATTAGATCCTAAAATTCAAATGCTCCTTTCAATCCCCTCCCACCAGCTCCTATAGGTCCGACCTCTATCCTCATCCTCACCGAGCTGCTGCATTTGACAAATCCTTTTTAATTTAACCTGTCTCCCTCTGGAATTCCATCCCCTCTGATATTAGACAAGCTAAGTCACAGTAAAATCTCTCCTCTTCAAACACCTACTCCATTCCCGATCCGGTTGATCATGAAATGCACTAAAAATCTAAGTCGTAAGAATCTCGAAGTACCCCCAGATACTTTGATTATTTTGTGATTTATTGATATTTAATTTATTTACTTTACTTTCTCTGTTTATTTTATATTTATGTACATTTTTATATCTTTTTATTATCTGCACTTTTATTTTATTATTAATCATCCTGTAAATATTTAATTGTATTCTATGGACACAACAAATTATTAATATATATATTCTGTATTTGTAATTTGTTCTAAAGGGGCAGGACACGAGTTCAAGAATAATACAATTATTTTCATTCATTCATTCTAACCGCTGCTATGTATAGCCATAAGGCCACACTAGCCTTGAAGCCCCAAGATTTACTAATTGCTCTTTTACAAGCCCATAGGAAATGAAAAGTCTTATTATAACCTTTTCTTCTTATCTTATATTTTATACTATTTTAATATTCCTGTAAATATTTTGATTTACCTTATCACACATATCCTTCACAGCTGAAACTGACGTACATTCAAAGTAAGTTCCTTTTTTTCTATAATCTACAAAGATATTATCAGAAATTCCTTTCTCCATCATAGCCTGTGAGCAATGCATAACTTCAGGAACACATCGAGCAAATTTATCAGGAAAATCTTGGATTAGTTTTTCTGTAACACACTCGGAGAGTGGCCCGACAACCAGTACAGGTCTTAACGCAGAGTCTGAAAAGGAAGAAAATCGTTAAGTCAAACAAAGGGAAATATATATATTTTTTTTTAACTAGACATTTCATCTATAGCTAAAATTACAGTTGTAACAAAAATCAAATACAAAAGTTACTTTTTATTATAACTTTTCAAGATAGAAATTTTATTTTAAATACCAATAATGTTCTAAGGATAGACTTTCAGTGAAACTGCTCGTTGGTACAGACTCCTTTCGAACTGTTCAGTTCATTGTTATAGTCTTCATGAAATAAATATATACAGTGAGTTTATAACATTAATGAAATTCTAAAAGCAGTGTCAAGGCCTTTAAAATATTACCAGCTTCACTTCCTCAAATTTGTATAGCATGGGAACTTGATTATTGACTTGGTTACTAAACCAGTCAAGCATTCACACATTTAGATGAATTAAAAAATAAGTAAGCATTTAAATTATTTTGTTAATGTCTAAGAATTTTACGATATTATATTTTGGAGCTATTAGAGTTATTTCATGAACTTTAAGTGGCAAATGACTTGACCCTTCATTCCGCAACAAGGCATTATTCTGGGTCATCGAAGCAGTTTTGAAGACTATAATATTTGAGAACAATGTTGAAGTTATTTTAACTTTACTTTAAGTTATGTCCGCAAAATATGGTGTAAAAAGAATTAATTTAAAGCTTAAATCAATTTCAAAATATTTTTTTTTATCCTATTAAGTTATGACATGACTTTATTTTTTTATTTATTTTTAATTCATTAGTTATACTGCAATAATGAAAAACTTGACTTAAAACATCAGCTTGTTAAAGTTAATATTATTTTTTTGAGAATAAAAAAAAATTGAAAACGAATCAGTCTCTCTATTTTATAATGGACAGTACCACTAAAATCCTATCTTAATAAGTTTATTTAGAAATTAAAATTGTTTAAAACTAAGGCTTTTATGTATAATTTTAAAATATTTAAATAATAATTTGAAAACTACATACAATTCAACTTGACAACTCTTTGGTAACTGGCGAGGGAAGTTTCCTCGTTAAGCGTTCCACTGTCACTGTACCAGCCAAGGCTGATGTTAGAGAATGAGGCTAATTCTTTGGAGTCAGATCGTTGATGCTTTTTACGTCGGAAAAACGATCTTCTTGTGGCTCTTCTCGCTTCACCTTCCAAGTCTCCCAGGCTCCGCCTCACGACCATCTCTTCTTCAACTCTGCAAAAAGAAGTGATAATTTATCATATAAGTTTATGTATTGCAGTTTTCTTTGTTTCTAAAATTATAAGCGTCAATATTGAAATAAGATAAAATAATGTTTCTAGAGTAAAGACTGTCAGAGTTTCTTTAATTCAGCACAATTTTGTGTCAAAATTGGTATAAATCATCGTTTGTAAACCAGGATTTTCAACCATACCACAATTCAATTATTAAATTGTACTAATTTTACATAAACTTTTAAATTCTTTGAAGAGAAAAATGGTTGGGGTGATCAGTCAGAAACAAGAAGGCAAAAATAAATTATAATACTTATTTTGACATTGCCGAAGTTTTGACCTAAAGTTCAGGCCTTCATCAGGGCTCAGAAAAGAACCAGATAACAAGGTACGAGAAACATGAATAATGTAGGTTAAAAAAAATTAAAGTAAACTGAAGTTGGTAGAATAATGACAATAGTAAAAACTATGAGACAAATAATAATAACCGTTACAAAGTGTGAAATGATGAAGTAAACATAATCAAAAAGGCTCATTTCATTTCTTATATAACTTCATATTCCTTTTTCTGTTACATTTTATTCTAAGATTACCATTTTAATACTTATGTTACCTTTTTTTACTATTGTCACAGTTCTTACTATTGTCATTATTCTACCCACTTCATTTTACTTTAATTTTTTTTTTACCTACATTATTCATGTTTCTCATACCTTGTTCTCTGGTTCTTTTCTTAGCCCTGATGAAGGCCTGAACTTCAGGTCGAAAAGTCGGCAAATGTCAAAATAAATATTATCATTTATTTTTGCCTTCTTATTTCTGACTGATCACCCCAACCATTCTTCTCTTCATTATTCACGACAGTCAACCATTTACCCCCAATTTTAAATTCTTTAATTTCTTAAAGTGTACATTTTTAATTAGGTATACCATTGAGGAGTTATAGGTGGAAAACCAAAAAATTTCCCAAAAACAAGTTTTTTATAAATACCATAAGTTTTCCTGAGGTAGCCATGTTAGCATTTTGGTTTTTATATGTTAACGCCCAAATATAAAAGTTAAAAAGTGAAAGCTTTCCAAACACATTACCTCTGTATCAATTCTGAACTGTTTGGCCTAATATTTTTTAAAGCAACCGCTCTGGGATGACAGACAAGGTTCGTTTTACTTAAAATAACATAAACTTTCGAAATTCACATTCAAACCTTTTTCTGCTAAGATTAACTTTCTTAAGCCCTACCTCTAAGTTCTTTTTTCTATTTTTAGAGAACTTTAAGTAACGGGTTGGATTTTAAATTTAAAAAAATAAGATTACTAGATGAACCAAACAATATGTCGATGTTTCAAATTTTAAAAATCAATTTTAAAAGGTTTTCCAAATCACTATTACAGAAGAAAAATTAAAAACAGCAATGTTTTTATGCCGATGTAGCGATATTTTTTTCATTGCCAGCAGGAATTAGTGGAAGTTTCAATGTGGCCTATAGACCAAAAAGTTTAACATTTGCATACATTTTAACTATACTTTACAATATTCCTAGTATAACTCTTTATATTGTAGGAACAGAATAATCAATAAAATTTTTAATGTATTTTATTTATTTATTTTACCAAGAACCGATATCAAGTGTGAACTCGACACCATATGTAATTAAAAAGGATGTTACGTGTATTATAAAAAGTACTGCGTTGATTGTCTTTTTTTAAAGGTATTTATTACAATTAATCAACCTTATAACTTAACAATATTACAACTTAACAACTAGTAGCAATAAAATAATAATTATTAAGATAGGTCAATTAACATGCAATAGATAAATCGTCTTCCATCCATGTCATTGAATTAATTAATAATGATATTAAACTATTTTTATATAATGAGAAAAGGGGTTGTTAACAAGGGGGCAAAGTTCAATGACCATAGTTGTGTATTTATAAAGGTAAAGTGTACTAGAAAATATAAAATATGTATTTTAACAAATAATGAAAATATAATTACATGGAAGATGACTTATCTTTAACATTTAAACTGACCATGTAAGATATCTTAATTATTCTTATAGAGAGTTATACTAGAAATATTGTAAAGTATAGTTAAAGCGTTATTTTTTGTAATGTATTGTCCACTAATTTTTCAAAACGATGGTTCTGTAGATGGGGGTTATTGTCCCAAAAAGTAAACCAATAGGTGATTATTTTTTAAAAAATAATGATGAAAGTATGAAAATCAATTAAAATGCCTAGGACCTTATGTAAAAAAAAATTTATAAGACCACAAAAAAATTTGTTTCTAAATGGAATGATCTTAAAAAGAAATATTTACACATACAGGTACTTTTAAAAATCATAAGATTAACTAAATGGATATTGTAACATTAAATAATAATAAAGGGTTATTAGAATCATCATCAAAAGATAAATACTTGAATTTGCTCGGAATGATGCCACATTGGTTCCTGATGCCATCGTCATCAAGAAGCCATGCCCTCCAGCTACCTGGAACTCCATTGAACATGGTATTGTCTACGAACAGGATGTCATCTTTACGAAATCTTAACTGCAATGTGTCACCAACATCTCCAACTCGATCAAATAATGCTCTTATATAGAAACTATCACCTGGTTTGTCCTTTATTTCGTTGTAACCTATAAATAAAAATATTATTGAGATAAATCATCAAAGGATTATAATAATAATAATTGGTATAATATAATAAAGGAAATTGGTTGAGGAATGCAGTCTTAGAGAAACACAAATAAAAAATAAAAGCTTTGATTTGTTAATAAAATAAAAATATTTTATTTTTATTAGCAAAATCTGTTCTTACTACAACCCACAAATAATTTTTCAACCACATAGTTTTCATAAAAGAAAAAAATTCTGACCAAGATGACATGTCAGTACAATGCGATACAATAAATATATATTAACCACCATTCGATTAAGGGGGATAAAGGATGTGGCACTTAAATGATAAGATGAATAAAAGAAATGCCATAAGAAAAATATCTGCACCAATAAATTGACTAAATTATAAATATAAATTAAATACGTCTGCATTTTAAAAAATAATAATTACCAAATGAAGATCTCCCTCTAAAAAGTTAACATTTTTTCAATCTATTCAGTTTGAATAAAAAAAGTCTCACTTTTGACAAAATTAAAATGTTTTCAGTGTCCGCTAACTTCCTACATTATATAAGAACATGAAGAGTTTGAAAATCAACTTAAAGAATGGAGAACCCTTAAAGACCATGCGAATATCACAAATTTAATGCTTCCTCTTCACCTGCCTCCTCTTCTCCCATATGCCTCTCATGATGCCCGCGTGCTTACGTTTTCTCTCCTCAAACCACGCAACACCCTTTTTAGAGCGCTTCTTTCCCGCAAGAACCATTATTCCCCTGAGCGCCTTCCTGTACTCATCTCTGTCCAATCAATCTTGGTCTCTTAGCCCCACTTGATCCATATCATCCTTAAGCTGTTTAAAATACCTGTTTAAATTCTTATGATTGTGGATGCGCTGAAATATTTTATGGTTAAGTCTTTCAGGATTCATCCTCATCATATGGCCATAGAACCTCAACCTTTATTACAGTGTTCAGTAATTATTTTATTACTTTTCTGTAAACATTTTCTCTAGAAATACTTATATGATGAGATTTATCGGACATTTTTTGAGGGTCCTACTGTAGCAAAAGTTAACAGAAACCGACAGATAAATAAGTGGCGGTTAATTAAAGTTTTACTGCATTGCACTATCCTCATTTTGATTTTTATCCTTAACTGTAAAACTATAAAAGGCTTTTAATATTAATGCACTAACCATAGTTATGACTTTAATAAATAGACAATTACAATAAAATAGTTTAATTATCTTTTAGTTTATTATTTTTGAACATACACATAAACATAGCACTACTTGCATGAATATCTTTATTATGTCCAATATGATCAATTAAATATTAACTCATAATGACCATTAATTATAATTACATTCCTCAGGTAGTTTATTCTAATTTTAAAATTATATAAATTTTCAAATCCGCACATATAGTATTAGAGTAAGGCTCGAAATCGGTTTTGTACCAAATATAAGCTCCTGTCATGCTCAAATGCCATGAATGGGGTACCATTGGATTCAGAATATCACGGGAGGTTAGCGAATCGTATTCTCCACTTTTGTTTTTCTCTCTAAAATAAATAAAGTCGATACAAACATTTTGCTGGGCTTCAATACTAGAACGGTGGCAGGTGTGTAGATCGATAAAGGAAAAATTGGATCTTGATTATTTTGATGCGTACAGTAAGAGCCAGATAGTTTCTCCGCAACTATCGGATCCTGCGTTTATAAGCCCAAAAACGTACTATTTTTGAGATGACGCAAGGCATAGGGTTCGCAGCCACACAACCTTACATTAATTGTAGTACTGTCATTGAATACATGTCTCATTTCGTCAACTTGAGGTCTCTATGATCGAGAGGAGGAGTTTATATTATTTATCGATGGTATTTTTGATCGGTAATCCATATCATCGTTAATTTTTCACCAAATCTCAAGATTGAGCCACCAATTTCGAAGGCTTCATTCTCCTTCAGGCGGGCAACATAGTCCAATCATCCCGAAAATTTAGGCAAACCAGTTATGAAATAAAACAAACTGTATTTGCGAAAAACTAAAAAATTGCACACTTTTCCCTTGGTCATGCCCATGATTATATAAAAGATTACTAAATTCACTACAAATGAAAAAAAAAAAAATCATCGAAATCGGACAATTTTTAGCAAAGATGAAATTTGTAAACATGTTGATTCCAAACAAAAATGAAGATTTAAATTAATTTTTGTTTTCTTTGTCGATTATATTTATTAATAAAGTAACAATTCATTTCTTTATCTTTTGATACATTGCATTATTTTATTTTATTATTAATTTGCCATTTGATACCAATATGCAGTGCGAATTTTTCGCATGGGCCTACTAGTTCATTATAATTACATTCCTCATGTAGTTTATTCTAATCTTAAAATTATTTAAATTTCCAAATAAGAATTATTCCTTGTAATAAAAGCACTTACGGTCGATGCAATATTGGGCTAAGACAGTCACTTTATCTGCTGGTTTGGCCAGTTCGTAAGCAGCTTCTTCGGCCGTAGCCTGTCTCAGGTCGGTACCATTGTACTCCAAAATTCTGTCTCCAGTCCTTAAAAAGATTTATTTCACCGTAAAAATTATTGAAGAAAAAGTCATATCCTTTTTTGTATTGCCTGATACTTAACGATCAATCCAAATATATAAATGGTAAAATTAAAGCACAGCTAATAGTTTTAGAGGATCATATCACTTCATATTGTTATTAATTTTTTTTAAACCAGTCTCTGAATTTTATAAAAAACAAAAAAAAATTTTAGTTTTCAATAAATCATTTACAAATAAAATAATTAAATTTACCTCAGTCCGGCAGTGTAAGCCAAAGAACCATTTTGAACACTATGGACGTAAATTCCAACAGCATTACCTCCAACAAGACTGATTCCAAGATTGCTGCATTTATGTGTTTCAATTTGTAAGTAACGAGGATCGTCACTGCAAATTTATGACATGAATATTAAAATCAATCTATGAATATTTATCTATATTAATTAAAATATAGATTAACTCAAGAAAGTAATATTATAATAAATATTAAATTGTTTAAAGAGAAAAGTTTAAGTGAGAAAACTGTTCTGATAATTATTTTTTATGGATCTGAAAAACCAAGTCTGTTCTTCAAGAAATAATAACTTTTTAAAAGGATAGGCTAAAGCATTCTCGATCAATCTCTGCTGGCTTCAGTACAAGTGATGCGGTTGAGAGAGTAGCGCAGGGTTATCCAGGAGTCCTGGTTTTCCCTCCATAGTTGTAGGGACAAGCCTGCCTCGGGGTTCCCTCGCCTGATTGTAAATAGTGTATCTAGGTATGCATGTATTTTTAGCTTTGTTTTAATTTCCTTATTTTTAATTTATTTTATTTTATTTATTGTATACACTTTTGAATATTATTTATTGTTATTTTGCTTCTATTTATTTTATATTTTTTTGTACATATAGTGTGAATATTATCCTACCTCACTATAACTAATGTTCAAGTGACAGATTGGTGTAATACTCAATAAATAAATAAATAGTAAAAAAAAAAAAAGAAAGGATAAAGTAAAATTAAAGAGAGGTTAAGGAGACATTAAAAATAAAATTAAGCTTCTTGAAAAATTAAATAAGGACATCACCAACAGCTTTGATTAAACAGAAAAATATAGTAGAAATTTTAGCCTATTTGATGTTACGAAGACCATATCCATATACCACATTAGCTATATTGTTTAAATAATTTAGAGGTTCGTCTTCTATCTCAATCCTCAGCATGCTCAATTTATGCATTATTATAATAATCCACTCTCCAAATCTACTGTTTCTTGACCAGCAACTCTTTAAAAATACTTAACAGTTACAAAATAACTCATTGAACAATGATATAAATTGCAACCATTAAAAATTTGTCAATTTTTTCATTGAAGATATACTTTCAACAAAAATAAATTAATAAAAAAGAAAACTTTTTTTCAATCAAGTCGACAAAATTTATCTCTTCTATTTTTATTTTAGTCAATGTATTAAAATCTTAAAAAAGATATATATATTTGACTGAAGAAGTTCTATAACTATAATTTTAATATGTAAGTGAAAATTTTCTAATTTTTTAATTTAATATACTATTTTACTGTCTGTGAAATCTGTTCAATATATTACAACCGATATCGGTCTCCGATATCTGATAGCAAATATGAAGTTAATATAGTCCGTTGATCTTATATATTTGGGTTCCAAATACTAAAAAAAAAGTAGTAATAAAAAAATGCAGAAAAAAGTACATTATCAGTAATAGTTTTTTATAAGTTGTTAACAACCTGACTAATTTAATAAACTTATGACTACATAACTTAATGACTAAGTTGACTTACGAAATTTCTGTCTTATATCAGAAGCATTATAATGGAGAAGTAAGACAAACTTATTTCATAGCGTTACCACAACCCATTAGAGGAGTCGAAACAATCAATCTTGAGAGATAAAAGAAGAAAGAAAGCCATTTGGAATATTTACTGTGATGATATCCACCTCGGAGACGAAGATTGGTGGCTTAAACTGGATACAGCTTGTGCCAGCTGGGCGGGTAGGGACTTTCTGTTAGCTCGGGGGCTGTTGCACGGGGTTGGCGAGCCTGATCGTGTCTTGCTACCGCCGCTGCTTGAGCTACCAGTCGTCTCAGTCTCATGATATTCTGAAAAACAATTATAACCATGTAATCTCGGTAAACTAACATATAAATATGTCCCACCTTTACGACGAGTTAAAGTGGCTCTTCCCTTCTTTCCGCAGACAATATTTCCTCGGATGTTTCCTATTCTAAACAATCAACACCAGACACCCTTCCTACATCTACAGTCTCCTACAGTTTAAACCCGTGGTCCACTCCCAGAAAACAAGATCCCGTGTGTTTAAACCCGTGGTCCACTACCAGAAAACAAGATCCCGTGTTTCCGACATTTATATCCCTTCCCATAGAACTAAGACATTTGAATATTTCTTTATTGCCCGATCCACAGCCTTCTGGAATTCCTTGCCATCTGAAATCCGCCATGCCTCTTCCTTGTCCTCATTTAAATATCATCTCTACCAATTCCTTCTCACATCCCAAAATGACGTTATACAATAAAATAAATATTGCGAAACAGATTTTGACTGAGGTGAATGGTTGATAAAATTGATTGAGTTTTAATTTTTAAAATCAACCCATGCTTATTTTATTTTGTTTTCTTTTCATTTAAATGTTTTGTTTTTTTTATATTTCGTTTTTTCTCAAAATTTTATTTTATTTTTACTTGTTTTAATTTAATTTCACTGAAGATAATGTATATATTCTTTAATATTGATTAATGTAATTTTTGGCCAGATGTAGTTTTTATTTGTTTTGTTCATATCAGTTATTCATAAGGGACCTTGTTTCAGAATAAAGTTTACTTTCTATTCTATTCTATTCTATAAAAAGAAAAAAAATTGCCAAATATCAATTTTTGCACATAAAAATGTGTAAAAATTTAATAGAAGATAAACAATACAATAAATTCATCAACATGACTTTATGCTACATGCTAGGTCTTACTATATTATAGGCAGAGAAGCTTTTCAGAATAGAATTTTAAAAAACATTATTTTAAGACAAAGTCCCTTAAGAATAACAATGGTGTATAAAAAACGTCTGCCAAGTAAGGTCAGTATAGCTTCCTCACCGTTTGCATTGGCTAAAAAATATCTATATCACAAGATCTACAGGCAATTTTTTGCTTGAGAATAAAAACTCTGGAAGAAGCCGTTTTTGGAAATTCAGTAATCTCTCAACATACGGGTTTGATATCCACGAGTTTTGTTCATCAGCGAATACTAAAATGTGAAAAAGATCCACATAAGTAGATTACATATTTGCTGATTCGGGATTAAAAAAAAAAAATCCAGTGTGTACTGAACATGAATATCACTACTGTTAGTGCAAAAGGTCATACGTAAACATTAAGAGTTTTACAGGAAAGCACAAAAACTAATTGTTTCTTTATGATTTATTAGTATAATTTCACTATTTATTGTCCTCAGCTATTTTTCATTGTAGCAGAATGCTTATATCAGTTGCAGAATACAAAATGTTACCTTTAGCACAAATAGAATTAAAAGTTGAAAATGTTTACATACCATCTTTTGCACTAACAGTAGTAATATGTACTTAATCGGCACGTTTTCACTCTAAAAATGGATGGTACAAAACATCCATAAGAAAAACTAAACTTTTTGTTTTTTCTGAGTTAACGAGACAAATACTTTTCTTCAGTCAGAACAAAACTATTTAAGCTGTAATTTAAAAATATATGTAAAAATCACACAGAAACTCAATACCACGACGAGCTAGTTGAACTTCATTAGAAACAAACACGATCACAAATAAGATTATTCTTTTTTGCAACCTCAGAGTAAAAAGTAATTTAAATTTATTGATTAATATACCTTTGGTAGTGAGGAAGTAAAAACAAACATTAATTCTGCCATAAGACACATTAAGCTGGGTAACCACTATGTTCGCAAACCATTAATTTTTATTGGTATAATAATAACTTTACCGTATAATAATACAAACTCCTGTAACTCTATTTATGGGAAGAGGGTTCGTGAACATGGCCTCTCTACAAACAATTGCATTCACATGATCGTTAAAAGAACAATGTCATCCGAGATAGTGACAAGTGCAGCCTACATTTCCATCCATTATTCGGTAAAAGACTATAGAAGACCTCCTCATTTTGGCGATCAAAACTTTAAGAACAAAGGGCTAAAAATTAATTACTGTTGGACCTAAACACTTGGCGGGCACTACAGAAATTTTTCATGAATGTCTTTCTCAAATTTCAAAAATCTTTTAAACTTAGTAGCACCATTTATTCAAATAAAATACACTAATTGTAAATTCCAAAAGGCTCAGATAAGCTCACTTTAACATTGTGATTTCTGGCAACTAGTGATAATTTTATTAGGTAATTTTTTTATAGGAGACTGTGTTCCTATTCCTGCTCCTCTTCATGGAGTTCCGAAACGGACGCCAGGCGAATAAAGTTGTTGGACCCCTCTGCCGCAAATGTTGCTGAGAGCCAGAAACTTCAGCTCATGTACTGGACAATTGTCCGAATAACATGCTCCTTGTCACCAGCGGGCACAATAATGTAAAGCATCAAGTTGTAAATTCCTAGAGATGAAAAAGTATAGGTGCTTCCTTGAAGTGTATTGCATAGATTCAGAAGGCTCTTCGAGATTTGTAGATATCTTAGCCTTTAGTGCGAAAGGAAAAGAGGCTCTGATCGTCGATCCTACAATACGATTTGTAACAAACGATGAGGATCAAGGATCTTAAAATACAAATAGAAAAAGAGGAGATCTATAAAAAATGTATTCCGTACCTGAAGGAGAATTACAGAGAGGAATTTGGTGAAAGAGAGTACTCGGTTCAGGGACAGTGGTTCGGGAGTAGAGGAGGGATTCCACCTTCAACTGCTCTGTTTTTGGAGAGGCTGAGTGTAGAAAGGAGTGATCTGCAGAGTATGGCGGAGTCAATAATTTTGGACTCGGGAATCCTGCACCATAACATATATTGATTCTGTGCAATTCGTGGTGAGTTCTACAGACAGTCATGAGAAGAAAGAAAATTGAGTGTAGCAATAAGAAAATAAAGGATAACATTAGGTACTTTGAATGATAGTCCTGCAAAACTCTATTCTTTATCCTCTCTCATTAAATGTTATCTATTAGGAATGGAAAGTATACTGGGATTGATCAGTATGCTGGGTGTTGTAGCAACTCAACATAGTTGAGCAACTGTTCAGCTTTGTTGAACTTTTCTCTAAGATTTCACAATATCGGATATTTTTGGTATATTTTAATAAGTAGAAGACCCTTTTCGTTCATCCACTCCATCGAACAATTTACACAAATGACCAATGTTGGCTGAATGCTGTCCACGAACTTGCTCTGCTCCTCTTTAAGTTTGGGAAAAAACAGCCATTGGAGAGCTCTATAATATTCTCGACTTATTACATACTACATGGTTCACGAACATAGTGGATATCCAGCTTTACAATCAATAGGTTACGATAATCATAACTATCATTAGAGATGGTATTATATAAATTAAACAGCAATAAATGAGAGCGCCAGATTTTGATATTTTTATTTGAAAATAAAAACAACCCTTTTCATAGATTTGCCACATTTCAAAACTATTTCTTTGCACCACTGTTTAGAATTCCTTTCCTTCTAAAATCAATCATGTATCCTCCTTATCCACATTTAAAACTCTCATATTACAATTTCCTCTTCAGAAATAAATCAGATCAAGTAAGCTGATGAAAAAAATTAAACTAATATAAAATATAAGAAGAAATACTTACTCTCTGGGCTATACTGGACAAGCATCGTGATCGAATTGCCACACTGGCGGAGGACGGAGGCAGCAAGCTGGTAAGTAGCGCTCCTCATGTTTATGCCACAGACTTCAAGAAGTTGATCACCAACCTGCAGGCCAACTTGAGAAGCCAGCGAGTTGTCGTTTACAGTAGATACAAAAACCCCTCCACTCTCCAGGCATGAGATCTGAATGCCCAGCGGTTCCACAGACTTGTCTATATGGACCCGCCTTAGCTCACCGGGCGATGGTCTATAATAATAAAATATAATGAAATAAATAAATCTGATAGATAAAAAAACATGTTAATAATTTGATAATAAGAGGTCTGTACCACAGACTATATTACTGAATAAATAAAATCATTAAATATTATCGTACTTGTGGGGCCAACAATAATCAGGAAGAGAATTAGTTTTGTTTTGACGAAGCCCGGGGCTTAAGACTTCAACATGAAAAGTAGGCATAGGGCTCCCTCTCTCTGATGACTTTTCAATACTTCCTGAAGACATTTTACCACCACTACCTTTACTAGCCACGCTGGGGTTGGATGGAATCCTAATAACCAACAAAAGCATTTTTAACTATATGAAAACCAAATTCATATACATTTTCGCAGCATCAAATTCGATTTTCTTTTTTCTGATAAACAATAAATCATTTAAATGCTTCACTCACCTAAATCTTGGATTTTCCTTTTTTCTTGGAAAGGTGCCACCTTCGTAATGCTGGAAGCTGGGGTGATCGGTATCATCAGATGGATGCGAATGGGCCGAAGCTAAAGACCTCGTCTTGTGGTAGTGAGAATCCATGGACGGTGAGTGTGTGTGAGGATACTAGAACATTAAATTTAAATTAACAACTAATCCGTGAATAAGAAACAATCAACTTTAAAAATATTTTAAGATAAAAGGATCTTTCCCTTTAGAAAATCTTTTATCGAGGCAAAGATAAAATTATCGGACTTAAACATAATTCTTCTAATGCTTGGTACTGAAAGTATTGAATATTTGGTCATATAAATTCAAGCCACTGCCTTACTCAATTCTCACAACTTTACAATAGGTTACTATCATTTATAATACAAATACAAATCTTCTTCTGTTATAATTTGAAACATATCTCAACTCCAAAATATATTGGTAATATATATGTGGCATATTTATGGTTATCATTCAATCGGGTATACACAAATTAATCCAGTTTATTTTTGTTAAAATTGAGTTAGGAAATGTTACAATTTTTGAACATTTGTTAACTTAAATGGTTAGCTTTTCTTTTTCTTTTTGGTTTTTCCTTCTAAAATTTTTACTTTTACAAAAAAAAAATTTTTTTTATTTATTCCTCGGGGACAATTCGTCAATTTTAATAAACATATGTATGTTTAATTTGATAAATACCTAGTTTGGCATTTAATTACAAGCAATAATTTTATCTTTTACGTAAAACTTTAAATGCTTTAAGACTTGTTATGAATTGTTATTTACTAATTAAACAAAAATGACAGACAAAATATTAATTTTCAATTCATATCGAAAAATTAAATTATCTTGAATTAAAATTTGATATAAATACATTATTCAAAAATGAATACAAACATGCATTCTTGAGATTTACCCATCTGAATAATAATAATACTCAATAAGAAATGAACATAAAATAAATAATCTGATTAAACATAAAAAAGTTGGAAAAACAAAAGGAGTAACAATATTTCAACAATAATTACAGTCACTCTGAGCACAATCTTCCACAGTAATATAAACAAATGGATCGCCATTATAGGTCGCATTCTGTTTGCCTGAGCCCTGAATGCTGTTTCCAAAATATTAATTAAAATTATTTGTTAATTATTTTATAACAGAAAGATACACTTACTTTCATAAAATAGATTACAAAAATATGACTTTTTTAGTGTTATTAAAAAAATGTTTGTAACTGTTTTTATGGTTTTATTTGTCTATACTGCACTTGCTATCACATCAATATACAATTCTGTGTGGCGATTGCATTAAATTTGCTACAATTATACTTTTATTTTTATTACTCATTATTAGCACGTCTTAAATATATCTTTGCTATTTGTGGAGATTAAAAATGCATTCTATGTACTGATTTCTTTGTGTTCTGGTACCACAGGCATCAAATCAGGCACTATGATTGTCAGGAAAAAGATATTGTACTGCCATTATTTTGTTTGTTTTTTTAACTACTTGTTAACTACATGAAAATGGATACCATACTATTTATTAATTAAACTAAATAGAATGTAATGAAAACAAAAACATAAAACTCGGTGCTAACCTGAAGAGGATTGTAAGAGGGTTCAAAACTGAAAGACCTGGTATCGGATGGTACATGGTAACTAGGGGGAGGTGAGTGGGGGTGAGTGTGCGGATGGATAAAAGGGGTGAAGGGGTAATGGGGGGAGCCATACAGCTGCGAGTGGATCCTGATGTGGCTGTCGCTCACTTCTGCTCGCCCCTTCTTCTTCACGTAGTAGTCGAGCTCTTTGCCAAAGTTACCTAAACATGATATGAGAATGATTTACACAAAACTCAAATTATAAGAACTTAAAAGAGTACTAAAAATAAAAATATAAAGAAATACAGGATTCATACTCAAAAATTTATTAAGAAGAAAATAAAACTTCTGATTTTAAACATTGACAAATGGTTTGAGTAATTTTTAACATGAAAATTCATAGTAGTGTCTAATGTCAATTTTAATCAAATTTTTTCTGATAATTTCATAATTAAAATAAACCAACACGTAATCATTCATTTCATATAATAGGGCCTTCGGAACTAATTACAAAAGTTATAATTATACCAAGAAGGAACCATTACTGGTCTACTGAGCGAAAGAAAGAAAAAAAAGAGGATATTTAAAGTTTTAAGTTTAACATTTAAACATTTTAAATTCACAATTAAATACATACAGTTTTTATCACATTTTTGGCCAACTATATTACCTTAATAATTTTATATTACTAGCCAAATAGCAAAATACGTTATATTGTTAACATTTCAGAGAACTGTTCACATCTTTAGAAGATTTCTAAAATTTATTTGGTATTATCTTTAATGGCCAATGTATTTCCAAAAGGACTTGGTATTTTTAATACAAAAAAGAGTCCGTTACCGTATTATGTTAATAATGTGTATAATATAAAATTTTAGATAGCGTGTATACAAAATTTATATTTATGCAGAATTAGACATAATATAAAATAAATTTTACAGATGTTATGAAGATGATGATGACTCCCTGTAGTTAAAAAAATAATAAATTTTGGTTTTTGACTAATAAGAAATAACTAAAAACAAAGTCTAGTTGGCCAAAAATTAAATCAAATAGATAAAAAACAAAACAAAAGACTTCAGGAAATTTATAAGATATAAATATATCACCTGACTTGACGGAAAAATCTATGGTAGTATTATTCCTCCGGGTAGGCGGTTCACAACAAGGAGGTAAAGGATAATTGGGCGGATTAGTAAGGAGGACAGACAATGGAAGACGTTCCTTATTCTTCCTGGGATGCAATATAGTACCAGTTCCAGCTTCGATTATTGGACCACCCCTAAAAAAATTAAAATGTGAAAAATTAATGCCCAGGCGTAATTTTAATATAATGCAAAACTTAAAGATAATATATCATGAATAACATACCTAGCTTTAGGCCAGGTTCCTCCATTTTTATCATGGTATTTAGGTCTCCGTCGTACTGTTCCTCCACCTCTAGAGTGGTAGCTATCTATTACACTGTCCAGCTCGGCAATAGCATCATCGCGCTCCTGCTCAAACGTTATGGGGGAAGAATTTCTATTCCTTTTCTTTTCTTCTGATTCTCTTACTTCCCTCACCCACTTAGAATCCCCATTGGCTCCGCTTGATTCTAAAAAAAGATTAAAATTTACATTTAGTTAAATTTCATCGATCAATACATTATTTTCATAACATTATTATTATTTTGTTATTTCTTTTAATTTATTTTTATTTCCTGTAAATATAAATTATTACAAACGTCCTTATGTGTGACAGAATGTAATACCAACTCAATAAATCAGCAGATTTTATTTTGTTTTTAAATAATGAATAACTGACTGCTCTATATTCAGCATCAGTATTTTAAAAATCTCGATTGAAATTTTTATGAACCATGAATTTTTATTTAACCATTTCCATTTAAAAAAATGTTTATACATTGTATAAAAATTCCCTTAAAAAAATATGTATCTATATAAATAAAATAAAGATTTTGTCTGTACACTGAATAGAATCAATCAGTTTTATAATATATTTCCGTTTCAGACATTGCAGACACCAAATCCATTTTAAAAAAATTTTTTGTCTGTTTGTATGTCCGCATTGCAACAAAATTTTGTCAGCGGTAAGCTCAGCAATGGCTTATTGTAGATTTTTGAAATTTTGACATTATATTAAGGTTTACTTGACTTAAAACATAGGCTTTAAATGAAAACAAAATATTGGGTAGAACCAAAGTTATGAATAGTGGAGTAATGTGTCTAGAGATCTCGGTTAATGTTGATTACAAATGTTTATAATAAACATATGTTTATAGGTTAAAGGACATCTATGTAAATAAAATAAAGGTTTTGTCTGTACATTGAATTGAATCAACCCGTTTCATATCTTTTCGTTTCATACATTACAGACACCAAATCTACTTTTAAAACATTTTTTTGTTTGTATGTCCGCATTGCAACAAAATTTTGTCAGGAGTAAGCTCAGCAATGGCTTAATGTAGACTTTTGAAATTTTTACATTATATTAAGGTTTACTTGACTTAAAACATAGACTTTGCCCGATCTTCCCGTTCAAGGTGTCATTCTATTCAACTTTTCGACCCTAACAAATGATGTATCCATTTTTAGGATTAACCAAACAGATTAGCCGGAAACCAGAAGAAAAACTTCTAAAAATTTAAACTATCTCTTCCTTCTCACCCAATGTTATGAAATTAACCTCCCTAATACAATTAACCCCATAATACAATATCCATCTCAAAAAAAGATTCTCAAATTTTAACTAAACACCCGTCAACGATGGGTACATCTGCTAGTATAAAATATAATTATCATCAAAAATAGACATTCAGTTAATGTTTGTAATTTAAAAAGAAAAATTTGAAAGTTTCACATGGCAATAGAAATTTGTTTAAGAAGTATGTACAAGTAAAAGCCACTTATAATTCCTAAAAAGAAAAGTGAAAAATAAAATTATACAGTTTGCCATCATAAAAAAGAAAAGAAAAAATGTAAATATTGATTATGATCTATTTTCATTAACTAAAGTCATTATCAATCAATGGATAGTTCATTGCATGCTTCTGCCTTTGATTATCTTTTGATCAGACCAACAATATTATTTGTTTAAGAATAAAAAATTTAAAAACAAACCTGATGGCAAATTTGAGAGAGGATTGGGACGGTAAACGGGTGGTGACGTTTGCATATCTTGAGATTGTGTCTGAGTGCCAGCATTCGACTGCTTTCCAGTATAGGCCACGCTATTGCTAGAACACTTGAGCGTCTGAATGACGAGGACGTCGTTAGGTTCGTTAAGAATGCTCATTGCTTCCCTTGAGCTCATCAGCCCTTCTACACTCTTGTTGTTAATCTGAAAAAATACCAAAATCAGAATAGCATTACATTAGTTTCTAAGAAAAGATATTATATTTTTTATGCTAAAGATAAAGTCGTTTATCAATGATAGTATCAGCACAACCACAAAGAATCTATTTTTAAAAAATATAATGTAATAAAAAATCAATGAGCAGATAAACATTTCCATAACACCAGAACCCAAACAAAAACTAATAACAGGGGCTTTCCACATTTCTGTATGTACAAAGAAACAAACATTATGGACATAAGGAAGTGTCATTCTGGTACTTGTGAATGACGTGGTCTCTATGGACTGCTATCTGCCAATGTTTATAACCTGAACACCAATAATTGTGATAAGGCACTGATAATCCCTATAACCATAACCTGAGATCAACCATAAATTAATTTGAAAGCAGTTGAAAAGGTAATCTTCGATCCCTCTAACCACGTCCGATACGTTTTCTTACAAATTTTACGAAAGCATCTCCATTTCGTCTTCCCGTCGAACTTCATTTCATGACCTTCACCACAATATTTCATCTTTGCAATTATCTCAGCGTCTTAAAAATATTTGATAGCCTCTTCTTCTGAAGACGGCAATTCCCACAATGTAATAACATCCATTTCAATAACACACACGCAACAGCTTACACTAGATAAAAAGGCAGGTTATGTGGCGTAACATAAGATAAGAAGAGAGGTTTACCAGAGACCAGATCGTCCACAAGTACCATCATTCCGCTAACCAATTGAAATTTTAAAAAATGGTCGACGATTAAAAATCATACCATGAAATTCAATATCTCTCAAACAGAGGGACACAAACAAGCAAACACTTACCTTAAGAAACACCCTGCTTACACATTTGTGTTTCCCATAGTTTGTAAGATATGTAAAAGCAGCTCTAAAGGATAAAATTTAATGAAAATATTATTCATCAGAAAAAAAAGCACATTAAAGAAAAATATAAAATATGAGGTCTGTTATGCCACACTAGGTTATCTTTAAAATTTTATGAAAAAATGTGAATTCCTGAGCAAATGGAATAATTTTTTTAAACAACTAATGCTCTATGAATTTTAGAGTTTTCAGAAATCTGACACTCTATGTTGGACTCAGTAGGTTTTAGCATGACTATCGCTTCAAACTAATTGAAGTTCCTTGAAAAATGTCTGTTTAAATCTTGATTATTTTTATTGGGAGGTGGAAAGGGAGATGAGGGTTATGAAAATGCTTTATGAGGATTTTTCCGTCAAATTCACAAATTATTTCATTTGATGTAAGATATCATCACAGATAAATTCGTTTGGCTTTTTTAGCATGGTTAAAAGATATTTTGAAACAATTACTTCTAGCTATAGATATACTTAGAGACGACTGATTTTCAACGATTTATTGGGGTTTAAAGTATGATAAGCCCCAGGGTGACTTAGGAAAAAAAATAGGACAGGCATAGACCTCAAACCTAGTAGATTGATAATGAAAAACACAATATGAATTCAAGTAAATGTTATTCTAGGAGACCTATTCACCTTAAATAACGAAATGTACTGTTCCAGTAACATTAATAATAACAGCTATGGCTTGAAATAATAAACACTAGAATTTTAAATGAAAAGACTAGAATTCACAATAAATGAAAATATTTATATAATAAAAAGATTTTTCTAATACTTATTTGTACAAACAGATAATAAAATTAATAACAATCAAATAAAATCAACATACATATATCTTAATTATTACATAAAGGCTTAAGATTGAAAGTTCAATAAGTGAATAAATATTTGATGTTAGAATGAAGCTAAATAAGATAATAAAATTAATAACAATCAAATAAAATCAACATACATATATCTTAATTATTACATAAAGGCTTAAGATTGAAAGTTCAATAAGTGAATAAATATTTGATGTTAGAATGAAGCAAAATAAGAGGCTTTAAGAATGAAAATGGAAAAATTCCAAAACAAGGTAGCACAAATTATAAAGAATTTTTTAAGTGGAAACTTCTTTAAGCACGTTTAGCAATTTTTTTGTGGAAAGAAAATTATATTGAGCCATCAGATTTCTGATGTATATGCTCGAGTAAAGTCGGCTAGAGTCAATTAATTAAAGGGTTTTTGCATTTGGATTAAAATATCTCAGAAACTAAAAATCGAACTTGCGTATTGTAAGGGAGGGCAATGTTCATTATGTCTTCCTCTTTGTAATGTGCTGTTTCAAAAACCAAATGATAATGAGTGTTATTGAAGATATGGATTAAAATATCTCAGAAACTAAAATTCGGAACGGTATACTGTAAGCGAGGAATATGTTCAACATTTCATTCTCTATGAAATAATTGGCTATTATTCAAATTTCCATCTTAATCCAAAGCTGTGTTAGAGAGGCGAAGAGGAAAAAATAGTATCCAAAACCAAATGATAATGAGTTTTATTGAAAAAAGACTCAGAAACTAAAATTGGATCTGCATACTGAAAGAGAGGGAAATGTTCAGCATTTCATTCCCTTTATAATGAGCTATTATTTGTAATTTATATTTTGTATTATTAATCTCGCCTTGTAGTTTTTAAAATAAGGAATTCTATCGTTTGAAATAAATAAGTTTATGGGCTGAGATGTTATATTTAAAGAGTGAAAAGAAGAGGTAATAACAATGACTTTTATTATAAATTTGTTATTCAAGTCAGATGAAGGAACACGGATTAGTAATTAATAACAAATAATTACACTTATTACTCTGAACACGGATTAGTAATTAATAACAAATACTTACACTTATTACTCTATCACCGACAGCTAAATTTCCCTCTCTAGCTGCCAAAGATCCTGGCGAAATTTTGCTTATAAAAATGCCTGCTTCTAAAGTCAGACCATGATCATAGTTCTTTAACTGCAGCTGTAATTTAACAAATATTCAAAATATATGTTTATAAATATATTACTGATGAAATATGTATAAATTAATTTAATTATTAAATACAACTTATACTACTAAAAGCATTTAAATCTTGTTTTCAGTTCTTCATAAAAAAAAATTCATTTCTAGAACACGAAAGTGCCTTTCCTGTTTTCTTGCTGTAATATATTCAGTTCATGAGGAATCCTTTTTTCCCTCTTCTGGATCTTTCCATGGCTTTCAAACGTATGGAGATGTCTTCTTATGTTACGTTCAATATATCTGCAAATTGTAGTTTATTTGACCATCATTCTCATCCAAGCAATGCTTGCAATTCGCATCTTTAAACGTTTTCAGTGGTCTTCCGAATTCTTCATTTCTCATGTCAAAATTGTCACTTTTAAATTTTTTTAAACTACCTAATACATTGTGATATACTTCTATATGAATTTCAAATATTACTTCATAATTCATAATCATTTGGAATAGTTAATGTACTCATAATTTTGATGAAAAACGCATGTTTTAATTATTATTAGAAGCATTATCAAGGTGGCTACCAGACAGTTAAAGTAAAATTCCATGACGTTTCCCTATTTAATAGTTTTCCCAGACCAATATGTCTGGGGACACAAATGTTAAAAATTTATAATTTATAACTAAATTTATTTATTATACATGAGAGAAAATTGACTGTAAAATGATTTGAGTAAAAACAAAAAATCAGTCTTTTAAATAACAAATAACAAGTTTTAGGGGGAACATTTTTTATTTTAGAAAACTATACTTTTAGTAATTTTATTTTATTTTCATAAATTGAGAGGAGGTAAAAGTTGAAGGTTGACATATAAAGCTCTGATTTTTTTCTATTATAAAATAAGGTGAGCTACGGGAGATAATAATTATCCATATAACACCAACTGTGCAATTTCTGGTTAATAAATGATCTATTAAGGAGCAACATGGGTCGAACGAATGAGTGCTCGCCAGCCAGATCCGGACTCAGATGTATATATTACAAATAGTAAATAGCATTGGTATTTTTTTTTATTTCAAAAAATGACTATTTTAAGTTCATTTAGCTTAGAGTTTATTCATTACCCTTGTATGATTTTAATATAATGAACCATTATTGACAATTAAAGGTGGATGAATATAGCAACCGAATGCCAAATTTTACCCCTTCAAGGTCATAATATCCACTGTACATTTATTTCCAATTTGAAAAAAATATTTAAGTACTAAAAAAAATTCCCTGACTTTAACAACTTTTCCCTGACTTCTCCTCGTTTTGAAAATTCCCTGACTTTTCTCATTTTTCTAAGTCATTCGCCGCCCTGATAATTTAACCTGGATGAAACCATGGGGCAATGTTAGCTAAACATAAAAATGTATTAAAACACATTTTAAGATGTTGATTAATAACGAACAAATAAAATAGTATGAAATGAGTAAAAATATTTCTATATAATTCAAACATTGTTTTCATGGTTCTTAAGTAGAAGATGGAAAGTATTAACAAACCTGAGTAGTGAAGAGTCGCCGCCTCCTCACAACCATTATCACAGTGCTGCCGCTTGATTTCATTGTTTCCAAAACGAATCTCTTACTAACATTACTACAGTCTTTATTATTTACCCGTACTATGCAGTCATTAGGTCTATAGTTACAAAAAATAAAATAAGAAATTTTTAACAAATACTAGTAAATTCTAAAAATTAATTATTTTATAATTACTTCAATTTTCCATCTGCTACACTCCCTTTGGCAATCGACGAGACGTAGATACCGTTGTCGTTGGGATAATTAGGATCGTCTCTTCCGCCCACCAATTCTATTCCTAAGTCATCAGCCGTACTGAATCCATTCTATAAAGTCATAATAAATAAATGTTAGAAATATGAATAAATTATTAACTTAATTTGGTATACAAAAAATTTAAAATAATTGAACTGATAAGGTCCAAGGGTGTAGATTAGGTTGTCACTGTTCCAAACAGAGACTCTGTTACACGTCACTGCTCCACCAGTACCGTCACAACCCTACTTATCCTTCTCATCCTGTCTAAATTTATACACCCCATTTTTATAAAAGTAAATAGATACACAAAGACCGGCTTATTTGACTAACAGAGAGATTAAAGTTTAGAAGGACAGGTTACAGATTTTAAAAGACGAACGACAATAGCACAGTGAGAGAAAGATTACAATATATATATATATATATATGTGTGTGTGTACATAGAATAATGAGTAAAAGTTTATGAAATTAAATAAAATGGAAAATTCACTACTCACTAAATCTATACTAAGCATTTCAGTATCCCATTCCTGCATGTCTGTGTCGATCGCGGAGTCATGGCTATAGTTATGGCTAACGGTATGAAGCTGAACCATCCTATTTTCCTTTTCCATTTGAGCCTCCATTTTTTCCCTAGAAAAAGGGAAAGCTTATAAGCATTGAATTTGAAATTTATTATTTTATTAATATATTATACTTTTATGACAGCACAAACTTAATACAAATTATAGCCTTAAAAATGATCAATTTACTTACTTGAGAACTTTGAGCTGTTTAGAAGTTTCATTTCTCTGCTTTTTTATATCATCCGAGTCCCTAAGAGCCTCGGCTAGCTCCGACACAGCACGATCTCTTTCCTTCCTCAACTTGTCGCACAGGGTACGAATACTCTCCCTCTCGAGCACTATTTTATCCCTCTCACTGAATGCCCAATCTCTCCTTCTCTTGCACACTTCTGCTTCTTGCAAGGCCTCTGTAAAAACAATATAATTAAATAAACATAAAATGACTATGGGTTCTATAATTAGTTGAACTATATATTTTTTTGGTAACACCATAATCAGCAGGTTTATTAAGAATAAAAAAAAAAGAATAGCAAAATTATTTGAATTGTAATTAAAGTTATACAGCTGAACCAATTGAAACTCACAGTATAGAATGAAAATTAAAAAAAAAGTAGGATTTAAGAGATTTTTGTTCCATCAGTGAATTAATAAACATTAAAAAAAATTAAATGGATGGTCAATGATTAGAGCACATGTAATCATGACGACTAAATAAAAAAAAGGAGGGGAGGAGGAATCATGTTGCTAGTTTAAATGGTTGTTTGGAATGTTTCAAACAGATGACAACTTGAAATAAAATTATCCCTCATCACGAACACTGTTTTTTTTTTCAATCTGTTCTTTACATTGTTTCACAAGACAGACTAGCAACAAAATTATTTATTTTGTTTTTAAAATTCTTAACTTATTCAGGTTATATACCATATGACAGTATCTTTTTTTAATTTATATCTCATATATAAAGAAACTTTCAATGTCCAGTCACCATTTTTCATAAAGAAAAATATATTTTTTTTAATAATTTCATCTTTTAATTGGATTCTATTGAGATGAATATGATGCTGGACAACAAAATTAGTTCTTACTTGATATTTTCCTTTTCCAAGTCCTCAGAACTAAAAATCCTCCCTACATCTTAGAACTCCTTACTCTATGCTCCTCTATTCACTCTCTTAATACCAGATCTCAACCTATAGATCTATATACTCCCTCCCATAAAACCACTTCCTTCAGCAAATCCTTCGTCATTCGTGTTACTTCCTTTTGGAATTCCTAACTTATCTTCATACGTCAAACCACATCCACAAATTCCTTCAAACAACTAATATTCTAACACCTGCTAAACATTCAATCTTCCGCAAGTTTATAAGAAATTGTAGGCTAAGTAACTACAGCAGCCAATTGATAAGAGCTATTTTATTTTTATTTAATTATTTTCCTGTATATATTTGTATTTTCCTTAGTGTCCACCCCTCTTTAGATGTAAAATTAAAAAGAGATACAGTATACAACCTGAATAATTAGAAATAGTCCAATAAAAACTAATAAATACTTAACTTTTACATTATAACATTAATACATATCTCATTTAATAGGTCAGAAACTTAAATCTACATACACAGTGCATCATGTGAGTGGAAAGAAATATTTAAAGGGGCAATAGCAGACCAGAAAAAAGTTTATGTAAATAATGGCCCGATTTTTGGCAGAAAGGTAGGAAATTAAAATTTTGTGTTTTTTTTTTAGTAGGTTATGAATATAATTCATG
Organism: Nezara viridula; assembly: GCA_928085145.1. Classification (NCBI taxonomy): domain Eukaryota; kingdom Metazoa; phylum Arthropoda; class Insecta; order Hemiptera; family Pentatomidae; genus Nezara; species Nezara viridula. Next base: position 124,532,659 of record OV725082.1, read on the forward strand.
ATTTTTTAATAATAGAACTCAGCTTGGTTTATTCGTTCAAAATCCTCTTCAAAAGGTTTTAGCAATGATGGACTCTACTTTCATAATTGGTAATTGGTTGACTGTCGTGGATAATGAAGAGAAGAATAGTTGGGGTGCTCAGTCAAAAAGGAAGGCAAAAAATAAATTATAATATTTATTTTTTACATATGCCGACATTTCGACCTGAAGTTCAGGCCTTCATCAGGGCTAAGAAAATAACCAGATAACAAGAAGTGAATAAGTGACTCTACTTTCAATTGGAATAAATTTTCTCCAGTTTACTGAGCAGCAATTGTTAATTACTTAAATTGAAATTTTTTTTTTAATAATCGTTTCCTATTCAACAAAAAAATGTAACTTACTTAAAAACACACACAACTTAAAATGTCCTACAATTTTACTGAAAATTTGACTATTGTTTACATCAGCTATCATTCATATTAATATTTCCGTCTACTAACGGAACACCCTGTATATTATGTAATATCTATTGCAAATGTAATAAAGGTGAAGGAAAAGATTTATTTAAAAAAAATAATAATGTGAATAAGAAAGAGGGAACAACTAAAATATTTATCACGGACATTTTACACTGAATTCGGTTTAATTTGGATACCTAACCCAATTCAGCGGAACTCTATTGTATCCCTTTATTTTATTTTATATTTTCATTGAATGGAGATTTTACTTTAGACGATGGTCTCAATACTATATGAATATTTGGATTTTATTTAAACATTAGTTTTGTTTTGCCCCAAAACCCAAAACAACAATATTAGTTTTTGAGATATAGATTTTTTAAGATTTTAATCATTATATCCCTTTACCTTGTAGTTCTTGCTGGGCTTTATCTGCATGTTTCCTCAGCCTGTCTATTTCCTGATTAGCTTGGTCTAAGTTGTCCATACGTTCTTTCTGGCATTTTCCGAATAAGTCCATAGAACTTGATTGCACTTCTCGTAAGTCTTTCCGGCCTGCATCCCTAAAAAAATTACAAAATCATTTATAATAAACTTACTAATGACATTAGATCATATAATTTGAAGGGTTAGAGAGAAAAAACAAGTAAGTTAATTTATGAGGAGTTAGTCGAGGGTGCGGTCAAATAATAAAAAATTAAAATATATTAACTATTTTAATTTTTGCCGACGTTTCGACCCACTTTGCAGGTCGTCTTCAGGGTGTAAGATGTGGCAGTTGAAACACTGCAGTGTGGGTCGAAACGTCAGCAAAAATTAAAATAGTTAATATATTTTAATTTTTTATTATTTGACCGTACCCTCGACTAACTCCTTCTCATATTATATCGACGGTCAACCATCTCTACATCGTAAGTTAATTTAATTTAATTTTTTTTATTTAGTTTTTTGTTTCAAAGAATTTACTTATTTATTTGAATGTTTCGACCACTGGGATCATTTATACTGAACTCTCTTTCATTTTTTTTTTTTTTTTTAATCTAATGGAATCATGATGCATTGTGTTAGTATGTGAAGTATACTGTTAGAACACACCCACCATAGGAACATGTCAGCAATTCTTTCTTCTTCATTAGATAACTATGGGTGAGTCGACAATGGCCAATCTTGAGGTGTTTAAGAACTACCTCTTCTCTCCGTGACAACTGTAGATTTTTCCTAGGATGTTTTTTTCTTATTTTATTCTCTGTCATGACAAACCATTGATTTTTCCAATTCAACCATTTCTTTTCATTGATCCAAGATATTAAATCGTGTTCGCTTATCAAAGAATTCAAAATGATTTTCAGGATAGACTGTTCAAGATGATTTATCAGTTAGAAGGCAAAAAAAATAAATTTAATAACTATAATAACTAGGTCCGATAAGTCGTTGAATTACCAAATAATCTGGAATGCTGAGAGCCCCATTTAATTGATTAAAAATAAGTCATTAATGTCGAAATGATACAAACCTATTTTTTTTTTTTAAATTATATTTCGATATTAAGACTATAACATAAAAATTGATAGCCATTAGAAAAGTCTGTAACAGCATAAACTAAGAGAGTCGAGAAATCAGAAAAAAAATATATTAATGGTCAAAATCATAAATAAAATTGTTCTTACAAGCTTTAGCTGCATGGATGTTGAAATACTACAAATAATGAACAAGTTGAGATTAATGAAATAAACTCCTCCCTACCATGATAGGTCAAAATGTTCTTCCCTAATTTGTTGGATTACCAAACTGATTGTACTTTAAATTATCATTCAATATCACATAAAATAAATATAACACTATTATAAAAACTAACGTAGTAAATGTAGGAGCTCAGAAAGAACTCATAGGTTTAATACGTTTTTTGAAACTTAAACAGTCTATTTATTTTTTATTTTGGATATTATTAAATGAAAGCTTAAAATGGATGTGATTTTTATCAAATTTTAAATCATTAAACGACTCAGATGTAAAGCTTTAAGAAAATTATTGATTTTAAAAATGTTGCAATGAGTAATTGATCTTACAAAAAGGTGTTTAAATCAACTTCAAGCACCATTAGGCCATGTGATCTGATAAAATTGTGAAAAATGTTGCCAAATTTTGTAATAATCTTAAAATAGTTTTAATTGCCACTAGGTTTAATCCATCTGTTTATATTATTACTACTTAATTTTTTTTTTTTATTTCAAGGCATGTAAGATCTTTTAGATAAGTTTCTTCAAAAATTTTATTTTATACAACTTTTTTTTGTTCAAACAATGCTTCAGTTAAATAACTTATTTAATAGAAAATTTAAGGAACAGGTTATTAAAAATTACAAAAAAACATAAATTTTAATTTTTCAAAGATCTATAACCATTAGGGAAGTATAAATTCAATTTAAAAATTGTATTTCAAAACAGGAATTAAGATTTCTAGCATTTTTAATATCTTTCATCTCTAATTTTTAATACAAAAAAAAAAAAATAGAAAAGAATAAAAACACTACCTTTCCCGACATGAAAAATCATATCGTGATTTCAAACTGTCTCTTTGAGATTCTTCTTTGAATGTAAACTCGCCAAATTTCTCCCGCAAATCATTACACTCTTTCAATGCCTTGTCCCTGTCGTGCAGTGCTGAAGCTATCTCTCTTTTCAATGTTTCAACTTGATAAGATAATGTTTTTTTCTGAAATAAATAAACTTTTTATAAAAAATGACAATAAAAATATGAAAAATATAATTAAGTATTTGATAAAAAAAAAACTCACAACTGCGTATGTTTGCTGCATGTTTTACATTTGAACACTGAATACTAAATCTGATGTTAATGTTTACTTACATTATCAGGCTAATTCATTGCATAATATTCTTTAATGTTTAGTTTACAAAAAAAAAACAAAGAAAATTTTTAGTATATGCACTAATTAGTTCAAAAGATGTGTTTCATTTTGTTTCAAGTTTAAAGTATATAATAAATGATGAGAAATGAAGAATAAATACAATAATTAGCCTTAAAAAAAACAAACTAGTGGTTTAATTAAGGGGAGAGAAATGGTAAAAAAAAAATATGAAATCAAATTTTATATTTTTTTATAAAAGAACTTTTTCCAGAAGGAATGATATACAGCATTTGTAATTTATATGATTATTTCATTATTAAAAAAGAAATTACAATATAAGTACTTTAGCAGTGAATTTTTCAAATAATTTACAAGTGCAATAGTTTGGGTATGCATGTAAACATTATTATTATCTAATTTATTTGATTTTAATGGTTTGTTTGTTTTTTTGTGGTGACAATATAATATATCTGAATTTATTCCCTTCTAAAAATTTGTTTTTAACTTAACCGTGTTTTAAAACAGAACCAAAATAATATAATCATATTCGTTTTTATTTTGAATACAATTAGTGATGCGTTTTGTTGAATAAAATATATTTATTAAGCCTAGATTTACAAATAAAATTGTAAAAAAAAATTATTATGAAGCAACTTTAGAAAGAGTCTAGCTCTCATACTATTAAAAAAAAACTACCATTCCTAAAAATAAATCTATTTCATCAAAGAAATAAAGACGATCTATGTTAAGTATACAAAAATAATTATAATAACATTATAATAAATTTAAAACCATCATTATCCAAAATATTATTATTCATGATGCAAAATATTAAATTACAAGTTGTAATGGGATTTTTTGTTTTTTTAGTCTTGTAGAAAGTTAATACTTTTGGAAAATATACATTTTCTCAGAATAATTTTTTTTACAACAGATCTTTTATATGTAGATACTTAAAAAATAGGATGTCAAGAATCTATATTACTCAAAAGAAAACACTTGGAAATAGTCGATTGATCAAACGGATTTTGAGAACATTTTTCTTATATTAAAATTCAATAATAAAGGGATTTCGTCTCCCCTTAACCAACTCAAAATTATCAAATTACCTCTGTAGTAGTAGATGTGTACAAGCACTATTACCTCTGCTCATATTAATAACTGCATCAGTGATAACATATCACCATGTAATATATAAAAAACTAATTAGAAAAAGAAGGTTACACTGTGTGTGTGTGTGTGTGTGGTTCAGTGGGGTGAATAATTGTAACATTTTTCTTGTAAGATGTTCAGATATTATAAAACTTTTAATATTAGAAAATGATTCTTTTGTAAGGCCAGAGCTCAAACCCCTGTGATTGTAGTTACTAATTTGAGTACCAATCATATTATCATTGTTAAAATAAATGTATATACTAAGCGAATTTGCCTATTTAAGCCATAACTGTAAATAGGTAATAGATGTCTAATATTTACATTATATGTATATTAGATATTTAATTTCAAAAAAGCAATATTAATTACATCTTCAAGAAGGTCTTTATTTTCTGATTCCACAGCCTTATTTTTCTTAAATGCTTGGGATAAATCTTCAGAAAGCTTTTCCATTTCTTTATGAACAGTGTCTCGCTCCGACATGATAAGGGAGTACTCTTGCATAGCAGCATTTCTTTCCTCGGTAAGTCGCTTCAGATCTTTGCTAGCTTTCATCCTTACAGCCATTGCCTGATTGATTTCTTTAACTGCTTCCTCATGTTGTTGCTGAACCTAAATCATTTTTTAAAAAATATGTCAATAATGTGATTCTAAATAATTTTTTAAAACACATTTTTACTATTCAAATCTATTAGTCTTTTATAATTAAAGGCACAAATGTAATAAAAACATACTCTCTTTACAGAAAACCAATTGGGAATGTCTATGGAAAAAGTCATGAAAATTTAAGATATAGTAGAATTCAAGCGATAAAGAATGTCGGTAAAATTAACAATTAGATGTAATATTTAAACGGACAGGGAGGCCGAGCGGGCGAACATGTCTGTCAAATACGAGTTGAGCAGTAACCTGATGATAAACTGAAGATTACGAGTTCAAATCCCGGTATCAGGGAACATTTTAACTAGCATTCAAAGCCGATCCTTTCCATAGACCCAAGAAAAACACCGTATAACCTAAAAGGAGAGGTAGAGGTGAAAAAAATAAATATTTAAGCAAAATAATTGAACAATCACAAAATATTCTCTCTTTTGATTATAATGCATATACAGCTAACAAATGCAAGCATGTCTCAAGAAAAAATTTAAGAAGTCTGTCTCTAAAATCATTAATGTTTCTGTTGTTACTTTTTTTTTTTCTTTGAGGACCACTTGAACATCATTTCATATAGGTTGTTGTTTTTCTTATTATACCAGAGCAATCACTGTTAGAAAAAAAAAAAGGTCCGCAAAAATAATACCTAAACCTGCTAGTGTCTTATTCAGAAGCTGAGTAAGTAGTAAGGGCCAAATATAGATGGCTTGTGATCTTAAAAAAATCAATTTAAATAAAAAGTAGTAATATTTTAAACAATCAAAAGGTTCATATTCAAGTTAATAAAACATGAACAAAAAGTTAATAAAACATATTTCAAAACAGATATTTCAATTCAGCAATGATAAGGCGAGAGAAAAAACAAAAGATATTTCGTGGGTGGAATTTTCGAAACAGGAAACACTATTTTAAGCTAAAAAGTATAAGATAATGTACTCGATATGAGCTATGCGCTGACAAGTCATGACATCTTCACTCCCATGAATTAGCTTTGCCCCCACTACCTTTCTTTAATTTTAATTAACTATTCAAATATTTAACAGAAAAATTTGGGTCTTCTTTCATTTTAATTGTAATAAGCTAACCTTCACTGGCAAATACAAATTGAAAACTCATTCAAATCCCCAATTGTAAGTATGGTCGATAAGTTGAATGCACTTATAATAATCTGATAGAGAACTTTTTAAAATAAGAAACAGGCTTAACAAAAGATGCCAATTTGCCTATTTGAATTTCCAGAATTTTTTAAGTTTATACACATTCTATATACACTCTCTTTATTTGTTTTTCATACCACATATTTATTTGTAGTTGAATAGGGCATAATATATAATGTATAAATAATTTAATTATTCTTCCTGCTTTTAGAATATTAAAATAGAAAAAAAAACAAAGACCATAACTTTATTTACCCCAGTTTAAAAATTAATGTCAATGGATATCATTTGTTCTCTTTTGCCATTAAGTAAAGTAAAAGAAAAAATGTTGGGTTCCTCTGCAATTTTTTGTAAGTCAATTGTTACAATATTCAACATTTTAAATACTTCGGCAAATACACATACAACAACTTATATAAATATTTACAAAAAAAGAAGCCTTTATTGGCAAATAAATAATTTCTTAATAAGTAGTTTTAAGAATATAACTAAGAAAAAACAATACTGAAAAATAAAACAAAATAATTGTTAATCCTTGAATTTGATATGTCATATATACACCACCCTATATATCACTTAGAGGTAAACTTTATAATCAATAATGATTTTGAATTACAACAGTTAATTCATATTCGCATTCCATATGAAAGTTGAAAATCCCTGACTTTTCCATGTATTCCATGTTCAACAAGAGCTCTGGTATCAGAGAACAATATACTCTACAATATCTCTCACAAAATCTTAGAGAATGTCCTCCAAAAGTCAAACAAACTTTTTTTTTTTTTTAAACTGTATTAATACATACTACTTCAATGTTTTCAAATTCGCTATATGTATATATTTATACAGTAGGAAAAGTTGTATATATTTATTGAATTTTATTGTAAGAGACCTACCGGCAGCAATTATAGTCCATCTTACTAAGATCGCTTTGTAATTCACTAATTATTATACTTTATTTTCAATACAATACGAATATCAGGGTAATTACACAACGTATATAAATGTTAGAAAGAAAACCAAGGAAAAACAATACAGACCTTAGCCAAAGCTTCCTGATACTCGTTCCGTTCCCGGAGAGCAATGTCCCATTGTCTTATCGCAGCGGTGCACTGCTGCTTCAAACCATTTCTTTCCCTTATAGCTTGATTTCTTTCAGTAACCATTTCGTCGCACTGTTTTTTGATACGAGCAACTTCTTCCTAAAAAATTAAAATTAAAATTTATTTATTATATTACTTTTTTTTTAAATCAATAAAAAATTAAATATATAATAACATATAATTCACATTTGCCAAATTATACAGGTACAAGTTAAGCATGAAGAAGCAGGAAATGCTATGAAATTATTGTTATCACAATATTATCTTAAACTGCAAAAAGGTGAGGGAAAAAAAAACACTTATCGTTTAATCCTGTTATTGATTAATGTCATCTGTAACAACGCAAATAAAAAATGAAGAAAACAATCAAATCAAATAACTTTTTTTTTGTTACTTCTCAACTACATATTCAACTATCTAATAAATATTCTATGTGTATTTGTGGGCTATTAAGAGTATAAAATTCTAATGGAAGACAACACAAATATAATAAACAATCAACAAATTACTATAAAAATAAAAATATTGACAAACATGATAATAAAAACTATATAACGCACTTATGTTCATTCACTGAATGTATTTGTTTAAAACTCTATAACCATTGTTATTTATTTAAATTATGTAGCATATTTATAAAACATATAAACAGCAAATACTCAATTATAAATATATCATGAAATAATTTATGGTTCGATTTACAGCACCAAGTATTCCTATTTAAATCAATACAGAAATCACGTTACAAACTGAATGTTAACTTGTTAAAGAATAAAACTAAATTTTTATCAAGGTAATATAAATCAATATTATAAGCAGGTGATTGTTTAAAATATATGTCAAATTACTCAAGTTTACAAATAATATTATTATTCAGGAATGAATGAAAATAAAGACAGCCCGTAACTAAAATTAAACGTTGTTCCAGTCAGCACTAAATACAAAGTGATTGTATTTCCATTAATCTCATCTCAACGATTAATATGTATATATATGCCAATAAATATGAATGTAAATATATAATGAATATATGTGTAAACAGAAATAGAAATATGCATTTACATTTAGAAAGAAAAGGGAGAGGAGAGTGAGAAATGGGGTGTTTGAATTTAATAATTAAATTTAAAAATCACCACACCTTTATCAATATATATATATTTTTAATAAACACACAACCTATACTCTAAAAATGTGTCAATCTGTGGTAAGATTGAGTAAGTCAGTAAGTCAACAAAACTGCCTTCAAGAGCCTATGGTGATAAAAGATATCTACATAACCTTTTAAAATTAAGTTTAAAGTAAAATAACAGCAAAATTTACTTTTTAAAATGAGATTTACATAAGTTACATTTGTGTTCTTGAAGTAAAGACCCATAGAAGACAAAACATACTAACCTTTACTATAGATGTATTTTGTAAGCTACCCAAACTAAAGATAAACACACTCAGGTTTATATCAATTTAAATCAACTCATTCAAATAATTTTATTTTGAAAAAAATGAACTCTGATAACTGATTTAGTTTTTCCCAAAACTATAACTATAAATAACTAATTTCTAAATTAAAATGTTATTCAAAAAGTATACAAAACAGATAAGGAAAACTGAATAAGGAAATCTAATTTATTATTGTTACAGAAGTTCAACATTTCCGAGAATTCTGATAAAAACAGAAACAAAAAAACAATGCCATGATTGAATTTGTACAAAAATGGAGATAAATACCTGAGACAGCTCCAATTTATCCACAGCTGAAGAATGAGAAGCAATAAGATCATCATAACGCTTTCTTAAACTTTCATATTCTTCTTTTATTGTTTCATATTTTGATAATGTTGTAAGATATAACTGATTCATAGCGTCACTATTTCCATTTTCTCCTTCCTAAAATTTGACAAACAAAAAGGTGAAGCAACAGCAACACAAAAAGTATCACATATAATCATTTATCATCTAAAAAGAGAAAACCATATAGATACTTCTAGATATGAAAATAATAATAATAATCTAACTTTATGATTTATGTTAATTTTCTTTATAAAATTTACAAACAATCACATGACAATGAAAAAGTGTCAAGGAATCAAAACAGAACAATCTCATTACCAGTTAATTAATCAGAGATCTGATCAAATGCATTCTAAATAATGTATCAAAACACAGCCATTTGATATATCAATGCAATTAAACCAATTATATGTAATGTCAAAGTATTATTGATTTTCACAGAGGTCATACCACTTGACATGAGGTTAGTAGTTTAAAATGACATAATCTTCAAAACAAGCTAAATGCTTAGTTAATAACAATACAAGAAAAATGGTTTAACTCATAAAATCAAATAAAAATATAAAAAGGAAGAAAATCTAATTTTGATAAGAAAAGTGGGTGCCAGGAAACCTTTCAATAAATAAAGTAAAGTAAACAATATTTGAATCTAAAACAACTACATAGCTAAAGTACTAAATAACAATAATAATTATATGGAAATATAAGAATGTTTTAGTACATTATTCAAGTCTTTTATGGTAAGAGGTTCAGTTTCATCTCAATATTACGTTATTTTCTAAATAAATTGTAAGCTTACCTGTTGACTAGATCTTAAATCCGAAACTAATTCTCCATATTTAGTGCGAAGTGATGATGATTCTTGTGCAGCGGATTCTAGTTGGGCCATTGCAGCGTGATGTTGGCCCCTATAATACTCAAGTTCTTTCATTGTATGTTCACATCTTCGGACAGTCTCACTATGTTGCCTGAGAGTAAATAAATAAATAATTATTTAGCAATTATATTAACAAATTTAGATAAAAAATACTAAAAATTTATACCTTCTTAACACTTGTAATTCATGCATGGCCTTATCACATTGCGTTTTAAGACCATCATAATCTCTTGTTGGAATGTTATCCCGTACTCTATCAGCAGTAGATACAGAGTAACTCCGCGTCAGAGTGTCTATAACAAATTACAGTAAAAGTTAGTTGTCCATTTGGATTAAAAAGGGATAAAATTATAAAAATAAAGAAATATAATACCTGAGGTGGTGACACCATCAATGGAAGAATTGGTTGAAGACATTTGGAATGAAGATGATTTATATTCCCTCTGTCATAACATTATGTCTCCCTACAAGAATGACACCCAAAAATTACAAACTTATTTAACTAAAAATTTTAATGGTTACTATTATAAGCAAAGTACAACAAATTTATGTAAGAACAGCTTTCCCTTACAATAGCTAGTTGCAATAATTCACCATCTAGCATGAATAATATGGAGCCCAACTGGAGCATAACAGTCAACCAGGTATGAAAACCATTTTAAGTTAAAATTATTAATCCTTATAAGTTGTTAATTATTTAAACAGTTCAGTATTGTAAAAATCAGCAAAAAAAAAAACTGTTATCAGGAAGTAAATATCACTAATAATTTATTACAGAACTGTTAAGTAAATTGATATGATATTTATACTTAAAAGGGAAAGTCATAGAAGACAACAAAAGTAATAAAAAAATAAATAAAAGTAAATTACCTGATTTTTCTTGTTTAATAATAGGATGTAATTCATTTTTTTAACTCTCACTCACTTAACCCTACATATTACTACCTTCACTTTCCATCTAAACAAAATTAATAAAATTATTTTAAAGGGGAAAGCAAATAATTACAAAACAAAAACAAAATTACAATTATGCCTTGCACTTATTTTTCGATTTTGACGTAATTCAATGTTTACCTATCATCGTATAATTATTCACCTAACAAATTTAGGGAATACAAAAAAAGAATTGAACTTAAAATAACTGAGGTATTTTATAAATATAAACGGGATAAAATTAAATACTTAAAACTATCAATATTTAATGAAGTAAACAGAAATTAACCCATTAGGACAACTCTCCAATCCAATCAGGACCACAGAGTATATAACTAGCACCCGTGTGAAATTTCAGTATAAAAACTTGGTTCAGCTTTTGCAATTAGTTCTCTAAACCAGTGACAGATAGCGGTTGATCTATAGTTACAGTCACTCTCAATAGGTTGCGCTAGCTATTAAAAATTGCAAAATCAGATGAATGGGGGTTAATTCTCTAAATAGAATTTCAAAAGTTTATTAGTTAAATATAAATATACTTGCTTTGGCAATACAAAATTACCTTATATGTTCTCAAAATTGCTTGGACACTGATTCGTACAAATTGAATATAAAAAACATCACTCCAGTCTTTGGTGAAAGTGGACGAAATTTAAAATATAGCAAAGAAAAATAATACGTCTCCCAACAGTCTTCGTTATCCAGGTAATTTATTAATTAAAAAAATTATTAAACCTAAAAAATAGAACTTGTTTAACTTATTTACCAAAATATGGGACTCACAACGAAATAAACCACAAATAAAGAGACAAACGGAAACAATTATATTCTAAGGTGCGTTTAGACATTTCCCTAACTGGCACTACAAGTATTTAAATGTTTTCCATCTGCTGCCAGTAACAAGAGAAATATAAAAAAGGTGGGCTTAGCGTTAATTTCTCTATTAGTTAAGTTAGACAATAGTGTTTTATAGTTTGTAAAATGTCTATACGTACCTTAACATTTAAAAAAACCAAACAAATTAGCTCAAATAATTTGTTTCCTGTAAACACACATAATTAATAATTAAACCTATTAGATTCATTCGATTTATTCATAAATAAAATGTGAAGCATCCTGATCCACTTCTTAAAATGATTTTACAAAAGAAATTGTTTGTTATACTATTTTTCATTCTTTCTTAAATATCGCATGCCTTTGGGAATAATTAAATGCAATGAGCTCATAGCATTTTTTTTTAATTTATTAAGGATATTTACAACTCTATTAAATACATCCTGTATATACAACATATGTATATCCAATACCTGTAAACAGTAATAATACAATCACATGAAAACATTTATTGAGAAACAGTCCATTGCACGGGCGGATCTACGGGGGGGCTTTCGGGCTGAAGCCCCCCCCAAAATGGAAAAATACAACCATGTTTTATGGAAAAAAAATTAAAAAATACCTCTTAAAGTATTATTGTTCGTGTAATTACATTTAAAAGGACTTAAGGAATCCCTTAAACACCATTTCATATAGGAAGTTAGTTTCTTTCTGTTTTTCCAAAGTAATTATCGTTATTTTTGTGAAAAAAGAAGGTTTCGGGCTGAAGCCCCCCCCAAAATTAAATCCTGGATCCGCTAGTGGTCCATTGGTAACACTCTACAATTGCAATTTAGAAAGATATTTTGAACAGTCTTTCTTTTTTTGATGCAGAATGGGTCGAGATATGTTAACTGCTCAAAATATTATACGTAAATGAGAGATGTAATTGTGAATATCTGACAAGAGACACAGGCGGATCTACAGAGGAGAGAAGGCTTTCGGGCTGAAGCCCCCTCCCTCAAATTAAGTCCTGGATCCGCTAGTGACCAGGGATACCCAGAATGGAGTTTCAAGGTGCAAGTTACGCAATCAAACTTTTTAAGGGGTCATCTTTTGACGGAGTTTGAATTTTTGAGGGGGGCAAATTTCGACGGGATTATGAATTTTCGGACAAAACGACAAGGAGAAAACATGGAACAGACTGCAGCAGGTGTAATTGTAGATGATCTAGATAGCTTGCTTTGTTTTTAAGAACAGGTAAATAAGAAAATAATAAATAATAAATGGGAGATGTAGTCGGAACGTATGTGCGCATTGAATTAGTCTGCGGAGGATAGCCTTTCGTTCCGTTACTTATATCACTGAAAATGATATTCTACATCGATCCATCTTGGTTAGCATGAATTCTTGAATCTGTTCATTTCATTTCAGAAAAATAGCTTACTAATATTTTACGAATTCGTTTGCACCGTAATTAATCTGCCTGAACTGAATGATACATACTTTAAAAAGTTAACTACGAAATAATCATAATTGTATTGAATAAGATCAATATAAAAAATATATTTCATTATTATTCTATTTTATTTATTTTTTTTTATATTTGGTTGGGTTCACTTGGAAAGAACGAATGGTAGGGATATTGTTGACCGTAAAACAAATGTAAATAATTATAGTTTCAGAAGAAGTTAGTCGGGGATGCTGTCAAAAAATACTACATTATGTAATAGTATATTTATTACATTGTCCAACGTTTCGACCTATGTTGTAGTTCTTCTTCATGGCATTCCGTCAGCAGAAGGCAGTACGGTGACTGCCAGTCTGATCGTAAAGAATTATAAATTAAAGAATATTACAACTGATGTAGGTGAAACGGAACATTCTCTCAATAATTGAAGAAAAAAGATTAAGTTGGTTTGAACATGATCAGCGTATGTTTCTAAATAGATCACTAAAAATAAGTATGTAACTGCAACTAGAAGATAGAAGGAAAAAAGAAAGATTAAATGGAAAATGTAAAGACGAGGTGCAGGAAAACCTGGCGGAACATGGCATCAGGAAAGCGCATATAGAAGAATGGAAAAATTTCTTAAATATATTTAGGTGAAGGAAAATCAAAGCAGTGAAAAAATCCTTAATGAAAAAAAAAATATCAAATTGTAGTGTTTATTTCATCATTGGCCGCACCAACATCCATGTCCAACTTCTACAAGTAACAACTAACTTCAGTTTCACTGAGCTCAGTCGAATCTCTATGTGTTTTTGTTTTGAAGTTTTGCCGCTGAAATTTAACATCAACTTTATATAATATTTCAGCATTTAACTTCAACCAAAGGGACATTTTTGGTGAAATGCAAGTGATTTGTTACTGATAAGAAGCTCTGATAGCGAATAGTAGTTTTCAGTATGGTGTTGAAGAACTTATTTTGTGCTTATTATTATTAAAATTGAATTTTTTTAAATTGTCTTTTTAAATAAAACAATCATGGAAACCCCTCCAAAGAAAAAATTAAAAATTGACTCCAAATCTAGCAAAGCTGGATCAACCAGACACCATTCTAGTAAAACCTCTGGAAAGGTTAATGTTTATTTTTATTTACTCATTTTCTAATTCAATATGGATTATATTTTAACTTTTTTTTAAATATTTACAGGATCGTTTACATCTATCTTTAGATTTAGAATCATGTGACTTTACAAAGATTGTTGCTACCAGTGGTTTCGTTGACAAATCATTACTTATTAAAGCTTTGTTTGAGAATACTTGCAAGGTACTAATTACTGCTCCCAGGCGTTTTGGAAAATCAACAAATTTAGATATGGTTAAAAGGTTTCTAGAAATTGAGGTGGATAGTTCTGGTAAGCCTATTGATGCATCTCTAACAAACAACTACAAGCTGTTTTCGGAAAACAAATTAAAAATTTTTGAACATGACCAATTTTGTAAGGTACATTTAGGTAGGCATCCTGTAATGATTATAGATTATAAACCTCTTGCTACAGCAGTTGATTTTGAGAGCATGTTATCGGAATTCAAAACCATTATGAGGAATACATTTGAACATCATCGCTATCTCTTAGAAGTTAATAATTTATGGTCTGGGAATCTTAAATTAGATAAATTTAAAAGCTATATCGAACCAGATAAGATAATAAATTTAAGTACTTTTGATTTAAAAATAGGTTTTAATTTTTTAGCTGAAGTATTACACAAATATTTTGGAAAACCAGTATTTCTTTTGGTTGATGAATATGATGCCTATTTCGAAAGTTTTATTTTTAATGACAATGCAGACTATAGCCGCATAATAAATTTTATTCAGTCTACAACTGCTGATTTATTGAAATCAAGTAATCATATTGATCATGCTCTATTAACTGGTGTTTTTCGCATTTCAAGTGATGGATTGGCCTTAACATTTTCGCAATGTTTAAATGGTATTGTTCATTACAAATTTTTAAGTAAGCACCCATTTCATATATATTATGGATTAACATCGAAGGAATGTGACAAACTATTAAGTCGGTTTGTAAAAGATGATGAAGCTAAAAATAAATTTAAGCGAACCATTGACAAATATTTTAACGGATATCATATCAATAAAGTTAAAGTTTATAGTATTTGGTCAGTACTAAAGTTTTTTGAAAATAATAAAAAGATTCGAAGTTGTAGTTCTAGAGATGAATCCATGTTCAGAATTAAACAAATTTTCAAAGACAAAAGAATTTCAGAAAACATTTTGCAGTTGCTTTGTGGGGCATTTGTTGATATAGATATTTCTAAACAGTTCACCAGAAGCAACATAAAAGATTTATGTAATCTTTTACAATTAAGGGAACTAGAAACAGACAAATCGGATCTATTATTTCTTTTACTTTACCATTTCGGTCTCTTATCAATTGTTGATGTGAAGGATGAACATTTAGTTTCTATGAAAATTCCTAATCAAGAAGTTTTTTTCCAATTTGCTAAATCTCTTAAGGAATCATATGAAAATAAATATCAATTTGATTCTGTCTATGTTAAACATTTTCAATCTGCTGCAAATTCATTTAGTATAACTGATATGAATGATGACAATTTTTTAAAACTTTATAAATCCATAAATGATTTATTTTCAAATACAGCGTATCATTCTCAAAAAAACAATGATTTAATGTATATTTTGTTTGTATTTTTGTGTTGTAAGTTTAGTTTTATTAAATTTAAAGGGTTAAAGTCCTCTTCGAATGGTCATCAATATTTCGTAACAGTTAATGATCATGATGTAGCTTTAATAATTGGATCTGTGGGGGAAAAATCGGAAACTCATCTGGTAGGAAAAGTTACAAATATTCATAATGGACTCATCCAAACTAATTATTTTGATCATATTGAGAAAGAAATACATAAAAAGTTAAGGGGAAAAGTTTATATAATTTGTCATATCTTAGATGATAAATTTTCTATGGCATATTCGTTTATTCTCAAAGATGAAGAAATAACTAAGCCTAAAATTATTTGATTTAAGTGATTTTGATTTTTTTTGTAAATGTTATATTTATTGTACAGATTAGAATTGTATATACTAAATGTAAATAGTGATATTCATATATCTTATGTTGTATGTTTACAGGAGCATAATCTTTTCTCAATTTCTCATTTTGAGAATTTTATCTCTTTTAGTGAAAATATCAGGAATTAAAATAGAATTGTACATTTTTTAAGTTACAAATATACATTATTTTACATTACACGATCATTGTAGTACTTTTTTTATTTTAAAACAACAAACTAATAAGTGATTTTTTTTTTTTTTTAGTCAGGTACTTTTCTAGTATAGGTGCCATATTATGTGATTATTTATTAACTTCGAAGTTATACCAATTATAAAATATGGATGGATTTGAAACTTCTCATGAAAAAAAATAAATAATAATAATACATATATATTTAAAATAATTATTTTATTATTTTTTACTTTCACTTACGTATATATGTAATATATAGTAAGGGTAAGTATTGCGATCGTGGAAATTTTCGAATCTCAGTTTTCAATGGAAATACATGTTTTGAGGTCCCCTGAGTTCAAATAACCAAGTGTCGCAAAATGGTCTGTGTGTGTGTGTTAGCACAGTTTAGCTCATAAACGAAAAGTAGCACGAAACTGATATTAAGTATTTAAGGTTTTTATATGAGCCGAATGTGACAGCAACTTTTTCGTTAAAATCGGCTAACCGGAAATGCCACTTTATATGAACGCTGAAACACATTTTTACAATTTTCTCAAAAACGACTCTAACAATTTTGATAAAACTCGGTGTATCATTGTATAATTAAGTGGTCTTTAATATCATTTAGGTCTTATCCCCGTTGATGTCACTTTACAGGGCTTAAATGCCCAATGTCTTCCTCTAAAGTACCTTTAATATGCTTTATTTAAAAAAATTAACCATTTCCCGTTATTCAGAATTACTACAAATGCTACATATAACTTTTGAAAGAATTTGATAAGTTAATAAAGGAGAAAAAAAATAAAAATGCAGAAAAACCTGCGTTACTACAGACTGTACCGTTTAGGCGCGTACAGAATGTACCGTTTTCAATAAAACTTTTCTGAAGTCATTTTCTCGATACCCTTTAAATTTATCTATATAACATACTTCAACGAAAAGAAGCTGGAAAAAAAGTTACGAGGGATGTTAAAATTAAATTCCGAATAACTCAAAAAGTTTACGCTTTTTTGTCGATATTGTATATGGCTTTTTAAAAGTTTACGGAATTTCCTAAAAAAATCGTTAAAATCGGACAATTAGTAGCAAAGATATGGTCTTTATATGTTTTTTTTATGTTCTACTCCAAATGTTATATCCTTTGTTTGGTAAGAGCCTAATATTATAAATGGACTGTGGTCATACATTTATTAAACAATATTAAACACATTTAAAAAAAATCAATTTAAATAAAAAGCAGTAATATTTTAAACAATAAAAAGCTGAAAAATTGTCTCAGGGGTGTAGTGGAACTGGGAGTGTGGTACGAACCCACATAGTGTGACTTATACAGCTGCCAGATGGTCAGTGGTTGAAAAACGTCTCAACTTAAAGATTTTGAAAAAAACTCAAAAAACCTTGCACATAATATAATTTGAACAAATCTTAAATCAAACAGTTGAATTTATGGCCTAAACAGGGAATTTTTTAGGAGTCGCACAAAATTTTACTGTTTAGCAGGAGTGAATTAAGTGGATTCACATCCCATGTGGGTCTTTATTCCCTGTATAAAGACTAAATTTTAAGCTAGGAAAGAAAATTATGAATCATAATAGGGTAGAAATTATAGAAAATAAAAATTCAATTTAAAGAAGTATATATTTTCCAATCAGTATTTTGTTTTGTGTCCGACGTAGGAATGCACGGCGGTTTCATAGAGGGCTATTGTGTGTTGTCCTAAAGCTTTATTAAAACAGGCCAGATGTTTTTGCAATCTTGTTAATACTAGTGGGATCTATTAGTTCACAACGCTTAGGGTCAGTGATACGATCACTTTCAAAGTGAAAGTATTGCAGTCTAGCCAAATGATGACATCTGCAGATAATGTGATAGGCTGTTTCATCCTTCAAGCTGCAGGTGGGAGTCTCACTTAAGGCTAAGTTAAAGAGGTGCTTATTGAGCAGACAGTGAACAGTGTACTGTTCTGTCACATATCTAATGGTGCGTCTGTCCATTAGAAGAAGCGATTCACTTATCTTGCCTTAATATGCCTTTTGGCGAAGGCCAATCCTACAGATGGGCTCTGGTGCAACCGTCACTTGTGCAGAGCCCTTCCTAGCAAGGCAATCGGCTTTTTCATTACCTGGAATGCCTGAGTGCCCAGGCACCCATTCAACCGTCACCTTGTTGGTACTACAGAGAAAGTTCAGTTTGCCTTTATACCAACTTGGAGCGGGTTGCATAACTATTCATGTCCCCAATTGCCACTTGACTATCTGTATTTATTGTTATCAATCTATTCATAATGCCCTTCCTTATAAGTGATTGAGCATTGAAATCAATAGCTAAAATCTCGGCCTGAAGGACGGAGGTATGTATGTCTACCTAGAGATATGAATGTTCTCTATTTAGGTTTATCCTTTCTTCAGACGCCACCCCCTGATCCTTGCTCCATCATGGATCCGTCAATCTATTCACCTTATTTTGATGAAGTTTCAAAATGGTTAGCAGCATATTTAACAAAATATTCATAGATGTGTACAGTGAACTCTGATTATTAGTTCAGAGAGAAATAAATCCGCCTGTATAGAGGTTAAAATTCTGGAAAGAAAGTCATATTAGGGTAGAAATCATAGAAAATAAAAATTCAATTTAACAAGTATATATTTTTCCAATCAGTAATATTGAATTTATATTTTTGAGGGTCCTCAGTAGATTCTTTTTCATATTTCTATTTCTTTCTTTTAAAAGCTTAGAATTTCATCCATCATCACCAGATGGAGATTTTTTTACTTTTAAAAATAAATTATTCATTTAATTTTCTTAAACAATCATGAGCCCACCAATGGATTTATTTAGAATATATAGGTGTTCTAATTTGTAAAAGATATGGTGGCCAAGCTTGTTAAAGTATTGCTCTTTATCATTCTGGAGTCTAGTGGCAGTGGTTACAACCCAGCCTGGGTATATTGATATTTATATTGCGATGGGCCTATGGAAGGAATCTTGACCATCCCACTCTGGTTAGCATAGCATAGATTAGTTATTTCTCAAGAGTAACCCCTCACTCGCCCATGCCAGAAATGGCGAGGTAGGTATAAACAAAAATAGAAAAAAAGCATTGACCTGTTACTTATTTTTTTTATCTTTCCGTAAGTGTCTTATTTTGCTTTGTTTCTTTTAATGGTCTATTGAAATTTTTAAATGTTTTTATTTTTATTTACAACTCACCATTTCTTTTATAGTGATAAATCTGTACCCTGGAGATAATAATACCATGTCCTTTTTTGTATTTGTTCAGTGGAGCCAGTGTTCCATAACTTTGAGCTATTAAAATTTGTTTCTTTGTTACTAAATCTGTATCCCGGAGATATAGAACGTAATTTCACAATATCATAATTCTAAAGAGCAGCCAATTTTCCATAAATTTGAACTATAAAAAATTGTTTCTTTGTTACTAAAGTATTTAATGAAAAAATGAACATAGTGTCCTTTACCTCCAGGGCAGAGAAATGTAAATGTCAAGAGAAAATGTTACACTTTCATAATTGAACTCATTTTCCATCTATATAACATAAAGAAGAGAAGGATGGTTGGGGTGATCAGTCAGAAATAAAAGGCAAAAATAAATAATAATATTTATTTTAACATTTGCCGACGTTTCGACCTGAAGTTAGGCCATCATCAGGGCTAAGAAAAGAATCAGATAACAAGGTATGAGAAACTCAAAAAATTTAGGTAAACAAATTAAAGTAAAATGAAGTGGGTAGAATAATGACAATAACAAGAAATAAATAATAATAACCGTTACAATGTGTGGAATAATAAATTTTTTTCCTCCTTCCTTTCATTCCTTTTTTCTGTTTTAACTCTTTATTCTATTATACGTTGTCAGTACATTTTGATAGACTTTACAATATCTCCATTTTCTATCTAACTATTCTATTTACAATATCTTAAATTTACTATTTATATTTATTTCTTATTTATTTATAACTTCATATTCTTTTTTTCTGTTTTACGTTTTATTCTAAGATTACCATTTTATTACTTATGTCACCTTATTTTGATTATGTTTACTTTATTATTCCACACTTTGTAACGGTTATTATTATTTATTTCTTATTTCTTGTTATTGTCATTATTCTATCCACTTCATTTTACTTTATTTTTTTTACCTACATTGTTTATGTTTCTCATACATTGTTATCTGGTTCTTTTCTTAGCCCTGATGAAGGCCTGAACTTTAGGTCGAAACGTCGTCAAATGTTAAAATAAATATTATTATTTATTTTTGCCTTTTATTTCTGATTGATCACCCCAGCCATCCTTCTCTTCATTATTCACGACAGTCAACCATCAACCCAAAATTATATAACATAAAAATTATTATGTTAAAGATCGATAAAAACAAAGTTGTAATTTATGATGTTACGACTTGCATTGAGACAGGACTGACTGTATGGAGGTTAACATTTTAGCATGTCCATTTACTTCCATCAATTCAGCATAACTGTGTCTTCATGCAGTTTTTGAATGCAGATTTTATGAATGTCTGATGTTTAGCAGATCTTTATAGATCAAAAACGAAAAACCTAAAATGCTTTAATTACATTTTTAAATTATTTATATGCCTGTGATATTATGGCAATTTTTTTTTTAAATTTTAAAAATCGAATTGCCAGAAATGTCATATTTCATCATCAATTTTTACAATTTTCTTGAAAATAGCAATAATGGTAATTATTAAACTCCTAAAATTTATGTAAAATTGAATGATCTATAAAACCTATGTGGTCTTATCCTCATTGAATTACCAGAAGAGGATTAGATGCTGAATTTTTAAAAGTCCTTTGTTGTCAGTGATTATGCAAAATGGATAAATATGAAAGGATTAGATAATTAATTAAATGTGTAAATGGGAAATATATTTTTGTAGGTTGAAAACGAATTTCCTGAATTAAGAATAGTTATTTAAATGTATATTATACTGTTGAAAATCTAAAAAAATTAGGCAACTTTATATCCAACATATAAAATCATAGAAAGCAATGAATAGTAAGCAATTAAAAACTAATGGCTTTTAATTATTATGGTTAATAATGTCTACTTTTATTATTATTGAATGGGAAATAATTTTTCAATGGAAGCTAAATACAATATTCATGCGAAATGAATGAAAAATTTTAAAACCACAATGTGGTCATATTTTTTATTATGTTATAATAAAGTATTACTTTCCTAACTCCCTGTGAATTCATGGTGGAGAATACCTCTATCAAATGTAAGTCCTCATTGGCTGACAAGTAATATTTTATGGAATAATTGATACAATGCCAGTCAAAGCAATGGAAAGGGAAATATTGCTCTGGATATTATGACTATTGACAAGCATTGTATTAAATGCAAAAACTTGTTTATATATCATGACGAAAAATGTTATTTAATTTGAACTACCATAGACGAGTTACTTAGAGGTGAAAAGTTCGTCAGAAGAAAACGGAAGTGAAGTGTTCACATAACTTAAAATTGATCCACTAGGCTGAAAACATTACTTCTTTATATATCGCTACTGTTAATGCCAAACGTTGTATGTAACTTTTTTACAGGTTTATTCTCTTTGCTTCCAAAATTGATTTTTAAAATGCCCTTGATTTATATGTTTGAATAATACTGATTACTTAAACAAAAGATTTGACAAAAAAAAGCTTAGGATCCATTCCAAATGGTTCCATGAGGGTAAACCCATTCAATATTTTCTTAAGAAAGTATATGATACAAAATATTTTGTTTTATATTAAAAAATAAATTAAAATATTCTTAAACAGTTAAAATTGCTGTTTTGTTTTTTTTTGTTTTTTAAACTTCTTTTCTTAGGCTGTTAGATACCTTTAATTTTATAACAAATATTCATTTCATGTGTTCATTTACAAACTTGATCCTTAATATTCTCCACAAATATAATTATACTATTCATATATCTTCATCACTCACTCCTAGTTTTCTTTTGTTAACATAATGTCCTCTCTCTTCAAGTTTAACTTATCCTAATTATTTGTTGGTTTGTATTACATATATTTTTTATATCATTTAAGCATGTATAGTTTAGTTAAGTTCTGGTTTATGTGTATATATATATATATTTTTTTTAATGCAGTAAATCTAGCCAAAGTTTTATTTTTATTGTTTAATAATTTGAACAAATTTTCAAACAAAATAATGTTACCTTAATAAAATTAATTACATTTTTATTTAATTACCAACTTCAGTTTTATTATTTATTTTTTTTATAAGTAAAGAAATTTTATAGAATATTTAGTTTATTGAATGTGATGAAAATATATCTGATCACACTCACTCTACTTTCAAAATAGAAACAAATTAATTAAAAGGTGTACATTCAATTTTTATAAGTGAAACGCAAATGTCATAATTTTTAGGCCCTTAGACTTATTATATAATATTATCTTATGTAATATTTTTATTTCTTTTGTCAAACAACATATTTAATTTTTTTATTCAGAATTATGTAAAACTAAATTCTTTGAAAAAATAATCTATATAATAAAGTGAAATAATTTTCATTTAATAGTGACTCATTAAAAAGTGAATGGTAATCAATGAAAGTTACAGTTTTGTCTGTCTTCAATCAGCGTGAAATAATAATGTATTTTATCTAGGTGTATGCAAAAATGTATTATGAAATTCCTCAATCACCAGTTATTAACTCAATGGAACATGTTTGGGATTGTTCAGGAGATTTTATGAGAAAAACAGGACCGTGGCTAGGGAAAGATCTGAGATGAACCGACCACATATTCCTCTTAGCATGGGTTATACTTAAAGAATAATTAACAGTGATCACAAGAATAATGTGACAGGATCCCAAAAAATCATTCTAGAGGGCAATATGCCATTTGTTCTTAGAATTCTCACGGAACATGTTTTCCTACTGACACATCTTCACTGCTTCAGTATAACAGATTGCCCGATCAGATCTGTGATTATTAGATGTTACAACTGAAGAATATCTTGAGCTATTTTCTGCATAACGGGACGTACGATATACTTTTACTATTTATGTAATAATTACAATCTCTTTGCTAAGAGGACAAAATGATATTGGGCTGCAAGGTTACGCATGTACAGACAAAAAAAAGTTAGTTAATCTGAATATTAGTTGTGCTCAGCACTCTTCTTTCATTGTTTAAGTCTATTGATTGTAAAATTGGTTAATCTCTGTAATATATTAATAGAGGGAGACAAAATTGATAACTCTTATCCCCATATCATATCATTATCGGGGCATTGACATCTTTTCTGCTCAAGAAATATAATTTGCTTCCTCTATACCACAGATTTTCAGAAAAAGTTTCTTATTTACAATATAGCCTTTTTCATATTTTTTGATGTTTAAGTATGTGTTGTGTTTTTTTAATGTATTAAATTTATTTAGATAAGATTGAATTAAGGAAATAATATTCAATTTTGTTCTAATTAAATATAAAGTCATTTTTTTTTCAATATTGGTAACATAAAAATACATACAAAAAAAATAACAATAAACTAAAATATTTTAGTTATTAATAATTTAAAGCTAACATTTCATAAATATATATTTAATGTAAAGAATAATTACAAAAAAAACCTTTTATTTATTTTTAAAAAATTTCTTAAGTTAAATTTAATTTATATTAAATACTGTTAAATAAATATATATATTTCAATAATTGCTTCAACCAGTTACTGAAACTTTCTGTTTTAACAGTTTTTATATTTGTTTACAATTTATAAACCTTATAAATTGAGTAGTTCAATAAATCAAATATAGATATGTATAATTTTGTTTTACATAATAATTTTTTTTTTTTACATATCGGTCTTATTTATTTACAAATTGTTTGAAGGAACAAAGAACGTTCTAAAATTTGTTGATCTTGTTTAAAAATTAGATTAAAAATAAATCATCTAGCTTTTTTGCAACTTTTTTTTTAATTAGACTAAATATAAAAATATTTAATAATAATTTATTACATTAAAAGTGAGTAAGTGGAATAATTTTTTTTTTTTCTGTTGAGATTATTAGAATTCTTTGGTATTAAATATTCAGATAGTTAATAACTTCTACAATTATTGCTTAAAAATAGAGATAATTTAATATGATATCTTTAGTCTCCATGTAAAACTATGTATGTGTCAAATCACAACTTTTCGTAACATATAAAAAAGTGTTTGAAAAATATGAAATTATTATCATTCTGATATAGATATATTTTTAATAATAATAATTATCAAGTGATTTCCTATTGAGTAGAAAAAAATAACAATTGATGTTTATGCTATAAAATTTATAGCAAAAATAAAACAATGAAATAAATCTAAACCATTTTGTACTTAAGCAGTTTCACATTGAGACTGATGGTACGTAGTTTACTGTTCTTAATGTTGATGGACTCAGTCAGTTTACAACTTAAAATTATTCTTAAGACTAGAACTTGTTTGAAAACATCCTCAGATTATCCCAAGTTTTATATATTATTAAAACCTTTCGGTTAAAATATTTATAATGATAATTTTTTTTATGTACAAAATGAGACTGCAATAAGTTTTACGATGATTAATGGTACTACCTAACCATACTTAGAGTTGAAGACTTGGGTTTGCCATTTCTTCCTAGGTAGGTCATTTTGTCGTCATCATCTTCAAAACTCATTTGGGAATGTATACTATCTCGTGTTGGTTTTTTCTGTATTTTTGGTGACCTGGTAAGACGAGGGGAAACTACTAATCGTGGTGATCTCTTGTTCATTTGTTTTTCAACCCATCTCAACATGGTTAGTACTTCGTCAGGTCCAGCCAGTCGAAAATCAGCTGCTGTTCTTACTGTTGGGGATGAGTCTACACGGAATGTGCAAGCTATACCTTGTAATGCCATCATTGCGTCTTCACATCCTGCATAAATAATTCTTACTCTCTCTGACCAATCTACTCCATACATCGTTCTTAAAATATGGATTGAAGCTCTTCCTTGGTCCCATGTTACAGGAGGCTTTGCTTCTATTGCCATATGTGCATAATGCGGTTGGAAACCTGCTGTATGGAAAATTTCACTCGCTCTTTCCACAATGTGATCTCTTAGAGAAAGTGGTGTTTCACGATAGTGAAAAGTTAACAAAACACCTTTGTTTTCTACCCATGCACCATCATGACACACTTCATCTTGTAGCAATCTCATGAGCTCTCTTAATTTTTCTGCATATTCATTAGGTACTGGATGTATAAATTTAGTACCATCTGGATGTAATATTTCTAAACCGTGACTTCCAGCATATGTAATGCTCTCAATTCCTACCATATGGATTACGTTTTCAAGACTTCTACCTGAAATTACTGCAATATTTACATCAGGCATGTTTGCCAATCTTTCGAGTACCCTCTTAGTTTCTTCAGGCAGGACTGCCAGGTCTGGATGAGATGCTAATTGTACCAAAGTACCATCATAGTCCAAAATTAAGCTGAGCTTACAACTCCTATCAATAGATAGATAATGATCGAAATCATCTAAAGAGAGTGGAAGCATAGTCATGGTAAGGGGATCTTGATTTTCGTCACTGACTAGGGCACCTATTGCCGCTAGAAACGACTTCATCCAATGGTTCACGTTCAGCTGTTGTTCCCGATGCCTCAGCTGTTTCATTCTCACTTCCCTTTCATCCAAAGGCATTTGCAATGCCCTATGCAAGGTATCTGCTGCATCATCAATCTCATAGGGATTGACTAACAAAGCTTCATGCATCATTCCTCCTGCTCCAGCAAAAGGTGATAGAATCAGAACTCCTGGGTCTTTAATTTGGCAAGCAACGTATTCTTTGGCTACTAGATTCATACCATCTCGCAATGGTGTGACTAAAGCTATTGAAGAATCTCTATAAATTGCTGCCAATTGCTCTTGACTTAGGCATCCATAAATGTATCTTATTGGAGACCAGTTGGGTCTGGAAAATCGACCATTTATTCTTCCGATTAGTTGGTCAATTTCTTCCTTCAGTTGTTTATATTCTTTCACATTTGTTCTGGAAGGAACAGATATCTGAAGGAGATAAATTGTTTCCATATGTTCTGGATATTTCTCCAATAAACGTTCATATGCTAGGATTCTGTGTACAAGTCCTGAAAAAAAAAATTATTTTAGGATATTTAAGGTTTTAATAAATTTTCTAATGACTTTGTATTAATAATGTTAAAGTACCTTTTGTATAATCCAGCCTGTCAACACCAAGAATCACTTTTACTTTGTCCGTGTCTTTGAGATACACTGGCGCAGACTCGGCTAGCTGAACGAACCTGTCAAATGGGATACCTATGGGAAGTGCTTTTATATGCACTGTTCTTCCTGCTAGTTCAACCAACATTTTGTTCCTATCAACTCTGCATCCTAATCGCCTGCTGCAGCAATCGATAAAATTCAGGCAGTAGTCTTCTATGTGAAACCCAACAAAGTCACACGCTGAAACATATTATGATTTTATTTGTAATAACTGTTCAATATTTAAAATAATTAATATGGGTGTAAATAATATATCAAATGTTACTTAATAATTATAGTATAATTATGTATGGAAATTAAATATATATATATATTTATGTTGAAAAAAGTTAAAATAAATTTTAATACTAATTGTCACTTCAAACACTGCTTGTTGCAATATTATTTCAAAGTCATACAAAAGTGAGTCAATGACACATTAGTCTTTTTTTTTATTTCAGGTATCAGTTCAATGATGAATTGATATCTATAAAAAAAAATTTCTAGAATCCAAAGAAGATGGATTTTGGAAAATAATTGTAATATTGTTATAAATGAACTTTTTTCTGACAGGAAATATTAATTCAACTTTATTCATATAACAACTTCAAATTTAATTCATTATTATTCTTTTGGCAAGAATTTTTAACTATAGCCTACTATGCCTTGTTGGTTATCTAAAAGTGTGTCACCGTAATAGACAATCTATAGTATACTATGGTAATTATTAATAATGTTGTATAGCAATTATTGTTTACAGTATTATTATATGATACAGTGAACATATTTTTTTTAATTTCACAATGACTGGCTTTAATGCTCGTTAAACATGGATTACTCTTCAACCCATTTCTTTACACCCAATAATTTCTACACATCACATAGTTCTGTTTCTTAGGATGTGAATAATTTTAAATCATTTATTATGTCTTCTAGATATTTATTAAACAGATAACCAACTTTTGAACAGGACTCTATAAACAAATTTTTCCCTGTAAATATATATAAATTGTTCTATGTAGTGAAAAAAAAGTCAATTTTATATTAAAACATGACTTCTCAAATTGAATTTCATATTGAAGTAATTACAATGTTTAGTTTTTCCAATATTCTTTTACGAATTTTAATTGTTGATTAACTAGCTCTTGGGAATTTTTACTAGATCAGCTCTTTAATTTATGATTTCAGTTTTTTAAACATTTAATTCCGTTACTTTTTCTAAGTTGTTAAAAAAAGTCTTTCTGCAATTAATTTGTTATTTAAATTGTTAATTGATTGTTGAAATTAAAGTTTTCTTTTTAATACATATTTGACTCTGATATAAACAATGGGTGCATAATTGTTTTTTTACTTTTACTAATTCTATATTTAATTGTGTATCATATAAAGAAAAATAGATGTATAATATTTAAAGCATTTAATGAAAGTAAAAATCCTTATCTGATAATTAAAAAAAGTAGAAAATAAATAGTTTATAAATTACTAAGGCCATATAATTTTGGAATAGGCAGGTTTCCTTAGTCTTTTATGGCATAGTTTATTTATCAACTTTATACATTTTTTTTTTTTCATTCGACTTTGTCGTACTTGTATGCACAAACTTGATTAATCTTTAACTTTTTAGATATTGGACATTTTTTACTGTTAAATGTATGACTTATTATGAAATAAATAGATGCAGGTTTGATTTATTTATTAATGTTTTTATAAATTCCAATTTTTTTTTTTTTTAATTCAAACGCCACAGCCTATTTTATATAGGAAATACCTAAAATGCCTTGAAGTATCACATCATCCCATGGGAAAAGCCTCATTATGTCCCAGGATGGAAAGGGAATGTGAAGAAAAAATCCTAGTTTGCACCTGAGGTTTTCTTCATCACAAACCTGGATTAGACATGGAAATCTGACATTATCGTACTTACATTTTATCCTTTTCACCTCACAATAAAAAAAAAATGAAATAAAAAATGGCCAAAGGCCATATTTCATATCATTTTATGATACATCTTATCAAAATATAAGTATAAAAATGGTAGATGATAGTACCTGTCTTATTGTAGTAGCAGCTGTAAACAGCTGATAATCATGAATCCAGATAACTGGAGATACATTGGATTTACCTTGCGAATCAAGATCTTGTGTGGTTTTTCTCAATGCTTGAAGAGTACATTTAGCAAAGTCTTCGTTTACCTTGCTATAGGCCTTTAATTAAAAAAGATTAATAGATATATATATATAATGAGAAATATGACCATTAATACTTGTCTACTTGAGAACAACGGAATAATACCTTCCAAGTATCAGCCTTGAATACTGCTCTATCAGGCATTGAATGGAATAGTGGCCATAGAGTCCCATTGCAGCATCCATTGTAATATCTTTCGAACATCTTTTCTTCGATACTGACTGGAACCACCTACAATGGAATAATTATAAAATGAATATTACAGTGCAATATATGATTTAATATTTCTTATTACCAGTACTGAAAGAGTAGTTCCATTTTATGGAAAAATTTTCTCTGTTTGAGAAGTTTAAAAAAATGTAACCATCACCTGGCTTGATAATAAACCTGCTGTCGGTGCCTTATCTTCAGGATCTGCTTCAGGAATCTTGGTATCAGGCGTGAGACCAAAAATACCAGACCACCCTATCCATAATCCTTTACATTCAATCACTACCGGTGCTACCGCTGTGACTAAACCGCCAGCGCTGAAAAGCAGCAATGTGCTGATTTCAATAAATTAAATTATTTCTTATAGCTTTGAGAGTGATCTAGATTTTTTACCTGGCTTTGCGCTCCAATGTTCCATCGTCCCTTCTATTCAGAACAAATGGTAAACGATTCGATACCACAATTAGTGGTGCATTAACTTCCTTTTTCAGTCCCATTTCAATTTTATCTGAAATATGATAATTTTATTAATAATTTCATTCATTTTTAAGAATTTTGTTTAGTAAATTGTTCAAAAACATGTTTATTTGGTAAATTAGAATTTTATCCTGATATTTATTAAAGATTAGCAAACCTACATTTGTAATAAAACTATAGGAACAGTTCTAATGAAATGGATGGATTTTGATTGCA
This sequence comes from Nezara viridula, assembly GCA_928085145.1. Classification (NCBI taxonomy): domain Eukaryota; kingdom Metazoa; phylum Arthropoda; class Insecta; order Hemiptera; family Pentatomidae; genus Nezara; species Nezara viridula. The sequence goes on from OV725082.1 coordinate 124,562,536, forward strand.
TCATTATTTTATCTTTTTTATCAAAGTTGGTAGTCTAAAATATGGCACCTAGGTTCATTTAAATAATTAAATCACTGCTTAGACAAAGAAGGTTTGATTTTGTCAGAAGGTTGAAAGAAGGTTAAACAACAAATTTAGTTTGTAAAAAAGTGTATATTGTTCATTAAGCCGTACTGATTGAGTTTGCCTTGTACGTTAAAGTGATGTTCATGGATTTATTTTTTAATTATGCATATAACTTAAACTGTTTTAGCACTTATCAAAGGTTTAATTTTAAAGAACTCTATTAAAATTCCATAACTCTTGTAGTAATGTAATCTCTATTAACATCAAGGAATTTTCTTCAGGTTTTATTTTCTTATTAAATATTTTTCGTTTTTTAGAAAGATATTGTTTTCTATAGGAAATTTTTAGGTGCCCAGAATATAGAAATATTAAACTTTACATTTTAAGAATTATTTTTTACATGGAAGACCAATAAATAAAATAACATTAGGCTAAATAAAAAAAAATTATAAGGATACTTTATTCTTTTCTATAAAGTTTTCTTCAGAGAAAAATTCCAATCGCTTTTTATCAAAATTGTTGAACGTACAAATGTTGAGAGTTTTATTTGCATTATTTATTATTCTTTATATCTATTTAAAATTAGTTTTATTGTTTGTTTATTTAAAATTTGATTGATCTCTTCTATGATTTCTTTTTTTATTGTTAATTCTATTTGGTTGCATCACATGAATGTTAGTAAGTTCTCATCAGTCAATGACTGATTAATTTTTTTAGAAACTTTATTAAATAGTTGAGTGTTTGCAATTTCTGAGTTAATAAAAAATTACTTTCAAGAATTTATTTTATTCCATAATTCTAGCTCTTAAGTTGGGAGATTTAAAAAACTTGTTGGAAGAATTTAAAGGAATCTAAATAATATAATTGAAACAATTATATTGCAATTATTCACACAAATTTATTTTATATTATCTTAATTTTATCATAATTCTGAGATATGATTCTATATCATTAAATAAATGGCCCAGAAATTCCAAGGTTGATGTTTTCATTACTTTGAACATGCCCTATTGATGTCATGCAGTGGCTTTTTTTTATATCGAATATTCCATCTTAAAATTGTTAGAAAACATGATTTGATGAATTTAACACTGTTATATAATAAATCTATTCTATATCTTAATATTTATGGCACCATTTTATTTAAATTGTAGAAATTAGTTAAGTTTCAATGAAATAATAATTATTTATGAGTTATAACAAAAATCCTTTAGTTTTGGTAGTTCATAAACAATTACATTGCATATTTCATTTCATTTTTTTAAATTAACATTTTGAGTAAATAAACTGAAAAAAAAAATAAGTGGTTTTTGGCTCTCCTAACTTTTTTTTTTTACTAGAAAGCAATAACTGAAAAACTATGCAAGTTAGGTATCTCCGAGTTGTAGTATGCTCGTACTGGTGGTTCACATGGTCCTTGAGGTTGCCGCTGCATGTTTACTAGAGTGGGAATGTCAAGATTCATTTTCTGGGGCCACCAATAAATGAAATTAACCAAGTCAGTTGGGAATCGACCCCCCCTCCCCCACGCACAATGGGCATTCAGAGATCCAACCCCAATGTGTTTGCTTGACTTGATCCCATTCTTCCAACTAAGTATATATAAAAAACTATTTATATATATATATATATATATATTTAAAAAACTAGATAAAATTGTCTTCAAATACAGATAAAATTTGTATTAATTAAAACCATTTAAAGGGGAGATTTTGAGGGCCTTAATTATGCAATGTTCTGTTTTTCATCAAATTATACTTGATTAAGATTTATACTTATAGTTAATATATATGAACAATACTGTTATTCTAAAGGGTCCTAGTCCCAGAATAAAGATGATTTTTCTATTTCTATTTTCTATTAAAAAAAATAAAATTGACCATTCTTCTACTTTTCTATTTTAGAGATTTTTATTTTAATTGAGTTGAATAATAACTGCATAAAGTAATATTCGGTTCCAGTTTTGTTAAAAAAGAATTGTAACAATAATTATTTATAATTTTAATTATAAATCAATGAGGTTTTTAAAAATTTTTATTTGAAAATATACAATTTATCACGGGCGGATCTACGGGAGGGGGCTTTCGGGCTGAAGCCCCCCCCAAAATGGTAAAACATAACCACGTTTTATGGAAAAAAATAATTAAAAAATACCTCTTAAAGTATTATTGTTGGTGTAATTACATTTAAAAGGTCTTAAGGAATCACTTAAACACCATTTCATATAGGTAGTTAGTTTTTTTCTGTTTTTCCGAAGTAAATATCGTCATTTTTATGAAAAAAAAGCTTCCGGGCTGAAGCCCCCCCAATATTAAATTCTGGATCCGCTAGTGCAATCTATCATTTGTAAGCATGAAATAATTGTACCGATTGATTTAAATTTGTATAATGTAATTAAAGAAAAAAAAGAAGAGAGAAATACTTTATTGAAAGTAATGCTGCCCTACTACATAAGGTTGCTTTATACACAGCATACTGATCAATCCGCGTGGACATACCTCTTACATTATATTATTCCATCATTTTATAAGCATATTATTTTTTTTTCTCTCATTTTTCATAGCACGGGTCATATACCACATTAAACAATTACCATTATATAACATACATTTTCTGAAAAAAATAAAATAAAAGTATTCGAATGCTAGGAATACAAGACTAAATTGCTCACACATATATACAACACAATTCCATGAATAAAGATAAAAAGATAAAAATTTAAATTGAATAAACAACAAAATAATGATAATAAATTTTTAATGATGATTTAAACTTTATTTTTATTCAATTTATAGTGCACTTATATCATAATATTAATTGTCTATTGATTCAATTATTTTATTTTGCTTCTTCTTTGATATATCATATATTGTACTCTCTTTGTTATATTTATCTTTTATTTAGTGTTCTCTTTAGTACTTTGTTTTTTATTGTTTTTAATGTTTATTTCTTTTTATTGTTTTTCATAAACTAATGTTTACGCTGACAGTAAAAAACAAAATATTATATAATTAATACACCATATAGCGTGGGCTGTGTTAAATAGTATTACTATGAAAGGCGAAAACAAAGTCAACTGACGAAGAAACAAATAACACATGCTATTATTTTTAATATTACCAGATTGACCTTAAACAATTGCAATCCTGCTGGGCGAATTAGTGAATTGCTAATCTATAAATAGCAAATCATTCAATAGTCGAGTGTACACTATCAATAGCTTGACTATTCAGACGTATCAGTAAAACTTTTCCACGTATTTATCAAGTAATAATTGATTTTCTAACACTATTTAGCTTCGTTGAAGTCGGATAATAAATTAATAGTATGATTTCTGTTTTCTTATTGGCTACTAAGAAAATTAAATCATTCATTGTTAAGCATTTGAACCAATAATTAATTAATACTTATAAAAATGAATCAAGACCAAGAAGATGCAATAGGTGAAATGGGAAGAAGGCTACTGAATGAAAAAGGAAATATCTAAAATACCTGTCAGAAAAATCGAAACAAAGAAAAGATGTACAAAACACTGAAAATGTATCAAAGGACTTGCTTGTCGAGGTGTTGCTAAATGAACACAAAAAATGATTTTTCAAGAAATTTCACAAACATGGAATCATGATGAGAACAGAAAATCTCAGTAAAAAAACAAATAGAGAATAGCTCATCTAGGAGTAATATCCTAAGTTCAAGGCTAGGTCGAAAAGCAGAATTATGTTTTTCTTCCTTTCCCTTCATTTGTTATTACTTTAATAGCGGATTCAAGGTAGGGGCGTAGGCCTCCTCCCTTCTCCCCACCCCTGAAAGGTGACAACAAATTTTATCCTGAAAACTATCTTTTATGTTTTGTTTTTTTTGTTGTTTTTTTGTATTGAGAGAAAGAAAAAATACATTTTGCCTCAATTAAGGGCATTGAGTATTTATGATGAATGAAGTACAATCATACCATATATACAAGATTATAAGAAAATAAAATAAAATAAAACTTGGAGTAACAGAATAAATCAAACTGATATAACATTAAATTAAAAACTAAAAAAAAATAAAATAAATAAATAAAAAATAATAAATAAAAACACATTCAAACTTACTTTTATGTTTTATCTTGTAACTAAACAACTGACACTTTTACTATTATTATTTTAATTGAAAAGTGAATTGTACTAAATAAATAATTTTATTTGTATTTTGTACTAAAAGATAACTAATAATATAAAAATCTGAATATCTATACTAAAAATTCTTTATGTATTGGCTCAGTGTCTGAATATTGTAGTTGCTAGAGTGCTATGATCCCTTGGAAACTATTTTAAATTGAATTTGAAGAATTATGCAAAAATCTCATATTTTCAGTTCATAGACGTCAAATATGCAGCTAAGTTATTTTCATCTCTATTTTATGGCAAAAAACTAAAATACACATTTATTTTCGTGCATGTATATTTATCTTCTTCCAAGTGAACTGTGTATATATGTATAAGCCACTCTTATACGAAAAGATGGAATTTTACAGGGAAAGCTTTTAAAGTTTTTTTATTCAGGTTCATGACTGTCTCTAGCTCACTTTAAAACATCAAGGCGTCATTTTCTTAATCTATAATATTCACATTTTTTATTAAAAGGGAACGTTTGTCTTAATTTTTTTATCATTAAATGTAAATGATGGAATTAAATGGTTGTTTTTCTTGAAAAAATAAAATAAATTGTTATTACAGTAAATATTAATTAAACCTAAATAATAAATGTATATTTAATCAAATTAAAAATCTGAATAATTTTTTTTTTTCTAAAGAAATATGGATGAATTAGAAGATGATGTGAATAGGAAGTTAAATGAAAATTTTCGTATTGTGCCACTTTTCTTCCATACGGACGATATATATATATATATATATATATATATATATATATATATATATATATATATATATATATATATATATATATATATATATATATATATATATGTATATATATATATATATATATATATATACATGTATATATATATATATATATATATATATATATATACATGATGGAAGTTGAGGGAAATATTTAAAAGGTTGTTAGTAGACATCAAGATGTACAAAAAAGTTTATATAAACAATTGCCCAGTTTCCAGCAGAAAAATAGGAAATTTAATATTTGTGTTTTTTTTTAGCGAGTCATGTTTTTGTTGAATAGGGAGCGATAGCTTAAAAAATATTTGAATTAAGTAATTAAACATTGCTCCATTGTAAACTATACAAAATTTACTTCAAAGGAAAGTAGAATTTGTCATTGTTAAGACCATTTAAAGAGACAAACTCAGCTGAGTTCCGTTTAGAAAAAAGTCAAATTATTTGTGACATGTTTGAATTTAGTGACTATTTATAAGTTGTAATTTAAAAAAGAGTACATATTGTGATTCTTCAAATATTTCGCTCAGATCAATCATAAAAAGAAATATGGAGCGATGAAAACAAACAATTATTTTTCTTAAGTCCGAAGGTTCTTTCTTTCCCCCTCCTCTCCATGGATCCGCTAGTGTTAGACAATATGTCTATGAGGATCTCTTAAAGTTTTGATAGCTGTTCAAGTATCAGGCTCTCAATCTAGTGTAATAAAAGGCAGAGGAAATGAAATAGAAGGATTCAAGAAAATGTAAGGTCTTAGGAAACCATGAGGGGACGGAATGGCCGAGCACGTATTAGGGCGTGGGTCTCAGAATGTCTAGTCTGAACTTTGTGGGTTCGATTTCCACATGAGGGCTCGAAAGAAACAAAGATAAGACAAAATATATGTTTAGCCGCAAAAATGGCGATAGTACTGGTGATATCGATATAGATGGTAATATGTTTAAACAGGTAGAGAAGTTTAGGTATCTAGGTTCCACGATAACTAGAAAAAACATAATCGAAGAAGAGATTAAGGTTATACTGAAGGCAGGAAATACTTGTTATTTTTCTGTGACAAAACTACTCAGCTCGCACCTCTTGTCCTGGAACTTAACAATTTAAATTTATAAAACCATTGTCTTACCTACAGTTCTTTATGGTTGCGAAACGTGGCCGCTTACATTAATGGATGAGCAACGTCTTAAGGTTTTTGAAAATAGAGTACTGCGTAGAATATTGGGACCGAAGAAGGATGAATTAACCGGAGAGTTCAGACGGTTACACAACGCCGAATTGCGTTAACTGTATCCGGTTAATATAATTGAGGTGATTACATCGCGGCGAACAAATGGGCTTGTAAAATTGTTGGGCTTAGTAGCGAAAGAATTCCTAAAAAGTTAATATTTGCTGTACTGAATGGCACAGGCGGATCTACGGGTGGGGGGCTTTCAGGCTGAAGCCTCTTCCGCTCCCCCTCACAAAATGGGAAAATATAATCATGTTTTATGAAAAAAAAAATATCTTTAAAAGTATTATTGTTCGTTTAATGACATTAAATAGGACTTAAAAAATCACTTAAACGCCATTTCATATAGTTACCTAGTTTCTTTCATTCTTCCGAAGTAATTATCTTAATATATACATAAAAAAAAAAATCTTTCGGGCTGAAGCCCTCCCTAACATTAAATTCTCGAGCCGTTAGTGCTGAATGGTAAACGTCCGAGTGGTAAACCGAAGCGAAGGTGGGAAGATTGTGTTAAAGCTGATCTGAAGGGACTGGGCGGTGGAGGGAGGTGTGTAATAAGCGATTGATGGTGTCGGCATCGAACCTTCTTGTTCGCTAAGACTTTTATTATTATTATTCTTGGGAAATGAATCTGACATTTCCATTCTGGTATTTCTCAGACGAATCCAAACGTAACTTTTATATTAGATTGAGGGGGGGGAGCAAGACCGAATTAAGTAAAATCAATGGTAAATAATTATTTTCAAACTCTATAGTATTGTATGAAGTAATTTATTGTTATTTCAATTGATCAATATTTGTGGGCGGGGTCACTAGCGGATCCAGAACTTAATTTTGGGAGGGCTTCGGCCCGAAAGATTTTTTTTAAATATACATAATGATAATTAATTTGAAAAAAAATAAAGAAATTAATCACCTATATGAAATGGTGTTTAAGTGGTTCTTGAAGTCCTATTAAATATAATTACACGAACAAGAATACATTAAGAGATAGTTTTTAATATTTTTTTTTCTGTAAAACATGGTCACATTTTACCATTTTGGGGGGCTTCAGCCCGAAAGCCCCCCTCTTCTCCTGTAGATCCGCCTGTGGGCGGGGTGGCCGAATGGGCTAAAGCGTGTGCACAGCACCGCGAGTTGACTGGCAACCGGATAAACACAGATTTGAGATGATTAAAAAAGTACGAGTTCGCCTCCCGGTGGCGGAGGGGATTTTAAATTCCCCCACCCTCCGGCCCGGGAAAATCTCGTATAGCCTAAAAGGCGAGGTAGGGAAGAACAAAAAAAAATATATATATAAAAAAAATTATCAATATTTTTATTTTAAACACAATATACCGGATAGAACGACAATTGTTATAGAATCATATTATGTTTTATTTTCGTTCAAATTATTTAGGAGGTCACCGACTCTCCTCCCTCTCCCAGCCTTTCCTATACGTCCATGGCCGAATCCCTTATTGCCAGAAGGCTAGGTTGGGTAGTAGATAAATAAATGATTGATATATTAAGTATATAATGTTTCTAATATGTTTTTAAGTTGAGCAGATATCAGGAAGTAATAATGATAGTATCCAACTATCATATCAATTATAGCCATTATTTAACTCCCCTTGTTCTTATTTCCTTATTATTAGTTGCATAATCTATTATACAATATAAAGAGCGATGCAATAAAGTTGAAGGTTCGTGTTACGAGTTATAGGTAGTTATAATCAGTTAACTGTTAAAAAAAAAAAACAACAACTAGATATTGTCAGATTCAATATCTGATGTTTCCACTTACAGATTTCAGACAGATTTATACTTTATACATTAATTGTATATCTTTTGAGTTATGCCAAAAAGTTTTTCCTTAATTATTAGGGTGTATAAAAAATGACCGTTTTATCAAATTCAAGATTTCAAAGGACTGTAAATATTTTAATCCTTACCAATACTTAATAATCCCTTTTGAGCATTATCTAAGCTTGTTTAATCCCATTCGACTTCTTAAAAAAAAAGCTTCAGTTAAGTTATTTGTTTCAAAGAAGAAGCACGAGTGTCCTGCGAAATTCTCGTAATTTTAAGGCATTACTGGAAAAAAAAATTCACAGCCGCTGAAGCAACTCGTGAAATTATTAAATATGATGGGGAAGGTCTCCTTGACCAGCGCACTCCGCGGCGTTGGTTTAAAAAATTTAGCAGTGGAGATACGACGCTGAAAAGGAAGAAGGCTCCAGGCAACCATTAATGGATATTGATGAGGTTCTGCAGGAAGCTATTGAGTCAAATCCGTCCACGAGAACTCGGGAATTTTACAGGGAGTGAGTTATCTCGAAAGATAACTCTGTTAATCGCCATCTACTCTCCATGGGGAAAGTGAACAAGAGCTGTAGACTGGTCCCTCATGAATTTACTCCTCAGCAAATAGCTAAGAGATTTAAAATTTGTGAAAATTTAGCGAAAAATCCTTCTGCTATGAGACTCCTGCCTCATCCACCATATAGTCCAGACATCGCACCATCGGATTACTACTTATGTAGATTCATGACCCATTTTCTCTGAGGGGGAAAAAATTGATAATTTTGTGGCAGTTGAAATTGCAACCCAAGAGTTCTTTGACAGCCATTCCAAATAATGGTATGAGCGTGGGATCGAGAAATTGGTTAGCATATGACTAATGACAGTAGATAACAATGGACTGTACTTTGTTTATTAATTGTATTTTATATCAAAGAAATAATAATACAAATATTTGGTTTGAAAAATGGTCATTTTTTTTTTATATACCCTATTATTTGAAGCAATCTTATTGTTTCGAGACTTTTCCACATAATTTATGAATGTCTATATTTATATTCTCTATATTTAGAATTTATAAAATTTAGAAACAATGTTCCTGAAAATTTAAGCAATTGAACTTTTTCTACTTGAGCCTTATTTCTGTTATATTTTAAAACAATGAATACATTTTTATAGATTTATCTTTGGACTGCCTTGGTGTATGTTTGATGTAATATCCCAACATTTAATTTTCAATTCCATTAAAAATATAATAATAAAAATAACTAAAATCGTTATTATTAATTCAATTTTCCTATAAAAAAAAAAAAAAAACAGGTTAGTTCCGCAACAAATCGTGAGGAACGTAGTAGGGATTCACTGGAAAGTGACCTTGATTTACGACGTTACGCTGTTGTTTGTAGACAATGTTGACACCAATTACTTTACCAATCATTGTTTGCAATATATAAATAAAATCTATCGTTTACATGAAAAATAATCGATAAACTTGTCATCGTAACAACAATTAAATTAAACGAGTTTTGGGGAAGAGAACTATCACAATGACCGTCTATATTACCTTGTAAATGGAAGAAATTGTAATAAACCGATTTTCGTAGTCATAGACAAGGTAATTAATTTCATTGATGCATCTACAACAATCGATTTTCCACAAGGTGAGGAGATTTATTAATTTGCCACAAGGTGAGAATAGTTTTTTAATTTCCCTCAAGGTGAGGAATCCTCCCCCCCTTTTTTATATTTATTTATAGTTATTCACGAGTATTGGAACCTGTCATTTTTTCTTTTTTACTTTCACTTACCTATATATGAAATATATAGTATAGGAAAATACTGCGATCTTGAAATTTTTTTAATCTCAGTTTTCAACGGAAATACACGTTTTGAGGTCCCCTGTGTCCAAATAACCAAGTCCCGCTTTTTTTATTTTAGGAGATCGTTTCTTTTTTTTCACTTTTGTTGATTCGCTACTGTACTGAGGTACAAATACTTTTTAATAACTTTTTTCAATATTTTGTCGATTCAGACAAGTATTACCTTTGTAACAATATTCTATATTTTCAATAATCCTGTGTTGGTTCCAGCACCTTTGGAATATGTATTGAGAGATTTGTGGTGGAAATTCTCCGCTAACGATCTGGGATCAGAGTACTAACGCCAGATGTAAGACCAAATGCAGAGCTGCATGCAGCAGAAAAACAAGCAAATAATTGCCAAAACAAAACAAGATAGGCTGAGGCGGATAAGGTTGGTTCAGCAGACCCAAGGTACGTAAAGGCCGTTTGCCCTATATAACCTCGTTATTTTGACACTTTGGGGGTGTAGGTCACGCCAAACGGATCAATTTTTTTGACGGCCATCTTTTTTCTCGATTTTGTGATCAAGTTATCTTTCGATTCAGATGGAAAGCAAATAGCTATTTACGAGTTTTTAATACCTAATTAAATAGACGAAGTTTGAGTAAACTAAAGTATAATTAGAAAAATCGTAGGTCATACACAATTACACTTGCTGCGGTCTGTTCCATATTTTCACCTTGTCCCTTAGCCTGAAACTTTTCATTCTGAAAATTCATAACCCCGTTGAAATGTGCTCTCTCAAAAATTCAAAAACTTTGATGGCGCAAGTTGTGCCATCAAACTCCCTTCTGAGCAATCCTGATGTCAACAATATGTCCCTAACTTGACCGACTATGTTCTCGGTTGATTTTGAAAACTGATGACGTCAAAGTCATCAAAGTAGGCCAGTCAGATGTTAGTTGGGTGAGGAAAAAATTCAAATAGTCGGTTTCTCTTCGGTTTTTTGAGATGATTAATCTGAATTTGATATTCCCGAAGGAAATATCAATATATCCGGACATTCCGAGATGTACGCAAAAAACAGCGAAATTTCCAAACTTTTTTTACTTTTTTGGACATGCCACCCAAACCACAGGCGGATTTACGGGGGGGCTTTCGGGCTGAAGCCCCCCCCCCCAAAATGGTAAAATATATTCATGTTTTATGATAAAAAATGTTAAAACATTAAGTCTTAAAGCATTATTGCTCGTTTAATTACATTTAATAGGACTTAAAGAATCACTTAAACACCATTTCATATAGGTAGTTAGTATATTTCTGTTTTTCTAAAGTAATTATCGTTTTATATATGAAAAAAAAGCTTCCGGGCTGAAGCACTCCCCAAAATTAAATCCTGGATCCGCTAGTGACCCAAACTATGGATTTTATTGAAATTATATATGAAAAGATAAAGAAGATAAACTTTACTATCAATTATATATATATATATATATATATATATATATATATATATATATATAACTTTTTGATGTAGATCCAACCAGTGAGGAGTTAGATAATGTTGACCGTTTGTTTAATTCATAAGAACTATCTGTTTTCGTCGGTTTTTCCCCCAAAACTCAATCAATACATCTCTCGAAGAAATTCATTATAATCGATATGAAAGAGCATTAAATTTCCTATATCACTAAATATCACTTTTACCCTTCGACGTGAAACTTGCCCCCCTATTTACCTTGACAATATCCAAATTCCTCAGACAGTCAAAGTTCAATATCTTGGACTGACCTTTGACAGAAGAATGGCATGGGGCCAACATATCAAAAACAAAACAAAAACTCTAAACCTAAGACTACGCCTATTGTACTCACTCCTTGCAAGAAATTCGAAATTAAAACTTAGACAGAAATTGAATACATATACTTACCTACTCAAGCCTATTTGGACCTACGCTCTACAGATATATGGGACAGCCAAAAAGACTCACATACGTAAATTACAGACTTTTCAATGTAAAACTTTTAGGACTATCACCAAAGCTCCCTGGTACGTCAGTAACATTACTCTACATAAAGACTTACAGATGCCAACAGTAAACGACTACATACGTACACACTACTAGATATTTCATAATAACTTACATGGACATACCAACTAATTGATTCGAGACATGGACACAACTAACATGCCTGATAGCACTCGAAGGAGGCTTAAAAGAAGCTGGATGAGGGATCTCCTCCACTAACTATAAATATTACGCTCAAGACAGGAAGGACGCCGCTGGGTACTCCTCTCCCTCACGCCTATTCCAAGACCAATCTCTACATCTTGACATTACACTCGCTGATTGTCGGAACTTCTGACAGGTGTGAGTTGAAGAATCAAGTTAAAAAAAAAATTTCCTATATATCTCATGTTGGCTCGTTAATATGTGAAAGGGTTAACCGGCTGTTAAAGCGCATGAAATCGAAATTGAGTTTTTTTGTGGAAAAACCGACGAGAACAGATAGTTCTTGTGAAATAAGCAAACAATCAACATTCTCTAACTCCTCACTCGTTGGGCCTACATATAGTTATAATGAAGACGATTTATCAAGAGTCAAATACAAGGGGATCCAACATTTTCGAAGACTTGTTATAGTGTTCTCTCTCAATACCCGTGGTTAATTTTTATGGGTGGTTGAATCACTTTTATATTCTATTCTATTCAACAAATCAAAAGGTATTCCAACATTAAAGAAACCATGGACACAATATTCGTCATTGTATTTATCACCAATTAAAAAAAAAAGACGTGATAAATAAATAACGAATATGTCATACAGAAGTGATGACAGTGTAGAGTCTGTTGCGTTTATTCTTCAAGAGATAAAATAATAATTTACAAAGAGTTGTCAAAAAGGTTTCATTCCGTACAATATAAATATAAACTGCGTCATGAAATTTGTTTTGATTGTCCAGCAGGAACTATTATCTGGTAGACATTCTTGCTTATCACGACTTCTAACCCAAAGATCCGATATCGTTTCGGATAGAAGGTATTTTTAAATTCTGTAGTTGTGCAACTCCCAATGTTCGTATTAATCATTAATTATATAACTTCGGTTTTAGAACGAATAATTATCTGTTAAAAATCAGCTTCATAACAATTGATTTCAATTTGTAATATTCAAAATTTCAAACTATATATATTATTTATAATTGATGGTTGAATGTAGTGAAGAATATAGATAAATATAATTATTTATTTTTACAATTTTTTTTTTTTTATTGATTCCCCCAACCACTCTTCACTTCAATTATATTTTATTTAATTTTTGAAAGAGCATCAAAGATTATCTTTTTGGTAAAAGTTACGTAAAAAAAAAATAATCACATTTTTTTTTTGTAAATATAAATGATAAAACTCATAGGATGAGTTTTTTAGGTGGAAAACATAGCAAAGAAATTTTATCTATTTTACGGTGTACAATGGTGCAAAACACCTTATTTTCGGGAAAAAAAACTATATACCTTACACGTTTGACCTCAAAGCTTAAACAGGAATATTTTTCTATTCTGAATCGATTGGAACGAAAATTAATTCGATAACTTTACGCGTTTTTGTTAAATATTTTTTTAAATTCTGAATAAAAGTAAATCTAATAATTCAAGTCAATTTTGAAGATTTGAAAGATTAAAATAAAAACTGACTTAATAAATGTTTGAATATATAGATTTATAATAATTACAAAATATGGAATTAATGTTTCAAGCATAATTTTTTTTTTTTTTAAATCGACATTGCTCTTTAATTTGTATTTTATGGGTTAAATCGAGGGAACTGAAGAAATTAGTTATTGTCCTATGTTCCAGAAATGTTAAGAAAAGATAATATAGTACAAAAAGTTTGATTGGAATACTTTCATTTTATGTTGTTGTTTTTTTTCGCCTATGAAAAACGTGTTTAACTTTAGACTGTAGCGGCAAAACTGCTATGATGTTTTAATGTATCTCATATTTATTTGAAAGCTTCATGAATTCCCTACAAAATGAAAAAAAAAAATCATCGAAATCTAGCGATTTGGAGCAGAGATATAGCGTTTCAAACATATAAATAATTTGAAAGTTTTCTAAATTCTCTACGAAATGAAAATAAAAGAAAAAAATCATCTAAATCGAAAATAATCATGTCTATAAAATATTGCTTTTTATTTTAAATTTTTTTCTGTTTATATGTTTTAGAAGAGCTCTATTATGACTTATTTTTATAATGTAGCTATATTAAAATGAAACAATTTGTCCCGACCGAAGGTTCAACGATTCGCATTTTTATTTGCCTATAACTCAAAATGTAAACAAATGTTACTGTACTGTTTTCTTTTGTAAATATATAACAGTATATAAGTAATACAACTAATGTCCGAATATATAAGATTAGAAAATTAATGTTATAAATTTCGTATCAATATCATAGTGATCGAGTTGAATCCAAAACGCTTTTGCTGTAATGTACAGTAATATTAACAAAACCATCATTGATTTATTTCCAGAAGTTATGCTGATATGTTAACTATAAAAAATTATCAAATTTAATGCTATATCTGATTCACGGACAAACTTACTCGCTAACAAACACCAATACTAAATATGTTCTTCTTTAATCACCCATAATAAATAAAAAGCATCTTTACTTAATCCATAGTTTCAACAGTATGTGTAAAAGATAATATAGTAACACTGTGCTGTCGCAACTTGCAACGACATGTACGAAAATACAATACTGGAATGAAAAAACAATGGTAGTAGAATTGAAATAAATAAGATTCGATTACTTTGACATAAATTCGTTATCAAGTTTATGATAAACTTAGAATTTACACAAAATTAATAGTTGTTGAGACTACGTTGTTTTGTTTAAGACATGATATAGGAGTATATTGACCAAGACTCAGTAATAAACTAACTTTGTCTTTGTATCTAAAATAAGACAAAATATATTTTGTACCCATCTTCCAATAAATCATTACAATTATTTATTTATGTGATTATAAATTTAAGAATTATCGGAATACTAATGCAATTTTGGTAATATTTTAATGTTCATATCAAGAAGAACACGTTTATTTTATAACACTCAATTACTATGATTTGTAAATAATTTATTTAAAACAGACATTTTCCGTTTACTGACAATAAGTAAAACAATTGTTAATGGATAGCAGAATTTATATGGCTGGGAGTTTCAAAGCAAAAGGAGATACCACTATTTAATGTATCCATAAATTTCTTTAAAACCGTGGTTTGTTTCAATTGGAATATGTGTGGAAAGAAGTGAAACGTCAATTTAGGTTCAGAACCAAACATACGAATACAAACAAATTCTTAAATTTGAATAAATGTCGGTACCAAATTGTATGATGAAGTCGAGGATCCATTATATTTAACGATATCCAGTAAGCGTTTTTGCAACGAGAGGAGATAATATTTTGAAGGGTCGGCACTCAATATTCCAAACAATTAACTTTGTGTTCAAAATTCATAGGAAAATAAAATTACAGCTTTAATGCTTGAAAAAGCATAAATTTCGAGTAAAATAGGATTTCGTTAAAATCTTAAGGCCCAAAAAGAAATTATTTATTAATTATTTAAAATATTTTTAATTTACTAAAATAATTTCAGATATTATTGACGGTATGCTGTACTACATACCATCTGTAGCGGATCCAGGATTTTTTTTTTTTTTTTTTATATTTAATGGTATTCACTTTGAAAGGAAAAAATAAATACCTATATGAAATTATGTTTAAGTGCTCCTTGAATGCAAAAAATAAGAAACGTCTGCCAAGTAAGGTCAGTATAGCTTCCTCATAGTTTTCGTTAGCTAAGCAATATCTATATTTCAAAGTTTATAATTTTTCGTATGAAAATAAAATTTAAGACAGAAGCCGTTTACAGTAATCCCTTAACATTCGCGAGTTTGATACACACGAATGTTGTTCTTCAGCGAATACTAAAATGTGTAAGAGTTCTACATTTGTAAATCACGTATTTGATAAATCGTGAATTAAAAAAAATCCCAATACATACTGTACATGCATGTTGTTAATGTTAATGCAAAAGTTCGTTTATAAAAATTGAGTGTTTTACAAGATACCATAAAAATAATGATTTATTAATATAATTTAATATTTTATTATCCTATGCTATTTTCCATAGTAGTAGAAATTTATCAGTTATTCTACAAAATGTCACCTTTAGAACAATTAAAATAAAAATCGATAATTTTTTCATACGGCCTTTTGCACTAACATGCATTCGATATATACTTAATAAGTATATTTGCAGTAGTAAAATTGATGGAACAAAAAATTCATTGGAAAAACAGAACTTTTTGTTTGTCTAGAGTTAACTAGACCAATATTTTCCTCCAATCAGAACAAAACCTAAATTAAGCTTGAATATAAAAATATGATTGATGTTCACAAAACTTTAATGATTAAGTAGAAAATCGAGGATTAATTAGTTGACCACTACGATCTGGTTGAACTTCAATAGAAACAAACACAATCACAAATAAGACTTTTTTTTTATACTAACTCAGAATAAAAATTGATTAAAATTACTTGAAATCTTAGTAAAGACAGTAAGTGTCATGCCACGAACGGTTGGAATCCACCAAACAATATAGTATAAATTAAATTTTTGAATAAAACCTATTATTTTATAACCTCATGAAAATATTATATTAACCTGATCCCCATCCCATGTAATCATTGCCTTCCACATTTCACAACCATTATATTGTTAACATTGTTTAATATAAATGACTATTTATATTAATTTTAATTATTAAATTGAATTCATGAAATTGGCTCAAGGCAATTTCTAAACTATCCTCTAAGATTGGGCCAAATCGAACGAGCCGTTTTCAAACTATGTCAAATAATACGTTTACTGAAAGTGGATATATTTATTTTGAGAGTAGTGGATAGAATTTGATAAAATTGATGCTTGTGAAAAATTTCAATTACAGGAAATGTAGTCCTTTTTGAGATAAAATTCTTAAAGATTTTTTATATGTTGGTGTATATTTAATAACTGTATGTGTCTTATGATTTAAAAAGAAAATATATTGTGGTAGTGTTTAAGTATTTAGCTTAAATAATTTCACATAAAAAAATATGGACCAATGAAAAAAAAAAAAAAAAATTTAAAGGCTTCAGACCGAAAGTCTTCCTCCCCACCATCATTGATCCGCTGGTTTGTACAATAAATAAACTAAGTTTAAGTACGTAAGTCGCAATAACCTGATAAGCATCTATCATCTATCTGAGAGTGAGTAATAATTCAAAGAGAGAATAAATAAACAATAAAGAAGTATGTTACTTCCTATTTACGTAAGGTATATAGAAAGCACATGATATGATAAAGAACCCACCTTGAAGTACGCCTGTTATTGGCAGATCCGTGGATCAGTACGTTGTGCTTCAGGTCGACGCCTATTGCTGTCTGAAACTGTTACTGACTCGGCCGCGATATCCGCTGCCTATCATCGCTGGACCCTGATCATCCCCCTCTCTTCTCGAGGCGATAATCGCACGAGGAACGCGTTCTCATCTGCAGAGATTGCAACGCACGGGGGGACCTGGAGGTGTGTCTGTGGGTCGGAGTTAGTCCAAATCAATTGTCTCTAAACATTTTGTCCCGCTGGCCATATTGTGATCTCCACTCAAGTCCCGCGGGCCATACATTTTTTTGAAAGAAAGAAAATAATATATGGGACGAGTGTCCCTTTAGAACAAGTTACAAATATAGAATATATATATATATTAATAATTTAGTGTGTCCATAAAATACAATTTGATATTTACAGGCTGATTAGGAATACAATAAAGTTGTAAATAATAAAAATATATACAAACGTGTAAATATAAAATATACAGAGAAAGTAATTAAGTAAACGAAATATCGATTAATCACAAAATAATCAGAGTATTTGGGTGTACTTTGAGGCTTTTACAGCTTAGGTTTTTAAGTACATTTCGTGATCAATCGGATTGGGAATGTAGTAGGTGTTCGAAGAGGAGAGATTTGAAAGAGGAGATGGATTTTGTGAGTCGAATATCTGAAGGTACAGAGTTCCAGAGGGAGACAACTTGTATTAAAAAGGATTTGTCAAACACAAAAGTTCGGTGAGGAGGAGGATAGAGGTTGGACGCACGGGATCTGGTGGGACGGGATTGAAAGGAGCGTTTGAATTGTAGGATCTGTAGAATATAGGCCGGTCGCCGTGTTCTGATGGCTTAATATAGGAAGGTAGCGAGGAAATATTGACGGCGGTAGGACGGATAAAGCCGCCACTTCAACTTGGTAATAAAGTGTCATAAATACTTTGTGATAAAAAAAAAAAAAAAAAAAAATCTTGTTCTATAAAACACACTTCACCTGTGAAATGAGCTTTCTAAGAGAAAAAAAAAAACATGCATTAGATATTGTAGTAATATCGTGTCGAAATAATTTGTTTAATTTTGTGTTTTTAAAATTTTACCAAATAATTATAGAAACTTTCTCGGTCCGTATTGAAGGTGCTTGCGGGCCGTAGTTAGGAGTTCCTTGGGCCAAGTCATTGAAAAAGACAGATGGAGTGTGAGGCCTATTTCGAAACTCTTCCGAAGTATAGCTAATCTATATATAATCAGTGGCATATCCATCGGTGGGGAAAAATGGGAAATATTCCCTCTCCGATGGCCAATGAGAGAAAAAAAGGTCTATTTAAAATTTACTTACTTGTAACAAAGCATATGAATAGCTATAAATAAAGTATGGAGCTGGGTGGCCCAGTTCGATTCGCTGTGCTTTTTACTCAGGTATTAATTCCTCTCCCTCATCTCTTGCCTGAGAAAAACCCAGTCTAACCGAAAATGCGAGGTAAGAGAGAAAAACAAAACAAAAATAAAGTATTAATAACCTTTTTTTTCTTGTTCTTCCCTACCTCGCCTTTTAGGCTATACGGGATTTTCCCGGGTTGGAGTATGAGGGTGGGGAATTTAAAATCCCCTCCGGCACCGGGACCCGAACTCGTACTTTGTTTAATCTTATAACTTCGGTTACGGTTTTCTGGTTGCCGGGCAACTCGCGGTGTTGTGCACCAGAGGCGGATCAACGGGGGAGGAGGCTTTCGGGCTGAATCCCGGAAATGGTAAAATATAAGTATGTTTTACAGAAAAAAAATATTAAAAACTATCTCTTAAAGTATTCTTGTTCCTGTAATTACATTTAATAGGAATTCAGGAACCACTTAAACACCATTCCATATAGGTAGTTAATTTCTTTCTTTTTTTTTTCAAAGTAATTGTCGTTATATGTATCTGGAAAAAAAAATGATTCGAGCTTAAGTTCCTCCAAAATTAGATCCTTGATCCACTAGAGCTGTGCACACGCCTTAGCCCATTCGCCCATCCCGCAACCTAAAGTATTAATAACTGTAAATAAAGTATTATTCATTATGTAAGACGATAATCTATTCATTACAATTTTTCTGATACTACGCTGACATATCTCCTTAATTCCTGATAGTAGAGATATTCCTGCCTTTGGACAGGGCAACTCGATTAATACCTAAGCACGTCAGTCTGAAGGAAGCACTTGTCACTTGTTAGAAAAAAAAATTGCAAAGCGTTTGACAATAATTAATAAAGCAACTGAATTAATGACATATTGGATGAAATAAAGTTCAAATATTACTCAAAAATACATTTAATTATTTTTTTTGGGAGGGTGGAGCGGGAGAACTGGTTATTGCCCAAATGTCCAATGCCGACACTATACGCTTCGAAAAACTATCTGAGGTTCCTTCCTTGTGTAAATAATTTTCGAGCTAGTTTTAATGTCTATTTTAAATTATCTCTTGAACGGATGGACTGATTTTGTTATTTTTAATTTTATTTTTTGTGAAGTTTTGGCCACCTGTGCTGTGTATCGAAGTCTACTCTCTGATTATAACGGTGGCAGTGCGATGTCCGAAAAACGTTGCGACAGAAAGGCAAAAATAATGCGAAATTTGCTTGAAACTTGACGAATATGTTCTTCTCAAAGCCCTGCAATTTATTAGAAAAAAACTCGGAATAATTTATCAGAAAATTATTACCAAAGATAAAGAAAGCCTATTACACTTTGTATACTTGTTTTGGTTCATTACTTGAAATAATAATTAGTAATCGATCGCTCTTGTTTTAATTCTATAAATAAATTTTTAAAAAAGTAATATTGTGATTCTGATCGACAATCAGCCTAATTTTCGTAATTACACAATAGAATTTTAACAATTAAACAAAACAACTAATAGGAGATATTTTGAGTTATTTTTAAGTATGACCGAATATGATTCGATATCATAAATCCTTAGAGCTCGTGTTGAGACTATTGTCTTTCTACAATGGAAGATCATGTTATCTCGCTGTGGTCTGTCGACATTCTCTGCTGACTGCCTCTTTCAAGATTGAAGCTGTCATTGGAAACTGACCTTCGGTTGCTCCTTCCTGCTCTACCGTCAGAGAACAAAAAGAATCTACTCTTTAACGGTCCAGTAATTGATTGAAAACAGCTGGTAAACCAAGGTATCTAGGACCCATAGAGATATATAGACTACACGAAATTTTAGAAGTGTTTTTGAAATAATATATATTAGGTGACCCTTGCGAATAATTCGCACAATATATTTAGTCCGTGGTACAGACCATCCAATTATTAACATCCGCCAGAAATTTCATAAATAGATTCGTCTCATCGCAACCTACAACTATTTTTTTAGAAAAACTCTAGGAATTGGGATGTTTTCAATCTGGATGGGGCCAAACTTTGTATATTAGATTAGGTACTAAAAACTCGTAAATACATATTTGCGATCTACTTGGATCGTAAAATAATTTGAACACAAAATCTAGAAAAAAGGTGGCCTTCAAAAATATTGAGTCGTTTGGCGTGACCTCCATCCCCAAATTTTCAAAATTACGAGGTTATATAGGACAAACGGACCAATATTTTTATAGGCTACCTCTTTTATTTATTTTGTGATCAAATTATCTTACGATCCAAGTTGAAAGCAAATGGGTATTTACGAGTTTTTAGTACCTTATTAAATAAACAAAGTTTGCCCCCTCCAGATTGAAAACGGCCCAATTCCAAGAGGTTTCCTAATACTTGCTGTAAGATCTTAACGATTTGAATTTAAATTTAACCGTAAAAATGAATTAATTTATTTGATAAAACTAATTGAACTCCTAGCTAAAATTGTCTAGTTCAGACTGGTGTCAGTCGGCCGACAAGAAATTCCGTATCAATTGAAGGAATAACCCATCTATTATTTATATAGACTTTCTATAACTGCAAAAAGAAAAATTCGGTCTCACTAAAAGCTTCTTGCTTTGATAATCTTGCTCTTGATAATCTTGCTTTGATAATGTGTAAATTAAAAACTACAAAATATTTGGAACAGTCAAAAGTTAATCGATTTGTGGAATTAAAAACGCCGAATTTGTTACTTTAGTGTGGTATTATTTCATTATACAGGATGTTTCTTAATTACACGGTGCTATTTTAGGTATGTGTTCACTAACACAAAATAAATTAAAAAGTTCATATCAACATATATCTCAAACTCATTTATTAAACAGATATCGAAGGTTAAAGATTTATTATTCATTTACTACATTAAGACTTACTGTACAAAGTTTAACATGTTTAATACCAAATAACAGGTTTTAATCACCTGATAAACAAATGAACGATAAGCAATGACAGTAGTTGCTCATCTGTTTGTCTAGTTCTGTGTATTTTAGTGTGAGTGAATACTGTGACACAGTTCAATTTATGATTATCATGGGAGACACAATAAATTTATTCACTTTTGCAGAACAAACATACATGCATTTAACTTATGGCGAGGTACATAGAAACGGTGGTGCTGCTGTTCAAAGATTGAAAAATTTCCTAACCGAAGAATACCAAATCGTAAAACGTTTGAGGCAATTGAAAGACGCCTTAGGGATAATGGCACGCTAAAACCTTTACGAGTAAACACCGATCGACAAAGATATCGACGAACTGCAAACGTTGAAGAAGAAATACTCGATGCTGTTCAGTTATCTCCTACTACTAGTACCAGAAGATTGTCACGTCGTTTCGATGCTCTATCAGTCGTTGCTCTATCAGCGTATGGCGAATTTTTCGCGAACAACAATTTTATCCATTTCACATATTGAGTAGGCAAGATTTGTTACCACAAGATTATAACAAGCTCAGAAATTTCTCCCAGTGGTTAATTCGACAATGCACATGAGGTCCTAATTTCCTGAACTGCATTTTGTTACTGATAAATCTTGCTTTGCAAGGAACGGGATTCTTAATTTTCGAAATACCCATACTTGGGCTGAAGAAAACCCTCATACTACTGCTGTTGGACATTACCAACACACCTTTTCTTTAAATGTCTGGTGTGGTCTTCTAAGCGACAGCATCAGCGGCCTCTTCTTTTTGCCACCTAGGCTGTCAGGTATATCTTACTTGCATTTTTTGCTAAATAATGAAGTCCTCTTCATGAAGTCCTAGAAAATATTCCGCTAGGCATTAGGTAATGGCTGTGGTTTGTGCATGACGGTGCTCCAGCTCACTTTTCTAATAGTTTCACTGATTATTTAAATACAACTTTTGGAGACCACGATCTCCAGATTTAACGCCACTAGATTCTTTTGTTTGGGGCTGAATGACTATGGTTTATTCTGCGGCAGTTGGCACGCAAAAAGAGCTAAGAAATAGGATCGTGGAAGCCGCAATAACTATCAAGATCCATCCTGATGCTATACGAAGGGACAGAGAAGCATGGATTCGTCGTACTGAATGTTGCATTCAATAAAACGGAGGCCCCTTTGAACAGTTACTCTATTTATTAATAATAATAAATAAATAGTGATAATAAATCTTTAACTATTGATTTTTGTTTAATAAATGATTTTGAGATACAAGTTAATATTAACTTTTTTGTTTACTTTTAGTGAACACATACCTAAAATAGTGCCGTGCAATTACGAAACACGCGGTATAATACGATGTGCAGATGAAACGTAATGCCCGCTTTAACACACTTGAGTGCCGATTTGAATCCGGTTTGGTGGGGTTGAAATTTATTTCCTGATGGAATGAGGCTCGACCATTCCACTCTGATTAGAATAGGTTTCATTGTACCTCTGGAACAACACCCTTGTATGTCGGAATGAAAATATATATATGGGATATTTAATAGTTGACTGTTGCATTATAAAGGAAGGAGATGGTCCTAAGTGGCGGTCATAAATATTGGCAAAACTACTTTATTAAAAGCCAACGTTTCGACTCGACTTTGCAGGTCTTCTTCAGGGGTAGAACGGACAAGATGCAAAAAGATAGAGAATTGTGGAAATTACATAATATTTAGACAATTATTACAAACAGTGTGAATAAGCTTATTAAAATTATAAACAGTAAGTTCATTAAAATATAAACAGAGTGAGCTAAGTAACAAGATCCTAAACTGAAATAAATAGATTGTAACAATTGTTGTAGCATAATATATAATATATGCAAATGTGAATATATTTCTATAGATCTACAGGAGAGATTGAAAGAAAAGGAAAACGGATATAATATGAAATAATAGACATAAAGGAATGTGGAAAAAGAAATGGAAAATAAATTAATAAATAAATAAATAAGTGAATAAAATAAGAAGAATAAAAATAGAGAATTTAAGGTAGGAGTTTCACTTGGAACTGGAAAATAAGAGCAGGTATTGGGGAATTTGCTTACTTGTTTGGGTAATGGGGAAAAACCTAGAAAATTACAGTACCAAAAATTTGAAGATATACTAGATTGCATAGATTGGAGAGGATGTTCATTCATACCACGAACCATTTTTTCCCCCTTGTCATGTTACTAATGTCATGTCACATGACAAGGAAAACATTAGGACTGTTAGTGACCTTGAAGCAATAATGTTAACGTTTAGTGAAATATGTCTTATTTGAAAACTCAAAAGCAGCTAGTTACTGAATGTTTTATTCAAAATATGTCTAGAAAACATCAATGTTACTTCTTTAAAAAAGGCTTTTCTCTCTAGAAAGACCTCCAAATGACTGTTCATCCGTGAATTTCCAAGGTTTCGGAACCAATTGATCGCGTATCACAACGTTCCTGAATTTCTAAAATGTGAGCGAAATGTAAAAAATAATTTTGTCGATCGGTTCAAAAATTTTATATTTTATTTACTGTTTTTATTACAATTTATGTCAGAACAAAGGATATTATTTATTAATTAAAATGAACCATTCGCTGTGATGTTTATAATCGTTTCCTATTGAATTTTTTTTGATAAAGGAAATTAAGAAATTTGTCAAATTGAAAATTTTTGTGTATTTGATATTCAATTTACTTATGCTGAAAAAAAAAAAAAATGAAAAAAACAGACTCCAGAAATTGGAAAATGTTATTCATCCTGAGAAAATGTACTTCCTTATCTACTGAAACATCATGATAGATTGATAAGGAATTTGACATCTACGAATATTTAAACTTGGTGTAATACTTACAATTAAACTTGGTAGTCCAGTTCCTATCACACCTCAATACTTTCCTTGTTGACATGGACCGATACATGGGACGAAATATATTTGGCTAGAGACGTAATGTATTGTTAAAGGAACTCGACCACTACATCAAGTTTAAATATTTGTAGAAGTCAAATTTCCTAGCAATCTTCTAAAATGTTTCAGTAAATATTGAAGTATATTAACTTAGGGTAGATGAATTTCTCAATATCCGTTGTCAACTTTTAAATTAAAATATTTTTATTAATAACGGGTCAGTGTTTTTAGCTCAAATTGTTTCAAGATACTCAGAGCTTCTCACCGAATAATTAGAGTCATCAAACTTAATAGTCCGTGGTACAGACCTCTTTTTATCGAATTATTAACATCCACCTGAAACTTCGTAAATAGTTTCATTCTAATAGTTTTAACCTACAACTATTTTATTTACAAAAACTCTTAGAATTTGGATGTTTTCAATCTGGAGGATGGCAAACTTCGTCTATTTAATTAGGTACTAAAAACTCGTAAATACCCATTTGCTTTCTACTTGGATCGTAAGATAATTTGATCACGAAATCGATAAAAAAGGTGGTCTACAAAAATGTTGGGCAGTTTGGCTATATAACCTTGTTATTTTGAAAATTTCAGAGAGTAGGTCACGCCAAACGGCTCAATATTTTTGAAGACCACCTTTTTTTTCGATTTTGTGATTAAAGTATCTAAGCATAAGTATAAAGTCGTATTGAAGCTATAAATTTTTTTGTGATTTAAAAAAATCATGTGAGGGACCCAAATATCAAGTCTGCAAACATGGTCGAACTTGTGCAAATGGTTTTCTACGCTTGTGTGCGACACATTTAGGGTCATAGCAATCTCTCGCACTGATTGGGTGGGATTTTGATCAATAATGGCCTTAACATTGCTCAAAATTTCCTGAATGAAAATGGCAAACCAATTTTGACAGGTGTGTTCAGTTAAAGCATCATCCCATAAACAGTGCAGAATTGTTTATAAGCTTCTGCAGCACGCTTACCTTTTTTAAATAATAAAACAAAATAAACCGATAATATGTTCTTCCATATTCACAGTGCAATAGCAAACACAATTCTAAGCTTTTTCAATTTTCAAGAGTTAACAGATATACTTGTTGACATATTAGAATCAGGATAAACAATCCATTTATTCACTAGAGCTTAATTCATCAGATAAGCAGTGTATTATAGTGACATAAAAATAAACAGAAAAACCGAAAGGACTTACTTGCCGACCCAATAAAGCGGAATCTGTAGGACAGACTGTAAGACTATTATGAAAAACTTTAAAACATACGGATAGGTTAATTAATAAAAAAAGTTTAAGGTAAATTACTTAAAACATTATGTTACAATTTTAATAATTGGTGACTTTCTGTGATCTTTTGTGTTGATTAAGTATGAATTGGTGAAATGTTGGCAGGTTTCCTATTCACTGGTTTGTTAGAAACTCATGGCTTTACAGTGTAGATTTTTCCAATTATATCTAAGTTTAATAATTTACTTAAAAATAATTTCAACTTAAAATTAGGTGGTAAGTTGAGGTTGTGTGATCCTGGCACAGCACCAGTTTTTTTTAAATATCTTTTATTGTTTTAAATTATTGTGCTTCCACTTTCTCTCATCAAAATTATGTAACGACTCCATAGACAGCTAGAAAATAACGCAATATTAGATTAGTGAGAGCCAAAGATGATAATGGTTTCGATAAAAAATGCTAATATGGGATCAACAACATCTAGTTCCATCCGGATCGGGGCCGGTACTAGTATTCTGCCTTATCCATTTTGAACGAAATGATAAATTCTTTTTAATTGGTATTGTTCGAAAACCAATATGGTCACGTATGTTTCTGTTCATTTTAGGCGCACATGTCCAAATCCAACTCGCAGTTTTTTATATCAGCTTATTAAACAAAAATACAAAGCAAAATAATAAAAAAAACAATGCCTAATTGATTATTTCTAAATAATTCGGTTGAACCTTGAGGTTCTCTTCATATTATTACTTGGGTATGCAAGTTCTAAAATTTCTTCTCTAATCATCAAAGTATAATTATTTAATTAATAGAGTGTACAAAAAAATGACCGTTTTATCAAATTCATTATTTCAAAGGACTGTGAATATTTTAATTCTATTTACTACTTACCAATACGTAATAATCCGTTGAAATCATTCTTTAACCTTATTTAATTCCATTTGACTTCTTCAAAAAAAACCTCAGTTTAGTTATTTGTTTCAAAGAAGAAACATGTCAGTGTCCTATGAAATTCTCATTTTTTAAGACATTACTAGAAAAAAAGGGAAAGTACTGTTTGAAGGCTTACGGTTCCGCAGAGAGGGGATCGGGCGAGGATCACGCTCAACCGCTAGGTTTTTCCCCTTAATCAATTATTTAATTAAGGTCACCCACTTTATAGAGGCTGGGTTTGCCACAGGAGGCTCTCACTACCCCAGGGTCGCCCCACGGCCAATGGAACAGAATAAATATTTTTTTTGTCATGAGTCCGAATTCGAACCCGGAACCTTGAGCACCGGAAGCTTAGTGCCCTACCATTGAGCTACCCAGCTCCCTACAGCCACTGAAGCAACTCGTGAAGTTATTAAATATGATGGGGAAGGTGCCCTTGACCAGCACACTGCGCGGCGTTGGTTTGAAAAAAAAAAGCAGTGGATATACGACATTGGAAAGTAAGAAGGGCGTCAGGCGACCATTAATGGGTATTGATGAGGTTCTGCAGGAAGCTGTTGAAATCCGTCCTCAAGCGTATTGTAAACCTTTTAAATGTGCTTAAGTCGAGGAACTTATTTACGAAATATGTGTTAAAAATGGCTGCTTCCACATTCGATTTTAACGCAGTCTGGGTCCTGTAAAGTGTTGCCAACTTCGTAAAAGTACGGAGATGTTTTTTGATTTTTTTTTTTTTTTTGTTCTTCCCTACTTCGCCTTTGAAGCTATAAGGGATTTTCGCGGGACGAGGGATGAGGGCGGGGAATTTTAAAATCACCTACGGCACCGGGACGCGAACTCGTACCAAAGTACGAAGATGTCAGTCAGACCTGTACATGTCCGCTGACAGTGAAGCATTTGGTGATTGACTGCAGAGCAAATGAGACGGAATGAACTCTTTTCGATATCCCTAACACTATTAGTTCTCTTTGATTGAAAATGTACAGAAGACCGATAAGCTTTTTTAATTCTTAAAACGGACAAAAATGTATTCCACAATCTAGAATTTTAACCATTGACACGAGGCGATAATGACCCACGTGGTTGACTACTCTATAAATAATAATAAAAAAACACTCGGAGAAGGTTATTGTAAGGTTTTGATGTGTTTGATCCTTTATTTTCTTTGTTTGTGTGCAGTATCTACTAGATTCCTTTTTTTCAAATTATTGACACCCGCCTGAAGCTTTGAAAATGGTTTAAAATTGATAAAAAAAGGTGTCCTACAAAAATATTGAGCCGTTTGTCGTATATAAACTCGTTATTTTGAAAATTTGGGAGTGTAGGTCACGCCAAACGGCTCAATATTTTTGAAGGCCACCTTTTGTCTTGATTTTGTGGTCAAATTATCTTACGATCCAGGTAAAAAGCAAATGGGTATTTACGTGTTTTTAGTACGTAATTGAATAGACAAAGTTTGCCTAACTCTAGATTGAAAACGCCCCAATTCGAAGAGTTTTCGTAAATATAATAGTTGTACATTACGATGAGATGAAACTATTTACGAGGTTTCATGCGGCTGTCAATAATTCGATAAAAAGGGATCCGTATTATGGATTATACAGATATGGAGTCTAAAGAAAAATATGATTTCAGTTATTTATTCATCAAGTTCTTGGCCTTCTGTATCATCTGAATCTTCAATCATGCTTTGTAATAAAACATTTTTAACCAAATAATGCAGCATCTCTGCCTTATTATTTCACTTTGGCATTTTAAAAATAAATCAAAACGTTATTAGATCATGTAAGAACTCACAAACTTTGTTTACAGTGCAGGCATAACTGATTACTATAACTGATAGTGTTCGAGCTAAAGTGTTTTAGATCGGTAGCACAGGCAGGTTCTTTACCATTCATTCAAAATTTGTGAATGATTGATTGTGTCATAGAGATCTATATCTTTCTTAAAATTCATCTTATTTCTTCCCATTCATGATACTTCTTTCAATACCGGTCTGTCTCTCATGGATCATACTCTCTTGTGCTATTGATGACCAATGACTGACAAATTAATGACCAAGTTTAGCAGCCATAGGTCACCAAAAATTTAAATTTTAAGGTCAATAATTATCTTTCCTTCCATTATGTACTCAAGCGACCAATTTCTTCCTACCAAATGCGATTCTTCTCTTGACTTCTCTATTGCTCTAGCTAAAAAGGAAATCAGCTGGCCTAAATACACATATTTCCCTACACAGGCTGATTTGTATTTTTTTTTTTTTTTTTTTTTAGTGAAAACTTGTTTAGTAGCGTTTTTTACTTTTTTTATGGAGAGTTAATCAGATTGAGCCCTCAGATCTCCTATGTGTAACGCTCGGGTAAAGTCGGCTTGAGTCGACTAATTGCCGAGTGTTTTTGCATATGGGTTAAAATATCTCAAAAGTTAAAAATCGGACGTGTATACTGTAGGCGAGGGAATGGTTCATCATTCATGCTCTCTGAAATAGGCTCTTATTCAAAATTGTATCTTAACGCGACGCCATGTTAGAAAGGAAAAAATAATGTAAAAAACCAAATGATAAAGAGTTTTAAGGAAGCTCAGAAAATAAAAATCGGACCTGCATACTGTAAGCTAGGGAAATGTTCAGCCTTTTGATTCTCTTTATAATGAGCTATTATTCATAATTTATATTTCATATTATTAATATCGCCTTGATGTTTTTACTTCTGTGGTGTGGACTAAAGCACACAGCTTAGTTTTTATTTTTTATTCTATATTTTCCCTATTTGTCATTATTTTGGTTTTTAATAGTTTAAAAAGGGACCAACTTTTCCACAGCTCTGTGCCTCTAGGCTTAAAAACTGCTTAAGCATTACTTGCAATTGTTGACTGGAGAATGTTACATCATATACACAATTTTTGTGTATATAATTATTATATGTTGTGTTTATTCCATAAACTTTCCCCAAATCATTAACAAGGCATCGTTAGTTCTCAAAATAAAATAAATCTATCATAAATAGTTCCTTTCCGAACGAACAACAATTTTTTTGAGAGAATGTTGATATCAAATGTAAGAAATTATATAATAAAACAGACATGGGGTGAACAGCCACCATGGAAAGTAATGTATAATGTGTTTTGTTGCGATTTTATTTTTGGAGGCGATCGACCAATAATATATTAATAATAACTTGATAGTATCTTTAAAAATCAAAAGGTCCTGGAGGGCATTGATAAAACAAATAAAAAAATATAATCGTGCAGCTTTCTTTACATTCCAGAATAAAAATACTGAACATATAACGATTGTTACATAAATCAAAAAGATAATATATGGACTTTATTTATTAAATGTTATTATATATTATGATTTATATTGTAGTACACACACACACACATATATACAATAGACCCTGGGCAAGTCTGAATAATTTAAAGCTATACGCGATGAAAACTCAGGCCATTATTATAGGTTCCAGTTCTATTCTTAAATCCATCTCCTTCCTTTCTCCTTTAGTCATCAACGATCATCCTGTCACATTCAGCTCCTTCGTTATAAACCTAGGAATCACCATAGACGAAAACCTCTCCTGGAAACCCCATATTGCCCTCATCTCTCGAAAGTCAATAGGTACCCTTAAGCTATTTCATCGCTCCCGCCACCTACTCCCATAACCTACCCGAAAGCTCCTTATATCCTCTCTTATTTCCCCCCACTTTGATTACGGCTGTGTGGTGTACGATGGTACTCGAGGATAGATTAAAGCCACGTATGAATTCCTGCTTAATGACGAGTTTAAGTGGCCCTTCCCTTCTTTCCGCAGACAATATTTCCTTGGATCTTTCTTATTCCAAACAGTCAACACCCGACACCCTTCCTACACCTACAGTCTCCTACAGTTCAAACCCGTAGTCCCCTGAAAACAAGATCCCGTGTTTCCAACCTTTACATCCCTTCCCACAGAACTAAGACATTTGAATATTCCTTTATTGTCCTGTTCCTTTAGATCCACTGCCTTCTGGAATTCCTTGCCATCCGATATCCGCCATGCCTCTTCGTTGTCCTCATTCAAATATCAGCTCTACCAATTCCTTGTAGCTCTCCAAAATCACGTTGTACGATAAATTAAATATTATAAATCAAATTTGGACTGAGGTGAATGGTCGCTGAAATTGTTTGAGTTTTAATTGTTTTTATTTTTTGTTCATAATTGTTATTCTTAAGGGACCTCGTCCCAGAATAAAGTTTATTTTCTGTTCTATTTTACTCTAAATGAAGATTATAAGTTTTACTGCATGAAAGCCTTTAAGAATCGTACGAACAGTAAAAAGCTCTTCTTTAAAAAAAAAAGTTCTAGCAGTCGATTTCTCTGCAAAGTTTTAGAATTTTAAATCAGATTTGCTAAAAAATATCTAAAATCTGTAAGGGGAAATTTCTAATGGCCGAAATAATTGGTAGAAGGTTATGGTCCGTGGTACAGGCCCGTTTTTATCAAAGTATTAACATCCACCAGAAACTTCTTAAATAGCTTCATCTCATCGTAATCTACAAATATTTTGTTTACGAAAATTCTCGGAATTGGGGCGTTTTCAATCTGGAGGTCGGCAAACTTTCTCCGTCTAATTAGGTATTAGATTTCTTACATTACATTTCTTTTCCTAGATAACCACAGAAATCCTCAGGGGAAGAGTTTCCTGGATAGGTGAGCGAGGAAAAATTTCTTTTTTTACAAAATTTTAGTAATCTTCAGAAAGACAGCAGTAGGTTCTAACCATTTTGATCTTGGAGATCGAAGAAGCCGGCACCTGAAGTACTGAGATGGCCGAAGAAATATTAAGTCGATGGATAAAAGACCTCAGAATACAAAGATCTTTTGCCAATAATTAAAACTAGGGGGTTCCATCGCTCCACTCAAGCTCTATGGCATATAAAGCTTCCCTCCTTTTCCAAGATATTGTATTGCTAACCTTTTCTTAAAAATAGTGCAAGCGAAAGTAGAATTACAAAAATCATAGACCATATACAACTATACTTTTGTTTTGTGTTGGAGATTCATAATCCTGTCGAAATGTTCTGGGCATTCCTGACTGAAACCATGTAGTCGATCAGTGAAGGGGGCAGGGGTATAGAAGTATAAAATCGATATTAGTTATCATTCGATGTAGGCAATCGTCCATGTCTTCTTGGACCTTCCTTAATGATTCTCTATCCGAAAAAATAAATGTTCAGCTTATCATCGATATTTGAACATTACAAATGGCTTCTTCATTGACTCATCAATTATCAAAAAATAATTATACCATTATCGATAATGTATTCATTTATATATTACCCCACCCATTTTCAGGTTTCACAATTTTATGGAATTATTGAGGAAGAGGAGGTGAGGGGGGGATGGGGTCACGGAGATAATGAGGAAATGTCAGGATTTTGAACCCATCATATAAATTCCCTGCGTGTGTCAGTGACCTCGCTTTGTTTTTCTCCTTAATCACATTCGATTTAACATTCTCTCCTTTAGATAAATATTAATAGTTTTTCTGCATTTCTCTATCTTTCTCCGTTCAACGAAAAAAAAAATAAAATAAAATTTCTTTCATTTTATTCTCTTTACAAAAGCAAGGTCCATCTAATACGAAGCAGTATGCCATCTGAGTCCATTGGCATCCCAAAGAGGTCGCACGAACCTCAAAACAAAAACCTCTTAAATCACTTAATGAATCGCAGTTACAATTGTAAACACTATATCAGAAATATCTACTAGCCTGGTTTGTAGTAAACAGATCCACAGTTTCCCAACTGATTATCTCGTGACGCTCTCGCGGCACCTCTCGCGTAGCGCGTGATACCCAGCCACCGCCAGCCTTGGATTCGCTAATCGCAATTTAATGATTAACATTTTCTTGGAATATAAACAAACCTAACCTATCACTTCCTATCTCCTTTTTCAATTATCTCGGAAAGATTAGATTTTGGATTTTGAATGAATAATAACCGAGCATGGAGGTTTCAATTAATTCCCATTCATGTCCGCTGTTATCGATGCCCTGATAGCGAGGGGTTGCCGTCTGTCTGTCTGTCGATACTCGCGGAAATATGCGCAAAAATAAGGAAAACAACCTACATCAGATTTTAAACGAATTTAAGTGTACCTTGAGAACATTTCAACAATATCGAATCATAATACATATATCTAGTCTTTTAAAATCTTTAAATGCTAAAAAATTAAGGGTATGCGATGCTATGATAAAGCCAGTTCTGATTTATGGTTGTGAGATTTGGACACTAACCATCACCCTGGAAATAAGTATTAAAAGATTTGAGAAAAAAATCCTTCGCAATTGGAGCGATCTGGTTGGTTGGTTGTATAGTAAAGGCGTAAAACCTATTGGTCATCAACGCCGTTAATTAAAATTATATATTATTATATCTTTTGGTTATGAATATTAAGAATTGGATAAAATAAAAAAAATGTTAAAAGTTGTTTATTGTTACTAAAGTTTAGTTATTTAAAGTTTGCCCGTTATGTAAAAAAGAAAAAGGAAAAAAGAGGTGGAGAATTCAGATATTTTTTAAGATTCCTTCTTCAGAGATAAAACATGTGGTTTTGCCTAGGATTTTTTCATCATATCCCAAAGCAGAAGGTGTATTTGCTGGTATTCCTCTTATGTTTAATTTTCTGATGTAAAAGGCACAACTCTCGAAGATATGGATCACTGTCATTCTCTCTCCACACTTCCGACAAATGGACGGATTTTCTTTCGTAATTAAGTGAAGATGCTTAAGCTTGATATGACCTGTTCTTAGTCGCATAAGGACAACTCCGTCTCTGATTTTCCTGCGACTGGATGGGCGACTGCTCCATGGCTTCACTTCCTTCTTTATCACCTTTAATTTATTTGGAGGACTATTGTCCCATAATGTCTGGCAATCTCGAAATATGGCCTTTTTCAAAGGTCGCGCCAGTTCGGAGCAGTCAAGAAGGCTTTACCACGTCCTGGAAGGGTAAGAGCTTCTTTTGCTGCTCTGTCAGCCATGCAATTATCACCAATGCCTACGTGACCAGGGGACCATAAAAAATGTACTAATGTTTCAATGTTACTTAGCGGTTCTATGAGCCCCAAAATAGTATATATTCCCATGTGGTCTGGATACATGTTGTTCATTGCTTCAAGGGCATTCAAAGAATCTGACACACAACCACTTTTGCGATGACCAGGGTACTGAAGCATTGTGGGAAACAAAACCAATGAAGAGCTATTAACATTTTATATTTCATGAT
Source organism: Nezara viridula (assembly GCA_928085145.1). Taxonomy (NCBI): domain Eukaryota; kingdom Metazoa; phylum Arthropoda; class Insecta; order Hemiptera; family Pentatomidae; genus Nezara; species Nezara viridula. The sequence continues at coordinate 124,596,409 of OV725082.1, forward strand.
ATAAGACAATGAAATTAGAAGGGCGTGGCATGTAGGTCGAAGAAATAAAATAATATATATATATATATATATATATATATATATATATATATATATATATATATATATATAAGGTGAAGAGGGAAAAGTGCAACCAGGTTTATTTTTTTCATTTTTGAACTGTTACTGTGAGATAAATATTAGGAATATGGAAATACAACTCAGCACACAACATTTAGGATTATCTGGCTACAATATCCTGCAATTAATATATTTTTATAATTGTCTGTAAATTAAAAAAAACATTTAAAAATTTTCATGTCCACTGGTTGCTCTTACCCCATGTATCCGGGGAAAGTGCAGCCTCGCACTAGGATCTTTTATGAACCTCACACGAGGCAATATAAATGACAGTGGGGCTAGTGTGTTATAGCTTTTCATTGATTTTGTCTTTATTTTTTTTTATCTTAAACCGTTTGGACGATCGGAGAAAAACCGCGGATGGTGGACAGCCAATGTTTTTTTATTCGATTTTTGGATTCCACGTATTGAAAAACGTAGTAAAAAATAAAATTTTAATAGGGATTAACTTTTTTATTTTTTCAGTCGATTAAAATAATTCATTATTGAAAATAATAAACCAGAATATGATTGCTGGGGCTTCATATAGCACAAATCATAACTTGATACCCTAATTAGCTAGTCAATTAAAAAAAAATATTAAGAATTTCCGAAGATTAATCAATGCCACATTTGAATTGTCTTGTTATGCGAATAGAGATATAAATTAATTATGGTTATCACTTTATGATTCTGCCAGCCTATAATTTTTTTTAGACAAATCTACTTTTGGCCCGATAAAAAGGCCGAATAAACGATAAAAGTTTAAGTTTTTTCATCTTTAAAAAATTTCCATGAAGTAAATGATAATGATTGAGAGAGCTCAGAACTACATTGTAGCCACCGCATGCTGAGCGATACCCTATCAACCTACCCCAATGACCTTAGCGAGGTGGGGTAACACTTTTGCCAAGATATTTCCAGTGAATGCAAAATATTTATATTCTTTATAATTTGATCCTCCAGGACGCCGTACATCTTGGTTACCAAATCAGTTCCTTTGTTCCTCAAATAGGATACATATCTGGAGATTGAAATGAAAATAATTTTATTATCCTGGGACTGTTGCCTCTTTAGAACAAATTAAATATATAGAGCAAATAAGACATGCCAATTATGGCCGTACATTAAATTAAATATTTACAAAATAATAAGTAATTAATAATAAAAATACGGAAACAGAAAGAGGCCGATTTTAATAATAAAGTTGAGAAAATGCAGAATAGTGGTGATGGAATATTAGGATATATGGAGTACCTAGTTCTGCCATAAATACTGTTACAAAAGTTGAACTTTGCTTACATCCTTGGGTATCATTTAGATTATCCTCTCAGATTATTTTCTTTACATGTCAGGATAATAATCCCAATTAGTTTGTATTTTTCTTTCTCTCAGTTAACATGGAGTGGGGTGATGAAGAACACTGAATATCTGTGATCGTCTTTCACAAAGCTGGAAAATTTAGGTCAGAGATTCGTGTACCGCACTATAAATAAATAATGAGAACGGCAAATGCAGTGAGAGCAGTGGCTGCTCGAATCAGGAGAAATCCTATTCGAAAACAAAAAATCATGTCTCGGGAAATGGAAATCTTCGTCAGATCAATGTCTGGCAAGATAAAAACTGACCTTAGGATGGGTACATTTCAAAGAATGATAGGACGAAGGCTAACCACTTCTCTAAAAAAAATTAGGATAGATAGATGCAAAGTGCTCCTTGGCCGTTACAAAGATGGTCTTCATCGAAAGATTTTCTTTGGGGAACATTTTTCCAATTGAAGAAAAATTTAATCACCAAAATGATCGTGTGTACCCTAGTGTTGCCCAAATGCGAGACCAAATGAGTCTTGGTCTTGCGCACTCAGTCTTGGGCTTGGTCTTGGTCTTACGCAAGAATCTCGCAACAGTCTTGCAGTTACCTATTAGCTTATTATTATAGAAAATATTATTGTAATTTTTTAGGTAGGAGAAACCTAACTAAGTCCTAATGAAAAATTATAAGCGTTAAATTCAAAAGTTTATTGGTTATATCAATTCTTTAGATATAGTAACTATTTGTCGAGTATTAGTAATTATTTTGCCTTAATTTTTATTAAAAAAATCGATTTTTTTTTTACCATGCAAAGTGCAAGACCAAGACCGATTTTGGGCAACACTAGTTTACGCACGCAGCTCTAAAGAAGCCCAGGAAATCATTGGAAAAGTATAAAGAGATCATCACCCTTCCTCAGTTATGGTTTGGTGGGAGTTTGCTATGATGCACCACAAAGCTCTATTTTTGTGAAAAAGGACTTAAAACAGCCGCTAAAAACTATCAGGATTTTGTAACCTTTTGTCAAGCCTCTAAATGATACTCTGTTTGCTTGAAGTCATTAGGTTTTCCATCAGGATTCCGCTCCAGCTCACAAGACCAGATCAAGCAGTGGCTGCAAAAGAACATTCCAGAGTTCGTCTCTGCGTCGGATTGACCCTCAGGAAGCCCTAATTTCAACTCACTAGATTATCGGCTTTGGTCCGAACTGGAGAGCATGGCATGCCACAGAGCACACTAACTTGGGAAGGCTCAAACAATCTCTGGTCCGAGCAGTTGAGCACTTTCCTCAAGAAGTGTTGCGTGCTGCTATTGATGATTGGCCACGGAGATTAAATGCCTGTATCAAGGCAAAAGGGGGAAATTTTTGAGTAGTTTCTTTCTTGTTTTACTCTCTATAGATATAGATATTATTTTCAAATAAAGTTTTTGAAGTAATTAATTTTTCCGTTGAAATCTGTATATATTTCCCTGTAACTATATCTATACCAGGACTAGGTATGTTAAGGGTAATATGCAGTAGGTACATAACCCTTAATATACTCCATACATAATAGTATTCTATTACCACTACCAATTAGTGCTGAATGTTAATTGCCATTGGTATATACCGTATATAAAATACATTGTATTTCAAACCATGCTGTAATTTTACCACATCATTTATGATATCTTAAGTGTTCCACAATTACATTCTTTAGCAAGCTATACTATTTCCATATCAACAGGTATTTTATTCATCATTTATTGTAAAAATTAACATATATTTTTAGCATGAAGAAGACCTATAGCGTAGGTCGAAACGTTGGATAATTCAATAAAAAATACTATTGTATAATAAAGTATTTCATATATATTGACCACACTCTTGACTAACTTCTTCTGAAAATAAATAAATAAATGTCGGCTGAACAAGGAGATAACTATTGATACTGCTTCTTTTTGTTGGTGCGACTGATTTCTATAAAAACTATTTGATATTTAGGTCAACGTTATCAGTGCGCCAACGTGACTGTATCAGCTCGAATGTGTTGGACCAAGTGTCAATAATTGAATTAACTATCTTAGTTTGCTTCCGTCAATGATTTTACAAGATTATCCTTATTTTCGTTTTAAGTTTTAAATAGGGAACATATTCATTTTTCTGAATCAAATAATAGAAGAAACAAATAGAAACTAATTGCAAAAGATCTTAAGGGCATAATAATAAATACATATAGAAATAATTCAGCAATATTTTTAATAAATAATGTCGGAGAGTAGAATAAGTGAAGATGTTGGTAGGCGTGACGAAAAGGAGTGCCCCAACGGTATCTCTTCCAATTTTCATTTAAATATTTAGTGGAGGAGATCCCTCATCCAGCATCTTTTGAGTCTGCTGCGGGTGTTATCGGCTATGTTTTTTTTTGGCAATGCCTTGAATCAGTGAGTTGATACTTCCGTGTAAGTTATTGTGAAATATTTTGCAGTTTTTACTATGCGTTCCTCGGCATTTTTATGTCATTGTGTAATGTTGCTAACATACATACCTACTACTACACTAACGTACATACTGCTGACGTACTTACTAAGACTGACAAACTTGGGAGGTTTTCTTATAATCCTAAATGTTTTTGGTTGAAAAGTTTATAGTTTAGGCGTGTGGATCTTTTACACGGTGGGCCAAACCCCTCTACCGTGCACCCATATCCCTACATCCCTATAAATTACATATCGTTTTGTTCCTTGTAACTATTTATTTTTAAAAAAGCCAATGTTCCCACTATCGGTGTGCCCTAGTTAGTGTGTTGGTTGTGGTAATGCTTCACTTACAAGTGAGTTGGTTTATGCGTGTAAATTATTGTTAAATCTTTTCAGTGTATTCGTACATGTTCCTTAATTGTTGACATCTACAAGTCTTTAGGTTGAAAAGTAACGTTGCTAACGTACCAGGGATCTTTGATTATAGTCCTGAATGTATTTTATTGAAAAGTTTGTAGTTTACGTATGAGAGTATTTTTTGCTTTCAGTATATCTGTGAAGCATAGGTCCAAATAGACATATAGAAGTTTTAATCTCGAACTTCTTGAATGAAGTGATCTGGTAACATCTTCAGTGCTCGAAACCCTGACGATGACCCGCATGCTTGGATTAAAACGTCGAAACTAATAACAATTTAAAAATGACTGCGTCCTGACTATTTATCACCTATGATATGTAGAATATTCGACTAACTACATTCAATAACACAATGTATTAATTATAAGGTATATATATACTTTTACGCTTCTCAAATTTACGGTTCAGCAAATAAGACGCACTTAAAAAAAATACTGAAATTTCAATTTAAAATTTTAATACTAATAACAGCAGTTTCCCGGTACGTAAACAACAAAACTTTACAAACCGACTTATGACAACCGACGATCGACCATCGCATACCTGTTCTCTACTCCCGATTTCGTACGCCTGACATGCTCATTAAGAGGGGATTGAAAAGAACCTGAATGAGAAATCTCCTTTTCCTGAATCAAGAAATTTAACAATGACCTGGAAGAAGTGCAGTTATCCTTCCTCATGCTTATAATGTCCTCTCTATCAGGACACATGTGGGTAAATCTCTCATGAGAGAAATGTTTAAGTGAAACAATGTTTTTCTCTTGTACTTTTTTATTTATTATGCTTGGGTTAAAGCGTCGACACTAATAAAAACCTTAAAAGTTACTGCGTCCTGACTATTTATCACCTATGATATGTAGAACATTCGACGAACAACATTCAATAGAACAATTTATTATTTTAAAATATTTATATATTTATTCACTTCTCAAACTTATCGTTCAGTAAATATGCGCTTAAAAAAACTACTGAAATTTTAATACTGACAACTGCAGCTTCATGGTACGTAAACAACAAAACTTTACACAACGACTTACAAACAACGATCTACCAACGCATATGGACTCTCTACTCCCGATTTCGTACGACTGACATGCTCCTTAGGAGGGAATTGAAAAGAACCTGGATGAGAAATCTCCTTTTCTGAATCAAAGAATTTAACAATGACCCGGAAGAAGTGCAGCTGTGTGATATACTTCCTCTTGCTTATATTGTCAATCATTCAATTTAACACAATAAATCTACTGATTCTCTTTTTCAGGACTAGTGTTGCCTAAAATCGGTCTTGGTCTTGCACTTTGCAAGGCCAAGACCAGAACTGGTCAAAAAAATCGATTTTTTAAAATAAAAATTAAGGCAAAATATTTACTAATACTTGAAAATCTTAGTTAATATATGTTAATAATTGGTGTAACTAATGTACTTTTGCATTTAACTCCTCTAAATTATCATTCGGGCTTAGTTAGGTTTCCCCTACCTAAAAAATTACAGTAAAATCTCTATAGTAATAAGCTAATAAGTAACTGCAAGACTGTTGTGAGATTCTTGCGCAAGACCAAGAGCATGGCTAAAATTGAGTTTGCAAGACCAAGACCCGTCTCGATCTCGCATTTGGGCAACACTACCTATGATATGTAGAACATTCGACTAACTACATTCAATAAAACAATTTATTATTTAAAAATATTTATATATTTATTCACTTCTCAAACTTATCGTTCAGTAAATATGCGCTTAAAAAAAACTACTGAAATTTCAATTAAAAATTTTAATACTAATAACAGCAGTTTTCTGGTACGTAAACAACAAACTTTACATACGACAAACAACGCATACGTGCTCTCTACTCCCGATTTCGTACGACTGACATGCTCATCAAGAGGGGATTGAAAAGAACCTGGATGAGAAATCTTCATTTCTGAATCAAGGAATTTAACAATGACCTGGAAGAAGTGCAGCTGGGTGCAATACTTCCTCATGTTTATAATGTCAATGATTCTATTTAACACAATAAATCTACTGATTCTCTCTATCAGGACACATGTGGATAAATATCTTATGATAGAAATGTTTAAGTGAAACAATGTTTTTCTCTTGGACTTTTTTATTTATTTTTTTTAATTCTATCTGACGTTTCACACACAGAAATAATGCAAAATCGCACGTAAATTCAAGAAAAATATCGGAATATATATTAATAATAATACATAAATACCTTGCATTTCAACCTAGAATGTAACTGAAAGTGCAGCCATAGTGGAAGACTTGGAAGTTGATCAATCAAACGCAGTTATCAACAATCTGCTCTTTAAAAATCATCTGCGCCTCTTATATCACGTCTTCTTGTCTTCTTTTATTAGAAGTCTATTGTCAATTTTTTTTCTACTTTTTCTTTCTGCCTTCTATATTTAGCTTTGATCTGTCACCGACATAATTAACCGTGTCTATTTTCCATTACTACGCAAATAAAAACGTTGTATACAATTATTTTTTATGTACATAGTAGTTTTTTAATTGAAATAAAAAGTTTCCATTCATGGAGAATTTTCGATCACAAGCATACTTCATAACTATGTTTACACGTTAAAGTTTAGGATAAGTCTATTAATATTAAACAATTTTTCTGAAAAAAATATTATGGCTGGAGATTTTGAAATATCTTAGAAATAATCTACTAATAATAAAGCAACTACAGTGACAGGCAAAAGATTGCAACCACTTGTAAAAAAAGTTGCATTTGTATATAATACATGGTATTTGTAGGTAATACTTAGTATTTATGGAATTTTATAATCTTTTTTACCTTCAATAATCAAAATGTGATTGGGTAAGAAAGATTAGAGAAAAAAAGTATTTAAAAAAGAACCATTATTATTCTAAAAGAAATTAATTACATCATCGTTTAGTAGCGCATGTTTCCTCCTCTTGCCTTCACTACTTCTTGAAGACGCCTCGGCATACTTTCCACCAATCGGGAAATGTCCCTTTGCTGGAGGTTAGCCCATTCCTCCCGAAGAGCCCTTTCAAGGTCCTGCAGTGTATCAGGAAGTGTTGCAAGCGTTCTTATTCGTCTTCCGACGTTATCCCATAAATGATCGATGGGGTTCAAATCTGGAGAACGTGCTGGCCAGGCTAAAACTTCAATATTGTTCTGTTGAAGGAACGTCTGCACTATGCGGGTGACATTTGGGCGTGCATTAGAATAGAACGATCGCCGATTTCGTTGAGGATAGGCAACACATGAGGTTCCAAAATCTCACCTATATAGCGAATAGCCGTCAAAGACCCTCCACGAACAACAACCAATTCTGTGCGGCGCTCCATTGAAATCCCAGCCCACACCATTAAGGAACCACGTTGGAAAGGTTGGCTCTGGGAAAAATCACTGGCTGCATATCTTTCGTTTCTTCTACTCCACACCCTTTCACGCCCGTCTGGAGATCGAAGAGCGAATCTTGATTCATCTGTAAAAAGTACAGCACTCCATTCGTCCATAGTCCAATGGCTGTGTTCTCGAGCAAAAGCCAACCGTATTACTATGTGAGTTCTGGTCAACTCTGGTCGTCTTACTGTACGAAAAGCCATTAATCTATACTCATTTAATCTTTTCCGAGAAGTACGTTCAGAAATTTGCACACCTCGAACTTCTTCGAGCTGATGAATCGCTTGAACAACGGTAAGGTGCCGGTTTCGTAAAATTCTCAAAGTAAAAAATCGGTCATCCCGTGGTTCTGTTACCCTAGGCCGTCCAGAACCGGGCCTTCTATTGTAAGAACCAATTTCCCGAAAACGTCTCGTAAAGTTTCATATGGAACTCCGATGGTATTAGCTGCATATCTAATGGAACGTCCATCATCAATAAGTGCCACACCACGCGCAACATCCTCAGCACTAAGAGGCATTTTGAAACTTAATATTGAAAAAATTAAAAGCCGGAGATTAAGAAATGTGCTGCAAGAAACGGCACTGAACTAATGATACTGAATAAACATTTTGATTCCATAGAAAGTAAACATTGGAATCTAGAATCATTTCATTGAATTGAGGATTAAGGGTTATTGTCCTCTATATTAACATTTCTAATTGGAAACAAACAAAAAGATTGCCTATTTATTCATTAAAAACAATAGACCAATCCAAAGCAGAAATATTTTTAGATGAAAACATGAAAAAATCAAGTGGGTGGAATTTTTTGCCTGTCAGTGTATTACAAGGAACTGAAAAATAGGAAAATCTACTAGTAACTGGTTGAACAGTCACTAAAAAATTGCAATTAAGTTTTCAAACAATTTACTAGACGCGTAAGAAGTTACAAGAAGTAATTTTGTATGAATTGATGGACTTTATAATATTTCTTATAAAATACAATTATTCTATGCACTATTTATTTTTAAGGTGTCAAGCTGAAAATAATTTTATTTGTGTTTATTAAGTTTCTTTGGGAACTCCATTTGTTTTCCATGAAAACTTTTATTTTACTTTCAATAATGTAAAATAAGGAAATATTTTTCGCCAATAGTCCTTATTGTCGCATTAGCGCACCTAGATACACATCATTATTAATGTTGTCTTGTGATGTGATATTTCGGATTGCTTCAACGTTGAAAAAGACTCATTTCTGCCTTAAGTAAGTAATGAAGTGCCTGATAGGTTTTACAAGACTCATAATGATCATTCCTATTAATACCCATTTCTAATCCATATATAATTTTCCGCTTGATACCCTTTTCATATTTTTTTTCTCGAATTTATCTAATGTTCTAGGCTAAATAGTTATATGTTAATTTTTTATGTGGATTTATATGCCCGGATTATCTCAGCGATTATCCTCTCACATCAATTGTACATGTTACTTACGTAACTCTTATCACAATGGTATAATTTTCAATATCATGAATTGAATAAAAAGAAAAGAAAGAAATGATTTATATTCTTATATCTCAATTACTTACTAAAGTAAATGAAATATAAATATATTTTTCAATTTTCACTATAACTACTAACAATCTAGTGAAAATAACTTAAAAGTTGTTAATCAATTAACGGATAGATATATGAAAAAAGTAATTTTGTTGTATTAATTAAGTTTTCGTACATTATATTATATTTAACTAATCGTCAGTTACACATGGGCTTTATTACGATATGCACTGAAACAAAAACAAAAAGAGTAATGTTGGATATCGCCCTGGCTTTTGACTAAGTCAGGCACTGATGGCTTCTCTCCAAAATCAAACATACATTACCTCACAACATACACACATACTATCTCCTATCTCGATCTTTTTTGACAGATTTTTTTTTTTTTAATGTTTTCATAGATATTATAAACATTTTTTAAATATCAATATAAATATTGATTCTTTAGCACATAGGCGCATTAAAAAATGTGTTACTTCTCTCCTTAAATTATTTAATGGTAATATCAATTCTTCTATTCTCCTTAGTAAAATTAATTTCTAGATGGCCATCGATAGTCGATATTATCGAAATATCGATATTTTTCTATACTACGTACTGCATGATATATAAAACAGGCAAGAAGAGTATTTAATATTTTTTCCTAAAGATCAGATTCATATATAATTTCACCACCTTCCAACAGTTGACCAACATATAACAACCCTTTATCAACGATTTTAGACAAATTTAAACGGAAATAATAACAGACTAATAAGAGACATTGCCACAGCTGACATACCTCAGAACATGAAGAGGAGACTAAAAAGGCGTTGGTTAGATGAGAGATCTCCTTGCTTAAACAACCTAAGTAATTGGAACAAGTTAGGGAAGATTCATTAAAGAGGTACTGCTGAGTATTTTCCTTCCCAATAACATTATTTCATGTATCGACGTCACATTTGCTGATTGTCAACAATAAGTTGACAGGCGCAAATAGATTTTTATAGACAAAAAATAAAAGAAAGTATGTAATTTTTAGCGATTTCTGAAAACAGTAGATTTTAATTTTACAGGAACATACCAGCAGATTGAAAATATATGCTAGAAGACGGCTGAAAGTAGATGGATAAGTAATTTTCTTACGTGAATTTCTGTTCTAAAATCAAGTTTAATAAAAGCATATAGTAAATATGTTATACGTAAAAATTTAATTTTATGTATGATTTATATGTAAAAATTTGATAAATTCGGAAAAGCTACTGAGATACAAGGTCGTAACACTGTTACGACTGTAATCTGCTAGAAAAACAAAAAATAAAGGTTATTTCAATGGTTAACATTAAATCTTTTTAGTGCAAAATGCTTAATAACCAATCATGTTGAGCATTAAATTTACTAAAGGATCCATAAGATTTTTTTATTATTTTATTTTGCTACTCACACCTGTCAGGGATACCAACAACCAGAGAGTGTGCTGTCGGGAAGAATGATTTGGAGCAAGACATTGATAGGAGTGAGATGGAGAAGATCCCTCATCCAGCTACTTTTCAGCCTCCTACGGGTGTTATTGGCTATGTTGGTTGTGGCCATGCCTTGAATCAGTGAGTTGGCATTTCCATATATGTTATTGTCGTTTTCTATGTGGTTCTTGGCATTTGTATGTCATTGTGTAATGTTGCTAAAATTACTTACTACTACACTACGGTACATATTTACTAAGACTAACATACTTGGGAGGTTTTCCTATAATCCTGAATGTTTTTGGTTCAAAAGATTATAGTTTATAGTTAATTAATTAGTTTATTGCACTGGCGGATTTACGGGGGGAAGCTTTCGGGCTGAAGCCCCTCCCCAAAATGGTAATATATAACCATGTTTTATAGAAAAAAATATTTAAAACTATCTCTTAAATTATTATTGTTCGTGTGATTACATTTAATAGGACTTTAAGAATAACTAAGACACAATGTCATATTTTTCTTACACACAATAGTTTCTTTCTTTTTATTTTTCATATTAATTATAGTTATATATATGAAAAAAAAAAAATCCTTCGGGCTGAAGTTCCCCCCAAAATTAAATCCTGGATCCGCTAGTGGTTTATTGTTAACGAAACTGTAAATTTCGAATGTCTTGAAAAGAGTGAATATAATATTAGTATTCTTAGATTTAGATTTTTCTTTTTGGCACATTTTCTTGATATGTGGACCCCATGTCATTATTCTATCAAATGTTAGCCCAAAATATTAAACTTTATCTGTTTGAGGAAATTTGGAAATTGTCGAGATAAACAGGAGGGCAAGAATAACTTTAAAGGATAGAAGTAATATAAAAGTAAATGATAGTTCTATTATTAACTATATGTAACTAATATTTCTTTTAATTGATAGGAAATTCCTGAGGTATACACCCAACGCAAAGCTAACAAGTATTGCAGAGTATATCCGAATCCTTGCAGGCGCACCTGATACAGGTAGCTATAGATAGATTTTTATAAACGCAGCAATAAACATTGTTCAAATACCTCCCGACTAACCCATATTGGTTATTTTTTAATGAAATATTTATCTGCACCTATGAAGTATTATCAATCAGATGGAGATTTTCCTCGTCGTAACAGAATTTCCTACAATCAGCGAGTGTAGAAGATTAATAGATCTTAGAATAGGCGTGTGGGAGAGGAGTGCTCAGCAGCTCCCTTCTTGTCGTTAATTTAATTTTTATTTTTGGTGGATGAAATTCCTCATCTAGCTTTTAAGCCTCCTTCGAGTGCCATCTGGCTTGTTTGTTGTGATCATGCCTCGAATCAGTGAGTTGGTATGTCCATGTAAGTTATTATGAAATCTTTAGTAGTATGTTCGTATGTGGTCGTTAACTGTTGGCATCTATAGGTCTTTATATAAAGTAATGTTACTGACGTGTCAGGGAGCTTTCGTAATAGTCCTGAAAATTTTTTATTGAAAAGTCTGTAGTTTACGTAAGTGACAATGTTTGGCTGTCCCATATATATGTGATGCTTAGGTCCAAATGGGTTTAAGTAGGTACGTATACGTGTTCAATTTTCGTCAAAGTTTTAATTTTGAATGTCTTGAAAGGAGTAAGTACAATGGTCGTAGTCTTAGGTTTAGAGTTTTTGAAATGTTGGCTATTCTTCTGTCAAAGGCCAGTCTAAGATATTGAACTTTTTATGACTGAGGAACTTGTACATTGTCAAGGTAATGAATACGGAAAATTTCACATCGAATGGTAAAAGTGATTTGCCTTTGTTGAGTTGCATTTCCCAGAGTTTGCACCAGCCGTAGGATTTGTTTAGGTGATATTGTAGATTCTGTGAGGCGTATATTGAATTTTGATATCTTGTCAAGATTTTCGTATCGTCTGCGTAAGTCAGAATATCGACAGGGTCTGGAATATTATATGTGTAAATGATATACAACAGAGGAACGAGTACTGACCCCTGAGGCACTCCTGCTAAGGCTAGTTTAATAATATATAGTTCTGTACCTTGGCAAACAGAGAAAAATCTGTCAGAAAGAAAAGATTGAAGAATAAGAATAAGATAGTAAGTTGGAGGGAGTATCCTCTTAAAAGAATTCCCTGATGACAGACTCTATCGAACGTTTAAGCAACATCCAGAAATACTCCTGTTGCATATAATTCGTGCTCTAGTTATTTAAACTTTTAATAGCTATAATTTTCCAAGGGTATGTTTCTTTGTAAAAAATATTTATAAAAAAAAATCCTTTTATGTTACTTTATGTTATTATTGGTTATATGTTGTTTGTTTCTTCAATATTTGACTTATGTTTTAGTCTACAATGCTAAATCTTAAATTCGAAACCTGAAAATTTTCTTGGCAGTTTCTTAATAGGATATGATTGGAATGTTCCCAAAACAAAAAGAACATTGCAATCCAAAAACAATGTTTGCAATGTTCCGAAATTTTAAAAAATATATATATATATATTTTTTTGGTTTATTATGAAAATGTAAATATTTTTTACAGGTTTCAGCGATTATTAATTCAATTGTTCATTTTGTGATGTTGAACAATTTAATTAATTTCTCTATAGTTATCAGTAATAAATCTCTTTAATAATAAATTATATTGGTTTTTAGTAATTCATACAACATTAATTATTGACGGATTTGCCAACCGTTAACTGTCTCGAAACGAGATAAAATTGATTTACTCCTTTAATGGATTTACACGTTTAAAAATAAACGGTCCATATGTAGCAACAACTTTATAATGAGGAAAATTTACTAGAAAAGAAAATAATAAAACCGTATTTGTACCCAGAGACAGTTTTCTCACAAACAAAGAGTTCAGGATATAAGAATTTACTAGTCTAAATGAATGTCTTATCATTATTTGATAACGAGGTCGAAACCTCATTAAGATAAGGATTTGTTAATGCCGCAGATTTTGATTAAATACCTGGAGACAATCAGGCAACTATATAAGATTTTTTTTTTCGTTTATCCATAAAGCAAATTCAAGTCCCCGAAAAGTATATTTTAATCAAAGAAGTTTCATATTCACGCCTCAACAGATGTAATTGTAAGTTAAAAAATCAGACCTGAAAGAGAAGAAAAAGAGTTGGTATGATATCATAATAAATAATTATTGCACCATTCTTGTTGATTACGTTAATCATCGAGTGCAATTTGTTCACATTCTTCCGAGATTTGATAACGAATTTGGCATGTAGTGATTATGGTAGACATTAAACATTATTCTACTTATTGATGAAATATTGATCATAATATTTACTTATTTAATCAAATATGATTACAAAAACTCATCTTCATTTATTTGGACATATGGCTAACCATTCTGTAATGGGCTATTATTCAAAATTGTATCTTAACGCGACCACGTGTTAGGGAGGTGAAAAGGAAAAAAGTAGTGTCGAAAACCAAATGATAACGAGTTTTATTGAAAATATGGATTAAAATATCTCAAAAACTAAAAATTGGACCTGAATACTGTAAGCGAGGGAATTGTTCAGCATTTCATCCTCTTTATAATGAGCTATTATTTATAATTTAGATATCATTTTATTAATCTCAACTTGTTGATGTTTTGATTTATATCGTGTGGCCTAAAGCACACATCTTATGTTTTTAATTTTTTTTAAATCCCTTTAAGTTATAAGGGATTATAATGTGCCCCAGATTTTATTTATTTTGTTATAAAATACATTAAAAGTTAATTTAGTTCGTCTTGGTGTATTTTTGAACCTATTACTGTTGATCCAAAGCACTGTCACAACCGATCCTGAGGTTGGATCGGTTTTGACATTTTTTTAATTTTTGTTTTCCTAACTGGCTCCTATGAGGTAGTCATTTTATTTACTGACAAAGTTTTAGTATTTATATGTAGTCAAATAAATACTTTATTATAAAAACCAATTTTCTTACAGCTAATTGGTATACTAATAAAATGGGCATTAGTTGTGTTGCATATAACACAACCTTACCTAGAAGGGAACATAAACTATTTTTGAAGGACTTTTGACTGAAAGAATTAAATGCGCTTGATGTTAAAAAATATTGTTGCCTCCTACAGTTCTGGTCCGTAGGTCCATAAAGATTTCAGTATTGTTTTGTAGATGAGTAATTTGTTTTCAATAGAGAGCTTAGATTTTCTGCTCAGAAGTTTATATAGTTGGCTGTGTCGTCGGTTGAGTTCTTGTCTTTTGTGTTTAGTATGTGGGTTCCATGTTAGTCATCGGTCTAAAAGAAAGCCAAGATACCGGACTGTGTCTGAGAAGATGGATGGAAGAAAAAGTGTATTGGTGGACAGAAACTGGGAGTGCAAAGATAATATGTTGGCATTTGGATTCATTGTTACTTTCAAAGATCTAGCACAAGTATCAAATAACCACTAAACTGAATTGGATGAAAACTTATTGTAATATTGGAATATTCATACCATTAGGTAAGAACATCGACTTCACGAAAGGGACAGTTCTTGACTATGGATCTGCAATATGATAAGATGCAATACTAAACAATATCTATCTGCTGATAAGGGACATAAAGGCTCCTATCACTGAGGATAAGGTAAAATAAATGTTGTTATCAAAAACTCATAAAAATAAAACGATTAAAACTAAAAACGATTTATTATTGTGGTTTTCATGTATGTAAGCAATTTATTATCTTTTAATTCGTTGAAGCTTGACATATCTTTATATTATATTTCACATTCAACTTTGCTTAGAGGATGGAATTAATAAAGTGTTAAATTCCAGATACATTCATATATATTTTTTAAAATTTTGAATTGATTGAACCTGTAAGCAAAGTTGCAATCTTAAGCATAAGTCTGAAGAAGCCATAAATTTTAGGACGAAACTTCGCCACATCCTGAAATAAGTCAATTTATTTGTGTATTTTATTTCACCACTATCCTCATCCAAACCACCTTTTTTTTTACAAATACCATTTAAAAAAAAAACAGAAAGAAAGTTATATTGAATTTTTTTCATGGAATAGGGCATCACCCCATGCGCAAGAGCAGAATATTCTTGTTATTATGTTTTGTAATAATTACTAAATTCATTTATCGTACTAATTTTCTTTCCTATTATTACGTGGCCATGTTACGCCCGTAAGTATACTGAATAAACTAGGAGAGGATAATATGGACAAAAAGTAAATAAAAAGAAAAAAATATAAATCCATAAACCAAACTATAAAACTTTGAATCTCTAACATACAGAGAAACTTGTCAACGTTTCGCCAATTCGGGCACCATCAGGATAGAAAAAACAAGATCACATATATGCAGCAATAAAGAAAGCCATCCAAAAACATACTAAAGGAAACAGGAGAGGAAGGTTATATAGAACAGCTGATTAGCAGGGATAAAGGAAAAAAAATCTCATACTTGAAATATTACACAAAAATGTGTTAATACAATTAAATATCGATCTTTTATTGGGTTTTCCGGAAAATAATATAGGATTTTAGTTTAAAAAGAAAAAAATTGCAACTGCTTTATTTAATCAAAATAGTCTCCACGACTACCAATACATTTCTGCCAACGTATTGCTAACTTGTCCATTCCCTCGGAATAGAATACCCCATCTTTAGAATTGATAAACTCCAAAAACGCCAGGTGTCTAAAAAAATGATTATCCGTGGACGAAAGGTTCAGAGAGCAGAGCGGATGTGGGAGAGTTTCATATCCAAACTCAAACAGTTTATGTGGCCGGGCATTCATTGAAACAAATTGGGCCTCTTTATTATTGCCAATTTCTGATGCATTACATTAATTTAATTACAATACGATTCGGCATTGATGTTTTTTCAGGATTTTAGAAGCTGTAGTGTATACAACCAAAGTAAGCCCACCAAACTGTAACCACTAACTTTTTTTTGATGTTTTGGAGGCTTTGGAAAATGTTCTGATGCTTTTTGTTTGTCGAGCTACTGTCCAAAACGTCTAAAGTTATCGTAAAATATGCACTTTTCATCGCAAGTTAAAATTCTGGACAGAAAAGGGTCGTTTTTGTTTCAGCAAAGAAGTGTAGCACAAATTTCATAACGCTTTTTTTTTGGCGGACGTTTAATGTGTGTAAAATCCAACTTTTAAGTTTTTTTACCTTTCCAATCGCCTTGAGGTGGTCATCGACGATGATTTGCTAAGTTTAAGTGACTCTGCATGTTATTGAACAGTTGTTCTGGAGTTTTCTTCCACCAGAGCCCGCAGAACATCGTCATCAAGAGAGGAAATCCTTCTACGACCTACTATGTCTTCAAAACTGCAGTCTCCCTTCGTAAATTGTTTGAACCACCGTTGAACAGTGCACTGGTTAATGCTGCCCTCGCCCCTGACTTAATTGATGTTTCTGGTCTTGGTAAAGACTGAATTCTTTCTAAGCAGCGAAATGCTATAGAGGTAAACAAACATGAATAATTGAGGTAAATAAATAATGAATAATCCAGTTTCTTAGAGGGGTATTTAAAAAAAAAAAAAACTCGGCAGTATAGGACTTCAGTTGGAGTCTTGAACCGACTAAAAATAAAATAAAATAAAATCACTCACTCCAGAGAAGAAACTTCTAAGAATTCATGAACATTTCAAGAAGTGAAGAAGACAGAAGAACAATTAAACCAGGACGAAAAAGTAAATCAGAAAAAATAATTCCCTACTCTTCCTTGCCATATTAACACCATGCTCCTCTGAACAAATCACTCATGCAGTTACATTCTTGAAGTCACACTCTTCACTGTAGGAGACCTGGAGTGAACTCTTGTAGTCAACCCATATATCCATAGTATATTACTCTGTATTTTAAGATGCCATTTGTAACAGACATTATGAATAAAAATATTACTTATAAAGTCTTGGCCCTATGCATTATTTTCCGTAAAACTCCATAGTTTTTTTAAGTAAATAAATAAATAAATAAATATATAGAATAGAATAGAAAAAAAAACTTTATTCTGGGACTAAGTCCCTTCAGAATAACAAAAATGTACAAAATAATAGAATATTACTGGCCTGAACGTTGAAACAATAAATAAAATTGATAAAATAAAATAAAAAGTAAAGAAAACCTTAGGTGCACAAGCTATATACAAACAGGTAAAACTATGTACAGAGCATTTAAAATTACGAACAAAACAATTAAAACTATGAACGAATCACTTGAACTATGAACAAAATTATATTTAAGGGTTGAACAACATAAACATACACTTTGAGAAATGAAGAACGAGATAGAGATACAATGAGTTCATTTCATAAAAAAAAAAAAGAAAACTTTACTTGAATATATATATAAAAATAAACAGTTTTATATGATATATATATAAAAACAGAAATATATATATATATTTCACGATGGATGTCAATCATTGTCAAATATACACAATAGTATTTGTTTATTGTGAACAGGCGTGTGAGTATATGAGTGACCGGAGAGTGGGTATAGGCGTGAATCAAACATCTTAATCTATTAACCTAAATATTAATCGCCGATGAACTATGGTGTCTAGGTTACTTGTTAATTAGGTCAATAAAGTTAAATAAATAAACTTTTTTCTTCAATGAACAAAATTAATGAAAATTTAATTTTATTAAACAACGCTCTTTGAATATTTCATACATTTGAAATCACGTGACTGTACTCGTACGGATAAAGTGTCAAATAGAAAGAGTGAATCTCCTTATATTGATCACCTTCATGATGCTAGATTTAGATAAAATAAATCCACTGTTGTTTCATTAGCGTTTTGACATGAATATATTGACGTGAATTTACGAGATGTATTTAAGGACTTAGGAAAACTGACGATAAAGAAATCGAGGGTTACATTGCCAAAACAGGATTGTTCCATTTATATTCAGAATTAAGTATTAAACTTCGATGCATCGGGAGCGTTGCAACTACGACTTAGAGATCTCTTTTTTATTAAACTATTAACATCTGTCGGAAACTTTGTCAATTTAATTAGGTACTATACACTCGTGAACACACATTTGCTTTTCCCGAAAATCGTGAATTAATTTGATGACGAAATCGAGAATAAATGTGGTCTGTTTGTCGTAATTTCCATCCCCATATCAAAATAACGAGGTTATACAGACCAAACGATCCAATACTTTTGTTTTACGAAAATATATTTTTACTTACGATTCAAGTGGAAATCAAATGGATTAATGAGTTTTTAGTATCTCATTTAATTAATTAATTTAATAATAAAAGGCTCTTTTAATAATATTTATCACAGCGTCCGTGTCAGTTTAATCGACAGTTATTGTCAAAAGCTATAGATTATTTGTATAAAACCTTAATGTGAAGGGGCTATTAAGAAGAAAAAAAGAAGTGATAGTGTTGAAATCATACTTAACCACAAGATTTATTAATTAGGTTATCCCCTAATTAAGAGTACCCACTTTATAGAAGGTGGGTATGTTTCATACTACTTGATACAGACCCCCTTTTATCAAATTATTAACATCCGGCTGAAACTTCGTAAACAGCTTCATCACATCGTAACCAACAAATATTTTGTTTATGAAAATTCTCGGAATCAGGGCGTTTTCAAAATGGAGGTTGGCAAACTTTGTCTATTTAATTACGTACTAAAAATTCGTAAATACCCATTTGCTTTCTACCTGGATCGTAAGATAATTTGACCACAAAATCCAGATAAAAAGCCTTCAAAAATATTGAGCCCTTTGGCTTGACCTACATCCCCAAATTTTCAAAATAAAGAGTTTATATAGGACAAACGTTCTAATATTTTTATAGGCCACCTTTTTCATCGATTTTGTGATCAAATTATCGTGTTTATAGGTACAAGAAACACGTAAATTCCTATTTGTTTTCAACATTAAGCGTAAGATAACTTGAGCAAAAAGTCGAGAAAAAAGGTGGCCTTCAAAAATACTGAGCCGTTTGGCCTATATAATCTATTTATTTTGACAATTTGGGGTGTAGGTTACGCTAAACGGCTTAATATTTTTGAAGGCCACCTTTTTTCTCGACTTTTTGCTCAAGTTATCTTACGCTTAATGTTGAAAACAAATAGGAATTTACGTGTTTCTTGTACCTATAAACACGATAATTTGATCACAAAATCGATGAAAAAGGTGGCCTATAAAAATATTAGAACTTTTTTGTCGACTTTGTGCTTACAAGAATATTCGTAAATAAAATATTTGTAGGTTACGATGAGATGAAGCTATTTACGAAGTTTCAACCGAATGTTAATCATTTGGTAAAAAGGGGTCTGTGCCACGGACTATCAAGAGGGACTCCCGATCCCAGAGTCGATCGACCGCTGATTTAAAAAAATAAATGATTACCTGGGACCCTGAGCATAAGAGAAAAGGGCCTCACTCATTGTACTACTCCGCTCCTAGTGGGGTTTTATTGAGGTTAAATACATACTTACAATATATTATTGAAGTTATCGAATTCCATTCCGATTTGTGAGAATACGTTATGCATACTATTAACTTTCTTTTTTAAGTGGCATCATATCGGCGAAGATATGATAAAGAATTTGAGATCAAAAATATGAAAATTAAAAAGGATAAAAATACTTCTTCACAGATTATGTTATCACCCAATGCATTTTCTTGTGCGACCTTTCCCCCTCCCCTGATTCTTCTAAAAAAATGCCAACTTGATCTCCATACCTGGTGTAATTAACCTCACATCATTTTGAATGTGTTCAAGAATAGTCGAATAACTTCCTTCTATAATTTCTTATTTCAATGATAAAATTATAGTCCGCGATAAAAATCCCTTTTATTAAATTATTACCACTCGCCTAAAACATCGTGAATGGCTTCATTTAAACCTAACCTAAAACTTTTTAATTTACGAAAAGTCTCGAAAATAGGACGTTTTCAATCTAAACATAAGTAAAATTTGTCTATTTAATGATGTAATGAAAAATCCTGAAAACACATTTGCTTTTCCCTAAAATCGTAAGATAATTTGATCAGAAAATCGAGAAAAAAAGGTGGCCTGCAAAAATATTGTTCCGCTTGGCGTGATCTACATCCCCATGTCAAAATGAAAATATTACATAGACCAAACGGCCTAATATTTTTGTATTCTTGAATTTTTATTGCCTCATTAAATTAATTAATAAAGAAAAAATAGTTGTAGGTTATGATACCATTCACGAAGTTTTAGACGGGTGTTAATAATTTTATAAAAAGGGATCTGTATAGTGAACTATAATATTCTTATACACAATTAAAATAAAACTAGTATGATAATCACAATAGTTATATTTAGTTCATGTTCTTACAGGATGATAGATAATTTCTCGTAATTTATAACGCTTAAATTAAATGCTTAAACTCGTAAATTATAAAGCTTAAAACATGATATTTAATATACGTACATAATTTTCCAGTATATTACAAAAGACATTAGTAATTTGTCTTAATATTCGTGCTTGAACATAACATTTACATTTATATAAATATAGTATTAACGGGGTTATTCATAGGTTCCGTTATGAATTTTAATACTCAAAAACTTTCCAAAATTCCGGAGGCTTGTTCAGTGTTTACTGGTGACATGCTAGCAATTAGAGAAGCTCTTAAACAAATAGAGACAAGTGAAACTACCAATTGGGCAGTGGTGACAGACTCTATGAGTTCATTACTAGCTATTGAACATAACAGGCCCAAAACCTCTCTCGCAAAAGATGTAAGAAACGTTTGGTGGCTACTAAGGGAGAAGGGCAAAGAAGTAGTGTTCATTTGGGTCCCTTCGCATTGTGGGATCATAGGTAATGAACGAGCCGATCAAGCAGCCAACATGGCAAGAAAGCCGGATACAACGTCCGTTGAATCAATTAATGAAATCCCTCTAGAGGATTACGTTAAAAAAATTAAGGAGAATGTGTGGAATATGTGGCAAAACAAGTGGGAACAAGGAGAATCGAAATTAAAAGAAATTAAACCCCACTGTTTAAAATGGGAAACCTCGCACCGAACATCTCGAAAAGAGGAGACAGCCCTTTGCAGACTGCGAATTGGACATTGTGAGTTCTCGCACTCCTACCTACTAAGAGGACTTGATCCTCCGACCTGCGAGAACTGCAATGTCCAAAGGACAGTAAAGCACATTATTCAAGAATGGCCTACATTTGATCCTACAAGGAAAAAGTTAGACATGGCACAGAGTCTAAAAGAAAACTACAAGACCATGAAAGTGCAGTTAAAAAACTTTAAGGTTCTTAAAAGTAATAAAATTCTACAACAGAGTGTAATTCAAAGGTGTTGCCAATGACCCTACAGGGTAGAGGCAACAAAAAAAAAAATCAAATCAAATCAATCATAGGTTTCGTTTAGACGATCAAGTCTACGTAAGATTTTAATAGCATGTAGTAGTTTAAGGGTCGCAAACAAGTAGTCAAGACGTGATATGTGACAAATTGATAAAATAACAGTTCACGTCCCGGAGTCTTTTAAATCCCCGACCTCACCCCCTGGCCCGGGAAAACCTCGTATAGCCTTAAAGGCGAGGAAGGGGAGGACCCTCCAAAAAAGTAGTCAAGACGCAGTTTTAAGGAAAATCATGAATTATCTCATATTAGAAAATACCTCACAAGTGACACTTACCTCCCCTCCTCCCCTATATATTTTTTTTTATCGAGATTTTATTATTGTTTTTTAAAAAATAAAAAAAAATTTCAAATTATATAAAATACGGTAATAGATATAAATTATAATTAGTGTTAAAATGTAGCAAGTTACACCGACCAATATTTTGTTAATATAAAATAAGTGTTCCTTAAGATTCATTACCTCTCTATTATATAAAAAAAGTTTTTAGTGACTTTCATATTTTATTTTATTATTAGTAGAGAACGAGATAACAGAAGCTCAACTTGGCGAATATTTCACGAATTATACAGCTGTTCATTTATTTACATATGTGTTGAACCACTGTTACCTCTTACTCTCGTAATACAAAATAAAGATTTTAGACTAAAAATTTGTGGGGAAATGGTATTTTCATCTTGAGATGGTAGTTTGATTTTACCCAGATGGCAGCAATTATTTTTCAATCTAGACATTTCCTCTTGAATACAATATATTAATTATTATTTTATATATAATATTATTTATATTATATTGTGATATAATTATAATTATTATGAAATAGAAAAGTAAACACAATATAACGCAGAATGAAAGTTTAAGAAATATAAGACCCAAATTATTACTGGGCTCATATGAAGCTGAACAAGTTATATTATGGTTACAAATTAGCAATAAGAATAATTATAATTATATAATAATATAAATTGACAATAAGAAGTTAAACATTAGTCCGAACTGTGGTTTCGTTCATTGTATTTTATGTTGATAAAAACTAATAAAATCACTACAGAATACATGTAAATTAAACCCTTCTCCCCCGTTTTCTTTTATAAAAATATATTGGGAATATCAAATGACTTACCTTTAATACAATATCTGTATTTGTAGGCTAACATTTTGAATTTGGTCTATCTCTCAATTCTTCAATCAAATAGAAATTCAGGTATCTGATGATTCGGGACTGTAAGTAGTCTAACAATATCTCCGTGAAAACGCGAGCGTATATTACAAAAAAAATATATATATTTCTATGCACTAATATCAACTTATAAATAGTATTTCGAACTTAAAATAAGCACAGATCTACTTGTGTGTTCTCGTCAAGTACACTCGTCCTCAACTAACACAGATACTTCTCGAAAAGCTTTTCTAATGATTCTAGCGATAAGGAGCTTTAACTATCGAACTAGTGTCATAAACAGAACGATTTAGAAGAGCTTTAGCAAAACAGATTATGGCTCTAAAGATAGAACGGATAGAGAGAGTGCCGATAAACATTGTTCTACGTTAACAACCACAACTAAATATCGACAATCATCAACCAAAATAGTCCATGAAATGTGAGGTCATGCTTCATAAACAATTAATCTTTTGCTATTTTTAATAAATTTATATTATTAATTACGTATTACGTTTTTTTTCGTTTATTATTTTCAATAATGAATCACTGTATTCGTTCAAAAAAATAAAAAATTTAACTCCCCTAAAAAGAGATAATGAGTATACCTATTTGAATTTAAGCTAATACAGGTCTGTCAGGTAATAAGTCCAATATAAGGCTCCTTCATGTACAATATCTTGGACAGAAAACTGTCTGGAAACACACCAGACGACAAAAACAACTCACATCTCTAAGACTACAGATCTTCTCTCAACTTACAAAACTAACGGCTAATCTACACTAATATAATAAGACATAAGGAGTAGAACTTTTGGGTTCTGAAAAACACGTTCAAATAAACAAAACCGCACAGTCCAAAATACTTCGAAAAATCGTAAATGTACCCTGGTATATTTCAAATCATTCTTTATACAATGACATGAACATACCAACAGTATAATCCAACATATCTAGATATATAACAAATACATCACATTCCACACTTCGACTATTAATCACGCTAATCCACTTGTCCTCTCTCTTCTTTCCTCTCTGTTATCTGGAGAGCCTCAAAGAAGACTAAAAAGGCAGTGGCCTCGAGATCTTTCACAATATAAATAATTTTCAAGAAATTGCAGACAGAACTAACAGCACATTTGCTAGATGCGTTGTAAATTTAATGTAAAATAAAATAAATAAATAAAAGGCTCTACTAGTTGACACAGTATAAATTTCCAGTATAAATTAAAAAAAAAAGGTAAAATAATCTAAACAGATTCTAAAAAAAAAATAAAACAATAATTTCGAGATGAATCGTAGTAGTTAAAGAGATATTGAAAAACCAAGACAACTCTTGGTCTTGTGCACTCAGTCTTGGTCTTGTCTGGCAACAGTATTGCAGTTACCTATTAGCTTATTACTACAGTGATATTACTATAATTTTCAGACAGGAGTAACCTAAGTAGCCCGAATTAAAAATTAGTAGAGTTAAATGCTAAAGTATATTGGTTACACCAATTCATTACATGTAGTAACTAAGATTGTCAAATATTAGTCACTATTTTGCCTTAATTCTTATTCAAAAAATTGATTTTTTTTTTTACCAATCTTGGTCTTCCGAACTGCAATACCAAGACCGATTAAACTGACACCAAATCATATTCAAACCCACCTTGGTTTTTCTGCCAGGTGTTTGGTCATTGAGAGAATAGGTGTGAGAACTGTATTTGTACTGTTGAACTAAATCTATACTTTTGGAGCCCATGAACCATTTTTCTTTACGTGATGGCTTACCACCATTGCGAAAGACCATTATTTTAGATTTTTCGAGATTTATTTTAGATTTCATTTTTTACAGTGTTCGTCTAGGGAATTTATATTACTCTGTAATGTCGCTGGATGTGAAGATTGGAGAACAATATCATCCTCAAGAGCCAGATACTTAATTTTACAATTTTCCTCAACACAAATACCACGGGATGTGTCCCTGTGTCATGAAATTCAGTACCCTCTCAGTACTACAATAAAACTGACAAAGATATATATATTTTTTATAAAAATTTGTAGTTTTAACATTTTTTTGTCTTTTAATTGTTTTAGTTACTCAATTGCTTTGCCTGACAATCATGACAGATTTCTGTTGGAATTCTACAGTTTTTTTCACCTAGTGACCTATTGTATATTTACTAATTACAGATAATAATTGTAAACAGCATGCCTTGTCATTTGTACATAGCGCGTGTAGGGGCCTCCCTATTCGACCAACTATCAGAGAGTTGATAGTTTGTAGATAAGCTTTTGAAAAAATATGAGAAAACAAAACAGCCTACTCCTTATCTTTGACACTATTTAACTGAGAGAGAGATAGTGAGATTTAGAGAGGATGAAGGGAATGAGTTCATTTATCTCTTTGGATTCAGTTTTTTTTTTATGTTTTTTTTTCCTTCAAAGCAATCTTAATACAGATAATAGCTTGCTCATGATCGTTCTCTAATTAAATTAACAAATGGACCACAATATCCATAAATCAAAATAAAATATAAACATTGTTTTATGGTAGGTGTTTCGAGACTTCATAGCTGTATGCTGAGCAGTAATGGCCGTCGAAAATCAATATGATCAAAATGTCGATATTTTCCTTCCGGTAATCGACATTTTACCATCGATAGTATCTACTTCGATATCAATTAATAAAAAAATAGAAATTAAAATTATCGTTTTCGGAAAGCGCTAGTAGTTATATATATGAATATGGTAGTTAGAAAAAAATATATACTCATTTTGCCTGTTTCATATAGACTAGTGTGTAGTAGAGGAATATATCGATATTTTGATAATATCGACTACCGATGGCCATCCCTAAGAAGAGTTAAATAGGGAAAAATATTCATCTCAAATTATGTAAAAAATTATATTATGTGATCTTGTCACCTAATAGTACTCGTGTTTTCATCAAAACGTATTGCAAAACTTTTATTTCTTGGTTTTCCATGATCTAAGATGTATAATAATAAATATAAATACCTAATTACACTTTTTATTTCTAAAAAAATATTAAAAATAATGATTTTTTGATTATTCCTCACCTAAAGTGATTAATTAAAATGTGTATTTTTACTATAAGCTCTCTATTACAGGAATTGATCAGTAAATATACACTGACAGGCAAAAAATTCCACCCACTTGATTTTTGCATGTTTTCATCTACAAATATTTCTGCTTTGGTTGGTCTATTGTTTTTAATGAATAAATAGGCAATCTTTTTGTTTGTTTCCAATTAGGAATGTTAATATAGAGGACAATAACCCTTATCCTTAATTCAATGAAATGATTCCAGATTCCAATGTTAACTTTCTATGGAATCAAAATGTTTATTCAGTATCATTAGTTCAGTGCCGTTTCTTGCAGCACATTTCGTAGTCTCCGGCTTTTAATTTTTTCAATATTAAGTTTAAAAATGCCTCTTAGTGCTGAGGATGTTGCGCGTGGTGTGCCACTTATTGATGATGTCCATTAGATATGCCATCCAGCTAATGCCATCGGAGTTCCATATGACACCGTCAGGCGTTTTCGGGAGACTAGTTCTTACAATAGAAGGCCCGGTTCTGGACGGCCTAGGGTAACAGAACCACGGCATGACCGGTTTTTTACTTTGAGAATTTTACGAAACCGGCACCTTACCGTTGTTCAAGCGATTCATCAGCTCGAAGAAGTTCGAGGTGTGCAAATTTCTGAACGTACCGCTCGGCGAAGATTAAATGAGTATGGATTAATGGCTTTTCGTCCAGTAAGAGGACCAGAGTTGACCAGAACTCGCATAGTAATACGGCTGGCTTTTGCTCGAGAACACAGCCTTTGGACTATGGACGAATGGAGTGCTGTTCTTTTTACAGATGAGTCAAGATTCGCTCTTCGATCTCCAGACGGGCGTGAAAGCCCAAATGTCGCCCGCATAGTGCAGACGTTCCTTCAACAGAACAATATTGAGGTTTTAGCCTGGCCAGCACGTTCTCCAGATTTGAACCCCATTGAGCATTTATGGGATAACCTCGGAAGGCGATTAAGATCGCGTGCAACACTTCCTGATAAACTGCAGGACCTTGAAAGGGCTCTTCGGGAGGAATGGGCTATCCTCCAGCAAAGGGACATTTCCCGACTGGTGGAAAAGTATGCCGAGGCGTCTTCAAGAAGTAGTGAAGGCAAGAGGAGGAAACATGCGCTACTAAACGATGATGTAATTAATTTCTTTTAGAATAATAATGGTTCGTTTTTCAATTTTTTTTTCTCTAATCTTTCTTACCCAATCACATTTTGATTATTAATTGTAAAAAAGAGTATAAAATTCCATAAATACTAAATAATATCTACAAATACCATGTATCTTATACAAATACAACTTTACAGAAATATTTTTAGATGAAAACATGGAAAAATCAAGATGGTGGAATTTTTTGCCTGTCAGTGTATTTACAATAAAATTGTAATACCGTTAAACTGTGTTGAGTTGCTAACTGACACAGTATACTAATCTATCTGCTTGACAATATCTAAAAAATCAGCTGACAAACTAAATGTTCCTGATATCCTGATGTTTACTTTTTCAAGAAAACAATTTAAGAAATTAGCAGGTTTTTTTATTTCCATTGTAAATTTTAAGACTAGAAACATTCATCTCTTATACAAATGGATCAATTCCTATAATAGAGATCTTAGTAAAAAACACATTTTTATTATTCATTTATGTAAATTTCATGTTCCACTTAAATAACATTAACAACTAATTTTCAACCTCCACTTAATTGATATATTTTTTTTATTATTTCTTAATGATATTTACAACATTATTAAAGAAATACATTTAGTAAATTTTAACATATGGATATAATGACGTGAAAACACTTGCTGAGTAATTACCCAATGGTAGCACTCTAATGATATGTCTATATTAGGAGATCACGAGGCCATCTTCTTTTCAGACGCCTCGGAGGGTTATCGGGAATTGAAGAGGAAGCAAGGTTAGAAACGAGAGGGTTGGGATGATTCTGAAATTTATTATGGAAGGATAGGTATCTGGATTGGGCCAGATCTGAAACATAAGAAACATTAAGGTCATTATGGATGGTTTTATTTGTAACAAAGTAGGGAGCATTGAGGATTTTACGAAGGATTTTGGATTGTAAGGATTGGATGCGAGAGGAATTTGAAGGTTTGGTGGAGCCCCATAGCTCAACTCCGTAAGTCCAAATAGGTCTTATTATAGTCATGTTTATGAGTCTTTTGTGATTAATTGGAAGTTTAGAGCGTTTGTCTAGTAAGTGCTGAAGTAATCGGAAACGTCTGGTGAATTAATTGATATAGACTTAAACTTATTGAAAGATTTTTTTTCTAAAAGGAGAATATCTGTAGTTGGAAGATGAAAAAAGAAAATCGGAAATAATTTATGATTTTTTTTTAAAACAGAACTTCGTCTAGTTTAACCTCTCAAAAGTCCTTTTTAAATAAGTAAAGACAATGTCCATTCCCATTTGGAGCAAGTTTTGACTAGTTTACAGTAAAACATAATTACTTAAATTAAATATTTTTTTTAGTTATCACTTCTTAAAGACCTACAAGGTACTTAATGCCTAACGAAAAAAACACTTCTCTTTGACAACTTTGCTCTAGTAAATAATTTTTATTTGTCAATTTTTTGCAAATAAGTTTGTATTTCTTTTATGAATACAAACTTAATATTAACTATAATAAATAAACTATAAATAATAAGCTTAATATATCACGTGACGATATAGTGGAAGTATGTCAAATTATCCGGTGTCAGAAAGTCTGGAAACTCGAACTCGTCTTACTTAAGTGTGTTAGTCTCGTGATAAGCACGTGTATACAATTGTCTTGAGTATTAGTGAATACTACAATAAAACCAAGGTTATGCGTGGTCAGGGTCTTAGTCATGGTTGATATATAATAAATAATCAATAATACCCTGTCTTTTTTATATATAAATTTTAATACAACAATTTATAAGGCATAAAAATAAACCTTGTTTAAAACTAAAATATAAAATAATAAATTTTAATTAATTTATCTCTAGTCTCGGAATTATCTCGTGTTCCAATTCTTCAAAAATAATTACTTGTTTACAACAACTTTTGTTTTTTCGTAAAACATTTTCAGAGATCAAAATAATTTTGATGAATGATTGAGTTGCTCAACAAGAAATATGGATTCAGAAACCAAGAGATAATGATTTTTAAAGGTCCAAATAACTACGGGATATATTAAATCATTTATCAACTAAATCATTGGTACTAATTTGAAAAAATAATCTAGATTATTTTATTTTTATCTCTTATCAGATTTTGTAATATTTCATTAAAATAAACATGATTAATAATATTCAATCATAATTCCGTTTTATCATTGACTGCCGTAAATTGAATCTCTGTTTTCTCAAAAACATGTTGTTTACTTTAAGATGGTGCATTTAGAATTTAATAATCTTGAACAGTTTTTGAGAAATTATTTCGTATACATTACAAAACGTGACCACATTGAGAAAAACCCAAAATTGACCTTAACTCCTTTTTGGTTCAAAATCAAAAGAACTTTTTTGTTGGAATTTTTTTCTAGAATCACCCCTCTCCCCACCTTTGTTTGACCATTAAGAACTGAGAAACCTTCTATAAATGCATGATTATTCATTTTATTTACAATTTTTTTTTAAATAATGATTACTCGAAGTCATCCAAAGTGGTAATTAAACTGTGTTTTTTACCAATGTCTCTATTATAGGAATTTTCTGTTTTACATTTTATTCTAAGATTCCCAATTTAATACTTATGTCACCTTTTTTGATTATGTTTACTTCATCATTCCACACTTTGTAACGGTTATTATTATTTATCTCTTAGTTCTTACTGTTGTCATTACTCTACCAACTTCTTTTTTTTACCTACACTATTCATGTTTCTCATACCTTATTATCTGGTTCTTTTCTTAGCTCTGATGAAGGCCTGAACTTCAGGTCGAAACGTCGGCAAATGCCAAATAAATATTATCATTCATTTTTGCCTTCTTATTTGACTGATCATCCCAACTATTCTTCTCTTCATTATTCACTACAGTCAACCATTTACCCACAATTATTATAGGAATTGTTTAGTATTTATAAATGACCAACTAAATATTTCTAATTCTAATATTTATGATAGTCTTCCTGGCTTTTAAGCAGTGATGCGACTGGGAGAGAAGCTCTGGGATCTCCTTGAGCCCTGCCTTGCCTTTCACGTGAGAGCGGCAAGGCATGGTTCAGAGTTCTCTAGGTTGAATGTAAATATTGTACATAAGAATGAATATGTGTCAACTGTTTTTTTTTCTTTCTTTACTATTCTTTGAATTTATTTTTTTCCTTTTTATTTTTTTTTCTTCTTTTATTTTAAAGTATATATTTTTACTTGAACGTTTTCTTCTTATTTTTTTCTCAATTTATATTTTAAATTGTATATAAAATGTATGAATGTAAACATATAGCTATAATGTTCAATGCTCTAGATTGTGGCAGATTGTATTGTTTTCTTCAATAAAAAGCTTCTAATAAATATTTATGATTAAAATAAATAAACCTGCTGATTGCTTCAATTATTTTCATGAAAACGTAAATATTATGATAAGAAACATTCAGTTGGTCATTTGTAAATACAGTAAAATTGTATTAAAATATACAATTCTTTTATTTCCTTGTAAGGTTTGAAAGCTCAGGAATGACACTCTAACGTCTTAAGTAAAAAGTACACATAATTTAAAATATTGATTTTCCAAGTATAATATCACAATTATACGAAAGGTATATCTTACAAACATCGTGTTTTATCTTCTATTTTTTTCTTAGATATCTGTTTGATATCAGTAATAATCAAACTTTGATAAAAATAAAATCCATAAATATATAATATGATTGAAAATATATTGATTTTAAATGAACCCTATTATCTATTAGAAATAGCCTTCCAAATTGATAATTATTTGTTTACACGTTCATTACATATTACGACGTAGAATATTAATGCAATATCATTAGCAATATAAATCGTTTATCAGATCTGAGGTAATCATTTCATGCACTACTCATTATCAATTCCAAGAAACCTAGTTCATTATCGATATAAAAAAATAAATTGGCTTACGACTGTAAACGATACAAGTATCATATTGCGACATAGAAACTATATTCACCTATTTTCTGTTTCATCTTTCAGTTGAAGTTCGAAATTATTTTAAAATACCAACGCGCACAAGTCACTGTCTTTTACCACTGGCTGTGAACGACTGGCTTGATGAAGGATTTGGCGATCAGATATTGCTTTATTTATTGCCTTAGGTATACTACAACAGGTATAATACACCATTAATCTACCTTAATTTTCAAAGAAATAATTCAAATAACAAAATATATACATATATTTTTTTTCCTTATCGGCCCAAGACTTCACTGAATGTTCTATAATGCCCCAAAAACAAAGCAAAATTATATATTTTATCTGTCTTTTTTATCTTTACCTCGGAAGTAAAGAACATTATGTCTATTTTTGTATTTGTTCTGTGGGGCCAATTTTCCCTAACTTTGAGCTAATTATTATTTTTTTTAGTTATATATAAGACACAGATATACAACTAATGAAAAGTTGTATTATTCGCCAAAAGATGAAAGTAAAATTCGCCAAAAAAATACTAAAAAGAAATTACCGCACTCCTTTCTCAAACATTGTTTATTTCATAATTTGTTTTTAATTGTAATTTATCGAAATGTTGGCACAGAGAGAAAAAAGTTGAGACCCCCAAAATAAAATTATCTAACATCAACTGAACTCATATTCAAATTTTTAGCTCTAAAATTCGATTTGGAGAGTTTGCAGAGATGTGCCAAGTCTTAAAACTACAAAAAAAATTTGAGCTATGAGAAAATAAATTCTATACCCTAAAAAAGGAAATTTTCAGCTCTCTGAGTCTAGTTATAGGTGAAGTAAAGGTGGACAAAAGATATTATATGTATATTTAATATGTATAAAATACAAGAATCGTGCAATAAATAAAAAAATGTCCGAAATGTAAATACATAATATTTAAATTTCATTATCACATAATAATCAATACCAATATTAAATTACGACGAAAACTTGAAAAACTTTAACATCTTGGAAAATCAAATAACTTCAAGCAGGAAGTTAACTTAGAAAGGGTTGTAAGTTGGAGTTGGGCATGTAAATTAAAACAACAGAGTAAAACTGAATTCGACACTTTAGTTTTTAGCAAAATCTAACAGAAAGCGCTCCAGTCTATTCAAGTCGAGAGAGAGAAATTTATTTGTTCAGAACTAAATTTTAGACATAATTATACCTAATACGAAATTAATAAAAATGTATTTAGGTAAGAGGAACAGATATTAACATTTGATGAACAATTTATTTATTTTTCAATTTTAGGTATAATTACAAACAAAGATTAATACAAATAAAAAAGAACCGAGAAATAAAACACACATTTGATTTCAATTCTGAGAAAAAAAAACATTTTGGGTAACAGACAATATGTACCTGAAGTCATGCAATATGGTCGGTGTATGTATGTCTGAGTGTGACTGGACATTCTAGATCGAAAATGAAACATCGTATAAATTTGAAATTTCATATTTAAGGCATGCCAAGGATGTAACAACATTTTTTTCCCAACAAAAAATCGGTTAACCGAAATTGCCAATTTATATTATTGATTTTCCACATTTTTATAATTTTCTTGATAACGGCTCAAATAATTTTGATTCAAATCCTTATTCTTATTGATGGTTTGTAATATGGTGTAGGTTTTATCCTCATTCATATAGTTTAACTTGCCTATATTCTTTAATGCCGAATTTTCAAAATGGCTTCTTTTAAAGTACCTTGAAATTTGAATTATTTTACAATATCTCGTGGTTAGTAATAATAAGAAATGACAAAATATAAACAACGAGTATACAATACGACGAACTAAAAATATATAATGCATGGAATTGTCTATTTAGAATTTTAAAATTATATTAGAGTACTAGAACAATGGGTAGTTGTTTACAGCCTATTCATGTCATTATATGTCTACCTTCAAATTTACAAGATGTGTTTTTTTTTTTTTTTTTGTTTGTTTATTATTTTCAATAATGAACCATCGGTCAAAAACTTAACCCCCTCTCAAAATTAGAGGTTTTAAGTTCCAGGATACGTAGATTGAAATTTTTTTGGCTGTCCGCCGTACGCCGTCCGCGCATTTTCTCCAAAACTACTGGAGCGATTTTTTTCAAGTTTGGATATAAAATCAGAGGTCACTCGAGAATGATCCTCCTTCATCGACATTGCTATCCGCCTTTTACTTTCAAAATGGTGGCCGAAAAACCCGCATTGCTATAGACTGGATCCCCTTAACGAATGTACCGATTTCAATGAAACTTCGCTAAAGTCCTTTAAATTTATCTACATGACATACTTCAACGAAAAGAAACTGGAACAAAAGTTACAAGGGATGGTAAAATTAAATTTCGAATAACTCAAAAGTATACACTTTTTTGTCTACGGAATTTCCTAAAAAGCAAAAAAAAAAAAAATCGTTAAAATCGGACAATTAGGAGCCTCTAGTTTTTTTTTATATGTTCTACTGCAAAGTTTATATCCTTTATTTTGGATTTAAATTTTGAATGTGTTACTAAATTAATGCTATTTTTTTAGCATATTACTAATGACTAAAAAAATTCCAATAATTGGAATCACCTTATATTTATTTTTCTTTGTATCTAGGAAGGTAATGTCACTTTAAATGTATAATTGTTTGGAAATAATAAACCATTGTGAAATAATTTGCAGCGTTAATTTAATACAGTTGTAAATATCACAACTAAATAAAAAAATATGGGAAAAACATTACATATCCACAAAATTAACTATAAATCTAAATTCTGGAAAACATTAATTATTAATATAATATTTTATTATTTTTATTGAATGAAACTGTTCATAAAGCATTACTGTTTTAGGAAATGTACAAAAATAGCAGGGCGTCCCCGTTAATATCACCACCCACGTATTAATCTTAGATGTCAGCTGATCGCTTGCCAAGCAGTTTGCCAGCTGATATTAATTAGTCAGCTTCTTTGCTTCTGTCATCAAGGTTGTGCCCTTCGTAATTTTTAATCATATATTTTTTTTAAAAATTTGGAAAACGTTTTTCTGAATACTTGAATATAGCTAATGATACAACTTACATAAACTGAACGAAACTATGAAACAAATCGAGCAACAAACAAAACCGAAAAAAAATTACTGTTGTCGAGAAATATTTTCTACAATAAATTATGTCGAAATTTCTATCACAAATAAGCTTAGACATTTTCATTAAATGGTGTCCTAAATTTTGTTTGGATTTACTCATTTTGAATTATTTCATTTTTTTTTTTGGTTTATTATTTTCAGCAATGAACCAAAGGTACTTAGTTAAATGTCCTAAAAAATAAATAAAGTTTCATCGAAATCAAAGCACCATTAGCACTATTACTATTTTAAAAATTTTTATTTTATTATTTTCAATAATGAACCATTGTGATCTAACAAAAAATTCAAAAACTTAATCCCATCTCAAAATTTGAGGTTTTGCGTTTCAGGATACGTAGAATTCGAAAAACGAAGACAAATTTTGTTGTCCATCCAGCGTTTTCTACTAAACTACTAAACCGACTATTTTTTTAATTTGGATTTAAAATTAGAAGTCACCCAAGGATGTTCCTCCTTCATCGACATTTCTACCCGACTTTTCCTTTCAAGATGGCGACCGAAAAACCGGCATTGCTATCGTCTATAGTATCTAAACGAATTATTTTTCTCGATGTACTTTAAATTTATCTATATAACATACTTCAACGAAAAGAAGCTGCAAAAAATGTAACGAGGGAGTATACACATTTTTGTAGATATTGTGATAAGATGTTTCAAAGGTACTTAGTTAAATGTCCTAAAAAATAAATAAAGTTTCATCGAAATCAAAGCACCATTAGCACTATTACTATTTTAAAAATGTTTGTTTTATTATTTTCAATAATGAACCATTGTGATCGAAAAAAAAATTCAAAAACTTAATTCCATCTCAAAATTTGAGGTTTTACGTTTCAGGATACGTAGAATTCGAAAAAGGAAGACAAATTTTGTTGTCCATCCAGCGTTTTCTACTAAACTACTAAACCGACTATTTTTTTAATTTGGATTTAAAATTAGAAGTCACCCTAGGATGTTCCTCCTTCATCGACATTTCTATTCGTCTTTTCCTTTAAAGATGGCGACCGAAAAACCTGCATTGCTATATACTATAGGGCCTAAACAAATTATTTTTCTCGATGTACTTTAAATTTATCTATATAACATACTTCAACGAAAAGAAGCTGCAAAAAAAGTAACGAGGGATGGTAAAAATTAGATTCCGAATAACTCAAAAAGTATACACATTTTTGTAGATATTGTGATAAGAAAAACCTAAATTGCGTTTATTTAATTTTCTATTCTCAAATATCAGGGCCTATATATATACTTTATTTATCCTGAGATTACGAGTCCCTTTATAATGATACAGAAAGACAGAAATATGGGCTAGCCTCAGAGATACATAAAATATAATCATAACGTAAATAAATAGTCTTAATGAAAAAATTATATGTTATTTTCTAATTTTGATCAGTTAATGATAATAAAAAAGAAATTGAAAAACGTGAAGTAAAATAATTGAGAACGATATAATAGTTTACATATTTACAGTAATTTCTATTTACAATTTTGTGAGGATTAGATGGATAAGAAATGATTGAACAGGAGGGATTTAAAGGTGGGGAGGTTATTGGAGTGAATTGAATAGACGAATTATGCCCTAATTCAGAGAATTTTAGCAAATAAAATATTTGTCGATTACGATGAGATGGAGCTATTTACGAAGTTTCAGGTGGATGTTAATAATTTGATAAAAGGGTTCTGTACCACGGACTATAACCATCCTTTGAATAAAGATATTTTTTTCTCCCAATTTAAAAATTATCTGTTAATCATTTTCGAAATTTCATCATTCAGGAGAGGGAGAAGATAAAAGAGAAAGTTTTAATCTCATTAATACCTAGATTATTTTCCTCAAAGAGATAAAAATCCCAAGGAGATTTTTTTATCCGGTGACATTGGTTATACATTCCGATAATACACAAGTACCGTCTTCAATGTTAACTCATTGACCTATTTTAGTATTATCTTGTCTTTTATCGAAAATAATCGATAAATTTCATATATTTTTCGTTGATAAGTGCTTACATTTAGCAGTTGTATAATTAAAAAAATAAGAATACATTGTGATTGTTTAAGTATTTAGCTTCCATCATTCACATAAACAAAAAAAAATTATTTTTCTATTTTATAGGGGATTCATACCAAAAGCCTCTTCCCATCATAGATCCACCAGTGGTTGGAACTATGGCTTGAACGGTGATATTTAAAAAACGCTACAAATTATTTCACAATGGTTTATTATCTCCAAACAATTATACATCTAAAGTAACATTACCTTCCGAGTTACAAAGAAAAAAAAACAAAAGGTGATTCCAATTATTGGACTAAACTGTTTTTCTTTAATCATTAGTAATATGCTAAAAAAAAAATAGCATTAGTTCAGTAACACTTTTAAAATTTAAAAACCAAACGAAGGATATAACTTTTGGAGTAGAACACATAAAAAAAAACCGGAGACCATATCTTTGCTCCTAATTATCCGATTTCAACGATTTTTTTTTGTTTTTTAGGAAATTATGAACTATATGAAAAACTTAAACAATATCAACAAAAAAGTAAAAACTTTTCGAGTTATTTGGAATTTAATTTTACCATCCCTCGTAACTTTTTTTCCAACTTCTTTTCGTTGAAGTATGTTATATAGATAAATTTAAAGGGAATCGAGAAAATGACTTTAGCGAAGTTTCATTGAAATCTGTACATTCGTTTAGGAGCTACAGTCTATAGCAACGCAGGTTTTTCGGCCGCCATTTTGAAAGTTAAAGGCGGAGAGTAATGTCGATGAAGGAGGATCATCCTCGGGTGACCTCTGATTTTATATCAAAATTTGAAAAAAAAATAGATCCAGTAGTTTCGGAGAAAATGCGCGGACGGCGGACGGCGGACGGACAAAAAAAATTTTATTCGTTTTTCGAATTCTACGCGTCTTGAAACGTGAAACCTCAAATTTTAAAAGGGGGTTATGTTTTTGAATTTTTTGGTCGATTATAATGTTTCATTATTGAAAATAATAAACCAAAAGTAATATTTATATTATTATTATTTACTAATGCGGACCAAAACCCATTTTACAAATTTTACAACTGTTTATTTAATTGTGGTGCTCGTTGCTCAAATTGTGTAACTGAAATTCACATGTATTCTGTAGTTCA
Source organism: Nezara viridula (assembly GCA_928085145.1). NCBI lineage: Eukaryota > Metazoa > Arthropoda > Insecta > Hemiptera > Pentatomidae > Nezara > Nezara viridula. The sequence goes on from OV725082.1 coordinate 124,634,062, forward strand.
AATTGTATTATCAATTTACAAATTTTTTCAACATAATATAAACTGAACGAAATTACAGTTCGTGCATTTCTTTTAATTTCTTTAAAAATCTATATTATACATCGCGTCTTATTACCAATTTATAAAATTATAATTATTCTTATAGACTCGGTCGGACTCTATCAAAAGAAGCAGGGCAAATCGGACTACAGGTCAATGTAGATAAAACAAAATACATGATATTTAGCCGAAACATCCACCCTAATAACATGATCTGCGTGGACTCTAAGTCATTCCCGAAAGTAGACAGATTCAAATACCTCGGCTCCACAATAACCTCAATAAATGATCAACTAACAGAGTTAGACCAACGAATAACAAGTGCGAACAGATCTTTTTTCTCTCTTTCAAAGGTACTGAAATCCAGAAAAATCTCCAGAAATCTCAAAATAAGGGTATACAACGCCGTGATTAAGCCAGTTCTGCTGTACGGTTGTGAAACCAGAATTGAGAGATTCGAAAGAAAAGTTCTACGTAGGATAACAGGACCTATATGGGACCAGAACCTTGACACATGGAGGAGAAAGAACAATAAAGAACTGCTGAAAGAAACTGGTCAATCAATATCTTGTGGCATAAAGGCAAGGAGGTTAAGATGGGCAGGACATGTAGCTCGTAGCAATCCATCAGGATGCCTCTAAACGACAATGAATGCCAGAGTAGTAGGCAAGAGACCACGTGGGAAGCCAAAAACCAGATGGATAGGTAGGATAAACAAATTTGATCTATCAATTTGAATTTTTCATTTCTAATATTTTCGTATATTGTGCTTCCTTTTCTGTTTCATTATAATTATATCACAATATAATATAAATAATATATTGTATTAAAGAGGAAATGTCTAGATCGGAAAATAATTGCCGGCACTTAAGTAAAATCAAACTATCACCTCCAGATGAATACTATTTTCCGTACAAAGTTTCGGTCTAAAATCTTTGTTTTGTATTAGGAGAATAGGAGCTCAATACTGTACGAAGACAGCAGGGTGAAAATCTCTATTTCTTATTAGGATAGTAGGAGATTACAGGAGCTCAGCACATATATAATTAAATGAACAACTGTATAATTAACAGGGGTGCCGATTTCTTCCAAAGTCGACAGCTCAAGAACCTATTCCCCCCACTCCCAAGATATTTTATTGCTCACCTTTTCTTAAAAACAGATCAACTAATGTAGAATTAGAAAAATCGTAAATCATATACAAATGCACTTGCTGCTGTCTGTTCCATGTTTCCCTCATGTCCCTTGGTATGAAGCTTTTCATTCTGAAAATGTATAACCCCATCGAAATATGCCCCCTCGAAAATTAAAAAACCCGCCAAAATATGAGTACGGCAGGTAGGGGACTGTCGGAGGAGGATACGATGGACCGGCAGAAATGAAGAGACTTGCTAAAGAAGGAGTTTAGTTGAGGAAAACTTCATATTGAATAAATACCAAAAGAAAAAGGTAAAATAATAACGAACCATAGAGTATTGCATAACCGCCAGAATACCTTGGCTGTAAACCAAACAAATATAACTAAAAGAATCATAGATACAGGCTAGAAGTATTACCATAGCTATGTGATTTCAACCTAGTATCCATCAGGACCGAAAGAATTCGAAAATATTAATAACTTGCCTTGGAGTTAATAAAAACGCTATACCATTCATAAATAGTAAAAGTAACTCCAATAATAATTTCTTCGAATGGTTGAAAAATTTCAATAGAGGGTACTCCAAGATCTTGGCCTAAAACTTAGCATATTTAAAACTAGCCCAAAAAGCAGTTCTCCTCGATACTTGGAGAATTGTAAGAAAAGTTTAAAATAAGTCGTACATCTATATTCCTTTGAATTTTTTTTTCTCGATTTGAAAATATTATTTTAGTTATCTGAACGAAGCATATAAATAAAAACAATACTCTATATAAAATTAGTTCAAAAGTGTGATAAAACTTCAATATAATTGCTGCCATATTGAAGGTTGGTAAACAACCCCGAAGGTCACTGATAATGGATATTCATCACTATCGAAATTCCTAACATCGATAGAGGCTATTGAAATCATAGTTGATATTACCATTAATTCCCCCAAAAGTTAATTTTTAAAAGAAAAAAATATGATGAATCGAAAATAAATCTTGAAAAATTATAATCCGAGATTCAACCAAATCCAAATAGATTCTTCATCATCAATTAGTTGCATCATGTTTAGTTAGCCATTTGTTATTATTAATAATCACGAGAGACTGTTAATTGTTTCAAATATTTGTTATCTGTTGCAATACTTTGCAATATACATATAGGATTTTAATGTTAATAATGTTATTTAAATGTGAAAATGTTATTTAATAATAGCATTCGACTACTGCAGCACTTACTAGACAAACGATCTAAGCTTTCAATCAATTATAAACGACTCGTATATATGACAATAATAAGACCTATTTGGACTTACGGAATTGAGCTTTGGGGCTCCACTAAACCATCGAATTCCTCTCGTATCCAATCCTTACAATCCAAAATCCTTCGTAAAATCCTCAACGCTCCTTACTTTGTCACAAATAAAATCATCCATAAAGACCTTAATGTTCCATATGTTTCCGATCTGGCCCAATCCAGATACCTTTCCTTCCATAACAAACTGCAGAATCATCCGAATCCTCTCGTTTCAAACCTTGCTTCCTCCTCGATCCCTGATAATCCTCCGAGGCGTCTGAAAAGAAGATGGCCTCGAGATCTTCTAATATAGAACTTTAATTTGAGTTCTACCAATGGGTAGTTTCTCTTCATGTTGTACATGCCATGTTACAAATTTCTCATTTACTTATTGTATTCTCTATGTAATACAGTTGTAAATTCCATTGAAATAATAAAAAAAAAAATAAAAAAAAAATAATAGCATAGTTTAAAAAATCGTACTTAGATTTAAAAAAAAAATACATTATCATTTAAATCTTCAAAAACTAATAGTTACCAATAATTTCTGGATATAAAAATATTTATATATTACACTTTTTTATGCTCCTATAAAAAATCGATATAAAAAATTACAAAAACAACGTTATCTTAACTAGGTCAAAGACACTGTCTGGAAAATATAAATAATACATTTATGTCTAATTGTTTGTTTTGATAGCCTTTATGAGGACAAATACTTTTTTTTTTTATAGTTTTCATAAATAATACATATCTTTGGCCTCTGAGATATAGTTAGCATTTTTGTATATTCTTTCCTTTACTTTTGACGATAGAACAGTGTTGTAAACCAATGAAAGCTTGAAATTTTCTAATCATGACGGTTTTTCACTCTTTTTGTTCAATTGATAATTGCCTGTGTACTTGTTATTCAAGACGTTTCAAAAGTATCTGGCCTTAGAGCTTCCAGAGACTTGTGAACACAAGGCAGAGTTGATGACGAATAATGTTGAACCCAACTTGTCCAAGTATATTATCAAACATGTAAACATTGAAAAACCCTCTTTGTGCTTTATAAGTATACATATATTTTTTGGGAATCTGGTTAAATATGATAATAATAATAAGGCTTAGCGAACCCGAAGGTTCAATGCCGCCACCACCAATCGTTTTGTGGTGTTTGGTGAACTTAAGATATGTGAGTAGGGCGTTCAATCCTACGTCACACCCTCCAGCAAGTCTGGTGGGCCCCTACCTCCAGCAAGTCTGGAGGTCCCCTCCCTCCAGCAAGTCTGGAGGGCCCCTCTCATTGTTGGTCAGCGAGTCCATCGGACTTAGCCGGGAGGAACTTCCAAGGAATTTCCACCGACCATCCCCACATCCGCCACCCGTGGGACGCTCTCCATACGCGGTAATGAGTCCGCGCGAGGGGTTAAATATGATACCAGAGTAAAATCTTCAGTAGGAAGTTCATTTCTACCTTGAAATTTTTATATCATTGGTTGCATTTTGTGTCTTAAGAATGATCAGCAAATAGGTTTTTATCACTCAAAATCTTTTTATATCATCCAAGCATCCAATCTACCAGATTTGGGTTCTATGTCAAATAAAACATTATGAAATATTATACAATATTTTTTTAAATTTGTTTCTCTCTGTTCAATATCTCAATTATTCAAAATGTCATTGTTAATCAGAAATGCTATATTTCAACCATATTAAACATTATATCAGTCTTAAATGTGTACCATGGTCTCTTCAAACCGTTTCTCCCCAACTATGATGGTATGTTAACGGAGTTTACATTATTAAATAATTTATAAGTTTACATAACTACATGATTACCTAGTGTAAAAGTAGATATGAAAAGCACCAATTAGTAGATAGACCTTTGAAGCAATAAGGGCCAAACTACTGGGGGAAACCGGATTCTATAGGTACATAATCACAGAGAACGATTTCTCTCAGCTAGTAAGGATAATTACCCATATTACAAAGCATCCAACCAACGGGTGGAAGGAATTACTAGGGAATCATTTCAACCTGCACTAATGAAGATCAAAGAACCAAAGGATATGTTGTAAAATTATCGCGCTAGTCATAGGCAATGAAAGAAGAACAATAAATAATATGCATCAAATAGTAGTAAGTATCAAAGACATAAGAGTGGAAAGATTACCCTACAAAATGACCCTTCCTCAGTGATAGTTTGGTGGGGAATTTGCTTTGATGGCACCACGAAGCTCCATTTTTTTAAAAAAAAAGAGTTAAAACAGCCACTAAAATCTATCAGGACGATATTTTGGAGTCTGTTGTTAAGCCTCTAAATGATACTCTGTTTGCTGGAAGTCATTGAGTTTTCCAGCAGGATTCCCTTCCAGCTCACAAGGCCAGTTCAACTCAGCAGCGCTACTAAAGAACATTCAGAATTCATCTCTGGTATTGATGACTGGCCACGGAGATCAAATGCCTGTGTCAAGGCAAAAAGGGGGGCATTTTGAGTGATTTCTTTTTTTGTTTTACTCTCTATAGATAGACATTTTATTTTCTAATAAAGTTATTGAAAAAAATAATTTTTCTGTTGAAATCTGTATATATTTCTTTGTAATAATATTTATGACAGGACCAGATACAACATCACTCAGGAAGATTTCCCTCAGCTAATAAGGATAACTATCCGTACTAAGAAGCATCGTGTACGGGTGGAAGGAATTACTGGGGGATGATCATTTCAATCTCCACTAATGAACGTCAAAGAACCAAAGGATTTATAGTAAAAGTATCGCTCTACTTCTAGGCTAGGGAAGAAGAAAAATAAATAAATAAATAATAAGCATCAATTAGTATTAAGTATCAAAGACTAAAGTAGTATCAAGGCGAATAAGATGAGTATAGTATTCACTTTTTTACAACTAATATTTTAGACTTTAGTGTCAAGTTACTTCTTAGGGAATCATCCGTTTTTTTAAAGACCTTTACGAATCCAAAAATGTCAACTTTTAAGAATGGCCCTATTGTAGAAAATTAAAAATCCTATACTCGTTAATATATCACACATTCCGGATTCATCAGTAAGTATCGAAGTAATTACTATTTATTTACACGTTATATGCTACTCCTGCTTAATAGTGTGACCAAATTTCTTCATATGCCATGTAAATGGTGAATAGTACAAAATAATTTTTTTTTCTAAAAATGCCGCTGATTTAACCCGAGCCAGATACCTATCCTTTCATGATAAATTCCAGTCCCATCCGAATCCACTTGTTTCCTGACTTGCTTCTTCCTCGATTCCTGATAATCGCTCTAGGCGTCTGAAAAGAAGATGGCCTCGTGATCTTCTCACCTAGAATTAAATAGGGAGTGCTACCACTGGGCAGTATCTCTTCAAGTCTATCCATGTCATAATTCTAATGTGTGCATTTTTACTAGTTTTATTGTTTATACAGTTGTAGATTTCATTAAATAAATAGAAAGAAATGTTACTAAAAATGTATACTATAATAACAATAGGGAAAAAAAAAATACGGGATGAGGTTCAAAAAGGTCTAACAAACAACAATTTTACATACCGTGCGAACCTTCAGTTCCTTTTTCATATGAAAAAAATCCTGACAACGATCAATTTGAAAAAAAAAATTGACCATGCCTTTCAGCAGGTGACTAAAAAAGAGGTGGATGAGAGACCTCCTTTCCTAAATTAAGGAAGTAAACCAAGACCAGGAAGAGGTACTACTGGGTACTATGTTTTCTTCATGCCAACTAAGACTTTTCTTCATTAATAACTAAATAGGTCCTGAGTGAATGCAATATTGGATTAGTATAAGTGTAGAGATAGCTGAATTTTTGGTTTAATTATTAAATTGGAGTTTTAAGTGGATCGGAACAAGCACTTATAGAATAAATTGTTACTTCTTTGTAAGGTATGAAGCTCCGTAAATTGTTCTTCAGCATGAGCTATTGACCAATAACTTCAAAGAAACCATTGATTCCGACAACATATCGTCAGACACGGGCGGATCTACGGAGGGGGAGACTTTCGGCTGAAGCCCCTCCCTCCTCTCCCAATGGTAAGATGTAACCACGTTTTATGGTAAAAAATTATGTTTTAAAGAATTATTGTTCCGCTTAATTGCATTTAGTAGAACTTCAAGAATCACTTAGATACCATTTCATACAGGTAGTTAGTATCTTTCTCTTTTTCCAAAGTAATTACCCTTTAATATATATGAAAAAAAAGTTATATTAAGATATATTCAAATACAGCCTGATTCAAATTTACAAGAGATTTTAAAAAAAATTTAGTTTCTTTTTATAATTTGCATGTTTTATCCTAAGGTCTTTGGAAACATATAGTTAACGTAATTATTCGATCCTATTCGTAAATTTCTTTCTTAGGAAAGCCTTATGTCCACCCATAACAATTGAATATAACCCAATGCCTTATAAAAACTATTTACGGAACCTCGGACTTTACATAGACAAAAGACTTACTTGGAACATACATACTAAATTAAAAAGACGAGAACTGACTAGACGATTTAACAAACTCTCACATCTTCTGGACTACAGATCCTCACTTAATTTACGATACAAGAGACTGATCTACAATACCATACTGAGACCAACTTGGACATACGGAGCAGAACTTTGGGGTTCGGCAAAAACGCACATAAATAAAATACAATAAACAATTTTCTACTCACTATGGTACATTTCAAATAATACTATACATAACGACTTAAACATCCCAACAGTAAAATCGTACTTCCACGACAAATACACTTCATTTCATTCTTCAGCTCTAAATCATTTCAATCCATTAGTCCTATTCATTTCCTGTTCCCTGTTACCTGATCGACGCAGACAAAATAGAAAATGGCCAAGGGATCTACTCCTGCAAAAATAACAAAATGAAAGGTAATCAAGCAAACTCGTAGCCTAATACATCAAATTAGCTAGGTGCGCACAGCGCAAGCACTCATGGCATATAATGTTTTAAAAAATAAATAAATAAACCATTTAATCGATGTAGGGAAACGAATTTTTTTTTCTTAAGAATCGTTGGGATGGTGAATATAAGTCAGTTGGTTATTTAAATTTCTAACGATTAGGTAAAAGTAGAACAACTTAAGTAGCCAAATATAAAATAAAATAATAGTTGATTAATCAATCTAGTTTATTTGATTTTTCACTTTCCTGTACATCTGTAAATTTGCTTAGTGTCAAATTCATGACAGGGACGGATTAAGATCTGAAAATTTAAAAAAAAATTAAATTTGAATGCTAGTAGGTTATTTGATTTTCTAAAGATGCTGTAGAAGTTAACAACTTGAGGTAGCTAAAGATACAACGATCATATTCCATTACGATATGAGAAATGAAAAAAAAAAAAAAAAAGAAATGTTCTACATGAACTAGCGAACAATTATTTCAAAAGAATCTTATGTTCAAACAAGATATACTATAATAATTTTTCAATTAAAAAAAAAAAGTGAGAATATTCGTAAAGAATCCATTGAATAGAGACTGGACACGAGGCAGTAAAGCTTGTTAACTGGTCCAGCGGCAGTGAAGCCTTGAGATTAAATATAGTTAGGTTTTGTTGAACCGCTGAGGGGGTCTAGTGTCAACCTTAATAGAGTTAGCTTAGAGGTCTATTTAAGGCCGGCCGAGGCTCGGGGTGGGGTATCCGGGTCGGATCTGAACCACTGGGTTCGGGATATCGAGTGTCAGCCTCTCTACTAAGTGAGGAGTTAGCTCACTCGAAATAGAAGCCCTAGTTATTGAGGCCGTGTATTCTAGAGGCCTTTAAGGAGAAACAAGAGGCTACTAGTGTTACCATTATATCTCAACTAATAGTCAACATTTTAGTTGAAACTAGTATATTTAGATAGTCAACTTCTAATCAACCTGATTACAATGTTTTACATTATAAGGTTTTTTTTATATTCGAATTTTTAATTTGATATCATTTTCTCATTTTAAAACCAATATTATTATTTTTTTTATCAATTAGTTGATGATTCCAAATATACGATTTCTTGAATGGATTATTTTCATTTTGTTGATATTCAAAACCTTGAGAATGTGCCATTGATTTTTTTTTTCATGTTGGACATTCTCAGAAACCTTGAACCAATATTGATACTGTTAATTTTTTTAACTTGTATTTCTCATGCATGTTGCATTATTATATATGATAAGTGGAAATAGGTAGTAGATGAAATAAAATATTTAAGAAAAATTCAAGCAAGATTCAATTTATTACAATAAGTTAAATTAATCATATAAAGATCTTATATAAACAATAAAAGAAACAACCTCTCATCTTTCACGGTATGTACATCCCTGTGTGCTCGAACAATACCAGCTCACTTGAAAAATATTATATTACGTCAAAAAAATAATATATAATTGGGGTGTTATCTGTTGTCCGCGCCTGTACATAGTACAAAAGACGAATAAGTATAAGAAATATGTAGCGTGATGTTTAGAAGCATTTGCGGTGGACGATGCCTGGGCCGGATTCGTCGTATTCCTGCTTGGAGATCCACATCTGCTGGAAGGTGGACAGGGAAGCCAAGATGGAACCACCGATCCATACGGAGTACTTCCTTTCTGGGGGAGCGATGATCTTGATCTTGATGGTTGATGGAGCGAGGGCGGTGATTTCCTTCTGCATCCTGTCAGCAATACCTGGGTACATGGTGGTACCTCCGGAGAGGACGGTGTTGGCGTACAAGTCCTTCCTGATGTCAACATCGCACTTCATGATGGAATTGTAGACAGTCTCATGGATACCGCAAGATTCCATACCCAAGAAGGAAGGCTGGAAGAGAGCCTCTGGGCAACGGAACCTCTCGTTACCGATGGTGATGACCTGACCGTCAGGAAGTTCATAAGACTTCTCGAGGGAGGTGGAGGCAGCAGCGGTGGCCATTTCCTGTTCAAAGTCCAGGGCAACATAGCACAGTTTTTCCTTGATGTCCCTGACGATTTCCCTTTCAGCTGTAAGTCAGAAAACACACAAGTTAGGAAACGGCAAGTTGAAGTCATATAACGCGAAACAGAGTCTCCGGGTGATAGTTTCGAATTGAAAAAAAAATGGCGTCCGAACATTAAAATCTTTATCTTGTAAATCCTAACTTTGGAAATGATTTCTAAAGTTAAAAACTATTCGAATTTAAGAATTTTGAAGTCTTTTTAAGAATTTCAATAGTATAGTATTTAGAATTAAATTATGATTTCAGTGATACGTACCGGTGGTTGTGAAACTGTAACCACGTTCGGTGAGGATCTTCATAAGGTAGTCAGTCAAGTCACGTCCAGCAAGATCCAGACGGAGGATGGCGTGAGGAAGGGCATAACCTGGAACACAGAAAAAAATAAGTTTGATTGTCCCGTTGATTTTACTAGATACTTTGTAATAATTCAAAGCATTTTATAAGTTGTAACAAACCTTCATAGATGGGTACGGTGTGGGATACACCATCTCCTGAGTCAAGTACAATACCGGTGGTACGACCGGAGGCATAGAGGGAGAGTACAGCCTGGATGGCGACATACATGGCTGGGGTGTTGAAGGTCTCAAACATGATCTGGGTCATCTTCTCCCTGTTGGCTTTAGGGTTGAGGGGAGCCTCGGTGAGGAGGATGGGGTGTTCCTCTGGAGCGACTCGCAGCTCGTTGTAGAAGGTGTGATGCCAGATCTTTTCCATGTCGTCCCAGTTTGTGATGATACCGTGTTCAATGGGGTACTTCAGGGTGAGGATACCTCTTTTGCTTTGGGCTTCATCTCCTACGTAGCTGTCCTTTTGGCCCATACCAACCATGACACCCTGGAAACGGGAAAAACATCTTCAGAACTTGCGGAACTTTGCGGGTCCATCGGAGAGACTTTAACTCTTGGAAAACTCTCAAACATCCGACATGGATAACCCCTAACCAATCATAGGACAACGAGCATAGATTCCCCTCTTGCAAGAAGTTCAGATACCATTCTTGTTTATCCCATTACTACCTTATTGTAAAATACTAAACTGTATTTATTTCCAACCCCTCCTGGTGGGAATATTCTTTTTTCCAATTCGAGAATACTTTCTAGTAAAAATGAATTTCATGATTCCGTATTCTTACTACTTTTAGCAAGTATCCGACAAAATCAAAACCGAGTTATTATGAATACTAAACCACCAGCATTTATTAACTTAGCGAGCAAAATATTTTCACTTTTATTCGAATGAATATTATTTTTCAGTCCGATAATATATTTTAACATGAATTTCATGATTCTGTATACATATTACGAAAAGTTCGCAGTTTTTTTTTTATCTCTGTTTTAACAAGTATTCAACAGAACAACGAACGATTGTATGATCATTATTGACAATGGATGCCTTTGATTGCGAATAGAGTTCTCATTGTACGATTCGTAAAAATGAACGAACACATTGTTTTATAAATAATCAAAACACTGATATAATGACTCAGTTGTATTCCGAAAAAAAATTCAAGAATGACTAACAGAGTTTCGACGAACATAGATTCGCCTTATTAAATTTTACTTTCAAGTCCCGTGTTCAATAATCTATCTTCGAATAAATGTTTTTTTTTTATATATTATTTAAGAAAAAAATGAAATAAAAATCCGTAGAATCGAACCGAGGACAGTTAACACGAGCTGGATATACGAGGCAGGAGGAGTTCTATTCCTGCCGATCTATTTCGAGCGGACTCCCTACCACCCCCTTCAGAGCTAAGTCCATATTTGGTAAGGACTCTAACCCCAAAACAAACGTCTCTAGTATAAATAAACCACGTCTCCTGGAATGCACGGACTTTTAAAATAGCCGGAATCGCGTATTTGCTGGAGTTAAAATAAAAGAAAACTGAACATTTTTTTTTTATTTCAGAAAGCCAAAATGAAAAAAAAAAATCAAATATCAAATGAAATTTCTTATTAGACTTTACAAAATCAAATCCCAGCACACTCTAATATTTTATTGATGGGAATAGAAGAGGAAGCCATGTCGGTGCTTGGAGGATTTGAAGACATCGATGTGGGACAAACATTTAATTTTCGTTATATAACTTCTAGTTTTGGACGTTTCCAACTTCATAAAATCGCAATTAATCGGATGACTCATGGCAATGGTAGATAATGAGTCAACAAAGATTATGGATAGATATAAGAAAAAGTTAATCTATATTAGAAATTAAATGAATCTGATAAAACTGAGTGACTTTTCTGATATTTCTACAATTTTTTTTAGTTATACTTGTTAGATATGACTTTAAAGTTTTAGAAGACAGGGCAATTTAAATAGTTTTTTTAAGTGTCCCGAACAATGCATAAAAAGGATCAAACTAAGTTTTATGTGAAAAATTTCTTATTTTCTTAGTGTGTAATTAAAGAGAAATGTTAATATTTGAATGAATGAATTTAAAAGTTAGCAATCTTTTTATATTAGTTGGAAATTTTAATTTAATGATAGGTGATTTTTTTAAGTTAGTTGAGATCTTCGACTTAGAGAATTTCGGACTTCTAAAATATATATTTTTTCCAAGTTAATCGAGATCTTGAATGGAATTCTTATTGGTTATTTGAATTTCTGACTTGTATTTTTTTCTAAGTTATTTGGGATCTTGAATTGAATGCTACTTGATTTTTTGAATATGAAAGTTAAATTTTATTTTATAAACTAGTTGGAATATTGAATCAAAAGTTAGATAGGAAGTTGAATGCTAGTTGGTTATTTTAATTTTTTTTTTATTAAAGTTAATTGGGATTTTTTAAGTTGGTTCATTATTTGAATTTCGGACTTCTAAAATATATATTTTTTCTAAGTTAGTCGGGATCTTGAGTTGAATTTCTGACTTGTAATATTTTTTCTCCTAAGTTAGTTAGGATATTGAATTATATTGGTATCTTGATTTGAATGCTAGTTGATTTTTTGACTTGTTATGATTTCTTTAAAGTTAGTTGGTGTGTTGAATTGAAATTTTTTTCTAAAGTTAGATAGGATGCTGAATGCTAGTTGGTTATTTAAATTTTTAGTTGTATATTTTTTTTTTGGTTTTTTACTAAAGTTAGTTTGGCTTTTCGAAGTTAGTTGATTATTTGAATTTTGGACTTGTAAATTTTTTTTTTGTTACTTTACCTGGTGCCTGGGTCTTCCGACGATGGATGGGAAGACGGCCCTCGGGGCGTCGTCTCCGGCGAAACCGGCCTTGCACATCCCGGAACCATTGTCAACTACGAGGGCAGCAACATCGTCGTCACACATCTTGCTTGCTTCTGGTTTGCTTCAACACCTAAGTGGCACACAGCAGTTGTTACAAATACTGTACAAGATAGAACACCGGGTATCCACTAGAAGACCTCTCTTGCTTACCTGTAGACAGACCGCTTCCCTGGGCAACTTGCTAGCGAGTGACGTGGTGGGGGCCGGGCCGCAGGCTTTATCCTCCGTCCGTCGGCACCGGGAATAACCGCCCCCCATACATGGCCAGCACCGCCCCACCCCCTCCCCGCCATATTTGGGGTCCCCGTTTCTACGCCAACGAAAAAAGCTCTTGGGGGCCTTCGAAAGAGGGTAAGGCACCCTGTCTAGTATGATTAAATAAAAAAAAATATAATAATAAAATTTTAAATATATATATCCTCAATTAAACTTTAAAAAAAAAATTACGACAAATAATAACCGATTTAATAAAGAACGTGAAAAATTCGAATATCGCATTGCATAGCGAATTATTTTTAGAATGGTATTCACACATATATTTAATAATGATAACTTACTAATAATATTGAATTACGCGAAGCAATCCTAAAAATTTTGACTAATTTTCTTTAAATATCCAATTATATATCAAATAATTAATACACTTGCATCAAACTTGACTACTTGTGTCATTGTGTACATACGATATATACAGTATACGTACATAAGCTTAACTAAGATATAAACTTAACATTTATCTATGTAATATAATATAATAAAATAAACTCCTTTTGAATAGTTTTTATAAAATACAATAATAAAACTATATATATTAGTTTTCAAGTTAATTTATTTTCAGCCATATTTACACCAATTTTTTAAAAAAATTTATGTATAAAAAGAATCTTTATAATTTGAAATATGTTAAAGTAATTGTGATGAGTAGTCACAATTTTGTAGTAGTTGACAACATTTTTAAAAATTGGTGTAAATATGGCTGAAAATAAATAGTATGCACCGAAGAAGAAGTGAAAAATATTGTATATATATTTATTGTTTTTTGTTTAAAACGTTTCAAATATTTTATAAATTGAATAAGAGACTTTTTAAATTCCTATTAATCATTAGTTACCAGGTAAGTTAAGGTTCACTTCTCGTGTAAAAAGATGATTTGACATTTTGTTACCCCTCAGTACCTATGTTACCAGAAAAAAAATTATACAAAGGTCTGATTTCTGGTGACCTGAGACGTTTTGTAATATATTAATTATGAATAAACACTTTTTATAAATCAAAATATATTTTTATAAAATTTGGTTGACTTACTTAAAAAATCTGAATATATATATATATATATATATATATATATATATATATATATATATATGAAATAATTAATTCACTTCCATCAAACTTGACTACTTGTGACGTAATCAATATACACATATATATATACAATATACATATGTAAGATTATATTTAAATATAAACTAAGCATTTATCCATATAAAATGTGAATTCCCATGGAGTATGCAAAACTTATAAAATAAACTCATCTTGCTTTGAGTTACAATGAAAGAAAAAAAAATAGAAAAAAAATATACATAAACATAAATATACATATATACGTATAGTTTTTTTTTTTTTTTTTTGTTAAAACGTTTCAAAAATGTTAGAAATTAAATAAGACTTTTTAAAATTCTACTAATCATTTCACTTCTCGTGTAAAAAGATGTGATTTGACATTTTGTCACCCATCAGTACCTGTGTTACCAGCAAAAATAACTAAAATAAATTATTACAAAGGTCTGATTTCTTGTTGTCTTGTGACCTGAGAAGTTTTGTAATATATTAATTATGAATATACACTTCTAATTAGTAAAAATATATTTTTTTATAAAATTTCATTTATTTACTTAAAAAATCTGAATATCTATGAAACATAAATTAATTGTATGTATATGAAAACATTTGTACTTTAAGATGACAAGATAAAAAAATCACATTATTTCTTTTACAAAACTTGAGGTGAATCTTAACCTTAACTTAATTAATATGGAATCAAAGTTTATTAAACTAGTTTTTCTAAAAGTGTAATAACTGTAGTATTATAGGAGGTTGATAAAAAGAAAATCGCAAATAATTTATGATTTTTATATTAATACAATTTAGCTTAGTTTAGCCATTCTAAAGTTCGCTTTAAATGATTATAACAATAACAAACCCTATTTACTAAATATGTCTTGTTTATAGTGAAGCAATTGTTAATTACTTAGAATAATATTTTTTTAATTTATCACTTCTTATTCAATAAAAAACATGAATTACTTAAAAAAAACACAAAACTTGAGTTTTTGTACTTTTTTTAGTAAAATTGGCTCAATTTTTTATGAATTTTTTTGTATTTGTATGTCTGTTATCACTCCTAAAAAAAAAAATTCCTCTACTTACGGTACTCTCTGTATATACACATACACTTACATAAATACATAAACATAAATACATGTACATTTTTAGCCATTTGAAACGCCTCAATGATTTTAAATAGATTAAGATTTAAGATTTTTCTTACATTACATTACCCAACTTGATCGGTAACATAGCTCAACTTAATTAATATGGACTTAAAGTATATTTAACAAGGACGTTTTTACATAATTAAAAATATAAATTGTTCTGAATATTATATTAAATTAAGCTTTTACATGTTATTGAAATATTACTGCATGTATTAAAAGTGGGGTATATGTATTCTAGTTGGAGAAATAAAAAAATAAAAAAATCGCCAATAATCCATGATTTTATGAAAACAGAACTTATCTTAGTTGAGACACTGACAAGTTCATTTTAAGTGGTTTTAAAAAATAATAACTCTACTTTCATTCAAAGAGTTTAATATGAAGGAATTTTTAATTACCTAAATTAAACATATTTTTAGTTTAAAAAAAACAAAACTTAAATTTCCTGCTTTGCTGCAGAAAAATCAGTTTACATAAAAGTTTTTTATCAGCCCTTTAAGCATTTCCTTTTGCTCTGACTCACTCTGAATAATTTAATGTGAATCATGTTTTCATCTGTTTTAATGAAATTATAAACAAAGCCTTTGTTCAAGTTAATGGTTCATCATCTACTTGTTAAGTTAATATATTTGTTGAATGTATTTTGTACTTAAATAAAACTCTTATATTTCAGAAATTCAACCAGCAAGTTCTTTATAAACATTTTGATTTTGAAAAAAGTTAATTTAATACATACATAATAAAATACAAAAACTATTTTCACATTACGATCAACAAGGAAAAATAAAAGGATAAAGATTACTTAAATGATAAATTTTATTTAATTCTTTTTCAATTTTTAAAAATTATAAATACTAAAACTACTACAAGAAAAATGTCAGGAAACGATTAACCAATAATGTTCCATCGGACAAAATTTAATTTAGTTGATGAGAGTTGCTCAAATATAATAAATAGTGGTTAAAAAATTATTTTAAAATTTATTTATAATTCGTTATATATTGCTTAATTATACAATATAATATTCATTGCGTTCATGACCAAGTTTTATCAGAAGTGTTCCGATTTTTAACACAAAGAGGGTCCGCTACACTCAAGGGGATTTCCAGAGATTACTACGCAAAAATATTATTTTCTGTATCAAGAGTCTGGTAATAATTAATCTATTTATTATATTGTGTTAATAAAGATGTAATTTATTATTTTAATTACTATTTAAAGCTTTTTGTATAATTTTTCTTGAGTTAATTGTAAATTAACAAAAGGAATTTTAAACTTCACCCCAACCAAAAGTAATACTAAAAATAATTTGCACTTATTTTTCACCCACTTGGACACCCAAATTTCCACCCACAGGCAAGAAGAAGTCTCAAAAACAATTACGTTTTCAATTTAAAATAATAAAAAGTATCTTTCATGTATTCGTGTGGATATGGTAGTAACGTAGTAGAAATAAAAATAAAACTAATTTAATAGTATACTTATTATCAAACTATTTATTGATTTTTTAAAAAATGAAAATTATAAATAAAAATCATAAATATATTATAGTACAATTCATAAGAGGGTATAATTTATTAGAGTACAGTCTACAATCTTTGCTGAATTAAAGATTCTAAGAACTAACAAAGACAATTGGTTCATATTCTTGCTATATTCATTTGTCACTTGTTCCATTTCATGAAATATAATACTTACTTACTTTTTTTTTCTTTTATTGAATAACATTCGATCCTTTCTAAATCACTAAAAAAAGTAATATAATTTTCAACTTTAAACTCTCTTGTTCTCTGAAAAAATTCTTTTTTTAACTTACGTTGAATAATTCTAATTATTTTTACGTTTTTTTTTTCCTAAATTGGAATTTTATGTTATCTATAATACGAAACGAAATGAAATAAATAATTTATTAATTTTTAGTCCTGAATACGCCTCAACGTTGACAGTGTTCTAATAAACATGGAAGGCCGTTATTATTAAAAAAATACCTTTTCAGTCTCATTAAATAATTACTTTATTTCAAATTTATCCAAATTTTCCCCTCTTTAGGCATCTTCAGGGATAATCTGGTTTTATATGTTATTTAAATTTTCATCTGAAAAACATATACAAAAATCTTTCAGAGGATTTACTATTAGACAAAATTTTGTGTGTGTTATTTTCAGATGAAAATTTAAATTACATGTAAAAACAGATTATCCCTGAAGTTGCCTGAATAGCCGAAAATTTGGATAAATTTTAAATAATTATTTATCGAGACTGGAAAGGCCTTTTTTCTACTAATACCCATTATAGTATTTTTCCGAAGATCATCTTTTATGAAAAAAATTTAATTTAGTTGTGTATGTATGATTCCTCCCCCCCCCCTCTCTCAATCTACGTTTTTTTGTATATAATCTACAATAATATTTAATTGTTTTCATTAGCATTTATTGGATACTTCTTGCTCATTTATCAGAGAAATATATTTTGTATTTACTGTTGTTTCTTTTTTAGCTAGGTAGCGATTATTTTGTTTCATAGTTTGTTTCATTTCTTATTTATATTGTATATAATTTTATTATTTCGTAAATAGTCTGATTATTTCGATTTTGTATGTATAGTTTGTTTACTTAAGATTTTTTATTTATCTATTTATTTAATGTAATGATTTTTCTGGTGAGATGTTATTGTTTTAATGTAAAACTCTGTTATTCTTAAGGGTCTTCGTCCAAGAATAAAGTTATTTTTCTATCTATTTATGTAAACTTTGTAAGGAATATATATAAAAAAAAATTGTATACATTTACATTTAATATTTCTTTAGTCAAATTAAATGGGAGCAACATATATCTGCACCAGGATCATTAGTATTAGGTATTTGAAAATAATCGTTAGTTTATATATTCATAATATTTAAATAAATTATATAAACATAATATTAAACTTAATAATATTAAAAATATATTAAAAAGAATTATTATTAACAATAATAACTATCGACGCACAAATAATTGGCACTAAGAGCTAAATAAGAACGGGAGGACTGACCGATGCTTATGACCTTTCTTTGACTTGTCTCCTTTCTTTTATATTTAAAATATTTTTTCTAAATATATTTATTTTAAAACTTATAATATTCTAATCATTAGCATATTCTTCTCGGTTTTTAGAAATATCTGAAACGAAGCTTATAATATTTATAATTAAAAGAACTGTTATGAGAATTCAGTCAAAATATTTTTCACTTTCATTTTTACTAATTTGAATTATTTTTTGTTCAATATTCAACTTGATATGATTCAATTTGTGAAATTTTATGCGTAGATCGAGATATAATTTTAATTATTGAACAATAAATTCAAATATTTTTATCATCACAATATCTTTAAAATAGCTCTGAATGTATAATTCAGACTAGGATAATTTTTAAAAATAAATGCTTGTTCTCCTAACGAAGCCATCATACAGGGGGCCCCGTAAGTAAATAAAATATTTAAAGGGGTAGACCACAAGAATGTCTTATAATTACTACAAAAAAGGTCTTATAAACCGTGGTTCAATTTTTCGTAGAAAAGCAGAAAATTAAAGTTTTTCTTTTTTTAAATGTCACAATTTTTATTTTAAAAAATGGATCACTAAAAAAATTTCAATTTGTGTAATTAACAATTGCTTCTTTGTAAACATGACAAAATATCCTTTAAGCACAAGTATTTTGTAGTTAAAATCCTTTAAAGGGGATCTATATTTTTTTTAAATTTATGTATCATATGTGTTAAATTTATGTGTTGTCTCTATTCTTGTATATGATTCTTATTGTGATTCTAAACAATATATCTCATAAGTAACTTCATTTGATGCATGTTGAGAGAAATTTTGTGTCTTCCTTAAGATGGTCACATTTTTTATTGAATAAGAAGAAATTGATAAAAAGTTATTGATGATAATTAAATTCTAAGCACACCATCGTGGATTAAATTTACTAAGGTCAATAATAAGTGAGTCACTGATATAATGATTTTAATCAAAATCGTTGGAGCGTTTTCGAGAAAATCCTAAAAATGTGTAAAATCGGTAACATAACATAAAACATCCCAGGTATTTAAATCTTAAATACGCAATTTAATTTTCATACGACTTTTTTTTTTTATTATACACATACAGACCATTTTGCGGGACTTAGTTATTTGGACTCAGGAGACCTCAAAACATGTATTTTCGTTGAAAAGGCAGATTCGAAAAATATTCACGATCGCAATACTTTCTTCCACTATATATATCATATATAGGTAAGTTAAAGTAAAAAACAAAAATTTTAAGAAAATACTTAGTTGAATCATGCAAATGCATAAAAGAAAATAACACATGGAATTTGATAAAACTGATACTGAATCATTATTATATTTATTTCCAACGTTTCTCTAACTTGGGTCAAAGCAGACGACCCATTATATATGTGCACAGAAACATATCTTGAAATTAGTTCATGTAAAGTAGTAAAGAAATTTTGATAAAATTAATACATAACCTTTTAGGTACCAATCTCTCTAGATTTTATTCAAATCGGATTAACGGTACTAGATATAGACAGAAACGAATTTGTACCTAAACGTCTGAAATATAAAAAGCAACTGGAAATTTTCGATTATAATGATACCAGTGACGCAGCTGGGAGAGAAGCACTGGGATCTCCTGGAGTCCTGCTTTGGATTCCACATTTGGGGGACAAGGCTTGATTCAAAGTCCCCTGGGCCAAAGTAAATATTGTACATAGGTGTGAATGTTTTATTTATTTTATTATCATTCGGCTTTAATCTGTTACTTTACTTATCTTGTATCTTACTTTATCTTTTCATTTATATGTGTGTATATATATATATATATATATATATATATATATATATATATACATATATGTGTGTGTATATATATAGGATTTGCTCATGAATGCAAAATTTCCCCTCAATATTGAGAGAGCAAACAATATAATAAATATAATATGTCTGTAAAGTGTATTATTTGTATATTCTACTCTCTCGGAAAAAAGCCAAAATTTAGATATCCTTAAGACTAAAATTAGAGTGAGGAATTTAATTCAGGGGCATCTGCCGGAAATTATTCTCATATTGTTGCAATTTTATGGTTGTATATCCTTCACATTTCGTTTTTTTAGTATACTGTTTTTTTTTACATTAAATTTCATAGCCCAAATTATATTTAATTATGACCAAATAGAAAAAAAAAATACAATTTTTTCATTGCAATGAGGAAATAGGTCGGTAATTTGTAAGGAAAGTACAGTTGCGAGTAAACCTTTTGAATGAACCAGTCAAGTGTTCATTTCCGATTCTCAAACCCTGGAATGAAAACGTGAAGGAAGTGATGACATTATCATAATTTAGGATAATGCCGTTATGAATATACATCGCGGGTTGAAGACGTTAGGGCTCGACAGTTAGGCAAACGTTCCTAAATTCATTTAATGAAGAAGAAAAGACATTTTAAGGGAAGATAATACAGAATTCAACTTGTAAATTGTCCCATAAATATCCACTGTAGAAGCGATTCGTATTTTAAATAATAGCTCGTTCATCTTTGTTTATATAAGGTGTCCCAAAATTAATTCAAGATTTAAATTATATGTAAAACAAATTTCTTTCTTATTTTGTTTCCTTTTTCTTTGTCAAATTAACAGCTGATAGTTTAGCATTAATAGAGCGTTATACGAGCGAACAATTTGTTTTTATTGTTGAAAAATATTTTTTAAATAATGAAAGTCTTTCGGTAACAGTTCGATAATTTCGTTCAAAATATGGTCGGAATAGTGATTTATCTTCATCAACTGTGAAGAGAGCGATTGAGAAAGTCAAGGAGACTGGGTAAATTGGAGATGTTAAAAAACACTAGTCGTCCAAAAACAAGTCGCTAAAATGTCAATATCGAAGCAAGACAAGTGACCGCAAGACTTTCATTGTTTTTAAATATTGGTCAACATATTGTTGTTGTAGTTTAGGATTAATAAAAATACGAGCGAACAATGACTATGAACAACAAACTCATTCGAGTTGGTTAATATCACCAATTGATCATGTCTGCTTTACATTCTCAACCACTTTCTTCACAGTCGATGAAGATAAATCACTATTCAGATCTTATTTTGTACGAAATTTTCTAACTTGTGTTCGCAAGACTTTCATTATTTTAAAAATATTTTTCAACAATGAAAACAAATTGTTTGCTCTTATAACAATCCCTTTTTATTAACCCTAAACTATCAGCTGTTAAATTGACAAATAAAAAGGAAACAAAAGAAGAAATAACTGTGTTTTGTGTTTAATTTCAATGTTGAATTAATTTTGGGACACCCTATAGAAACGAAGATACTTAAACTTTCTGTTTTATCGTTAATTTGTATGTTATTTTAATATCATAAGGTCATCTTTGTAAGATTTTGTTTTCGTATGACAAAATTAATTTCTAATAAAAGATAAAACTCATCTATCAGATATAGAGTGCCTCAGTTCTTAATGCCAAAACAGAGGTGATTCTAAACAAAATTTCTAACATAAAAGTTTATACATGGGCCTATACAGAATGGAAAAGGAATTAATACCAATTTTGTGTTTTTCATAAGGTAATCACTTTTTTATTGAATAAGAAGGAATTGCTCAAAAACTGTTCAAGATTATTAAATTATACGTTCAATATAGGGAGGGAGTTTGTCTATGTACAAAGAAAAAATAACAGTTTTTATTTAAATATATATATTTCTTATTATTTATAATTACATACATAATTAACATATCAAGTTTTAATTTCTCAAGGTAGCACCCTTGGTCCTATCGTTTACAGAGTCTATACAGCTGACATTCCAACCGATCCTGACACTTTCATCGCCACATATGCTGATGACACATGTATCCTATATGTTAATAATGATCCATCAACTGCATTCCAAACTCTCCAATCTCATATCACAAACCTTGATGAATGGTGTAAAAACTGAAGAATTAAAATAAATTCCAATAAATCCCATCAAATTATCTTTACACTGCGTCGCAAACCTATGACCGCTTGTCCTACAGTATCCTTTAACAATTCCCCAATAATCCCAGTTGAACAGATCCGTTACCTAGAACTCCACTTGGACAAACGACTCACATGGAATCCTCATACAAGACTGAAATGAAGAAACCGCTCGGCGTTCCCGACTACTCCAACACTTATTAGACAAACGCACTTTCAATCAATTACAAACGACTCATATATGTGACTATAATAAGACCTATTTGGATTTAAGAAATTGAGCTTTGGGGCTCCACTAAACCATCGAATTCCTCTCGTATCCAATCCTTACAATCCAAAATACTTAACGTTCCTTACTTTGTCACAAATAAAATCATCCATAAAGACCTTAATGTTCCATATATTTCCTTTTTGGCCCGATCCAGATACCTATCCTTCCATAATAAACTTCAGAATCATCTCAACCCTCTAGTTTCTAAACTTGCTTCCTCTTCAATTTCTGATAACCCTCCGAGGCGTCTGAAAAGAAGGTGGCCTCGTGGCTTCTTGTGTAAATTTAGTATTAGAATGTTATCAGTAGATAGTTTTTCAACAATAGATTTCATGTTATTGTATCCCTCAGTTCACATTTACTAGTTGTTTTTTTTTTATAAAGTTGTAAATATCAATGAATAAAAATAAATAAATAAATTTTTGATAAGGTTTTAAATTTGTTTTTACTTTAAACATTGATCTGCACCTGTTGACGAACAGTTTACGATCAGCAGCTGATCTGATGGAAATAATTAAAATGATATATCAAGCATGGAGAAAGATAGCAAGCTATCCTAAGCGATACCTCTGATTTTGTTCAATTGCCATGGTTTGTTAAGAAAGATCTCTTATCCAGCGCCTTTTTAGTTTCCTCCTAGTATTCATGAACATCTCACTTAATGTCATATGTCTCATTAGTACTGTAATATGTGCACGAAAATTTGTATTAAATCGTTAGTATAGAGTTCAAATGTTTTGTCTGGTGGATGAAATCTTTATGTAAGGTTTTATTTTTCACCTACTAAAGTTCTTTAGTTATGATTCGTAATATTTTTGATAGGAAAGTTTGATGTTTTTGTAAGTGGGTCTTCTTATATTGTATATCTTTGAGGAGTATGCCCGCCGAGGTTTAAGTAAGTATAGGGATTTATTTAGTTTCTGTCTCAGTTCTAGTTTGGAAGATTTGGCAAAACGTTAGTAAAATAGTTTGTCATCTTTTGAGTCCGTGTCATTTTACATTAGGATCTCATGCCATTCTTCTGCCAAACGTAAGTCCAACTTATTGAAGGATGTCCTTCTGAGGAACTTGGTTGTTTTCGATATAAATTAGAGAACATGTATTTCTTCGAAGTTTAAATGTATTGTGTTTTCGGTTATGGTGGTTTAGTCGAATTAATTTATTTATTAATTTAGGGTTTTGTTAAGTTATCAGTCGTTATATTTCTAATTGGAATGTTTTAGTAAGTGTGTTTTTTTAGCTGTACCATACATCTGTGAGGTATATGGTCCTATACTTTTAAGCAAGTATATGTATTTAAATCCAAATTTATACATAGAAAGAGAATTTTATTTTTTTTTTTTATTTCTTTATTGAGTATTATAACAATCTGTCTGTTCGACATTGGTTATAGTGAGGTAGGATGACATTCACACCATATGTACAAAAAAATAAAATAAATAGAACAAAATAATAATCAAAAGTATATACAATAGACAATAAAATAAAATAACCTAAAAAATAAGAAAATTAAAACTAAGGAAAAAAAAAGGAAAAAAAAAAAAAATAACATGCATACCTATATACAACGAGGGAACTCCAGGAGAACCCTGCGCTACTCTTCCAACCGCGTCACTGGTACTAAAGCCAGCGGAGATTGGTCGAGAGCACTTTAGCCACATACACACATGTCTTGAGTGAAGAATCTGGCCATTGCCAGAACTCCAATTTATATAATTTACAAAAGGTCGCGAGGCCACTGCCGTTTCAACCTTCTTGGAGGATTATAGGGATGGGAGATGCTTGATAGGGATTGTGCAAGAGGATTTGGGTGGTAAGTAAGGTTCTGGTGAAATTTCGAGAACTTTTCTGGGATAAGGTCTAGGACAAATGGGATGTTAAGGTCATGATGTAGGGTTTTGTTGGATACATAGAAAGGAGCATCGACTATTGTTCGAAGGACTTTAGACTGGAAGGATTGGATGCGCTTGATGTTAGAAAATTTTGCTGATCCCCACAGTTCTAGTCCGTAAGTCCAAATAGGTTTCAGTATTGTCTTGTAGATCAGTAGCTTGTTTTCAATGGAAAGTTTAGATTTTCTGCTTAGTAGTCGGTATAGTTGGCCGTATCGTCGGTTGAGTTCTTGTCTTTTGAGTCTAGTATGCGGGTTCCAAGTTAGTCTTCGGTCTAAATGAAAGCCAAGATACCGGACTGTGTCTGAATAAGGAAGCTGGATGGAATTAAAGAGTACTGGTGGACAGGAATTGCGTCGGAGTGTAAAAGTAATATGTTGGCATTTAGATTCATTAACTTTAATGCGCCAGTTATTACACCAGTGCTCAATCAAGGTGAGATGACTTTGGAGATTTAAGGATGCTATTTCGGGATCAGAGTTGGATGATAAGATTACGGTGTCGTCAGCGAATGTTGCAAGAAAAGTATCGGGATGAATAGGGATGTCAGCAGTAAAGAGGATGTAAAGCACGGGACCCAAGACCTTGGGGAACACCGGCTTTAACGGAGTAGATATTGGAAAATTCTGTTCCACAGCGAACTCGAAAGGAGCGGTCAGAGAGGTAGGATCGGAGGACTAGGTACAAGGACTGAGGTAAATGGATTTTAAGCTTGGAGAGCAGTCCGGAGTGCCATACCCGGTCAAATGCCTGTGCAATGTCCAGAAAGGCACCCGAACAGTATTCCTTGTTTTCTAGGGCTGAGGAAATATGATCAACAACTCGGAGTCCTTGTTGAACAGTAGAATGTTGACAGCGAAAACCAAACTGATGGGAAGGGATATTTTGGGATTCTATAATGGGTAGGATTCGTTTCAAAAGGATCTTTTCAAAAATTTTTGAAAGGATTGGGAGTAGGCTGATTGGTCTATAGGATGTTGAGCTATTGAGAGGTTTTCCTGGTTTTGGGAAAAGGATAATAGTGGAGTGTTTCCATAACAGAGGGAAGTGGGTGGTGCGTAGGATACAATTGTAGATATATGTAAGGAATATGACTGCTTTGGATGGAAGTTGTCGAAGGATTTGAGGTGTAAGGAGATCATGTCCAGGAGCTTTACGGAGGATTAGTTTTTTTAATTGAAATTTTACTTCGGAAGGATGAATAGCTTTTGGGGGCAAGGAAAGTGGGATTGGTGATGTAAGGAGTTCTTCTACTGTTACGGTGTGGGCAGGATGGGATTCCGGATGTGAAATAAATGTATTGGATAGGTGAATGGCGAACTCCTCAGCTTTATCTTCGTCAGATGCTGCCCAGGAGCCATCACCTCGTCGGAGAGGATGGGAAATGCGGTGAGGATTTAGGATTTTTGTTGTGGTTTTCCAAAGGGAATTGTCGCGAGAAGAGAGGGAGGATAGGTAGGAGTTGAAGGATTGTGATCTGAAGGTGGCTAATTCCAGTTTTAATTGTTTGCAGTAGTAATTATAGGAGCAGCGGTCGGTAGGATGTCGGGTTCGTTGCCATAATAATCTGGCACGGCGTTTGGTGCGGATTAGGTTAAGGAGGTGTTGGGGTAGAATGGTCTTTATAGGAATTCTGGAGGAGTCTTTTGGAAAGGAGGCAGTCCAGGCGGCTTGTTGGATTGTGGTAGTAAAGGAATTTACGGCACTATCAAGGTCATCGGGAGTTTTGAGGGATATGTTGAGATCAATATTATCGGAGATTATTTGGCGGAAAAGGTCCCAGTTTACTGGGCCCCTAATGAATGACGGTGGAGAAGGTTTGGGAACAGGTTCAAGTGAAACATTAAGGATTAGAGGACTATGGTCAGAGGAAAGTTCATTTAGACGTGTAATGGAACAATTGAGGGGACTTAAGCCGCTGTGGATAAAGAAATCAAGAAGATCAGGATTACGGTTGGGATCTGTGGGCCAGTAGGTAGGAGAGTTGGGGGAAAGGAGGTGAAAACGTTGGGAATTGAGTGCAGACAGCAGGGTTCGGCCACGAGAATTCGTGGTTCTGGAACCCCATTGTTGGTGCTTGGCATTTAGGTCTGCACCCAAGATGAAGTGATGTCCTAAGGAGTCGAGGAGAGAACTGAATTGGGCATTGGATATGGATCGGTTAGGAGGGCAATACGCTGATGCAAGAGTGACCGGAAAGGAGAAGGTTTTTATCACGATAGCGGTGGACTGTAGGAAATCATGTATTGGTAATGGGAGTACGTGATGGGAGAGGGATTGGTGTACAATTACAGCAGTACCGGCATGTGCTTTTCCGTCAGGGTGGTCAGTACGATATGTCAGGTATTGTGGTATATTGAAGTGCTGTTTAGTGGTTAGTCGAGTTTCAGTAATTAGTGCCACATCAATGTTCTTGTCAAGTAGTAAAGTAGATAGTTCGTCTGTATGATTTCTAACACCATTCGCATTCCAAAGGAGAATGGATATGGGTTTAGGGATGTGAGTCATTTAAGGATTTTTCAAAGGAGGGATGAGGTGAGATACGAGATTCGTGAGGAGTGATATGAGTGGAGTAACAAGGGATTTGAAATCGGTGAGGAAAGATGCTAACAAACTTGTGAGATCTGTTGCATTTGAAGGAGGAGGAATATGAGGAATTTGTTGTTGGTGGTTAGGTATATTAGGATGAAGAGGATTTTGAGGTTGGGTTTGAGGTTGTTGTTGTGGCAGGGCTTGACATTTATCGGTTAAAGTCTTACCTCTAAGTAGTTGGGAGAATGATACATCATTGTTTACAATTCTGGAAGGCTCTCTCTCTCTTCTTGTTCTTAGTGCTTCATCTTGAATCATGTTTTTCTGGTGTCTGGTTTTGAGATTCTTGTAAATTTGGCAGCCTTTGTAGTTGGTCGGGTGTCCCTCCAAGCATAGGGCACATACTGCTGGATCTTGTATAGGTTTGGTGCACTCTACAGATTTGTGCTGTTCACCGCACTTCACGCAACGCGGCAGATGGTGGCAATATGTCTTCGTGTGGCCATAGGTCTGACAATTATGGCACTGCACGATGTCTCTCTTGGGATATGGTTTCTCAACTTTCACCATTGTATAGTATATTCTTGTGATATCATATATTTTTTCGATACCTGGTGATGGCTCCAAGTCCACGAAAAACAATGGTAGTGGGATCCTATTTCGTAATCCTGGCTGCTCCCTGTCCTCCTTCAAAACGTCTGTTACCTGGCGTACATTGAAACCAAGCGTCGTTAGTTCTTCTTTAATAACTTCAGTGGGGGTTGAGGAATGTAAATTTCTTATCACCACTCGTAAAGCTCTTTCCTGCCTCAGCTGGTAAGTGTGAAAATTCGCATTTGTTTCTGATAAGTACTTCACTATTTTTCGGTAGGCTTCTGCAGAATCAGGTGTTATCTTGGTGTCATTGGTCCTGTTAAGGCATGAATAACTGCCAGAGCAGATTTTATTTAGTTGGGTGCAGAACATCTGGAAATTTTTTATATTTTTCACAAATATCGGAGGAGGCTTTGGTTCTCTGGGTATTGCTGCAGACTCCATTACTTCTTTGTCATTTTGAAGCACTTGGTAGGGGTTTGGAGTAAAGAAAGGTGATTCTTCAATCGTTTCTTGTGCAGACGTACCTGGTTGGGGCTGTGGTTCTGGTTCTGAAGTGTTCATTTTGGTCACTGGAGGTATTTCTCGTAGGCAGCGACGAGTCCTTTGTTTGGCTGGTGAGCTAACTCCGTCTGACCGAGACCTCTTGGGCACCTTACTGGCCATCACTTGCTGATCATACCGCATATCATAAGAGAAAAATAAATAAATAAATTTAAAAAAAAGAAAAAAAAATTTTTTTTTTTTTTTTTTTTTTTCTTAAAATAACAAAAAAAAAAGATGCCAACAGTAAATATTAACTGCTCTGATATACACTTTAAATGTATCACGTGAATAATCAGAGAGATTCCGCTATAAAATTGGTAAAAACTGAGAGAGGAGTTGAGGAGACAACCTTCTCATCAGCTGATCCACCAGAATTTTATTAAAGAAAAATAATACAATCTACCACAATCTAGGACAATGAGCATTATAGCTCTGTATTTACATTTTATATAAATAAATTAGAAATTAAAATACGAATTGAGAAAAAAAAAAAAAATAAAATAATAAGGAAACTTTTAAGTTTATGTAAATAAAAATATGTACAATATTTAAAATCAGCCTAGGGAACCCTAAACCATAGTTTGCAGCTCTCATTTATATGGCAAAGCAGTTCTCAAAGAGATCTCACCTTTCCCTGCCACATCACTATTTAAATAAATTCAAATTAATTTTTGGTTCCAGATTATAAAAAATAATGTGTTATCAAATTCATAGGAAAATGTTCAAGTTAAGTAAGTATTAATCATTTTTTATGGTTATGATTTTTTTTTTTTATTTCCGAATAATCACAACTCGCGAATGTTTATAGATTACTGTATGTATGGCCTCGTTATCAACAGATCCTTAATTCAGGAATAAAAAACAAAAGAAAACTGTATTAGTCAGCTTCGATTAATTGCTGACCCTTAGTTTTAATCACAGTTTTTATCAGTATAATTATATGCTCAGTTTTCACTCCTGTATTTAAATCACCCCGTGATCTCCAAGTCCTTTTTAGGTTAGAGCGCAGCGTGGGTTCTTTTAGGTTTTCCAATAAACATTAGTAAACATAGCCAGCCGTTCTATAGATAGCAGCACTGGATACAATCATGAAAGTATATATTTAATGTTTTTGAGATTTTTAGCTGAATAGTGGTTTTATTTTATTTTTGTGGAACTGAGAAAGGAGGCAAAAAATAACGCATTATCACTAAAAAGGTCCATGACATGATTTATTTTGACATTATTTATTAAATATGTAATGATAGATATTTAAGTATGCAGGAAGGTTTAAATATTCGCAGCTCCAAATAAACGACAGAGGACTATTACCTCAAATAGAAGCAGTGGCTGTTGGTACACATCTCCGAATGCCATTGACTAAATCCACAGACACCTACACCTCGCTCTATATCCGTTGCCTGAGCAACCGCTATCGATAGCTGCTATTGGTCATCCCTTCAACAATAAACCCGCCAAAATATTGCACTTCAAATAGACGATAATGAGTCATCCAAGTCACTCATGTTTGTTTTCTGTCCGTATCTATTCATATAAGGGCAAGTTTCTAAATTCAGCGCTGATTCCATTGAACGAATACACTAATAGATTGATTCCAGTGCCGATGGAGAGCGATTTATACTTTAGAACGACCTGATAGAATTGACGCAGTTATGGCGTACCGATAAAAAAAAATCACCTTTTAGAAATAATATATAGGATAAAACAGCTGTGCTGCGATAGTCGTCATGACAACGACTTCACTTTTCATTGTGATGTTTTTGTCTGCCGTCAACTAAAACATTCATAACTCCTCAGGATTTTATCCTAATTCAATATTTCTACAACTGTTGGAAAGCTAATTTATCGCTCTCCAAGACCCTAAAAATAACTGTTTGATTTAATCCGCCTATAAAGAGTAAATAAATAAAAACTCCTAACAGGTTTTTATTTTATAACTTGAGTTCTAAATTAATTAGGAAGGCAGAATCATATGGAGTAGTTTATAAGGCCCTATATCCTTGTAAAATTTTGTGTGATTATGTGGAAGAATATTTAAGTTATAAAACTTCGTCGAAAAATTTGTAGTCGAATTTCTAGAATTTTTTTTTATTTTTAGATCCCAATGAAACTCGTATTCGAGGGTCTTTCGAGCTTCAAAATACAAATCTCAACTCAGTTTATCTTAAAAAAAATATTTTAACACACTTTACTCCTTCCGTCAATACAAATCGTTTAAATTATACACATTTCTAATCGATTTTTTTTTTTAATTTTGTAGATAATGTTGTAATCTTTGCAATTATCACGGTTACAATAAAGAAAAAATGCATACTTTTTGAGTTATTCGCAAATAAAGTTTGTTTTCTTCCATAACTTTTTTTCCAGGAATTTCGGAGGGATGGGACTATTTTTCGCATATGAAGGAGAAGAATATCTTTAAAATGATTGTTCAATCGAGTCATATCGAGTAGTTTATACGGGCCCTCTATCCCTGCTAAATTTTGGTTGAATAGGTGGAAAAATATTGAAGTCATATTCACCTTTTAGAAATAATATATAGGATAATAAGCAAATAAAGACATGCGCTGAATTCCATTTATGGATCCATCGACGAGTTTAGAAACGTCCTAATGGATTTCAATGACCCTAGTGCTGAGTTTAGGAACTTGCCCTAATTCTAACATTAACGTATAAACTATCAATCACCATAATTAAGAAAGAAAATGGTGTTCTTTGTGAAACGCCAATATAGGAAAACATCATAAACTCAGCGGTAATTCCATCGAAGGAATCCTTCAACAGATTGAATCTAGCACCGATGTACTGTGATTAATAGTGAAAGACCTCATGATTCCAGCGAAAGATTAACACTCTTAGAAGATTACTGCACCCAAATAAAAACTCACAAAACATAAAAAGAAATTACTACCAATTGAATTGTTGAATTTCAAAAGAGAAATAATTATAAATAAAAAATATAAATATAAAGAGTAAATTCAGAAACAACACTGAGGTTATAATGAGGTTACATCCAATTGATAAATCGAGTCCAAAAGCCGATGCAACAGCTGAGTCTTCTGTGATTCAATCGAAGAATAAAGGAACGTGTCGAATTCCATTTATGAACCAACGATGAGTTCAGGAACTGTCTGATGAATTTCAGATAAACATCAATTGGCTCTGCCCTGAGTTTAGGAATTTGCCCTAATTCTAAGCATCTTAACCATCTAACAAAATTATCACAATAAATATTTAAGTGAGGAAACTGGGGTTCTTTGCCAAACTATATATATCTACACATTTTTCATTCGTAAAACATTATGTATCTGATGTTTTCGTACTGAAATTACAGCACTATTGTAAGATGTGTTTTAATAAATGTCTAATCGGAGTCTTACTGTTTTATTAACCGTTTAAACTAATTACTAAGTGTTTTTTTTTAAATACGTGCGTATAATTATAATACAATGTTTATGAAGTGAAAACTTATTTAGATGCGTTTTCCACGTTGTTTTTTTTTTAGGAGTGCATTAAATTGAGCCGTCAATTGAAGTGTTTTTGTTGCGTGTTGCCGAAATCCAGATGATAAAGAATTTTTTTATTTTTAAGATATGGATTAAAATATCTCAAAAATTAAAAATCGGACCTGCACATTGTTAGCAAGGGAAATGTTTATCATTCCATCATCTTTGCAATGAGCTATTATTCAAAATTGTAACTTCACGCGCCGCCGCGTTAGATAGGCGAAAAGAGAAAAATAGTTTCGAAAACCAAATTATAACGAGTTTTATTGAAGATATGAATAATTGAAGATGGATTAACATATCTCAGAAACTAAAAATCGGACAGGCATACTGTAAGTGAGGGAATTTTTAAGCATTTCATCCTTTTTATAATGAGCTATTATTTATAATTTATATTTTATATTAAAAATACTCAGAAACGACAGAAATCAAAATACACCTTACAGTGCTTTTAAGCAGTAAAAGGATTATTATGAAGGCAATGAAAATCGAATGATTCAAGACAAAAATGAACAAAAAGGGGGCTACGAAAAAAAAATATGTATATGTATTTTATATTATTGATCTTGCCTTGTTGATGTTTCAACTTCTATCGTATGGTCTAAACACTCTGTTTTTTTTTTTATCTTTTATCACTTATGCTTCAAATACGTTAAGCCCATCTTACACATCCAATATTATTGAGTCAATATCGAATATATTGACTGTCTGAGGGATATATTGTAGCAATTATATTGACTATATTGTACTACAGTTATATTATATTGTACTATGTATACAACGTTTAAGAATATTGCTTCAATATTATTGATTCAATAATATGTGGACTCTAGGGATAAGAAGTATAGCTAATCTAATGAGAACGTTGAAGAACAGTTATAGTAGTAATAATATCTAATCTTTAAATTTTAAGAATGTAATAAAAAATTGAAAGAAATGTTTTAATTTTATTCGCTTTAATACTCAAACTTCAAGGAATATATCTTTTTTTAATCTCAGAAAATTCAGTTTAATGCACTTGATAAATTTTTATTTTTCTCAAAATTCAGTTGACATGACTACAGCCAGATCACGGACCCAAATATTGTTAATTTATTTAAAATATTGTTTTATATTCAACATTACATGTGCTATGACAGAACTGTAATACCGCATAACCTATCGGCTTTGCGGGTCAGTCTGAAGGGGAAACTGATATAACTTCTAATGGAAAACCAAACGTTTCTGAATGCGAAATGAAAACATTTATTAAACAATCGAGTCTTTTAATGTTTGAATACAAATTTTAAAAAAATATCTTTAGTATGCCTTTTTATATGCATCATAATTTAAACTTATGTATTTATCATTAAATAAAATTAGATCAAGATAAGATTATTCATCATATTACAAAAATCAGTATTTGAAACAAAGAACTAATGTTAAGGAACAGTCTAATGTTTAAAAATCTGGGATGATGATCTTACATCATTAACTTTCACTCTGCTTTTATTAGAGTAAAAATAAGTTAATAAACCTTCAAAATATTACTTTAATCATAAATACAAACGCAAGCTAATTAATATAAATTATACAAATTTAGTGCACTATATATTTTCGCTCTTTCGATCTTAAAAAAAAATATATATATACTTAAATATATATATATATATATATATATATATATATATATATATATATATATAATATATATATACTTTCTATAGAAATTATTAATTTCTCTAGAACTTAATTTCCGTGATACCCGTCCTCAACTACAGCTAAGTTTGAAAGAAAAAAAAAATTTCTCTCATGTTTAGTGTGCTGTATTTCAGGTTTTTTTTTGGTTTTTTTTGTCTAAAATATGTATTTGGGCTAGTCAACAATAAGTTGACAATCAGCAAATGTGATGGATAATGATATAATGACATGACAGGCATGGGAAAGGTAAGTACTCAGCAGTACCTCTTCCCTAACTTGTTCCAATTACTTAGGTTGTTTTATCAGCTTTAGTTTTGTATAGAACGTCTTTGTCGATGCGATAGATAGTTTTCCTTATATAAGCAAAAACACAAAATACAACAATAAAAGGAAAAAACTTTTTTTTTTTACGATTAGTGATAGTTGATGACTGTCTTATCTTGGAAAATAAGCCAGATAGCGAAAAAATATATATAATCATATTGCAAATTTTATCAGCTTAAGTTTTGTATAGAACGTCTTTGTCGATGCGATGGATAGTTTTCCTTATATAAGCAAAAACACAAAATACAACAATAAAAGGAAAAAACTTTTTTTTTTACGATTAGTGATAGTTGATGACTGTCTTATCTTGGAAAATAAGCCAGATAGCAAAAAAATATATATAATCATATTGCAAATTTTATCAGCTTAAGTTTTGTATAGAACGTCTTTGTCGATGCGATGGATAGTTTTCCTTATATAAGCAAAAACACAAAATACAACAATAAAAGGAAAAAACTTTTTTTTTTTTACGATTAGTGATAGTTAATGACTGTCTTATCTTGGAAAATAAGCCAGATAGCGAAAAAATATATATAATCATATTGCAAATTTTATCAGCTTAAGTTTTGTATAGAACGTCTTTGTCGATACGATGAATAGTTTTCCTGATATAAGCGAAAATCCGAAAAAAAGTGACCTGTTAGGGGCCTCCCTCCACATCTGGCAACCAGCTAGTAGTGGGAACTTTAAGTATGTTTACCTCCTTATTAGTCCGAACAATTTCCTAAAGTCAAAAATTGTTTCCCCGCCATTTCCTTATATACTCCCTTTTTCGAGCATTCATTGACTGTACTGTATTGGGTAAGTGAACGTAAAAATCTTTAATTTTAATAAGTTTTAATATGCTTGAAATGATACAAGACTGCAATGGACCCCCTCCCCCCCACTATAACCTCAAGTAAAAATATTTCAAAGCTAACAGACAGAGAGGGAGAGAGGCCACTGGAAGGCTAACCCTCAGAGCCCTCTATATTTATCTATTTATACCAACAACACTCGGTTTGTGCGGTTAAGGCAATACTCCAACGTCTTCACCTTGTTTATTTTTGCAGATACACGATATTCGTCCAAACCGCTTATAATTTTAAGGAAATTATTGAATGATAATAAAACATACTCGTAACTATAAGCTATTAGTCCGTGGTACACTTTTTATGAAATTATTCACATCCGGCTGAAACTTCGTAAATAGCTTCATCTCATCGTAACCTACAACTATTTTATTTAGGAAAAATCTTTGGATTCTTATTCACTTTTTTTTTGGAAGTTGGAAAGATGATTCTTAGTTATTACTAGAGACCGGATTTCCATGTTAATGCAGTTTTTCAGAGTTGATCTATGGGGCTCCACTAAACTATCAAATTCCTCTCGTATCCAATCCTTACAATCCAAAATCACGTCACGTGATATATTAAGTTTATTATTTATAGTTTATTTATTATAGTTAGTATTAAGTTTTTATTCATAAAAGAGATACAAACTTCTTTGCAAAAATTTGACAA
Source organism: Nezara viridula (assembly GCA_928085145.1). NCBI lineage: Eukaryota > Metazoa > Arthropoda > Insecta > Hemiptera > Pentatomidae > Nezara > Nezara viridula. The sequence goes on from OV725082.1 coordinate 124,669,099, forward strand.
ATAAAAATTACTTATTATAGCAAAGTTGTCTAAGAGAAGTTTTTTTTCGTTAGGCATTAAGTACCTTGTAGGTCTTAATTTTTTTTTTAATTTATGTAATTATGTTTCACTGTAAACTGTAGTCTATTGCTCCAAATGGGAATAGACTTTGTCTTTATTTATTTAAAAAGGACTTTTGAGAGGTTAAACTAGACTAAGTTCTGTTTAAAAAAAAAAATCATAATTTATTTCCGATTTTCTTTTATCATCCTCCAACTACAGATACCCTCCTTTTAGGAAAAAAATCTTTTAATAAGTTTAAGTCTATACCAAATTATACCAGACTGAAACGACTAGAAACCGCTCGACGTTTCGGATTACTTCAGTACTTACTCGACAAAAACTCTAAACTTCCAATGAATTACAAAATACTCATATACATGACTATAATAAGGCCCATTCGGACTTGCGGAGTTGAGCTATGGGGCTCCACCAAACCTTCAAATTCCTCTCGCATCCAATCCTTACAATCCAAAATCCTTCATAAAATCCTCAATGTTCCCTACTTTGTTAGAAATAAAACCATCCATAATGACATTAATGTTTCAGATCTGGCCCAATCCAGATACCTATCCTTCCATAATAAACTTCAGAATCATCCCAACCCTCTCGTTTCTAGCCTTGCTTCCTCTTCAATTCCTGATAACTCTCTGAAGCGTCAGAAAAGAAGATGTTATATCTTTAGAGTGTTACCAATGGGTAGTTACTCAGCAAGTCTTTTCATATTATTCTATCCATATGTTCAAATTCACTAGATGTATTTATTTAATACAGTTGTAAATATCATTAAGAAATAATAATAAAAACTGCACTTTTTATTCTCTTGCGTGTAAAAACTCCAGACCCGAACATCTATCCGTTTCAAAAAGTGTAGAATAGCATATATAAATTTTATATTTCACGTTTTTTCCGTTTTTGGCTTAAATTACACGATTTTGATGCATTAAATTGTACATTTTTGCACTTTTGTGCTAAATTATACGATTTATAAATACAAATTTATAAGTTTATTAATATTTAATTTACTATATTGTTCAAATTAAATTCATTATTTAAAATAGAAAAATAGGAGAAAGGCAAATAATTTTGAGTCAATCAAAAATCGTATTCATTGCAAAAGGAAGAAGTAAACACAAGTAAGATCTATTCTTGGATTGGAACTTGCCTAAAGTATCGGATAATAAAAAGCTGCTTTCCTACAATTAGCTGCTTTGTTAGATAGATGTTCATTGGGGAACAAGTAAGAAAAAAATATTCTTATGAAAGAATTGAATGTTTTTTAGAAAGACCTTAATCCCCCCAAATAATTTTTTTAGTGTTATAGAAAAACAGTTTCAACAACTAATTTTTGAACACTTAAAGATCTCAAACATTACAGTCCATTTCAATTTTTTTTTTCAAAATTCTTTAAATTTTAACGAAAACGTTTGTGAATGTATAATATTAGAAACTTCAACTCTATTAAAAAATGAAGTTTTCATTATCATTTTTAATAAAAGTTATATATCTAAAATTGGTCTGATTTATGTAATATATACACAGGCACCTATAATTCCTGCCTTCATTTATTCTTTCAAACCTTTAATGCTTTGCATTATTTGATAATAATCATTATTATAATAATTGATTATAATCTGGAATTTCATCTTCAATGTTACATTTCAATTTTTTTTTATTGCTTTTAATTCAAGATCTAATAAGATTTCGATGTATTAATGTTATAAATTAAACAATATTGATGATTTTACACGTTTTTAGGTGTTAATTACTCAATTTTACGTATTTTAGATTTATACTGCACGATTTTGCACATTTTGAGTTTTTTATTGTACGTTTCCGGATTTTTGCTGCACGAAAATCCGGTCTCTAGTTATTATAATTCAAACACTTTTTCAGTATATTTTAGACTTTTTTTTTCATTTATTTCTTAGATTTATAGTATAGGTATAGATAAATACTTAGATCTGATTCAAGTTGTTTCAAAATAAAAATTATTACTGACCATACAGTATAATCATTCAGAGATTCTGGGGGACCCAAAAAATAAGCTCAATTTACATAGAACCTCACTCACAGAAATTTCTGGATCAGAAATTCGAGTATATCTGCTTATAAGTACGTATACCCAGATATTAGTACACACGTACGTTGGTATATAAGAATCAAATACATAAATTGTTTTTTTGCAACGAAGCCATTTTTAAAGAAGTATTATGAATCTTTTCCGCTGAGGCAGACCAGAATGAGTCAAAGTTTTGTTGTGGTTTGGCTGAATTTGAGACTATTGAAGAAAAAAGTTGAAATTGCTCGAAAATCCGCATCTAATTATTAATATAACATTATCCATATTATTATTAATATACATTACATTATCCATATTATTATTAATATAACATGTTATATTAATAATTAAATGCGGATTTTCGAGCAATTTCAACTTTTTTCTTCAATAGTCTCAAATTCAGCCAAACCACAACAAAACATCGACTCATTCTGGTCTGCCTCACTACTATAAATCTAAGAAATAAATGAAAAAAAAAAGTCTAAAATATACTGAAAAAATGTTTGAATTCGTATTTCATGGTATATAAAAATAGAAAGGTTTGGTGGATTTAAAATGGGATGAATTTTTATTCTTTCCTGTAGTCATCATATGATAACGCTGCAATCAGGAAATACAAACATACAACAATTTAATATAATATATAAATATAAACATATGGTAATGGCACTTCAAATATTGTGAAGGATAGTACTCAGTTGCTCTTCTTACTCATCTAAATTCAGTCCTTCAATACAGCAAACGAGATCTCTCATCCAGCTCCTTTTTAGTCGTCTCTTATTAAACATATTAGCATGTGCCAAATCATTTACGAATCTGTTCTTACGAGTATTTATAAGTAATTAAAGAGTATATATATAATCCCTTCCCATAGAACTAAGACGTTTGAATATTCCTTTATTGCCCGATCCACTGCCTTCTGGAATTCCTAGCCATCTGATATCCGCCATGCCTCTTGCTTGTCCTCATTTAGATATTATCTCTACCAATTCCTTCTCACATCCCAAAATGACGTTATGCAATGAAATAAATATTGCGAAACAGATTTTGACTGAGGTGAATGGTTGTTAAAATTGGTAGAGTTTTAATTTTAAAAATCAACCCATGTTTATTTTATTTTGTTCTCTTTTCATTTAAATGATGTTTTTTTTATTTTTTCAAAATGGTGTTATTTTTACTTGTTTTAATTTATTTTTACCGAAGATTCTATATATTCTTTAATATTGACTAATGTAATTTTTGGCCAGATGTAGTTTTTAATTTTTTGTTCATATCTGTTATTCATAAGGGACCTTGTCCCAGAATAAAGTTTACTTTCTATCTATCTATCTAATTTATTATGAAAATGTGAAGAACGTATGAGTTTGTCGGTTGTTGGTTTTGTGAATTTTGTTACTTATGTGACAAGAATCTTCTATTATTGGTATTATAATTTTAGATTAAAAATATTGTTTATCACTTATTGTTTTTCTTTCATTTTGACTTGTGAAAATTTATATTAAAAAATGATCAAAAAGATAAATTATATTCACATCATAATTTTATATGCGTTTGAGTACTTTAAATCCATATAGCCAATTAATAATGTTAAATTTTATGTTTAGAAACCTATTTGAATTTATGAGTTAAACATAATATTTATAATAATTTTTGGAACATAAATATTTTAAAAATTCTAATACATCTTCTGGCAAATATTATTAGTCTTATTAATAGTATAATGCATTTTCTTATTATGTGTATTTGTCTATAATTACTTTTCAAAAACATTAAAAAAGACAAAAAACAGTTTATGCAGTATTTAATGTGTATACATTCAAAATAATGATTTCTAACATGAAATAAATGAATACTAAAAATATTTCCTACAATGGAAGAGTTTGATACCCAGCGCAGGTGTTCCAAGCTGCGTCGACCAAAAAAAATCTCAACGTCTAAAAATAACCAAAAGCGTGTCCTATATGTTCACTAAACTGTTTCGATACTAATTTAGATATTTAAATCACTATTAAAATAAACCGTTTAAATTTCATATTGTCTTTTTGTTTTTTTATTTTGGAGAGTTTTAACTTTATCGGATAGAATTTTCACGAAGAATCTACGAGATAAGTATTGATATGCCGTAAAAAATATATAAACTTTTAAACTACACTGACGCCATCTGAAGAGTTTATCGAAGATTACTGTTATGTTAGGTAAGAAATATAACTATAAAGGTTTTAACTCTTCACCGATCTATCATCTCCTTTTCACTGTACTGATTAAATCTGAAATTAAAAAAAAAAAAAAAAAAAAAAGGTGGTCTGTACCATAGACCTAATGAAATTAATCTTGGAAGTATTCAAGTGTCCATGAAAAAAATAATTTTGTGTATATATATATATATATATATATATATATATATATATATATATATATATATATATATATATATATATAATATATAGAAAGCTTTCGGGTTGAAGCCCTCTCCCTTCCAAAATTACATCCTGCATCCCATAGTGGTAAGCACAAGAACTGTGGTGGAAGAAGTTGGTAATGAAGTCAAGAGAGGGAGGGGTTATGGAAAAACAATTATTATCAATAAATATAATTATAAAGTTGGTAAAAGGATAGAGCATTTTATGCTGGTAACAAAACGGGTGTTTGAAAATATTAGTTATTTGGAAAAAAAGTATATGTAAGAATATTCATATTTCTTTAAAAGGATTTCTAAACCTAAGTATGTAATTTTGTAAATTGTTTATTTAGAAAGTATTAAACGAACTTGATTATGTACTCGAATATTTTGAACTTTTAAAGGAACCTATTCGCAAATTTTACGGTTGGAAAGTGGCCAATAGGAATACTTGGAATTTTTGAAGTCTCGAAAAAGCTTGCATTATTTTTTACGTCGACCTGTGGGTAGATTTTTTTCGCGTTTTTAGCATGAACACACCGGCTAAGTTTAGTATTAAGGCTACCGAACTATTCATAGGTTGAGCCTTTCGGAATTTAGTACTGCCATGTTTTGTGTTTCATTTAATCCGTCATTGATGGCATTATAGCTGTCTTTCATTTAGTTATTATTAAAAAATATGTTTTATTTTTTTATATTTCAGGGGATTAAACAAGTAATATCATCACAGAGCTTAAAATTATTTTTTTGAGTTGGTAGATAGCGAATTAATAGAAAAGTGATCAACAATGAAAGGGTGTTAAGGGAAAGGTGGAAACATTGAAAGATATTAAGGCCAAGACGTAAATGAGAACATTTTCTCAATATTGATCCAAAGGCAACGGATCTTCATGTAAATAATAATAAAGGTCTATATATACCAGACCTGGATACAAATTATTTTAATTTTTTAAGGGAGCTAATACCTGTAAATACTATAATACCTGTCAATACTGATCTGCATTTTTAAATTTCCTTATTTTTGAGTTATTTTATTTTATTTATATTATGTACTTTTTGGTTATTAATTATTTATTTTTCTTCACTTTATTTTATTTTTAGAGTTTTAAATATTTACTACTTTCTCTTCAGCAAAGACTATTTGCTTTTTTTTTTTTTTGTTATTGATTAATCGAAAATTGTATAATTACTGCATTAATTGAAATTATCATTTGAAGAAGTGATATGATTCTTCTTATGTAGGTCAATACTATTATACGCTCTTTATATTCATTTTTTATTTTCTCCCAATGTATTCTGGAAGTAGTAGGATGCATCTCAAATATTTGATTTGCTTTTATTTAAAAATAGTTTATTCTTGAGTAATAATTATCACCGTTTATGTTCCTTTTAGAAATCAGTTTTTCATTGATTTCAGTTAATATTATTTTTGATAAATTATTTTATTTAACATTACGTTGGAAAAAGGTTGTGCCGTTTACCGTAGGGTTTCTTTCATGATTAAGGTTTATTTTTCCATTATAATTTTTATAAGTCTATATTTAATCAAGTTTTTATTAAGAAGAAGCGAGCAATCATATATCTTAGGAGGGGTATGCAAAATGAGGTGGAAGGCAGCTCTAATGCACACGAAATGAACACTGTGGTAAATGGTATAGCACAATGTCAATACATTGCCACGATTGATATTTGAAAATCTTTAACATTAAAAAAGTATCATAAAATATTTTGAACCGTATGTGTTTCTTTTACATCCAACTGATGGTGCATTTTTAATAAATATGTATAGTTTCATCTTATATTTTATAATACTATGTATATTAAACCATGCGCGTATTTAAATGCAACGATAAGCCAAAATTTCAAAGCAATGGGTGAAGAATTTTCGGGGATTTAAGAGTTAAAACAAACGAATATTTACATTTTTATTTGCCATAAAATATTTAACATTAAAGAGTTGAACATTAAACAACATTAATAAATATTTAAAAAATAATAATAAAGTTAACATAAACATTTATGGCTTTAAATCAAAAACGGATATCTGTCATTTTCAGAATTATTAAGTTTTGGTAAGTATTAAACAGAATTAAAATATTTACAGTCCTTTGAAATCTTGAATTTAATGAAACGGCCTTTTTTTTTTTTTTTTTTTTTTTTTTTTTTTTTTATACACCCTATCAAAACGGCAGTGTCAAATGTAAAAATACTATAGTTTCGTATTAGAAAGCGGATGAAATTTTCTGGAGAAAGTTTTGGAGCTTGAGAGACTAAAGAAGAAAGGAAATGGTTCTATTTAGCAACATTAATCAGCTTCTATTCTTAGAGACGCTGTGGAAGGCTACGTGGGTGGTTTCAACAGATCACATTATACTCTTCCATATCCAAGGAAATTGCACTTCATAAAGATCAATATATACATTTATATATTTATATATCTACAAGGTGAAGCCAACAAATTAAAATATATTTATCCATCTATATCTTCGGCTGTTGCTATCAATTTTTTCTTGCAGCAAACTTTCTATTTGTTTAATAATTACGCAGAAATCTAAGGTTTTATAATATACTAGCTTTACCCGGCCACGCGCTGCTGTGGCTCAATCTGGCAAAATGGAAAGCACATATGAGTGGATTAATACCAAATGACATCTGTCAATTTTAAAAAGTTGAGAACTAATTTTTCTGTAAAATGGCTTCAATTTAAACTAATTCTAATGATTTTTTTTTCATGATTCAACTTGAACATTCTTAATCATCAGAAACTGTCTGAGTTGAACTTATAAAACTAAAATGGTCTCTGTCTCCACAATTTCGATAAATCAATTAGTTAACAACAAAATTTAAAAAAAAATAGAATTTAAAACAAAACGAAATTAGAAAATTGTTTTATTTTTTTATGATAAACAACCTTCTTTAGGTTATCCATATTTTATGCGAGATTTTTCAATAATTATTACATTTAATCTATATTTGATTATTTTTTTATTAAACCCTTTGTAATCTCACTGTCCTTTATTACAATTTTAAAACACAATATTTTTTTAAAAAAGTATTTTTTAACGTTTCAGTTCCAAGAGCAATTTTCAAAAATACTTTTTCTTTTAAAAAGGCAAAACGTTAGTCACATTAAAAAAACAATACTATAAACTTTTCTTAAACTATATCCGTATATCGAATATTACTCTATGGTTGTACTTATTTTATTAAATATTAAATGCTTTGTTTAATTTTTAGTTTTCTTTCGAAAATTTGCAAATTTTCTCTTCTACATTATTTTGTCTTTTTTTTCTATTCCTTACTTCCTGAAACTATGATATATAAATGGTGAAGATACCAGTGGGATGTTATTTTAAAGTTTGAATTAATAATTTTCCCCGAGCGTACAATATTAAGATATTCTGACTGAAATATAGCCTTTATTTTATCTGGACCTGAGCCACAGTTTCTAATGACCGTAACTAAAGGCATACGACACTTCTACAGGCCGATCTGTTCAACCATCAGGAAATACCAACTACGAAGATGAATACAAAGTACAAAGTATATATATATATATATATATATATATATATATATATAAATAATAATGTCCATGTAATATCTGATGATAATTTTTTTTATTATTTTAAATATTAACCTTTTGTAAATCACAATGAAAAATAAAATTTAATATCTCTCAAAATTTTAGGTTTCAAAGTGTGTCTAATTCAAAAAATTATTTTTTTAAAATTCGTTTCTCCGCGAAATTTCTTCGAGATTAAGGGATCGTAAATTATATTACAGACTTATAAAAAAGAATAAGAAAAATAAAGAATCTTAATACAATTTAAATCAAGAAGCCAACAAATTAAAAAACAAAACGTTGAATTTGTGGCTACTTGGTTGCATTCTTTGTGTTGCTCTGTTTTTTTTTCGGAGTTTTTTTTTTAAATAAGGGCCCAATAGTTTCACAACTTGTCCGATACTCCGCAAACGATTTTTTTAGTTTAAATAGTCCAATATTACAAAAACAAAATATGGTTATTGTTGTGTATCAGATCAGATAAATACGGTTCTCTTTTTTATAAAATGCTAATAGTATTTTATTTTTTTTAATATATATATATATTTATTATTCAGTAATATAACATTATTAATATCAAAGCAGGGGAGAGATTAATTATATTTATTAACATAAGTATTTAATCTGCCATGATTGAATTTGCTATCTGTAAAATTCGAGATTCAGTTAGAAGGTTTCCCGAGAAACCAAGAGTCACCACCGCAAAATTCGTCGGGGTGAGATGTGCGGGTTCGTGTTGAAATTAAGTGTTTTTACTATGGTTCGTGTTGTAAGCCAGTCTCCGATAGAAGTTTTGATAGTATTGTTTTGCTATCTGAAATCGTTTGGATTTCCAAGTCCTTGTGTAATAAGTCATTTGTCCACGTAGAAAGGTGCGTCTGCAATTTTTCGCCAAACTTTTGATTGAAAAATTTGAATTTTTTAGATATGTAGACAGTAAATTTGTTATTTAATTAACCCTTGAATAACAGTCCAAGTCGTTTATTCAATTTTTTTTTCAGTCCAGTGTAAGTGCTTTATGTCAGTCTCTTGTCCCAAATAACGTATTTCTTCTGAAGCAGGGATAGGAACATTATTGAAAAAGATTTGCGGGCATGTACGATCATTTATTTTAAAAAGAATAAATGCACTTTTCGTCTCGTTCAATTTTTCCACCTGGGACCAAAATTAAAATATCTACAAGATGATCCTATATGAAAAGAGATGCGATAATTGGGTTTTGGAGAGTCTTAAGTAGTGCAGTATCGTCGGTAAATGTTGCCTGTAAAGTAAATTCATGTTCTGATTAGTCTGTAGTGTTAATGTTGAAAAGTAATGGTCTCAGTACTTTGCCTTGGGAAACTCCTCTTCTAACACGTTTTTTCGGTAGATGAATCAATGCCTACTTTTACTGTAAAGTAAGAAAGTATCATTGTGTAGTTATACGTAGATAAAATCAACATTAACATGAAAACGAGAAGCATTGTATTGGAATTATATGGACAATCAGAACAACATTAGTTTCCATTGTTACAATAATTCGTTTATACTATATTGCTATATTTTTTTTTTAACTTTTGGAACATAAGCGTTCCAATCAATAAATATCTTTTCCTATCTTAATCTCCTTGTTTTTCTTAGTTTACCATACCATTGCGTATTGTATAACATATATATTCATATGTAATTTATTTTTTTTAAATCTTTTTTTTTTCTTTCTGCTTGCAATTGTTTTCTCATAAAATTAATTTAATGCCCCTTCCTAACTATATTTATCTATTTATTCTTATTTTATATCTCTTATGCTGAGATAAAGCAATATTGTGATCCCGTTGCTCATTTTCTGTCATTAATATATTTTTAATATATGTATATATTTTATATGCTTTAGCTGTTTGGGTTTTAACATGTCAATTTTTTTTTATTTATGTACTTTTGATATTTTTTCTTTTCTGGAGGTTTTGACTTTTCTTTCTAAAAATGTATTTATTTATTCCAGTAAAATCATAGAAAAGTATAGTTGAGAAGATTTTATTTTTTATTGTTTTTTGGTATTTTACATAATATTATTTAAGTTGTATATATTGTTTGAATCTTTATTAAGTTATTTTTTGGCCAGATATGTTTTTTTTCTTTTGTAACTGTTCATTATTGTTATTCTAAGGGAATATCGTCCCAGAATAAAGTTTATTTCCTATTTCTATTTCTATTTCTATTACATTTATTAATGCAGAGCTTTATTATTTAAGTGAAATAAGCTATAACATACAAAAAAATAAAATAAAAAAAAGGCGGTACAACAATCCATGAACGGGCAAGAGTGCTAGATAAGGTTATGCTATTTCTAGACCGATGGCTATTTCTATAAGGCTGACGTTGTTGGTATTGAGCTAGCGGCTCGGGGCTTTTTATCAACCTGAAGGAACAGGTACCCATTTTTTGAAGAGGAAAGATATCTCCTGTAAGTAAAAAAAAAACAAAGACTTTTTTAAACGGGAATCCATTGATAACGTTTCAATTGGATCAATATGTCTATATCTTGGAACAAAAATGGCTGGTTCCAAAAATTTTGAAATTTGAATGAGCTGCGCGAAAGAAATCTGGGTATAGAGACATTTATATAAGATCTATTATCTTATAATTATTAGTTAGTCTCAATAGGTAATATTTAGATAACATTAGCTTTTTTAACAATTTATGTATAGGTATATAGATAATTAACAGGTGGGAAACCGATGTGATCGAACGAAAAATTCAAAAACTTAACCACCCTCTCAAAATGTGAAGTTTCACGTTTCAGGATACGTAGAATTCGAAAAACGAATAACAATTTTTTTTGTCCGTACGCCGTCCGCGCATTTTCTCCGAAACTACTGGACCTATTTTTTTTTTTTTTTTTTTTCAAGTTTGGATATAAAAACAGAGGTCATCCGAGAATGATCCTCCTTCATCGACATTACATCCGCCTTGGGATGGTAAAATTAAATTTCAATTAACTCAAACAGTTTACACTTTTTTGTTTATATTGTATATGGTTTTTTTAAAGTTAACGGAATTTCCTAAAAAAAAAAAAAAAAAGAAAAAAAAAAATTCCTTATAATCGGACAAGTAAGAGCAAAGATATGGTCTCTAGTTTTTCCAAAGATATGTTCCACTGTAAATGTTATATCCTCCATAATTTCGTCAGTTCTTCATCAAATTCAATGATTGACCACTCATTTTTAAGATATTCTTCTCCTTCACATGTGGAAAATAGTCCCATCTCTTCGAAATTTCTGGAAAAAAGTTATGGAGGAAACGAAAATTTATTTGCGAATAACTCAAAAAGTATGCATTTTTTCTTGATCGTACCCATGATAATTAGAAATATTACCAAATTGCATAGAAAAAAAAACGGACAATAATTAACAAAGGTACAGTCCATTAGTTTTGGTATACTTAATAATGTCTTCCGATTTAAAGATATTGCACTTAGGAATAGAATAGTCTACTACATTTCTTTTTCCTGGCTATTATTATATATTAACTTTATTATTTCTTAAAGACATTTGGTTGTTCTTACGTTTTATTTATTTTTTTTAATAATTTAGAATATCCTATGAGCGGGGCATTATTTTTTCTATATAACTTTTATTATTTTTCCAGTCAGCGTTTAAAAATAGGTCCTAGCAAAAAGCAATTTGTACAAATATTTTGGTCTATTATGTTTAATGGAATATTGTAATCGATCAAGGAAAAAATATTAATTTCTTTCTTACATAATACATAGGAACTACTTATTTCCATATTGTTTTGATATTTCTTCACAAAATTTCCTGAGAATTTTTCGCAAGGGCCAACTAGTAATATTTTATTTTGCTATCCTATATCTACTTTATATATGTAGCGACTTTTTTTTCTTGATTTTGTGATCAAATTATCTAACGATTCAAGGGGAAAACGAATGGGTATTTATGGATTTTTAATACCTTATTAAATTAATGAGAACTCGTACCATTTTCGTAGATATGGTTACGATAATTTGTAGCCAATCATAAAGTTGTAGAGAGATATTAATAATTTTATAAAAACGGGTCTGTAACGCCTCCTAAGAGGGATTTCTTCGGGTTTCATCCTGGACTGCATGCGATAAGAGGTGCAGAGACCGTACCCTATTTAGGACAGACTGAAGATTGCTGAAAATCCTAAGAGCCGGAGGATTACTAATATCTTCTTCGGCAGACCAAGTAGGGCCTGGCTGAAGACTCTGGTGGGGGGCGCCCAAAATATCCCGAAGGGAAGGGGGCCTCCTAACCCAGTTGATCAGCTGATTGTACCACAGTTGTATGTCCCCGGTAAACATCTCCCATACCGTCCTCCGCCATTGTCGTTTCTAAGCAACGCTATCTTCGTCTTGTAAGTTGAAGATGTTGTGGTTAAATTCTCCGCAGTATTCTATATATTTGACCTGATTGCAAGTTTAATGAATTTGTTTGTAATAATTCATTATCAATTCTTCTTCACGGATGGGGTAATATAATAATTTCAAGATATGTTATTGTAAATCATATAACCTATACATATTCATAACAATGGACGTTTCAGGGTTGTATATAATCTTGAAATTATTTTTTATATGTAGCTTGGTTAAGAGTCTAATAAGTATGAAAATGTAAAAGCTCGCTTAATTCCGTACTGTGCGATATTTCGTTTTTAATTCTAAACATTTACATTTCAACACTGATATCTCAGCACCATGGTTTGTTTTTTGATACTGTATAATAAATAATTTTTTTAGTTTTAATCACAAAGATATTTTTCTCTATCATCCTTTCTCACAAAGGGGGGAGGGGGTCACGAACGTGGGTTTACCGATCGCAATGAAACATTCACAAATGTGGCCAAAAAATATATTTTTAAATTTTTAACATTTTTTATATATTTTTATTTTTTGATATGCATGGATTTCTAGGTTGCATTATATCAATCGATTAGTTTTGTTTTTGTTACTAAGCAAGAAAACATAATGTGCATATTGTATTAAACGAATTTAAATTCGTTATTATAGTTCTCTAAAACTCCTACATACACATTAGTTTGGAAGTTAAAAAACACAAGTTTTACTACATCATTCATAACTGCTCAGCATTTTCTCCTATTTAAGTCGTTAGAAAGTTGAATTAATACTCTTCAAAACAATATCAATAACATTTAGATTTTATGCCTTAATGTGGAATAAATGAAGAAAAACGTAAAAAAAAATCTCTACTTTATATCTCCAATTTCAATTTGTTTATAGAGATCTAGTATGTGTCATTTCTTGTAGCTTACAAAGCCCTAAATCCACGTTGAATTTCGTCTGGATCTGTTAAGTCATGTTATAGTTATCATAATTTTTAACATTTTGGAAAATTTTGAACAAAATATTTATAGTTTTCGAATGCCATGAAAATTCGTATTATTTATTCGAGGTGTAAACTAGAAATCTCAATTTGGTTTCTGCTTGAAAAATATTTTAGTTCGGTACGAATTGTTTCAATATTGTACTCAATAATTTTTCCAAACCGAACGGGTATGGAAAGTAAAATTACATGCAAAAAATCTGATATGTTGTCCAAATTCGGTTCGTAGATTAAAATACAGCATGTATTGTATATATTAAACTCTATATATTTGTCTGGGTTCCATTAAATATCCCATTTAATCCGAACAGGATACGAATGCGTGTCACTGTAATATTAATTTAAAATATGAATAATCGATAAATTTTTATCATGTGTCCCACAACTTTTAGTTTTCCGAATTTACTAACATTATATATATATATTTGAAGTTTTCGGCTATTAGCTATCTTCAGCAAAATATGGTCATTTATTTTTTACCTTATATCATACTCATAAAACTGTTTTTGGCTTTGTCATTTTTATTTGTCAAAGACAATTATCACTTTTTAAAAATAATGATTAATAAAAATTAATTAATGTTATCATTAATAATATTATAAAACATAAAAACAGTGACATCTAAATGTGTTTCTCGTCTAAATTAAATGGAATTTATTTTAAAATGTACATTACATATATATTCAGTAAAGTTTTTTTTTCATTTCTATTATATAAAAAACTTTTTAGTGACCGACATTGTATTTTACACATAAGGTGGAATACATGTAGAGCACCAACGCCACACAGGGATGACAGACGGATTTTCGTGGATATGGACGTAGAACACGTAAATGATGTTGGATTAACTTGATATTTAGTACGTTTATGTTTTTAAAGCCAAGGAACACGAATATTACGTCAGAATTTAAAAATTTAGGCGAAAAAAAAATACTTGTTTCTCTTTGTTAAAACCTGAGAATTTTTAAATTTTACAATAAATTAATTTCGAAAATGATAGAGACCTCATAAAACGCATAATTTCAGCTACCTATTTATAACTACTCTCTATATGATTTAATGTACATATATACAACCGTTATTTTTATATATTTTTTATTTTAAAAACACAATAAATCATTAAATGTAATTATAATATATGTATATGTAATAACTTAAAAATTATATTTTAAAGATTATATTAACAACTATTGATGAAATTCAAGTCAAAAAGGTTCAACCAAATACTCTCAGATTCAATTTACCGTTTTTATATTATAACGACATTCAAAAAGAATAAGGGTTAGAGATTGAAAAAAATTACATTTTATTACTAACAGGCAGTAATCTTAGTGGAACAAGTAAATAAAGGTTATTTTTTTCCTTTAGGTCGTCTTATACTCATTGACCCCCACCTTTTATTTAATTTTAAACTTTATTTCTTTTAACGGTGTTGTGTTTGTTTATTTATTTAGATTAGAGTGAAAATAAATTATGGTTATATACAGTTAAAAGAATTATAAAAAAAAGATTATTTCTTATCTAGGTAGAAAAAATTAAAATTTTAAAACAATGAAAACGAAGATTTAATATTTAATGTAAATTTTTGTTATTGTTTTGGTTTGAGGTATTTAAAAAAAAAAAAAAAAGAACTACCGAACCTTATTGCCTTTATGTTCAATACAATTCTTAAAACTAAATTTGATAGGATGTCTAGTTATAGGAAATATTAGTGCATACCTAGAAATTATTCGAATATTTATACACACAAAAATAATTTTAAATATATTTTAACTACCTTAGGGCGGACCATACCGGTTTAAATTAATATCAATTTATCTATAACAATGACTGCTAAAAAGTTGTAAGAAATCAATTTTCCAGAGTTTGATTTAAAATTTCATTTAAAAACCCCTATTATTGTTAACAAAAAAGAAAAAAGCTTCAAAGTAAAACAAATTTAATAAATGATTATATTGTTTTTTTAATCAAACAGAATGACAGTAAAAAGTGTATAAATTTTCAAGAAAAATTATCAACCGTCAGCTCGAACCAAGCAATTTTCAAATTACTCGAAATTCCACAAATTAACTAGGTTTTGAATTTAACTATTTACTAAAAAAAGTATAAAATGTTCATTCTACCAACTAAAAATACTCTCACAAACTGCCTAAGGTATCAATTAAACAGTTTATCTAGTTTTTAGAGATATAAAAAAATATTTTTTTTAACCAATGTAGGTTTTCCATTACTGGGCCCATTGTACGCCGTGCGGGTTAACGGATACTGCGCCCTAATCTTATCATTCAGATAAGATTTTTTTTAACTGTTCAGGATGTAAGTTTTCAAGTATTTTCTTCTTTAACGATTTCTGTCTGTCATAGACCTTTTAAATTGTATAATTTTAAATTTGGGGTTGGTTCGCCGTTGGACGGACAGAGGTATTTATATATTATATTCAGCGCTACATAATGTATACCTAAGTAAATTTAGGTTTACTGTTTATGATTTATGATATATTTAACAAAGTGAAACTCAAAATTTTGTTATTTCACAGTACCAAGAAACAAACCATGGTATATCAGTAATATAATGCAGTAGTTTAGAATTAAGAACAACATGAACATTAAATATGAAGGGAGGTATAGAATTAAACGAAGTTTTACATGTTCATACTTATTATAGTTCCAATCATATACTACTTATACATATGAAAAAAATATATTTTCAAGTTTGTATTCAACCTTAAATTTTTACATTTTAACATAAGTATGTATACCTTTAATGTTCTAATGTAAAAGTTTATAATTATAAACATTAAATTTCTGAATAAATATATAAAATAAAACATTAAACATTACGTAATAAAACGAGTTTTCACAACCAAAATGTACGAGGCCCCGTCATTTTTTTTTTTTTTTGTTCTATTTATCTAAACCTTCTTTACTTTAGGAAATTTGTATTAAAGAGTGTGTAGGCAGTCTTATTTGTCGGCATATTTTTAATCAAATCTATCTTAGTGAATCAAATCCTTTCTTTAAATAATGTCCCTATTTATCGCTCATTAATTTAAATAAATCCTTAGTTTTTTAACTTTTATTGTTTTTTTAAATCCCATTCGGAGCAATAGAATATCTGAACAATCGAGGACCATATTCGGATAACTGTAACTAGTTTGTGGTTTATTAATATTTTTTTTCTGTCTTGGCTATATCAATAATATTGTTTCCATAGTTATTAAAATTGGTGTATTATTTGGTTTTGTTTGAATTTATTGTTAGAGAGGGAGAGAAGGAGAGGTGAGATTAACATAATTGCTACTAAATTTGTGTTAAACTTTTATATTTCTTATAATAGATGGAACCATCATGTACAAACAATACATGTTATTAATTTTTATTATTTTTATAAGGTTTCATGGTATTTATAAAACATCACGAAATTAAACTTACAAATAATATGCTAACGGTTAACATACTATGTTTTTAGCACTAGCGGATCTATGATTTAATTTTTTTTTTTTTGTTAGGGAGCTTCAGCCCGAATGATTATTTTTTTCATATGTATAACGATAACTAATTTGAAAAAAAAAGAAAATGAAACTAATTATCTATGTCACGGTGTTTAAGTAATTCTTGAAGTCCTATTAAATATAATTAATTAATTAACAATAATAGTTTTAGAGATAGGTTTAATATTTTTTTCTATAAAACATGGTTATATTTTACCATTTTTGGGGAGAGGGGGACTTCAGACCGAATCTCCCCTCTCCTTCGTAGATATGCCTGTGGATACTATTATACTGATATTTGGAATCCTTTCCTTCACATGTTTCCAGTTTTGAATTGTTACTATTTCGTGTTCGACATTAGAAAAAATATGAAACATATTGTTTACATGACCAATATCTGCTTAGTTACCAATAATTAAGACAAAATATAACTGACAATGAATTTGTAACTAAATGTTATAGTCGGGCATTCTTTAAGAAATTCACGTCACTTTTATAAACGAGTTGCTAGTAAAAAATTGGATACTTCAGTTATGAAAGACCTTAACGTGCGTTTAAACTGTACAAAAACTATGGGACAAAGAAATAGGTATATAAAAGGTTACTTCACTAACATAGTATTTTTGTTTCTTGTTTTTTTTTTTTATGTTTTCCATCTGCTATTGTTATCAAAGGAAATAAAATAAATAGTTTGGTTTAGCAATAATGTCGCTGTTCGTTAAGTTGGATAATTGTGTTTATCATAGTTTGTGAAACAGCTGAACCAAATCAGCTGTTATATTAAAACAGCTGTGAACTAAATTAAATCTATACAAGATTTTTTTGTAAAACAAATCTTTTTCTTCATATGTGTCGATTCACTAGAGACAGTGGGTACGTGTCCTTCCTTCCTTCCCAACGATGTTCGAAATGGTCCCATTTGCCCAAACCAGTATTTCTAATGATCACATACTTGCATAACATAACTTAAATTTTTACAAATTATTATTAAAAAATGCATACGAATAAATAAGTTCATTATTATTATTAATAGTAGACGCGTAATATTCCTTCATTTCAAAAAAATCCCTGTTAAACCGCGTTTAAAGTTTAGTTTTCTTTAGCTGGCACATGTTTCGGAAACATTGTTTCCTCGTGTGTGTGGACACATCTAACAACACGGGTGTCCAGAAGGTGATTTTATAGCTCAAGTTGTACCGTCAAAATTTTTTAGGGAGCACATTTTGAATTTTTGAGGGCGCACAATTTCGTCGTGGTTATAAATTTTCGTAGTGAAAAGTTTCAAACCAGAAGAAAAGGGGGGGGGGGAAAGGACCATATAACAAGTGTAATTATATAGGATCTGTGATTTTTCTGATTCTATTTTTGCGTGCACTGTTTTTTATAAGAGGAAAGAAATAAAATTTCTTGATGAGGCAGAGGAGGTTTCTGCGCCATCGACCTTGAGTGGGGATGGGCATTCGTGCTTGAGGAAAGCACACAAACGCTAATTTTGCTTGATAGTTCTTAAGATATTTTTGTTTCTGCTTAGTTTTCTAAATTGTTTTTTTTTTTCAAATTATTAATCTGTATTTGTTTTGAGAAAAGAACCCCATAAAATAGAGTCTAGTTCTGTATTGCAATCGTTATTACACTTATAGTATTACATTTTTTCAATTTTTATACTGCATTATAAATATTAAAACAATCTTAAGACTAACTTACAAATCACAGTTGGCCAAAAACCAAGCAGTTGAGATAATAATCCGTGATAAAAACTCCTGAAACTTTGTGAATAGCTTCATCCCATCGTAAACTACAACTATTATATTTGCGAAAACTCTAGGAATTGGTTAGTTTTCAATCTGGAGGTCGGCAAACTTTGTCTATATCAAATTAGGTACTAAAACTCATATATACTCATTTTCTTTCCACTTGGATCGTAACATAATTTGATGACAAAATCGAGAAAAAATGTGACCTACAAAAATATTGGCCTATACAATCTAATTATTTTCACATTTTTGGGGTTTAGTTCACCCCAAACGTATATTTCTGGAGGCCACCTTTTTTCTTTAGTTTGTGCTCAAATTATCTTACGATTTAAGTGATAAGAAAATGGGTATTAACGAGTTTTTAGTACCAAATTAAATAGACAAAGTTTGGCGATCACCAGATTGAAAATGCTTCAAATCCGAGAATTTTCGTAAATAAAATATTTTTAGGCTACGATGAGATGAAGCTATTTACGAAGTGTCAGGCGGAGATTGGTAAATGCACCTTTGAGTACCGAGCAACAAGTATTTTACTCAAATTGACTCACTATTGGGAATTCAATCACTACTTCAGTTAATCGTTTGACATCAATTGAAGTAGTGATTAAATTCTTTGTAATTCAAAAAAGGACAGTATTTGAGTAAAATACTGAGTAAAAAGTAGCACTTACCCATTTCTGGTTTCAGAAGAATGTCAATAATTTGATAAAAAGGGGTCTGTACCACGGACTGTAATGTAAATTATTAACATTTATATTAAATCTAATATTGTAAATAGATCATATCGCCGATACCATGTTGTAGTACTTGTATAGATATAGACTGTTTGGTTTTCCATTTCTAGAATACGCAACATATAATTGTCTATGTGAGAAGCAATCCGTTCTAAAAAAAGTACTAAATGTTTAAAACATAGTATCTCTGCACCAAATCGTCCGATTTTAGTGATTCTTTTTTTAATTTGCAGAGGATTCACGAAGCTTTCAAATAATTATAGTATAATAATTAATAATATAATATAATTTAAAAATGTGTACTTTTTGAGTTATTCACGAATATAGTTCAGAATCCATCGTAATTTTTTTTCATATTCTTTTTGGGAAAGGATGTTATACACATAAATTAAAAGGGCTTCAAGGAGAAGACTTTTTCCAAGTTTAATTAAAATCGTTACAGCCATTTAGACGCTAAAGTCTATAGCGAGATAGGTTTTCCGACCGCCTTTCCGAACGAAACGAATGCCCGGAGGGTTATTAAATGTATTTTAAAAAATTCCTGAATACTTCAATGCAATCTGGGAAGAAGTTTCAAATATTAGCGGTTTTGAACAAACGGACATTTACATTTTTATTTATATAGATTAAAATATAGTAAGGATGATATCGATAGTCGATAATATAGAAGTAGAGGGTAGATGGTAGATCGCCATTGATGGTAATATATCGAATATCAAATGAAAACATTTCGATATTATCGATTATCAAATGGTCATCCCTACTAAATACAACCGTGCTCATCGTGCTTATTTCTTAGTTTGTATTAGCCCTTGGTCAAAACTTACTCTTATAAAAGTCTTGTTTTTTTTCTATTAATTATAGTGAAGTTAAAAAATAACTTTGACTGGCCTCTTTCGAAAATTATGTAATTCAAGCCCGATTGCCTAAAATACTGAACTTAGAAATAATTAATTATTATCTTATATTAATTATATATTTTTTTATGAGTGGCACAAATAATATCAATGAAACCGATTGGGGCGCAGAGATTTAAGGGGCACAAAATGGTGGTCACAAAAAGCATAAAATGGCAAAAACTCTGAGAAACTTTTACTTTAGATATCATATCTGAAAAATGGAATGTTTTATAGCAAATCAGGCGTTGTGAATTAATAATGACTAAAACCATTTTGGTAAGAACAACCGTTATTATTATTTTTTTTTTCGAAAAAATAAAATATATTTTATTTATAATAAGTTGTAAAAACGAAAATGTATTGTTTAAAGTTATTTACCGAATAAATTATAAATATATATATTACCTATATTAATATCAATACTACATAGACTTAAAAAAAAAAACTGTGATAAGAGTAGCAGAGTAAAACAAGACTACAATTAAATAAAGATAAAACAAAATACATGGTAGAAATCTGAGAACAGCATCCTGGTTATCAATTTAGAAACACAATTTTTTTTTAAATTTTTCTTCTTGAATCAGTTCTTTAGCTTTTTCTTTCAGTTTATTTGTTTCTATACTTTTACTCTGATTTTCTATGAAGGACAGGAATATAGTACATTAGGTATTTATTTATTTATGTGTAAGTGGAATTTTATCTTGTCCATTTTTCATACAACTTTCTTGACTGAATTTGTCATATAATTACCAAACTGCAAGTTACCGCTGATGATTTTTTTATCCATCCTTAACATGGTGTTCAAAGAACATTTTGATAATAATAAGACTTTGGCTTTCATTGGCGCATGAATAAGAAACCAGAAGCCGTTGAATGATATTTTATCTATAAAAATAAGAAATTTTAGAATTTGATAAGAAATAACTTATTTATAAACTTACTTGACACATGTCAGCAAATCACAAAACAAAAAAATATTTTCAGAACTCGACAAAAATATAGTTAATAATATATAATACGTTTCAAGATTAGTTTAGTAGCTGCAGGCTTTTGTTTTTAAATAATTGAAAACCATGGAAACCAATATTTCTATTCGTGTCTAAAATGTTTGAATATATGATGAGTTAACTATGTGCCACAATAAAATCATGAGTAATTTGAATTATCGGAACACCATGAAAATAGAGGTTTTGCAACTCTCACTGTGCGTAAGTCAAATGTATCATAATAAATAAATAAATATATAATTTAATTTTTTTTTATTTGTTTGAGAAAAAAAAAGCATCGATTACATTAGTATCATTTACGTCACTGACCACTGCTATTATAGTGAGTAATATTATTGTATAGGTAATATCATAGGAGCATTAATAAATAAATATATATATATATATATATATGGAACATTTATAACGAGAAGATCAATATTCCATTACTCCCTGAAGTAAAACACTCCACCTCCCTCCCCTTCCCTCAAACTCCACCAAGGTTCTTGGCACCACAACTATCATTCTCGACTTGCCAAGAGCCGCAATAATAATATATTTTGGTGAAACCTGAATTGTAATGAGTTTTGGCCAGCCCTTAGATATGACCTGACTGCCAAATGTAACTTTTGTCTAGTCTCTTGTTCTTCTAACAAACTTGGAATTACTGTGGGACATGAATGAAACATACCATCCAACAAAAAAACAATGAAGACAACACTTGATTTTTTTTATTTTTTATTAAGGTCTTAATATGACCATCCAATCTTATATTTACTACATGACTAAACTAAAAAACAAAAATGGGATCTTCATAACAATATGAATAATCAAATAGAGTAAATGATATTACTTGAGATTTCAAAAATAAATTACTTTTTTCATAGTCACAGAGTATTAGTAGCGGATTCAGGATTTTGGAAAAGCTCTTTTATTTTTAACGCTAATTATTCTGGAAGAAAAAGAAAGAACTATATAAAATGATGTTTAACTGGTCCTGAAAGACCTATTAAAAAAAACAGTTAATTATAGGAACAATAATACTTTTATGAATAACCATATAACCATAAATGGTGACTTGAGTAATTCACATGCTATATTGGTCAGTTAACTGATAACAAAATAATAGGGAAATAAAATAATCCAACTTAAAAAAAAAACTGGAGGAAGCAATTCTTATTTTGCCGATAATTTTTATCGACTAAGGAAAGGAAAATTAATTAAAAACTTATTTTATTCATGTTTTAAACTATGTTGACAAATTATAAAGAAACCTATCTTTGCTAATATTGGTCCCATTTTGATATTTATTTTTTTTATGTCGGAAATTTAGTAATCTTTTAATTTATTATAAAACAAATGTTTTTCTTGACTTACTGTTATAGCTTATATTAAGTTTTTTTTTCATATTTTATCTCTCATTTACAAACTTCTATCTATATCTCATTATCCTGATATAATTTTTTTTTTATTTTAAGGCCTAATGAAGACCCACACACATGCTTGGGTAAAATTTGGCAGAGTTAATTACATTAACAACATAAATTACTATAAATCCTGATTATTTGTAAACCTCATTAGCTGATATATGTAAAATTTTGGTAATAGGTTTTACTTTTGATCATTGAAATTTAAAAATAATAATGTGGGAATTTGAGTTGGGTGATTATGCCTAAACCCTTTATACTGAGACCTCAGGGCTGTTTTGAAGATGTTTTAAAAACCTGAAACATCACTGAATTAGGTAATAAATAGGATTTTTAATAAACAAAAAAAATTCTAGTAAAAATATTCAAACCATGCAGAAAAATCTACTTTAGGATTATACCTATAAAGTTGCTGAAGATATTATAATGTCATTTCAACAGAAGCTTCTGCTATATAAGTATCTTACCGTTGATGAATTTAAAATTAACTTTTTTAAATTAAACTTTGGATATGTGTTTAAAAAGACATATGTAGGAGAATATTCTAAAACTTTAAAATTATCTAGATCCATAGATTTTTAATAAAAACACCTGCTACTTACACTATTACTATGTTTATATGTTCACTATAATTCTTTTTCCATTAGCGTTACTTGATTGTTATAAGAGAGACTTTCCAATGAACTTGAAATGAAATAGAAGTGACATATTAATAGTTTTATAAGAATCATCCAATTTAAAGCAGCTTCCATCACCTCTTCCCTTTCTCTTTTTTATTTATTCTTCTCTTCAATAGGAATACACCCATGGTTTCTACCTATTCTAAACCTCGTCATACCTTTATCATTTGTTTTTTCATTTACTTCTTAAATTCCAGAACCTTTACACTTTATACTCTTTGGCATATAATTGTTTGGTATGATAAATTATTTCTAGGTTTGAAATAATGATTGAAAATCTTTCCCTAATTTTATATTTCAGTCAAATTTATAAAAGGATTCCAGCCTTCATTTTTAATCTGATTACAATATATATATTTATTTATTAATGTAGTTGTTTTTATTTGACAATGTGTAAACCAATCAAGTATAATAAATAAATTTTGATGAGTAATGACTTATTTTTAATTTATTCTCCCTTATCCTAAATATCCATATTGCTCTTGAAAATTAAAATAAGACTTGGAGATACAAGTAGTAATAACGAACTTGAAGTCATTGAAACAGGTAAGTGACAGTTTGTCAGTGAAACATGTAAATTGCTGATTATTCTTGAACCAATATCAAATACATTTTGGAAGTGATAATAGAATTTTCATTCAGTCTCTCTTAATTTATACATCTTCAGTTAAAATTTCAATATATACTTACATAGAATGCAGCGGCTAAATAATTTGATCTTTAATTATATAATGCCTTGTACTTTTCTAGATTAATATAACATGAAGTTCAACATCTAAACCATTCAATTAAAAAATTTAAGGCATACTTTTCAGAAATTAGTTAACAAAAATACTTCTCAAGTAGAAACTAACTCAGTTTAATATGAATTAACTTGACAAATTAAATGAAGAAATTTCTATTTTGTAGATTATTGAGAAAAAGGTTAATATTTAAAAAAGAATGGTCAAGAAAAAAGTCTATTTCATGAAACTTAATTTTTCACTATTATAACGCATCAATAACATTTTAAGTTAGTTTAAAGTAAATTTAAAAAAAAAGTAAATAAATTTAATAATCATAAAGCTTCCTCGATTGAATGGCTGTCTGTTCTAGTTTTTGTTAGAAACTCCAGAAATGAATGAATTAATATATGTGGAAGAATGAGTTTATCTATTGGTCACTTGGGGTACACAAAAATGACCATCAAGTCCACTTTTATCAATACCAATAAAGGTAATCAGTAGGTAATTGATGATAAAATGATAAACAATTAGTTATTGAAAATGCTTGGATAAAACCCATTATAATGGAGAATATCAGAAAGTCTGATACCCAAGAAATTTATTGAATCTCATTTCAAACTTTTTCAATTAAGGAACAATATATTTGACTTGTCGATGCCTTATAAATCACACACTTCTTCTGGCACTACAGACCGAAGTAGTCCTGAGCCTGCTTTAAGATTTGTTGTCACAGAGTTCCGTTCTCCATCATCCAGATGCCCGCTTGTCACTTGACAATCAAACACACTTATGGCAAATCATTCATTTGTTGCAACGACATAACTCGAAAATCATGATTTTGAGTTAACTTACCACAAGAGCAATTGCAAATTAGTAGTATCATTTATTAGCCTCCAAGGCGAATCTTGCAATATTTTTATTTTGTATCATAGTTTGAATGAAAATTTATTAATTTTCATTCAATTGAATGAAATTAATACAGAATAAAAAACAAGAAATGCATCTCTTGAAAAATTGTTAATTTTGAGTCAGGACGTTGCAGAAAATACACGATATAATAACTAGTTAAGAGAGGGGCTATTAACACAGTAACATAAAAGAACCTTCAAAATCATCTTTTAAATCACTACCAGCAATCAAGTGAGGATAAATGAACATATAAACATTTGGAAAAAAAAAAGACACTGAAACGGTTATGTAGTAGGTATATTGAACAAAATGACAGAACATATACTCTCGACCATTTCAATATATCCTTTCATTCGTAAATGCTTAAATGAAAAATTATGAAAATACTACAAGACACGATAAATATTTTCATAGACACAAACAGAATGTATATTTTCTTAAAATCATAGTAATATCAAATTATATAGATTGGACAAACTGGCAGTAAAATTAATCAAAAGTAAAAATTACACAGTACATTATGAGTCAGACAGAACACCAAAAAATAAAATAAAACAAATACAATATTTACAGACAACAGAACATTAATAGACTCAACTTGAGAGTTCCAGAATTATGAATACCTTAAATAGAAATGTTAGACAGTGGGGTCAGAATTAGATTGACATGGATTAAAGGTCAAAGTGGCATTGGAAATAATAAACTGGAAGTGATCCTATCATGGCTTAATTAGAACCTCACATAGCTTACTATAGAAATCTCAATCTCATATTAATTCATTCTGGAGATATATATCACTATGATCAAAATTAGGCATCTTTCACCTGAATATGTTAGTACAAAATAAAGGTAGTTAATAAAGTTGGTAATCATACACCAATTTAATAATTATGAGAAGTCATAATATAAAAAAATAATTTATTTATAAATATACATATATATATAAACATTTAAAATGTTATAATTGATTAAGAGATAACACTTATCTTTAGAATGACATTTTATACAAATTAAAATTGAAGGCTAATACCTGTATTTAATTAACTCATATGCTCTTTTATACTTTCTAATTAATCAAACAATTAACTAAAATATTTACTAATAAATGACTGATGACAAAGCCCACATTTATCAGTTTCAATTAAATTTAAATCTTAGTAACAATATTAGTATAGTTAAAAGAATTAAATTACCATAAAATAATATAAAGATTACTTTATTTTAAATAATTAAACAAATTAATAATAAAAACTTCCATTATGAAATTATGGATTAAATGAAAAAAAAAAACATATGAAAATTGGTATGATTACAGTATAATGTTGCTTTTGTCATCATCAAGTAATAATAACAATAATAATACAATGGTAATAAAAAATATAAAATTGAACTAAATTAAATAACAGCAAGGCCCCCTGTAACGCAATTATAATATAAAAGAAACTACGTAAACTAATATAACTACATACATAATATAAAAGAAAATACATTTTAATATAAGATATATACATAACAATACATTATTTTTAAAAACCTATACTTGTTAATTCATGTCTTTTTGAGTTAAATTAGATATTCACTCAATGTGCAATAAGCACGGCTTGCTTAAAGTTTCACTATTTTATTTTTTTAATGACTAAATAAGTTGAAGTTGAGTTAGAAGCTTTAAGATAACAAAGACAGTTATTTTTTTAGAAAAATGTCATAACTAATACAACCATAAATAAGCTCCTTTTTTGGGGGAGGGAGAAGGGGAAGAGATAAGAAATAAATGTATGGTGTTATGCAGAAAGGTTACACTTTTACTTTTTTGATATGAGAATTGCATTTGGTCCAGATCAAATGTGTAAACAGCTTATGTCTCTTACAGAATTTCCACCATATTTTTTTTAAATTTCTCTTTTGGTCAGTCCGATTTTCCCTATTTTTCCTCTAGAACGAACTTAAAAATCCTTCTGCTCATAATTATGCAAAATAATACATAACATTATATGTAATTACTCCTTTAAATGCCTGTTTTAATTATATTATTACAAAAATAGATTAAACTAAAAGAAATAGACTCAGATTAGACTTTAAAATTGATAAAAATGATTTACCCTCCCAACCATGAAATTTCCCTAAAAAGAAAAGTTTTTCACCAAAATAGAAACTCTGGTCCCTTATCATTTGGTAAGTTAGCGTATTCTATTGAGAAAGTCAGGAAGATAAGAGTGAAATATCTCAAAACTAAACAAAAATCAGTCGGTTAATTTTTATTTAATAAAGTTCAAAAATTGAAAAAAAAATTATTAAATAAATTTTTTAAATTAAAAATTTTACTTATTTGCAGGTAAATGACAATCTATTTTGATTCCTTAAAGAAAAAAACAACTAATAATCCATTGATAAAACCTTTTCTTATAATACAGAACATATTTCTTTTTAGGGAGCCCTAACTGTCCTAAGATAATATCTAAATCAATAACTTATAAACTAATAACATTAAAATAAAGAAATTGATCAAATTAATAACACAAGGCATAGGTGATTAAATTGTAGAATATAAATCTCAGGTAACAAGCTTTTAGTAACTTAATATGTCAATAAATATTAAACCAAATCTCACATCAAAAAATCTATATTCCTCAAAATATACACACTATGTTCTATAGCTAATAATAGCCAATGATATCAAAACAGTAGACACATTTTTTTTTTTTAATTTAGTTTGTTAAATAGGAAATAGTATTTTACAGCCCCGCATAGAACTTTATTTTGATTTCACAATTTATTATAAAATCATACGAAAGCTATGATAATTTTAACAAAGCTTACACCAATGTCTTAAGTAGTTTCAATTGTATATCTAATTGGTCCTATAAAATAAATTATAACGTTACTCAAAACACGTATATTATAAAGGACGATCTCCTAGAAAGAACAAATCATCAAGGATTTCAGTCATTAGATTATCAGAATTTTTTTTGTGAATAAACGTATGATCTAACAACAAAAAATTACTCAATTATAAAGATTTGAGAAAAAAATTGTACGAATCGAATGTTCATTCCTTCACTCTTATACAACCCATGTTTATAAAATTCAAAATAATACTAAAAAAAAATTGTATAATTATTTGGCTTCAATGTTTTCACTGTTAGGGGAAAGTTATGTGATCAGAAAATGTATGAATCTAGAATTTTAAAGACATCGTAAATTATTAGGTAGACCATTAAAGTATCCCACTGTTCTATTTTATTTCCTCATTTGATATTAATCAGGGTTCCTGTGAGGAAATAAATTTAATTAAGAAAGGTATGTGTAATGCAACATGTTTATAGAGATGTTTTTTAAGCAGCCCCTTGGTTTTAATCTGATTCATTTCCTTGCTTTAATCAAACATGGTAAGATAATTTTTTTTTTTTCCTTATTTCGCAAGGTAACAAATTTAGTCTACAGAAACCTATAGATCTGTATCTTATAGTTTTTCATTCTCTCACATCTTAAATATGCGTGTGAATCAATATTGGCAAAAAAAAAAAGATTGAGATAAATTTATAATGATAAAATCAATGACGGTTATAATTTACTTAATTTTCAAAAGAGGAATGCTTTTTAGATGAATACCATGTATGGAAGGTAATGGATACTTTTTCCAGTAGAACGACAGACACATATCAGTTTATTTATAATGGACTTCTGGATTAATGGACTTCACAGACAAGTATCATAGTTTGTAAGATCCTAGTCAGAAGATCAATGGCCTCTTGTGGGTCTATTTATATCTTTAGCAAGAATAATAATCATAGAATACGTAAAAAGGGGACTCCTCTATTTGAATTCTGTAGTAATGACAAAATATAATTTTCATAAATTTATAATTGAATTTTATTTCAATATAAATTGGAAATCAAAATTAAGGCTATTAGGGATATAACATAGTAACATTAAATGTTCAATAATTCAATTTAGGCTGACACAATTGACATGAGACAGTAAAAATTATTATAAAGTATTACGACTGTACCTAATCATAAAAAATTAAAATCATTAAGTACAACTGTTTGATTTGTACAAATTTAATTCAAAACAGTAATATGAATAAATTAAAACTGTTATGAAAATTGCAGTATCAAAGCATATTAAATTATGCATTATAAAATTTAAGTAAAAAATTCAACAATAGTAAAGTCATCTCATGGACAACAATTATCTATATAAATGCAGTTTTTCACAGTTTAAATGTACATTAGGGTATACAAAACATATTAAGCTCTATCCTATATCAAGTCATTTGCTCGAAAGTTAAATTAACTCACATCGATAGCTTAATAATTTATTTATACAATATTTTCAATTGTTACAAGCCTAATATCACAGCCCAAAAGGGTTCTGAATTTAAGTCTCTTGTTATTATATAATATTTATCTAGGCATTCACACTTTAAATATGATCCCATATCAGAAGTGCTTATTAGTGGCATCAGGTCACGAGATGACAGAATAAGAAGAACTTGGGGTAGGTTCCGAGGAGTCCTCGATGATGTCCTCTATATCTGAGTTTATATAATACTTTCTCTTCTTCAGGCCTAAAAACATTTAAAAAGAAAAAGAAAAATATTACACAAGTTAGAATTCAATATCTTACAGTTATATTATTTTTCTAGTTTCTTAGGATTTGATACAAACCCAGAAGTTGATAAATCTTGTTTTGGTCATATAGCTAATTTGGAGTGGAACAACCAAAAAATTAATTCAATGTGATCATTAGATGTGATTATTTATTTATATATTTATTTTTCTTTTATTAATTTGTATTTGTTAATTTTCTTTTAAACTTCTAATTAAGAAACCAATGTTTTTTCATCCAGCATATTATGATTGAATTACTAGTGCCAGAGAAGGCCAGACCTA
The DNA here is from genome assembly GCA_928085145.1 of Nezara viridula. Classification (NCBI taxonomy): domain Eukaryota; kingdom Metazoa; phylum Arthropoda; class Insecta; order Hemiptera; family Pentatomidae; genus Nezara; species Nezara viridula. The sequence continues at coordinate 124,699,022 of OV725082.1, forward strand.
TCTTTTGAACTGGCTCTATCTCGTGAATACTTAGGATATTAACTGAATTCTTTTTACTGCCTACAGATGGCATGATGTAGAATGCTTTGACATTTTTTCAGAAAAATATGTGAAGATCGAAAAAGGAAGAAAAATTGCGATAATTTTAAAATATTAAATATTTGATTTAGAAACTCCAGCTTCAGCTTTTCCACGATCCTAAGAATTTTTAAAATGTACATATCACAATTATAAGGTTAAAAACAATTTCAAAACAGAACACAATTTCAACAAAAATAATATTTGGAATAATAAAATGCAGCACTTATAAGTTACTTGTTTATGTTTTAGCTGGAGTTCTTGGATTAAATTTTGAACCATAGTATCTTCCAATTCAAATAATTAAGTTTAAATAAACAATATTTATGAAATATAAACGTGCTTAAAAAATGTTTGTCTCAACAGTGTTCTACATTAATGAATAAGTTTAATAGATATTTTGAATAATTAATTGTCTATTGTGTGAATTAATTTTATTAAAGATATTAATATTAATTAATTAAATATTAATAATTGCTACGAGCTATATGCCCTACCTATCTTCACCTCCGTGCCTTTATATCATGGGATATTAACTGACCAGTTTCTGTAAGCAGTTCTTTATTGGTCTTTCCTCTCCATGTGTTAGTACTCTGAACCAAGACCGCTCCGATTATCGCACGGAGGATTCTTCTCTCAAATCTTTCAACACTTTATTTTAGGGTGCTGGTTAGTGTCTAGGTCTCACAGCCATATAATAGAACTGGCTTTATCATAGCATTGTAAACACTTAATTTGAGATTTTAATATTTTTGAAATGAAGAAGAAAGCTTTGCTTGCGCTAGTCTATTTCTGCCCATGGGTCATCCATTGAGGTTATTGAGGAGCCAAGGAATTTGAATTTTTCTACTCTCGGGAATATGATTTTCCTTCTACGCAGATCTTGTTATTGGGATGGAATTTTGCCTTATTATCATGTATTTTGTTTTGTCTTCAATTACTTGTAGGCCGATCTGCTCTGCCTCTCTTATCAGAGTTGTAGCGAGTTTCTTCATATCCTCTTGATTACTTCCAAAGACAACCATTAATTCCACGGTTCATTATAAGTAATGTTAAGGACGTAAATTCAAATAGGTTTAAACACCATATAGCAGTGTTCGGAAAACATGGAAAAAGAACCTTTTTTATATTTTAATAAATCATATTTTTAATATAATTCATTGACTAACCTATTTATATACTACCTCATATACATTGAGATGTAAATAAGGTATGTAATTAGTAAGCATTTTAATTAATGAGAACCTATGCCGATGAAACGTGTATCCTATCAGTTAACAACGATCCATCAATTGCATCCCAAACTCTCCAATCACACATCATAAATCTTGAAGAATGGTGTCAAAACTGGAGGATTAAAATAAACTCCAATAAATCCCATCAAATTACCTTTACCCTGCATCGCAAACCTATGACCTCCTGTCCTACAGTATTCTTTAACAATTCCCCACTTATCCCAGTTGAACAAATCCGTTACCTAGGACTCCACCTCGACAAACGACACATGGAATCCTCATACAAGACTGAAACGACCAGAAACTGCTCGAAGTTTCCGACTACTCCAACACTTACTAGACAAACTCTAAGCTTTCACTCAATTACAAACGACTCATATATATGACAATAATAAGACCTATTTGGACTTACGGAATTGAGCTCTGGGGCTCCACTAAACCATCAAATTCCTCTCGTATCCAATCCTTACAATCCAAAATCCTTCGTAAAATCCTCAACGTTCTTTACTTTGTCACAAACAAAATCATCCATAAAGACCTTAATGTTCCATATGTTTCCGATTTGGCCCAATCCAGATACCTATCCTTCCATAACAAACTGCAGAACCATCCGAACCCTCTTGTTTCAAACATTGCATCCTCCTCTATCCCTGATAACCCTCCGAGGCGTCTGAAAAGAAGATGGCCTCGGGATCTTCTAATATAGAACTTTAATTTGAGTTCTACCAATGGGTAGTTTCTCTTCATATTTTACATGTCATGTTACCAATGTCACATTTACCTGTTGTATTTGTAATGTAATACAGTTGTAAATTTCATTAAAATTAACAAAAAAAAAATTAATGAGAACAATTTAATTGCATTCCTATTAAAAAGTTTCATATTTGGTGCTTATATCAGCTTTATTTTTAAGATCTGCAAATGAGTTCCTTAGACATATCCTAAAACTTCTTTTAAAGTACTCAGAAGCTGTAAAAGGTTTTCCATTCCCAGTGGCTACCTCGGCTCGCCACGAAACTGATAATATTAACATTATTAACTGATTGTAACCAACTAATAAATGTAGTAGTCGGCTTTTCAAACTTTTTCTAAGTCCTTCTCCTACTTTCTTTCACCAAGGGATATGTTGTATAAAATATTTTTTACGTATCCTTTTGATTTGGTTTACTCCATAAACTTTCGAATCGAATGAGTCTGCTAATGAAGAGTTCTGTTACCTTGGCATAGTTTTTAGATTTAGTGAATATTACAAATAATACTTCTGCCAGCAAAGAAATATTTTAAAAAATCATATGATCAAAGATATATAATTAATATCTTCAAAGAGCCACGGTATGCCGACCATAAACATAATAAAGTTGATTGGAAGAGAATCATGTAAGTAAAAAAGTTTTCAACAATGGGATAGTTAGCCACAAGTTTATATGGTATCAATACACTGAATAAACTCAACACCCATTTCAAAAAAAAAAAAACAGCTGTGACAGAAAAATAGGCGATGAGGTCAACTATATTAAGTAAATAAATATAATATAACTAATATTAAGGGATATGAAGAAGGTAGTTTTAGAACAAATAATATAGAATTCATTAATTTGTGTGCACACTATATATAAAAACATCAGTTAAACGAACGGACACAAACATGCAACTGAGTTTAAAAACACCATCACCATCAAACTTCAAGATAGAATACGTAAACTCAATAAAGCTTAAATACTTGAACAAAGCTTATTCAATACTATCTAAGCTGTCTTTAAAAAAAAAAAAAAAAAATCTCTAGTAATTATAAATTGTCATTTAAGTTGTGATATCTCATGAATTTGATACAATATACCATAGGTGAGGAACCTATGGTCTGTAGGCCACATGTGGCCTCCAAAGGTTTTTGCACGATATTTATTAATCTGTCACTAGTATTAAATTGAATATATGAATGATCATATATCAAAGATATCTGTTATTTATTTATATATATTTTTTAAGGCAAGTTTAAGTTAAACTTCAATTTTAAACCAATTCTAATGATTTTTTTTTTTTTTTCATGATTCAACATTCTTTTTATTGTCTTCCACTTCCTCCCTTTAAGGCTACATCGGGTTTTCCTGGGCCAAGGGATGAGGGCGGGAATTAATGCCAGAGTTAAAAGTCATCTGGCGCTGGGATGCGAACTTGTAAATATTTTATCGGTGCAGTGCACTCACGACAGCCCCACTCTGCCACTATATCCCATAGTAGAAGAACATTCTTAAATAAAATTATCAGCATTTGATTAGTTTGACAACGGTTTGAGTAGAACCTATAAAATAAAGTGAGAAGGAGTTAATTGGGGGTGTGGTCAAACAAATACTAAATTAAAACATAGTAATTATTTAATTTTTGCTGACATTTCGACCCACTTTGCAGGTCGTCTTCAGGGCGTAGGATGTAACACCGCAGTGCTATATCCTACGCCCTGAAGACGACCTGCAAAGTGGGTCGAAAGGTCGGCAAAAATTAAATAATTACTATATTTTAATTTAGTATTTATTTGACCGCACCCCCCAATTAACTTCTCATATTATATCAACGGTCAACCATCTCTACATCACTATAAAATAAAGAATGACTTTTTCCACTTTCTGAAAATGACAGATCTCTGTCTTTGATAAAAGGCCACTTATATGCATATGCGTGATACAAAGTTGGTAATATTACTTTACAAGATGGTATAAGTAGTCGACTGATCAATTATAAGAATGAAACAAAATTGTAGATGAATAGTAAATGACTTCGCAATAGGGTATTTCAGCGGGTGGCCGAGGGTAAGAGAAGAAGAGGAAGGCCTCATGTCAGGTGGAGAGATGTTGTGGCTGAGAGTATGGCGGGCTGAGGGATGACGGAAGAAGAAACGATGGACAGACAGAAGTGGAGAAACCGACTGAGGGAAACTTCAATTTATGAAGAAAACACATTAAATAAAAAAAAAATTGTCAAGATATTTTTATTGGGTCGAAACATCGGCTAACCCAATACAAATACCTTGACTCAAATTTCTGACAGTTTCTTTTCATCCTGGTAATATTACATTTAACTTATCTAATTACTGGTTATATAGTCATATGTTTGACACATATTTTAAATTATATTATATTGGTATTCTCCAAATTATCCAAAACTTTCGCAAGAATATTTTTAATAACATTTATGAAAAGAAATATTATTTTTTATATATTGTTAACTTGTTATTAAATAATATTTTAATTTATAAGAACATAAGCAATAAGTTTTACATATTAAAATTATTCTTTATTATTATTATTATTATTAACAATAACAACCAATGAAAAATCTAGAATTAACACAAACAAATTGGTACCTACTACTTGTCCATTAATCTCCATAAGTCCCCAACAAGTAAAAAAGTTGGATATTTCTAATCTAGAAATCTTATCAATATAAATTAAAATGAAAACATTCACAGAATAGAATAAGGAGAAAAGATAATCATCACTACTACATAAAGTAACTACATTAAAATACAATAAACAAGATAGACCGCCATACATTCCATTATAAATTCTGAAAAGAAAATACAAAAAAGAAAACCAACCAAAACTATAAAAAAAAAAAAATTAAAACACAAAGAGCATAATTGTTAGTTAGTAAGCAGGCAGTCAGTAAAAAAAACATGCAAAATTAATGATACCAGAGGAATAAAAATAATACAGTTTTGAAACTAATGATTTAATTTCATAATACTTATTACATATTTGAAATAACATACACAAAAAAAATCTATAAAATTTTATAATTTATTTTAATAAAGGCACATAAATACCTGGAATGCATACATTTTATGGGCATCACATAATATAAGACAAAATTCTTACAAACATTTTACAGTAAATAAATAAGTTGACAATTATTCAATTAATACTCCTTTTTAAATACATTATCAACAAGTTTGAAATGATAGCTACTAAAATACTAATAGGACGGTATTTAAATAAGTTTTTTTTTCTCTCTTATTAAGTAACATCCGAAAAAGGAAATAGAAACTTACAAGCAAATAATTCGGAAGCCATAGTAAATTTTTTTAAATTAATAAATACAATCAAATGATATAACAAATTATGTTAAGTAGTATCTATAATAAAATCATAAGTGCTTTGATTATAACATTTGCTAAAATGATTTAAATCATTTACAATGATAAAAATTATTTAGCGAAACATAACAAAGAACACTTCAGACTTATTAAAGCTCTCTCCAACCAAGAATATCTTTGTTTAAACCTTTAATGTCCAGTTTATGACATTCACAGCCACTGTTTTTGTTATTTTTTATAATTTCCATTAGAAAAAAATAAAATCGAATAGACCTGATTAAGTAGATAAAAAATACAGATAAGTGGATCTAAAATATTGAAAAGAAGTCACGAAAAATAATATAAAATAACCAATCTTCTAGGAAGAAGGAATAACATAACTAATATAATAAAATAATATACTAATAAAATATATAAAAAATGTATATAATAAATTCACTCTTATCAGAAAAATATATATATTCTTTAAAACTTTTTTAGTTTCTCAGGCTTTAAAAAAAATATATTATTAAAAATTTAGTATAATTAATTGATGATTGCTGTTATTAATTTTTATTTTGTATACAGAATCCTGTGATGATGAGGGGAAATCTAGTGTTAATATACCAAGTGGACTTCGTAAACTTGCTATTAGAGGAATCAAGGGGCTTTAATAAATTAGAGCAAACTTTGATTATTTTCATTAACCTAAATTAATAATCTATTATCAGCAAGGAAATGAAATATGATTAATTTCAACATATTTTTTTTAAACCACAAAAGGTAATTAGTGAAATTTTAAAAACTACTATAAACAAGCTATAATATTAAAAATACCTTTGTTTGGTGATGTAAAACATATAAAGGAATGAAAAAATATTTAAATTCAAATTTCGCTTTAGAAATGATATTTAAATATTTACAATTTTTTATTTTTCACTTACTTAAATTTCAGATAGCTGCAATAATTGCAATTAAAAAAAACCAAGACAATATTTTCTTTGGATTAAAGGACTTGAATTAACTTTGGTAGAAGAATATAATTTTAATAAGAACTCCCTAAGAGTTTGTAATTGTACTTTCAACAGGGAGAGTAGGTAACGAAGTTGGAGAAACAGGGTTAACAATAAGATCACAACTTGATTACACAGTCAAATGTGTAAGTTACAGCTGAATTATAAGTATCTTTGTTCTTTCACTACTTAAAAGTTGTGCAACTAATAAAGTGACATATATCAAAGTACAATTGACTTCCTTTTAAAGTTTCTCATCTGACTTTATTATTTAGTTGTTCTGAAAAACTACAATACAATAGCTAATCTTCCCCCTCTTATACATCAAAATTTTACATAAAATATCTACATCAAACAAAAGAACAAATTTTCAAAATTTTTAATAAATAAATTTTTAAAAAATATTTTAAACCATGGCAACATCAGGCAATTGAAATTCAGGAAAGAAATCAATAATAAACAACTTATAGAAAATTTGAAAAAGTGTATTTAAGAACCCTTTTCCGAATGAAGTGATATTTGTATTTCAATATAGGAACTTATTAATGCCTAGGCAGAAGGAATCTATTGTACTTAGATAATATATTTTTATTTTAAATAAAACTCTGATTTCTACAAAGATATTCAAGGTTTCTTTTTCTACAAAAATATATCCATATTCAATCAAGTAAGACAAGTATTCCTGGTACACATTTAACAAAAATAATATTAAATAAAAAAAAAAACATGGTTGCACAAAAACGCAAAAAAAAAACACTAATAGAAAATATAGCTGATAAAAATAGGAACTAATTATTTAGGCAGAAATAATAAAATCCTTCACTAATACATGCATATTCCTTGGTTTAATAATACTACAGTTCTATTAATAACAATAAACAACAAAACCGACTACAAGATGCAATCATTTATTGCACCTTCACAGTTTATAAACAAATCATAAAGACTTGAAATCAAAGAGGCGATATATGTAAAAACTTGAGCAAGTGTTATAAGTTCTTGTTGTCAAACAGAATTAAACTTAAAGGATCTCCTTCATTATCATCAAGGATCTCATCATTATGACGAGTGTTCTTCATTTTGTACTACATTAATTATGTAAACATTAATGATAAGGCATTCTCATGGTTATTTTATTATCAAGTCTTTAATGATTTAAAATAATTACAGACATTTATAGATAAACAATTTAAAAGCACTCACGATCATTCATTTGCTACTTCTAATTTTTATAGCTCCAAAAAAAAAAAATAAATAAAAAAAAAAATAAATAACTAAAAAATTTTGAAAGGGAAAGCTTTTTTAAGAAAAGAAAAAAAATGAGATGAAAATATACCTAAACACGATAAAATAAATTGTCTTTAAAAAAATATGTCATGTAATGATTCCAAAATATTGTCATCATCATGCTAAATATATATAAATATTTTTATTTCTCTTATAAAAATATTAAATTTCAACAATCTATTTAAAAATTGGTATATAATGCGTACAAAAAAGTTATGTACACATACAGCATACATAATTTTAGAGATGAAAGTGTAAGTTTTTAAATTTTAATAATAATTATTTTTTTTTAAATAAAACAAAGTGACAAGATAAGGGAGCATGCAACAATGTTCTTTTACGTGGGCCATGCCTTCACAACAGCTATTGGGGAGTCGTTTGCCTCTAGGTTGGTAACGCTTACTCTAGTTAGCGCTGTCTCTGAGGGGTCCTCGATTTCTTTTCGCCTTGCAGCCTTTTCGTATCTCGCACGCTTCTCTCGATTCATGTCAGCCCCTAGACACCCATATTAACAACCTACATATCACTAGAGTCAACTGTTTAAATAAATTATTAAATGCAGTAATTAAAATGTATTGACAACCAATTCGGTCCAAAATTATCTATTTTCTGGCACATTCAGATAGATAAGGAAGTTTTTAATGTTGTATATGCTTTTAGTTTTTTTTTAAAATGATGTTTATGTTTAATTTGTAAATCATGTGTAATATTGAAAGAAATGTTCCATTTTATACCACTGATAAAGGTATGATATTCTGATAACTCAACTGTCATTTTTACCAGGTGTGAAAATATAAAACGGAAATTCTATCGTAGATATGGTTCTAGTTTTTAATGCAGTTACCATTAAACCACATTTTGTTTTTTCCACAGTCGACTGGCTATATAATTTTCATTTAACAGCATCAGTTTAATAGTGTTGAACATGTTGATTTTTGTGCCCAAAGATTATGATTTGCAGACAGCATGATGGTCTTGGTAAATTACAATCCTTTGAGTGGTTTAGAAAATTCAAAAGATTACAACATGAGAAATATAGAATGCGAAAGATCAACAAAAAAGTTTGCAAGTATTGCTGGATGGAGAAGATGCTCAAACACAACAGCTAGCAGATGAATTCAATGCAACATGAGAAATGTATCCATACATTTGAAAGCCATTGCAAAGATCTAGAAGATGGGGAAATGGATTCCACATGAACTGAATGAAAGACAGCAAGGCAACCAGAAAACCATCTCCAGAGAATGATGTACACAGGCATAAAAGAAATTCATTTCTCCACTTAATTGTGGCAGGTGATGAAAAGTGGACATATTTTGATAATCCATGTCAAAGATCAAGTAAAACTTCAGACAAACCACCAACATCGATTGCAAGGACAAGTGGCTTTGCAAAGAAGACAATGCTTTTTCTGTATGGTAGGATCAGAAGGATGTGACCTATTATCAGCTGTGAAAACCTGGTGAGACCATTAATAATTAACTCAATCAACAACTAATCATTTGAATCGAGTATTACACAAAAAACAGTCATAATTTAAAACAAGAGACAACACAAAGTGATAAGTGCTTCATGATAATCCACCATCACACACAGTAAAATTAGTGAAGGGTACGATTGAGGCTTTTAGTAGGGAAATGCTAGCACATGCGGCTTACTCACCACAGTTGTCTTCTTACGACTATAACTTATTTGTATCAATCGTACACTTACCTACTCAGTTCACTTCTTATGAAAATGTACAAAAATGGTTTGAAGACTAGTTTGCCACAGAAGAGCAACAGTTTTACAGGCATGGCATTCATTAATTAATTGGCAGAGAGATGAGAAAAATGTAAAGCTAGCGATGGACAATATTTTGTAACATTTTTATGTACTAAACATGGATTTTCTAAACGAAAATTCCAGTTTTATATGTACACACCTGGTATATATTGTGGGATATTGTTGTTTATCATTACAAAAATAATGTAATTATCCAGGGAGGCCTCATTAAAATTTTAGATCAAGTGGTAAAAGAGGCTTCCAATCAATTTTAATACTAGATGATTTTTCAGGAAGCATTTCCCAGATTCAGTACTAAAATAATTATTATAAAGGAAAAAATATTCTTAAACATATTTAATAAAAACAATTTTTATGATAAAATTTAAATTATATCATAATTGTTCTGTAAGAAGAGTGAATTCTGTTCACAAAGTTTCAACATAACATATTTGTGAAAACCTTTTAGAAAATGGTGTAGTTTTCACTGTTAAATGGAAAATCTTCAAGATGTTCAAAAATGCAAGTTCATGTCATGAAACTAAAAATTTCTAATTGGTTTTTTTACTGAATACCCGAGATATAAACTATTAAATATATATTTCTTGGTGGATTTCAAAGAGGTTCATCTATATTATAAGAAAATGCATACACATTCAAATATTACAATTAGTGTAGAATATGCTAATAATAATTTTTAATAATAAAAATGAAAATTTTAATAACTGTGATTTGAATAAAATACAGAGTGGTGCAAAATGAAACAGCCTCTCTTAAAATAAACTAAACTTCTAAGATTCTTCACATATTGTTTTTAAACTTTTTATTTATGTTTAATATATATATATATATATATATATATATATATATATATATATATATTTTATATATATATATATATATAAATTCTGTAGTATATCCCATTTCATTGTAAAAAAATATTGTTCAAATCACTTCTGAAATGGATGATACTCAGTATTGGAGGGAGTTTAGTGACCACCACTAGACGTCTGTGAACCAATCACAGCGCCCAGCAGTCTAATAATAATAATAATAATAATAGCGCAATGGAACATTGAATACAGTGTATGTGCTGCTTCGCTATTCATATAGAAACACATTCATATGAAAAAAATTGTTGTGAAAGTGAAGAACTTGGAAGAGAGAATTTTGATAAGCTTACCTGAAGAAGGGTACCAATTATCAGTTTTTTTTTTTTGACAAAATTGGATAAACTATCACTGCAACTAGTCAACTAGTCAAACAGTGAACAATCAAAGAAGCTTTATTTATTTCGAAAGCGACCACTCTTATTGAGCGACACTTTAAACAGCACATTATTAATAAAACTAATAAAAGCGACAAGTATAATATGCACATCATTACATCTTGTTAACTTATCAAAACTTCAGTAAATCTAATCCTCTGGTATTAATGTCAATCAGATTTTCTTCTTCTAAAGTATAAATTTTAATTATGTGATCTAAGATTATATACAATATTAAAGTAATACTAATAGTTATTGGAACATAAGCAATTTCAAAAGCTTACCCCTAAAAACACAAGCTAGATTAATAAATTTAATTAATAAAGCAACCACAAATTTTCATCCATGTTAATAAAATTATTTATTTCTTTATAATAAATTAACTGACTATGACAAATCATTAACCGGGCAAACATAAAACCAAGACTAAATTGGAATAGCAGTTAAAGCAGAGAATATAACATAAATCAACAGGACATTGCAGCAACGACAAAACAACTGACTAAAGATTTACAACCCTATGAAAATGTATTGTTAAATTATTATGAATTTACAAAAAAAATGTGAATAAAGAGTAATTATTTACATGAAGAGAATTTTTAAATATTTTAATATACTGTAAACCTAACTTTATCGGTAGAGAAATCATTAATCACAGTTTGTTTAATGATTAACAATTAATATATCTGTTGAATAAATAATTTATATTATGCATGCTTATCAATAGAGGATAGAGTGGTCTATTTCCTTCCGACACTGAACAAATCATATTCAAATCCCCTTGGTTTGCACACACTAAATCTTCTCTGGACAGAAAATCGGTAATATCGGGATAGGTAAGTCGGTCTGAGAGACAATTAATATCACTGAATCCTATTTTAGCTGATTTGGGAAAATTCTACATAATCTATAGAAAAAACACTTTTTTGGGTATTGCCGTTAAGGGGATTTGATACACAGGCATTGAGAAAAAAAATAAAAATAAAGCAAATAGAATAGGTCCAACCGTTCAAGAGATTATCGTGGCCATAAATGTGTTTTTGGAATCAAAGTACTCTGAAACAGGCTCATTGAAAACTGGATATAAAAAACTTAACCTAATTTCAAGACTTTCCTTATTAGTAAAAATAATATAAAAATTTATATTGTACATAAATAGCAAGTTTTTAAAAGTTTACAATATTAATTAAAAAAAATATAAGTGACTAACAGGGTCCTAGATATATTGTCTCCTGCATTAGAGCATAAACTATCAGTTCATTATATTTACTTAGTGTTCATTATGTTTACATAGACAATACATAAAAAGTCAAACATTAGCTACATAATATGAGAAATGTTAATCATGAAGGAAGAACTTAAAAAGAAAAACACAAAAGAAAGAAGAAAAAATTATAAGTAAAATTGTATTTTTTATATATATATATATATATATATATATATATATATATATATATATATATATATATATATATATATATATATATATATTAAAAAGTAACTCAGAAAATGAAGAGGTGTTAAGAGTAGTTTTTCCGTCCAAACAGCTCAGATAATATACAGTACGTAATTAATAAATCTGGTAGGTATACTTTAAGATATAAATAGAAGATATGTATAAATATTCAAAGTTAGTAAATAGAAGGCACTGGTGATGGTACTTAAGATTAAATCACAAATACTTTTACTACATGACTATGTGACAAAATATTATAATGATTATTATATCATGAAAAAAAAAAAATATGTTTTTGTTTTTTGTTAATAGATAAAATCACCACAGTTATAAGCCCTTTTATACATGAGTTATACAACATCTACTAAGATCATTTTTATTTCAAGGGGACAATTGTTGTTTTTTCCGTGATTTATATGAGTTTTTTTTAAATAAATGGCACTTTTAAATCCGGGTCATTAGAGTGATTTATTTTATTGTTTATTTACTTCTGTATATTTCATGTCCTAGAACTTACTAAACTGAGTTAATGTAGTTCATTAATGATTAATTTAAAAATTGTTTGATGTCACTTAAGTACTCAATAATTCTTTGAAATTATTAACTGTATTAGTCCAATATTGTGGGAGAAAAATTGTCTAAAATGCATTTTAAAGAATTAAGTTGCGTCCGTGACTTAATTCATTATCAAAGATAGAAGGAGTTAATGTCTTTCTTGGTTTAATAAAATCAATTAAAAATAAAGGAATGGAACTTCTTAGAACTTTCTTTTTCCCAAGAAGTTGTAAACTCTTCAAATTTCGCAAGTGCCACTTTATACAAAAATGACCCAAATACATACTGCTCGAAAATTCACAAATACAAATAAAAATTATTTTTTAGAAATTCCGAAGAAAAGATAATTAAAATACAATTTTATATCGGTTGGAAAATAAATATCCTTATATAGCTGTACTTAAGAGCCCCCTTTCACTCATTTAATAAATGGATGTAATAATACATAAACTATTATAAAAGAAATGATTCATTACATGTACTACTTTTTTCCAAGGGAATGGAGTCAAGGTAAGGGAAGGTGAGGATTCTCTATTCAAATATTTTTCAATAATTCATTCTTGATAACTCCGCCAGAGTCCTATAATGGTAAAAATAACTTTATAACTTTTTTTTTTTTTTTTAAATCTATTTATTGAATAATAATACAATCAGACATTGCTGGAGGGCTATAAGCAAATAACTTTTTAGAGATAAAAAATAATGCTGCTTTAAATTTAACTAATCTTGAAAATATGAAAGAAAAAAAAAATCAACTATTCAGCATTTGATTAACTATTTTTTTCTTTGCCCTAGCAGAAGCAAAAAAAGAATAATGTATCATTCATATATCCCATCCCATATTTTTAAAAAACAAATTAATTAGTGAAAAAGAAATGTTAATTGCCCAATGCCACATTGATTCAGTTTTATCATTTAATTTAAATATTAATATTCTAATATTTTCCTATTTGCTTCAGAATGAAAATAATTTACCAACAAGAGAGGTTTTGCATGAGCATCATAATGCTTCTGTATATTTCCATAGAAAGGAATAAGCATTAGTCATATAATTATTATTAAAATTTTAAGTTATTTTTTTTGTTATTATTAACAAAAATATTAATTATTCAATTTTAATTCTAATATATATTGGTATTTTAAGGATCTCTCAGAAACTGATATTTAAAGAGATAGAGGAAAATAAAAGCTTTCTAAAATATATAATAAAATTTAATCGCTTTCTTATTTGAGATGTCTTGTATGTTTAGTATTTTTATTTTAATTTTTTAGAATTGACTTTTCATAAATAAGTTATGAAATTTATAAATAGAAGAATGTGAGAATTTTTTTTTACAATAATTATGTAAAAAATAATATTACATAGATGATATGATAGTTATGTAAGTAAGAGATATCATTCATTAATTTGATATTTTGGGAATTTCCGTTGATTGTTATTTATGTGCTGTTATATCTTTTACATACATATTTTTAATTATTGTGTTATAATATTATAGATAAATTTTTCAACTTGAAAATGAGCAACGTCGCCGAGAAAATTAAAATGAATTGAGTTGAGGTATAAGGTTGAAATAAATAGATTTTTATCAAAATTATGAATGCCCTTGAAAATTTAGGAGATTTATTATAAAAGCTTTCTTATATGCCAATGAACAGAAATGATTATTTATTTTATTTTTACTAAGCTCTTTTTTCACAAAATTGATTTAATAATTGAGGTACTGATATATTTATTTTCATAACACTACAGTTTTAAATTAATTAATTTTGTATTCCTAAACTTAAGAGAAAAATACCTAAAGATTCTTTATAACATTTCAAAACTTACATTTAACAAAAAAGAAGTAATTAATTTTAAAAGGCTATAGCAGTCATAATAAACGTTTTTAATATATTACGTAATGTTCTTTGAAAGTTGGGTAATATGGCAACAGTAATGAATGGGTTATATTCTTCAATCAATCATAACTTTAAATAAATAGCTTAAATTTCAAGTTTCATTGAAGAAAAAAAAATTCCTTAGTTTAGGAGAATGAGGGGATTAGATTTAGGAACAATTAAAAAAACATTTTTAAAACTTGTTAAAATTCAGCAAATCATAAAACTAACAAATTTTGTAAGATATTAAAAACAAATGTTTCAAATGGTGTAACTTTTAATTTAATTTAAAAGACGTTTTAAATAGGGCTTAATATTAGACTTAGATTTAGGCCATGGTCACATTTCAGCAAACTATAAGTATCACACTTATGATGTGTATTCTTCCTCGACCATGGCCCTATTAATTATTAACTTTTACTGTCTTAGATCACTGGAGAAGTAAAAATTAACAATTTCTATCAAATTAGTTCTAAATAGTATAAGCAGTTTAACAGAAGAACACATGAGATAAAGATTATAGATCCACTGATTACAATAATAATTAATTATAGAAAAATTTTCATACTTCAGAAAGAACATTTGGTATAATTCAGTACATGCCTAGACAAATGGAGTATATATTGTTACAAATATAAAATGAATTAAATGAACTTACCAATATAACTTAATAAAACTGGCAAGAAAACCAATCCATGGGCTGCTCCAAATATAACTATCCCCATGTACATTCTGAAATAAAATACTTGGAATATTTGTGAGTTGGCAAACCCTAAAACTAGGATTCCTCCGAACTTGGTAAGGGTGATTCCGGAGAACACCTGCAATAAAAATAAAATATATTAATAAATAAAACTATCATTTGTTTTAAAACAGAATTTGTTTTCTTAAATAAATAAGTAAATCTAATTTTAATCAATAAATCTAATTTATAAGAAAAAAAAAGAATGGGGAAGGACAATAACACATTCCTTATTATTTTTTTTTTAAGATGAGAAGGGGTTAGTCGAGGGTGTGGTCAAATAAATAATAAATTAAAATATATTAATTATTTTAATTTTTGCCGACGTTTCGACCCACTTTGCAGGTCGTCTTCAGGGCTACAAAAGATGCAAAACATGTTGAAAATAAAAAAAAAAAATTAAAAAAATATAAAAAAAAATTATTTTTTTATTTTCAACATCTTTTGTATCTTTTGTAGCCCTGAAGACGACCTGAAACGTGGGTCTAAACGTCGGCAAAAATTAAAATAATTAATATATTTTAATTTATTATTTATTTGACCGCACCCTCGACTAACTCCTCATATTATAACAACGGTCAACCATCTCTACATCATTTTTTTTTAAATTTATACTACATTATTTTCCCACACACTGATTTTTACCAAATATATCCTATTTGCTCGAATAAAATAAAATGGATGTTTGACCCACTAGCAGTACCAGGATTTTATTTTTGTGGGAGCTTCAGCCTGAAAGTTTTATTTTTTTATGTATATAACAATAATTACTACGAAAAAAAAAAAAAAGAAAGATACTAACTACCTATATGAAATTGTGTTTAAGTGATTCTTGAAGCCCTATTAAATGTAATTACAAGAACAATAATACTTTAAGAAATAATTTTCAATATTTTTTTTTTATAAATCATGGTTACATTTTACCATTTTGTGGGAGGAGCTTCGGCATGAAATCCCTCCTCCCCTCCGATCCGCCTGTATTTTGGCCTATATTCGAGATCAACAATTATTCTGATTCGATCTAGGAAAATTTGAGTTTGAACCAATTTGGGCTTATATAAGTCACTTCATAGTGACTATTTTCTAATTTTGTTATGGAATACTTAGTAAAGTTAATATTAATAAGTCATTGCTCATTCACATATCACACAGATGTTTATACTCCAAATACATTAATCAATACTCCCATTTCTCTCACAAATTTGGAGAAAAAAAATTATATAAAAAAATTTGTTTAAATCAGAGATGATACATACATTCAATTCAAATACTATAGCAATATTATTCAAATAATCATGTTAATATTTTATTGAGGTATAAATATCAAAGTTGGCAATTAAGTTTTTATAAGTATTTTGATTTTTCCTCTTCCATTTTTATCTCTAAAAATTATTCACAAAATAGGGATAAACTTATATTTGGGGTCAACCCATATTGAGCAAATACGGTATATAATATTAAATAAAAAACGATTTTATCTATCTATTGCTTGTTTAAAAACTGTTTTTGTTTTAAAAACTTATAATGCGTGCTGCACATTTTTTTTCCCTCTCCCCATCCTTCATTTCAATAAGAACCAACATACAGGAGATATTTTTAATAGTAAAAAAAAAAATTAACTAAAAAACACTTACCGAACTTCCAATATTTGTAACAGCATCAGAAGCACGTAAGATTTTTGTTTCTTTCGGAGACATAGCAAAAGAATGCACAATATGACTGCAAAACTCGACAGCGATACCAATTGCCTAATAAAAAAAAATAATAAATTAAGACTAAACTACAAATTTCTATTAAATACTCAAATATAAAAATTAAATTTAAAAAAAATCAGTACCATGACCAGATTAACTAGAGAGACTGCGTTAAGACTGATATTCCAGAAATACATCAATCCTCCCATATCAATTACGATCATCAGGATCGTTATTACAGTAACAAAGGCAGATGAAAGGTCGATGCCCATCAGTAGTGCGGTAACTAAGAATATGGTAAATAATGATATGAAAATACTCTTTAGAGTATCTACCCACATCGTTAGATATTGTTCATAGAAGACGTAGAACACACTAAAACAAATAAATAAAAAAAGGGGTTAAAAAATAACATTTCACTATATCAAAAATCATAAAAAGAAAATTAACTATTTTATGAATGGAAAAATTTAGAAATAGTTTGTAAAAATAAACATTACAAGCAATTAAACTAGTAGAAAAAGATAGCCCCAAAGGCCTTCACAGATGATGTGGACATAGTGGCGTTGTCAAGGAAAGCTATGGAGGATGCCTTTCTTGCTCTTCAGACGGCTTCACTAAATCTTGGTCTAGAGGTTAACGAGACCAAACCAAATATATGCTGGTGAACGGTGAGGATAACCAAGGGAACACCACAGCTCTCATAATAGGAAAATTCTCATTCCACAAAGTTTCCAAATTTCTTGTAGCTGAAAACACTTGTCACTTCATCTAACTACATGCCCCTCAAATCAGCCACCAGATGAAGGTAGCCAACTGGTGCTCTGTTTGGGTTACAATAGGTTGATGCATGAAGAAGAAAGAAAAAACATGAACTCTACAGTTTGAACGGAGCCATCTACGTAATATAGTTCATCAAGGTGGACAGGCTCAGCTGGGCAACATGTAGCACACATGGCCGAGGAGAGGATATCTAGAAAAGTTATAAGGGGCTGTTAGCTCCCCGCTAACATCAAGGACAATAGCCGCTGACACAAGAACTATACTTCACCAACAGAACTGGAAGGCGGCGTCATCGTTATTGCCTGCTTTTATTACAGTAAACTTAAAATATTTCGGACTTAAAATCATAATTTTAAGAAGAAGATAAAGTAGATAAATATACTGGCACCCATCTCAAACTTAGGATTAAAAACTAAATAATCATTTTTAATACATGAGTTAACAAATTTATATCTTAAAAATAACCTTACCTATATGGAAAAACTTCTACGGTAACATTGGAACCCATGGTCTTTAAATTGGTGTTAATCATGTTGGTAATATTATCAGATATCACCCGAGCTTCCCTTAGGGCGCCATAATAGTCAGATGAAGTCTTGAGGATGGTATGAAACGCCATGAAGTAAGAAGACTGAACGTTTGCTAACTGACCTTTCTCGGAAAGCTTATAACTCACAGCCTATAAGATTTAAATTTAAAATTCAGATTATGTAATTAGTATTTTTTTATAAATAACGTAATATTTATAAAAATAACAATATTTTTTTTGTAAATATTTTTTTAAAAAATAACATAAAATTAAACATACATTCCCGTATGCAGCATGTCCAGCTTTAGAACACGTCTCGTCCGGATTATCTTCCAGGAAAGAGGGTAAATATTTAGCGAAACTCACAGTATCAGGTCGTTTATTATGCGCATTAAAACCGATATCACAATCTTTACAAGAGTAATCTGTAAATTCAGAAACAAAAATGCATATGTATAATGAAAAAAAAAAATTATATATTATATTATATAACTAATGGAGCTATACTACATAAAACAATAACATAAATGTTACCATCAGTGATTTGTGCTGAAAGGGCTTCAAAACATCCAACTTATATGATCATTTGATAAGGGAACATAAAAATGTTATCGATTGTATCAATAGGCGCCAGTAAATATTATTGAAAAAATCGTTTACAGTAACATTAACGTTTAAAACATTTAAACGTTTTGATAGCTGAATCACAATTTTTTTATAACGTGCTCATCGTAACTTTATATCTTTTTTATCAGATCTTTATTTATATTGTTTTAAGACACAATAAAGAGTCTTATAAGTTGAACCTTTTTCTTCATATTACATGATTTTCAGAGACAGCGTTCGTAACATGAAAGATGAAGTTAAATTGAATTTAAAATTAAAATTTCACAGTGTTAGGAAAAAAGATTCAAATCCCAATCCCATGTATATTGTGATTACTTCTTAACAAGGTCTTCCCCATATTGCTTTCCCATATAAAGGCCACTCTTGATAATTATAACCACCTCTTTTCATAAAATTATATACTCGTCTAGAAATTCGCTCATAGCTTCATTTATCATAATCAACGACTTTTTTATTTACAAAAATTCTCGGAAATAGATTGTTCTCAATATGAATATAAGTTAACAAATCTATTTAATGAGGTACTAAACACTCATTTCCTTTCCACTTTAACTATTAAATAATTTGATCACATTATTAATAACATGCTCTATTTTTTTTTATGTGATGTGTTGTTTGATAAATAGAAATTTTATAATAAAAAATTCAAGTTAAAAAAAATGTATATATACAATTTTTTTATAGTAGATTAATGATTGATTTTCTTAGATATATTAAAGAAAAGTTGGGTAGGGTGTTAAGTGAAACAAAGAACAAAGAAAAAATAAAAAATTGTGAGTAAATTGTTGACTGTAGTGAATAATGAAGAGAAGAATATGATCAGTCAAATAAGAAGGCAAAAATAAATGATAATCTTATTTTGACATTTGCTGACGTTTCGACCTGAAGTTCAGGCCTTCATCAGGGCTGCGTCCAAAAAGGTTGTTGGAGAAGTCACTTCCTGGACTTCAAGGCCTGGACTTTAGGTCTAAACGTCGGCAAATGTCAAAATAAATATTATCATTTATTTTTTGCCTTATTTGACTGATCACCCCAACTATTCTTCTCTTCATTAAAAAAAATAAATTAAATTTATTTTTATTAAATATAATTTATTTATTTTTACTTTGCTTGAATAAACATCCCAACCAACTTTTCTTCAATATACAAATTTTTTATACATGGGAGAGAGAAACACTTTATTTTCATAAAATATAAAATATAAAGGATTGCTGCCCAATTACATTGGGTTGCTATACACACAGCATACTCTTCTATCCTTAAGACAATATATGAACTTATATATAAATATACAGAAGTATTAGTTAATATTAGTAAAACAGAAATATATATATATATATACATTTTATAAATATATATATAAATATATATATATAAATATATATACATATAAATATATATATATATACATACAGAGGTTTCACCTATATTAAACTTGGATGTAACTGATTATACTCTTAGTAAATTAAAATTGATATTTAAGAAGAAAAAATTAGTAGCCATCATAAATACCTTGATGAGGGCAGAATGATTCGTTAGCTTCAAAATACTTGCAGCAACCAGGGGTCGTTGACCAGTCGATGTAGTCGTCCAACCACGATGAAGCTGGTCTTCCGATGAACGTGGTGTTGGACTGCTTCGAAGCACTATAGATCTGTGCTGTCAATGAATCCACATTACACCACTGCCCTCCACAAATAAGATTTTGCATTTGCGTGTCTGACATGTTAAGACCAGGTTTCAATACAAAATAAACAGGTGCACCGATGGACAGGAATTCTTTGAGATACTAAAAAAAAATATATATATATATATACATATATTATTGATAATAGAGTACATTTTACTTGTAATAGAAAATTAGAAAAAATCAAACCCTACTAGATTAAATCTAAATATAAGGAAAAGAATATATTAAAACACAAATTGAGAAAATTCAATTATTATATTTTAAGTTACTAGCAATAATTAATAATAGCCTTAATTAATATTAATAATAAATTGTTAGATACGACAATCTAATCTGTATAATTTCTAAAAAAAAAATATATGAAGAATCCTTGGGTTCCTCATCATTTTATATAGATTCCTTTTCCCGATCTCAGGAGTTATGGATTTTAATAAATCAGGTATCAAACAAAAGGGAATCTAATAAAGAGAGCAGTGAAAAATCCCAATTTTGATCCCTAATTTCCGACTACAACTTCTAGTCCGCGGTACAGACCCCTTTTTTTTCAAATTATTCACATCCACCTAAAACTTAGTGAATAGCTTCATCTTATTGTAAATCACAGATTTTTTATCTACTCAATTTTTCAGTAACGGGATAATTTCTCATTTAATTATTTTATTTAACTAGGTACTAAAAACGCATAAATACTCATTTGCTTTGCACTTGAACCGTTAGATAATTTGATCACATAATTTAAAAAAAGGGTGGCCTACAAAAATATTGGGCTGTTTGGCCTGTTGTATACCTTGTTATTTAGACTGTTGGGGGTGGAGATCACGTCAAACGACCCAACGATTATTCTCAATTTTGTGAACAACATATCTTACAATTCAAGTGGAAAGTAAATAGGTGAGTTTTTAATATCTAATTAAACAGACAAAGTTTGCCAATTTCTAGATTGTAAACTAATATTCCAATGCCGAGAATTTTAATAAATAAAAAAGTTATAGGTTACGATGTGATGAAGCTACTCACAAAGTTTTAGGTTGATATTAATTATCTGATAATAAAGGGTCTATACAGAATATTTAATAAAAGGAATTGAAAAAATTGGGTGGTTTCAAAAACTCAGATGGTTTCGAGTCAACAAATTAGAGAAGAGATTACTGAGTTTTAAAGATTTTGACACGGTCATCAAGACCCATAATAGTTCCAAAGGAACTATCAGGTCCTACGTTTTAAAACCACAAAATGTCCTGTTTTCGAGATAAATCGCAATACTTGCCCACTTATTACTTTAAATTTTGTGTGTTGAAAAGACTTACTTAATATTATACTATATACACGAATAATCATGTTTCACCAAAGTCACTTATATATCAAATACAATATAAGCAATTACATAATGTGAGAGATATCAAGTGGTTTTTATAAAATTCCTCTACTCAATTAAACAACCTTATTATAATACAATAAAACAAACTTTAAGTAATAATTATTAAATACAGTGGGGATATATTATCTTATTAATATTATAATGTGCTACATGAATATCATAAAAAAAAATAACCAGAACTGACAAATAGCACACATAAAAATTGTAGCTAGTCTCAAATTTCTAAATTCAAACTCAAAATTCTACTAACCCTGAAATATTTATGTACAAAGGAATCCTCAGGCATTGATAGTTCTTGATCCAGCCCAACATCAATACTGGGCAACGTCGAAATGGAAACGCACAGCCAACCAAAGAATACTATCATTACCGCTGGTCTAGTAATTTTGTGCATCAGGAACGGCACGTAAAATGATTTAAACAATCTATACAATAGGCCATCGCCTGGTGGATCACCTTTCCTCGAGGCGTGAAGACAGCAAGCCACGTCTAATCTGTTCTCCTAGAAGCACAATAATTATTTAATTTAGTCAATGATCATGAAATACTAGCTTATCTTAAAAAAATAAATAAATAAAACTTTGAATTTTTAAAATACTTTACAATCTCAGTAATACAAATGAATTGCTGCTGCAAGGAGTATTCAGATTTTATAGAACTGCTCAAAAATCTAGACAGTAAAATATTTAAACTCACTACATACATGTAATTAAAATTAACTATACTTATATGCAGTAGTTGTTGTTTTTTTTTAAAGAATACATTTATTTTAGTTTGTTTTGACTATCAGCCCGTTATCTTTGGCATGTTAGGAAAAAAGTGTTGTTATGGCATATCGGTTTCTAGTGCCTGTCAAATACAGTGATCGAAATGGAATAATGCATCTTCATACTTTACAGTCATACTTTTATTATAAAAAAAAAGATAAAGCAGTTGTGGACAATAACATCAGAAAAATAGACTGTGCATATGTAAAAGCTAAGAAAATTCCCTGAAATTCAACAATCCAGGTTATCATTTGTCTTTATAATTTTCTCTTGCACTACCTTTGTGATTTTTTTTTTTTTTGTTCAATTTACTGTTGGGTTTCGATTACTGAGATCACACTGTAATTAATAATAAAACTAGTAACAGAACCAACAAAGAAAAAACAGTCAAAAATGAGAGACGTGTATAAAAAATTTGTATTTTGAAATATACATATTTTTCATACTTAACTATATATTTCATACATATGCAAGTGAAAATAAAAATTTGGAAAAGTTATGACAAGTTTCATTTCATTCCAAATAATCTTACCCAGACTTCTTACAATATTCATACTTCTATTCTTATTTCTATTAATACTGTTTCAATTATAATGTAAAGAATTTGATTAAAATGTAAATAAAAGAAATATTTTAAACAAGAGATTACTCCTTTGTTTTTATACTTACAGACTGACGGATTGAGTCGAGGGAGAGTAAACTCACGAAACAGGTTATTTGAAATAAAAAGTCCAAGAATAAAGCCATCCCAGCGTATAGTGCAAAAGCTTTTACAGCAGGCATGTCCGAGAGGCCTCCTAAGATTATTAATAAAATTTGTCAGATTCATAAGATAAGAATAAAAAATAAGCATAAACAATATTTAATGTAAATAATATAATTTTACTAAACAATGTTGGAGGAATTAAAAAATATTTTTTTGAAAGTAGCAAAAATAAAATCTTCCAATATAACTATATACTTATTTGTTCATATTACAGTTTAATAACATCATAATAATCTAATATTCTACATCATTCTGCTAATGTCAAAATAATTAATAAATCTATATCTGAAAATATTTATCTGTCTTTAGCTAAATAAGAAAATTGTCTTTAAATAAATGTCTACGGATATAATTTTATTCATTTCATTATTTTGAAATTAAACAGTGAATACTCAGAAAGTTTTACAATGGAGAAACCACCATAAAACATTAACTAATAAATATATAATTATGCAGGGAGATCTTATTTTATTCACCTTTAAAGAAAAATTATTTTAAAGCCCAGAAAATTAAGAAAAAAAATAATGAAGAGAAGGACGGTTGGGGTGATCAGTCAAAATAAAAATGGCAAAAATAAATAATAATATTTATTTTAACATTTGCCGACGTTTCGACCTGAAGTTCAGGCCTTCATCAGGGCTGATCAAAGCAATCGCTTGCAGAGAATGATCATTTTGACAATCATTTTTATTTTGACTGATCATCCTTCTCTTCATTATTGACTACAGTCAACCATCAACCCACAATTAAGAAGAAAAATATATTAAAAATTGTTAAAAATATTGCTTTATTCTCATAAGAAGTTAAATATTAAATATAAAGAAATATTTTTACTTTAAAGATAAAATTTTCAGTATTAAGACATAATTGTAGATCGGTAAGATAAAGTTACCTAAAAAGAAACACGCTGATTCTGAAAGACTGGTTAGTAAAATTGATGGTCCTATGTGTCCTAGAACCCTTGCTATATGTTCTTCATGGGTTTCCCCTTCTAATTTTGGCAATCTTTGATGCGTCTGAACTAAAATAAATATGTTGTCTACGCCAACAGCAAGAACCAAAAAGGGTATAACCTGTAAATATTATATTAAACTTATTAGCAACATAAGAAAAATATTCTTATAATAAATTGTAAAAGAAAAAGTCAATCGTCTCATTTTCATATCCACGAAAACAAGCTCACTCGACAAATGTTCACATAGGCACAAAATTATGGCGTTTGAATAAATAAAACATTTTTGTTTTTGGATATTCTTTTTCAAAACTCAACTCAAATTTTTTTACTATAGCAACATATATTTCCTTCATAGATTAAGTGAAAGTAAAAGTTTTATGCCAAATTGTATTTCAATTTATTCCATTATTCCATTTTGGCAATTTATTTTACTTACTTTTTTCTTTTTTCTTCAATATTACTACCAAGTTGAAAATTTGAAAAGTTGTTTATTTTTATATTCCCAATATCTAATTTCAATCTAACAATTACTTTCAGTTTCGTTTTAAAATTTACTTCATGTCTTAAACAACACAAAATAATAATAATAAAAAAAATTGCCCTTACCTCCATTATAATTAATGTGGCTGGAATTTTCATGAAACCAAAAAAACCTATCGACGAAATTACTGAAGCAATCACAATAAATACTCCTCCAAGGCCTAAAGTAATTTTACTATCCATCTGAAAGTAATAGAAAAAATAAAAATAAATTACTTGCCTAATGTAAACATAGCTGTGTCAACTCAAATGAGTATAAGCATATATATATGTACATGAAATTATAAAAATTGCTAATAAATTATTACAAGTTCATTATGATAACTCATAAATGAATGCAACACAACTTAAAGCAATCAGTATTTCTTTATAATTTTAAATAACAACTAATAAAAAATATATCTCATTTTTCATTTATTAGGCAATTATTTTCAAAACTGACAGCTTAAGGCCCAAAAACATATGAGCCTTTTAATTGATAAAATGACAAACTCCAATTTCAACATTTTTAAGTAAAGTTATTTTAGTGATATTTCTAGATAGAAAATTTATAATATCTGTACAGACAGTGAGTAAATAGAATCCAGAGTAAACGATTGCAGTGTTGAAATATGTAATTGTGACTAAACGTATACATTTTCCCACAAGAAATATAATTAATAGTAAAAAATGTTGAAATTTGAGTTAGTCGTTCTGTCAAGTGAAAAAAGGCTCATATTATCGAACCAAACTTGACTAGAATAACCCTAATGAACACATTTTTTATACAGGATTGATGTGCTATTGGACAACAACAGCTATGTAGTGCAGTGAGAATTTGAGTAAAAAAGCAAAGAAAAATGTATTGTGGATGAGCTAGATTTGAAATTAATTGCCTCATATTTATATAGAGAATAAAATTAAAATAGATAAAAATACCTACCAACAATGTTCCACAACTCCTAATATGGCCAAGCGCAATGGCTATATAAATAAACATGATGACGTATGAAACAAGAATTGTGAAGATATCAGACTTGGATTCTCTATCTAATTCATCTTCAATCGACCTTTCAGAGGTGAATGCGACATCCATATATTCTGGTTTTCTAGTAGCAGTCCAATTTTTCATGAAGTGGATGAATCTGAAGAGAAAAATATATAAATTTAGCCTATACTCATTTCAAATAAGCAACAAGTAATAATAGCAACCTGCAATATTTACAACTACAAGTAGGCCTGTGCGAACGCACCAAAAGATAAAGAAATCAATTGTTACTTTATCAATAAATATAATCGACAAAGGAAACAAAAATTAATTTAAATTTTTATTATTGTTTGGAACCAACATGTTTACAAATTTCAATAATCTGAATCTTTGCTAAAAATTGTCTGATTTTGATGATTTTTTTCCCCTTTTGTAGGGAATTTAGTAATCTTTTATATTATCATGGGCATAACCCAGAGAAAAGTGTATAATTTTTTAGTTATTCGAAAATAAAGTTTGTTTTCTTTCATAAATTGTTTGTCTGAATTTTCGTGGAGATTGGACTATTTTGCCTGCCTGAAAGAGATGGAAGCCTTCGAAATTGGTGGCTCAATCTTGAGATTTGGTGAAGAATTAACAATAATATGGCTTGCCGATCAAAAACACCATCGATAAATAATATAAACTCCTCCTCTCTCGGTCAAAGAGGCCTCAAGTTGACGAGACATGTATTCACTGACAGTACTACAATTAACGTAAGGTTCTGTGGATGCCTAGAGTTATCTCGAAAATAGTATGTTCATGGGCTTAAAAACGCAGGATCCGACAGTTCCGAGGGAACTATCTGGGTCTTGCTGTATGCATTAAAATCTTCAAGGTCCAATTTGTCCCGCATCGATCTACAGACCTACCACTGTTCCAGTATCGAAGCCTAGCAAAATGTTTGTATCGACTTTATTTATTTAAGAAAGAAAAACATAAGTGGAGAATACGATTCGCTAATCCCCCATGAAATTCTGAATTCAACGGAACCCCATTCATGGTATTTGAGCATGACAGGAGCTTATATGTGGTACAAAACCGATTTCGAGCCTTACTGTAATAATGTATGTGGGGATAGTAAACCCTTGTTACTACAAACTCAAATGAACCAGAAATTCATTGGTTTGTTATAAAGAAGTTCAAAGAATATTGATAGTGTGGATTTTTTAAAAATTTTATAAATAAAAATGCAATAGGAATAACACTAATTTTACTGTTTGTAAGCATTATGAACTGTTAAAAAAGACTTATTAAAACTTACTTTTGTTCCCAGTTCAATGCAGGGACAAGTTTTGTTTTGTTGTGATGATTGTTGACAAGAAATGATAATATAACTGCAGTGGCTTTTTCATAAGTAGCATTTTTCGATAAACTCTCTCCAGGTGCCAAGAAGCCTCCGAGTGCTATCGCAGGATCGACGGGACCTTTATAAAGTGCCAAGCAATTAATGTTGTATGGATTCCTAAAAAAATAAAATTAAAAAATGATATATTACGAAACAGAATAAAAATAAATTACAAATAATTTATATATAAGTATCTTTCAGTTTTTGGACATTAAATACAATGATACCTAACCATACATTACAATATTGTAATAAATACATCAAATTTTTTCCAAGAAAGATTTCCTAAAACTCCATATAAAAAAAAAAAACATTTCAAAGAGATTACATTAAAGAATAGATTACCAAAGATCTACGTAATAGGTCTGTTGATAGTTAGAAAAACAGTTCTAACACAACATCTATGAGCTACATATGTTAAAAAATAAGAAAAGATCGATCTGTATTACAGCGTAAGACATAGGTCAAATCCAGTCAATCGTACGTCAATTATAAAGAGATAGTAAACAATATTTTAAAGATAGAATGTGAATTATTTCTAGTCCAGGATTAATATGGAATATTAATACTCCAGTAGTACTAGATCCCATTAACAGGAGAGTTTGCACCACAAACTGACACAATAGGTATAACTTTCAATAATTTAATTAATATAAATATAATACATTTTCTTGTAATTAAACCCCACCAACATCAGACAAAGCATGATCAATATTGTTATTATTGTATTTATCATCATAGTCATGGTATTAGTATTATTGTTATTAAAAATTAACCTGTACCACTACAACCCATGAAGAGTCTTGGGTTCAGCACTATTTAGGAAAAGCACTATTTCTTGGTCTACGGTTGTGCACGGAGGTGATTTGACCGAGATCATGCAGGTTTTTCCCCTTAATCAATTATTTTTTTAATTAAGGGTACCCACTTTATAGAGGCTGGGTGTGCCCCAGGAGGGTCTACTCACCCAGGGTCGCCCCACGGCTAATGAAACAGAATAAATAATTTTTCTGCCATGAGCCAGGATTCGAACCTGGGGCCTTTGGCATCGGAAGCTCAGTACCCTACCACTGAGCTAACCGACTCCTATTATTGTTATTATTAAATACATAAAATTTAAATAAATTAAAAAAAACAGGAAAAAAAATCACAATAACATAGTACTTTTAAAAAATTAGAAATATTTTTTTTTCTTACCGGGTACAATCCCTGATTCGATCTAGATAATTTACAATGAATCCATTTTCATCTACAGTAGAATCCTCAAAATTTTCTATGTCATCTTGAAAGTAACCCCAAATACTCTGTAGAACACAATCCTTGACTGTAGTTGGTCCTGTGAAAGTTGATGTCAAGGGGGCATAACAAATTTTTTCTAAACCAGTGTTATCTTCACTCCCCAACTGAACAATATACATTTGTAATTAATTAATTAGAAATAAATTCACTAATATATTTAAAAAATATGAAATAGGATCACAAAAAAGTTAATGCCTTACAGCTTGTATTTCTCTTTGAAGATTTAGCACTTCTTTAAGAAATTCTTCATGAAAAACAGGCCCGAATTCAATCACTCCATTAGAAGTGTTATGCATAATCTAGAAAATACCATTAAGTTTCTATAAGTGAGTAAGGAAGATAAAAACAAAAAATATTATCACTAAGCAAATTTATCTTACATTTTCGAGACCGACAGCATGGATAATAATTTGTTCCGTTCTGTAAAAAGGCATGAAGTTTTCATCAAAAAAGTTCCTCTCCAGACGTGACCGACTGTTCGGAGCAGCCCAAAGTTCCACCGGGTCAGTAGTGATGTATAGGTATTTAATTCCATGACCGAGGGCAGTAACGACACAAGCACCAATGAACAGGGTCAACCATGGACGAGTAGCACACCCTACGGTCATTATTATTATCATTAATTTAATGAAATATAGAAACAAAGTTAACAATTTTATATATATTTACATAATTAACATATAATGTTTTGAAAATTTAACGAGTTGAATAATATAAAGATAATAATTAAAGAATAAAATTTTTATACTCAAACAGCAGTAAAATTTCATTTATTTTAATTACTTTAATTTACAATAAATGTATTGCATTTATTATTTCCTCTTAAAAATGACACTAAAACCCACACGAAAAAACATGAATTTCAACAATGGTCCATTGTACAGTGAAACGTTTTATACGACACTTTTCTCTAATGAACACTCTTCAATTTTTAATTTACAAGTCGGTTAGTATAGGAATTAAGCTACATTTACAATGGATACCTCTCTAACAAATAAGAACAGCCAAATATTTGTCACTGAGAGATAAATATATCACATATGAACGAAGGCTTCAAAATGTGGAACTAAAGAAAATCACATTAAACGGTTTTATCTCAATAAGTTCATATCTTGAAATAAATTTTTTTTTAATATAAAAAAAATTCTTCTATGAAATGTTTTTGAGAGCAGAAAAGCTCATTGAGTAAATCACTATGTCAGTAGGGCCCTGTAACAAGAGAAGTAAATCACTTCTTCTAATGGATAGGAGCAATACTGTCCAGGTGTGTGACAAAACTGTACACTGGTCACTGTCAACTAAATAAGTACCTCTTTAATTTGGATGTGAGTGAGACCTCCACCTGCAGGCTGTGTGACCTGGAGGATGAAACGGCCTATCACATTATTTGTAGATGTGATAATTTGGCTTGACTGCGATACTTTCAGTTCGGGTGTGATCGCAACACAGACCCCAAGCGCTGCGAACTAATAGATCCTATAAGTATTAACAGGAGTTGATATAAATATATGATTTGATAGTTGTAATGATACAACCATGACTCAGGGATGCTCCGTACCTCCACAGCATAGGAAGGTGAGAGCGACCCCTGTATTTAATAAAATAGCTCCTTTGGTCCTCCAGATTTGGAGGTTAGGCACAGGGCTAATAATCCTGTCCCGTAAAAAACAACAGGATAGAGACATCTGCCAAAGGTTGCCAACCATTCTGATGAAGAGAGAGTGATTGTGATCCCGTCCGATTATTATAAACCACGTGCTCCCTGGATATCATCTATATAAGAAGAGAACCAAACGATTACAGCTTATCGCCTAGAACAGCTCCGATGCTGCAAGAAGACTGATGGCAGAAATCAATAGAGTCAAGACGCATTAAAAAAAAAAGTATTAACAGGTTCGCAAAGGCATCTGGCCTGTTTTAATTGAGTATAGGATGACGCACAATAGGCCTTTTTGAGGCTGCGATGCATTCCTTTGTCAGGGGGGAGGGGGAAACACCATGTTCCTATGCTCTGGGTTTCTGATTTAGTCTGTTTGTACCAGGTAATTATTTTTTCTGTTACATCAGCTGAGGACCAATCCTGAGATCAGGAGACCCTCCTGGGACACACCAAGCCTCAACAAAATGGTTATTCCTAATCAAATATAATAATTGATTGCAGAGAAAAATCAGTTGGTCGAGCGTGATCTAAAGCTTAAACTACCTCCTTGCATAACAGTTGACCAAAAATCGGTACTTCCTGACAAAGTACTAAACCCAAGATCCTACATGGGTTGCAGTCATAGATGAGTATAATCATAATCTATAATTACTATTACAATTATAATGATTTTGATTACGTGATTACACATTACAATCGTAATTAGGTTTTCAATTAACATTGTAATCAGGTTATGTCACGTTTTTGCAATATTTGTAGTGCTATTGATTCTAATATAAAATTAGCCGTGTGATTAAGTTACATTTTCAGTTGTAATCATTGATTCCAATTTGGCCTATCTCTCGTACTAGTGGAATAGGTTTTTTTTATGTAATATTTTCAGTCTAATAAGGGAAATATGTACATTCTGTTCTCCTCATATACAATTTGTTTCTTCAATCTTCATAGATACCATCTCTTAATTAAAAAAAACAATGAGCCTAACTCATAAAGTATGGAATCTCCTAATTTCATTTCAATAGGAGAAAAATCAGAGATACTAAATTTCAATTTAAAATAATAAATAAATGAAACAACATCAAAGGGAATTGACAAGCAAATTTTAAGTTTTTTCTAATAAAATTTGTTCACTCAAATTAATAAACTTGTTTTGATAGATGCATGCACTTATCATTTTTTTATCAAAACTTCTATACCCCTCCTCAAAGGACACTCTCTGCAGTGGACAAATCCATTGGAGCCATTACTGTTCACTGTAAAGAGCTTTCACTCGATAAAAAATGCATTCATACTTAATAATGATGTATTATAAAATTAAATACATACTTATGACTAAAAGGGACTTACATAATCCAATGTTATAAAAGAAATATTGCAGTTTTTCATCGAGATATACTCCCATTTTTTCTATGAGAGAAGACGGTTGAACTATGGTCATGGTAGGAGCACTTGAACTTCTACCTTCAGTACCATCAGTACTACTGACAAAACCTGTATTCAATCAGATATTATTAATAATTTTAAGATCAATATGTAATAGTTTATTTATGGAGCAAGAAGGAGTATTAAGGAATGTGAAAAGAATTTTTGGATCAGTGAGATTGGAAAGAACAAAAACTATATGTTTTTTTAACGTCATAATTAATATTATGAGGTCAAAAAACGCCTGATAATAAAAGATATGTTTGCTCTAATATTTTGTTACTTTTTTTCCTTGTCCTTTTTGTTTTGTTCTTGTGTATAGATAGGACACTGCATTCAGGAAAATTCAAGCAGCTTGAGGAAAAGGTATCAACAGGTAGAATTAAGGAATTGATTGAGAGTTAAAATTAATTTGCTACATCATCAATGGCTACTATAAAAATTTAATCAAATCTACTGGAAAGAAATTAATAACATAATAGAAATTGCTAATATAAAATAAAATAGACATCTAATATAGATGAATAGATGAAAGTAAAGAGATTTGTATATATATTTGCTAACATCAACTTAGATGAAATTGAAACAATATATTAATAGGAAAGAAAATAATATATAAAATAGAAAACATTTAAAAAAAAAAAACAGATAACGATACGGTACAGGAAACAATACCATAAACACAGAAGACAGTAAAATATAACAGATAGTTTGGAAGAAAACAAAGTCAGTCTTATACAAAACATAAAGCTTTGACTGCTTCTATAATTAACATGTCATCCTAGAATTTTTTTTAAATAAAAGAATTGTACGTCTATACAACATTGATAAATGCAATAAAATAAAACACTAACAATCAATTAATAATTTTATTTATAAATAATACTAAAATGATTGCCAATGTTAATTAAAACATGCTTATAAATCACCGTTATAAAACACTATTCTTACCAATATTTATCATTAGTATCATTCTAATTTACCTTATTTCATCATTTAAAAATTAAATATTATTTTTATAAGCGTTATTTTATAGTTTATTAGTTTTATATATTATTGTAATTGGTTAGTTGATGACACCACTGAATTTCATTTTTATTTTTTTGTTAATCTAGTATGTAAATACGGAGTGATTTGTAATAAAATTAGAAAATATTCAAGAAAAAAATAATTTTAAACTATGAAAACTCAATGGTATTTGAGTGGAACTGTTAGTAATCGATTATAATTTTAATTTGTTAAATAATAATTTTAACCTTAAATAGTGAATATCAATATAATTGCACCCCTGGGGACACACTTGCAGTAAGGCATTCAAGACATCCTGTTTGAGAACTCTAATTTAAGTTATAATACAAATAAAAAATGTATTGAGTAATTAATTCTAAAGGAGAACTCATTCAAAATATTACTTTAAGTATTAAAAAAAAAAAAACTATTAACGATACTAATAAAAATTATATTTAATGTTCTAAGTGGCCTTAAAGTTAGATAAATATATGATAAAACCTATCATGTGAGCAGTGTAATTTTTACAATACTAAGCATAACATAACTAAATTCTATAAATATAATACTATCACTAATATCTAGGGTGCTACCTGTGTTACCCATCATTGAGTGAGGTATAATTCTCATTCTTTATCTATTAATATTCTGAGATTTATTTAATCAATCTAGAAGTAGGAAAAATAAAAAAAAGAGTACTAAATCATTTCATAAGAAATATACATTTTAACTATAGAAGTTAATGAACAAAAGCATTTTGACATACCTACACATAGCATAGTCATAACGAGTCAGGCATTCAGCTAACTAAAGCACAAAGCTTAGAAAAAAGAATGAGGAAGTAAAGGAATGCAAAGCATAGTTGTGACAAATATAGCGATAATTATTAGAAATAAATTTTACATAAACCTACTCGAGCGTTTGGACTGTAAAGGACTTGATTCGTCATCGGCGGCCATCGCCATCCTTGGATTAGTTCTTCTAATGTGCCTTCCTACAGAATCATCTTCTTTGCTTCTCCTCAACAGAACACTCACTAAAGGCAAGACAATCGAAACCTAGATATCCATTCAATATAACTCCCACAAGAAAATCTTAAGTAATTCCTCCCAAAAAAAAATATTGAATTCCCTTCAATATAATATCGGCTGAAAAGTTCTTGTTTCTCTATATAGATAAATATAACTATTTGACTTATGTTGAAGAATAATTTAAGAAATGAAGTCCATAAGACTTCCTTATCGAATAAAAATTAAACTAAGGGACAAAATATAGGATAATTTATAAATAAATATTAAATCAAATAAAAAACATAAAAAAAATTATGTTATTTTAAATTAGTAAGCCTGTATGAATAATAGCAATATGAGAATAAATAAATTTTGAAAAGGGGGTTACATTTTTTTTTTTTTTTTTTTTTTTTTTTTTTTAAGTTTGATTGCAAAAGATTCTTATAATATAAAAAATAATAAAGCAAACCATAAGTACAAAATTCGAAAGGCTGTATCTTTGCTAATAGTAGTCTGTTTTTGAAAAAATTATTTCTTTCTTTGTAGGAATTTTATTACCTTTCAAATCATCATGTATACGATCAACCATATATAGCATAATTTTTTAGTTAAGGACAAATAATGTTTTCTTTTCTTCATAACTTTTTCTCTGAGTATGACTTTAAAAAGAACATGATTACTTATATATACCTTTTTATAAACTAATATTTCTAGTTTAGGCAAAGTAACTGATGATAAAATAAGTTTTATAAGATTCATATCATGAAAGGAAAATGGTAAAACATTATAATTCATTTATATGAGAAATAAGAACTTTTCAACTGACTTTCAAATTAACATAGTAAAAAAGAAAAGAAGAGGCAAATTAAATGCCAAGGAGTATTAGAGCAAGAAGAATGAATTAAATAAAAAATATTAAATAAAAATAGAACAATCGAGCAGTTAACCTTAAAAATTCAGTAGAGCAAAAAAATTATATGCAGATTAAAAGGGGTTTATCATTCATTAGTTAGTTTCATTTCATTACATGCAGATTGAAAATAATTAAATGTTGTGCCTATCACTTGAGATATAAAAGGCTCATACTCCAGAATATCATATCCTGTCCGGCAATGCACTAAATATGGCTATTCAGCAATTGATGTAGCTCGCTTGCTGCTATAGAT
The DNA here is from genome assembly GCA_928085145.1 of Nezara viridula. Taxonomy (NCBI): domain Eukaryota; kingdom Metazoa; phylum Arthropoda; class Insecta; order Hemiptera; family Pentatomidae; genus Nezara; species Nezara viridula. The sequence continues at coordinate 124,734,017 of OV725082.1, forward strand.
ATATTTACATAGCATGATAAGGGAAGACTTTATATTTTAATTTAGTTCAATATTCTTCTTCAATATCTTGACTTTTTTCAACATGTTTGGGTTATTGCCCTTCAGGAACAAAATTCAATAAATGTACCAATTGCTTGTAATCTAAGTCAATTTATTGCAGTGTAAACCTACAGAAGAGGCAATAACAACTAAATACTGAACAAAAGTCAAGATGTTAAAGAATAGTGTTCAACAAAAATAAAAGTAGTTACTTATAATTTTACACATTTTATTACTAAATTAAAATTTATTGAGATTAATTCATATGCCTTTTATCTAAGTAAAACAGTTAGTCAACTACACCAACCCATTCCAGTTATTAACGTTCTTGTAATGTTAAAGATGATCAGTGATTGTTTTAGCTAAAATGAAAAAAATAAATGACTGTAATTTATTAAACATACAGGGCTCTTCAGGGAGTTTTCCTTAATAACTTTATCAAACAGAAATATACTTCCTTAATTTAGATAGCATTTGTTTTAAATAATTACAAAGTTAAAATTCTGTTGTGGCGGTGGGTGGGATGCACGAACGGGTTAATGCGTATGCACAGCAACGCTGTTGCCCGGCAACTTGATATATAAAACAAATTGATAAAACAGGGGAAGTCTTTTAACTCTGCCATTTATCCTTCCCCCTCATTCCCTTGCCTGGGAAAATTTCATATAGCCTTAAAAGTGAGGAAGGTGAGAACCGAAAAAAAAAAAAAAGAAGTTAAAATGCTCTTGGTTTTTTTTTTTCTCATTATTATAGGAAAATAAAAACGACTGAATGTAATGGAAATGGTGGAATAGTGTTGACCCTTATGAGGCACTATCTGCCTCTAAAAAGTGGGTAACCGACCCTTTAATGAGTTAAACCCAAGATCCTTCAGGAGTTTAATTATTTTTATTTTTTATTATTATTATTTATTTGATTTTTTGTCTTGAAAATTATCTTATAGACTATTATCTATATTGATAATATCTTTGCTATTTAACTATTAATTGAAGACTGCTAGGAACTAATATTCTGGAGTACTCCAACAGAAGAAACTTGTCGACTAATAATATCGACATATAAGTTGTATTTACATGGTACCCTATTTTAATCTAAGATTTATTTAAATACAGAACAATAACAGAGATTTTCTTGGAAAATATAAATTTAATTTCTATTTAAATCAATTTAAACTGAATAAAATAATTATTTATATCTCTTATTAAGAAAAAAAAAACATATGAATGACGCATTACATATAAACAAAATAAAAGTTCCATAAGTATATACATGTTTTATTAATATGTGAAGTCAGCAATTCATTAACATTGATAAAATTAATAACTTCAGGACCTAGAGGCATCTTAGCGTTGTTTAAAATGATAAAAACTGCTGAATCATCTATGACAAAAAATCTTAAATTCTTGTAAAATACCAAGAAATCATAAAAGAAGTCCATATAATATAATAAAAAAAAATGTTTAAAAACCAACTAAAAAATCTTAATTTATAACATTATCACTCTCTGTTCCTAATAGTACAAATAATTCCTTTACCGTGGAACATACATCTTGTGTTTAAGATGATCATCATGTACTAGTTTAGTAAAAGTTTAGAATCAAAAAAAAAAAATTGAATATAATAAATTGTCAAAAATTGTCAAACTATTTATTTTTATTTTACTATAACCTTACACATATACTAGAAAAATCATTTTGCTCTTATATATAATGTATTAGGTGTAAAAAATTTCTATTAATTACTTTGAAAATTGTTCCTAACAAGTCAAAAATAGTACAGGATGGTCCTGATAATCCAAATAAATAGATTGCATTGTTTAAGGTTGTTCAGATTATCAAAGGTTTAAATTTAAAATTATGGAAAAACTGCACAAGGTAGCGAAAATATATGTATTGTCAGTTACATATAGACATATTGCAAACTACAAAGTGATTTATGAAACTGATCATATAATGTATGTTGAATCTCTAATTTTGTTGCTAAAGAAAATCCCCTTATCTCCCAAATTCCTTGGAAGTACCAGGCTTCGGTAGTCGACATTGTATCTATTCGCCCACTGAAACCAAGTATTTAATGCCTTTAAGGCGTTTAAATACTGCTTTTTAAATTATCAAGCCAACCTTTACTGGCATTAAAATCTGCTTTGTCATCTTTATTAAAAAAATCCATTTCGACTCTTGTCAGTCAAGTTTAAATTTATTGTCTTTCTTGTTCGAATTACCAGAGGTTTTGGATTATAACAAGGGATTTAGATTATCAAGACCATTCTGTATTCTTAATTGAAGTTGTAGGATTTAATTGTACAGTATGAACAAAGATCAACAGTATATATTCAATGATTAGCTACTAAATATAGTTTATTATAAAATAAATTCTCCATAAATGAATAATTGTAAATTTGTCAATACCATTACTAAGAGAAGGTGCCCAACATATGAAAGAGATGAAAACGCTGGAGACAGCGACGAATATCAAAGCCATAATAAGCGGAACTCCAGGAAGACCAAACAGTACGAACGGTCGAGGTAGAGGTTTGGGTGGAGGAGGAGCAGGGCAGCTGTCTTCGCAGTCCATACAGCTGCAAGCAGGAGTCTCTCGCTGGACAAATAAAATAAAATAGTTTATAATATTATATAAGACATATTTCCATAATAAATAATAAAATTATGTTTGTTTTTGGAAACTGTTTTTATTTCCTCCTGATTAAAATAAACAAATTTTAAGAATTGATAATTGAAACTAACCTTTCAGTACTAAAAGCATTTCAAATAATTTTTATTATCCAAATAATAATTGTAATAAATCACTAATATTACAGAAATTAATATATGATACTCATACATGGTAACAAGATTGTGATTATGAAAAACATTCTTCATAAAATAAACAATTTTTTTTGTGTGTTTTTTTAAGACATGAGTTAAGCTTTTGACAGAATATGGCATAATAAAGCAAATTAAAAGGTTCATTCCAGCCACACATTACTAAATTTTACAGTCATACCTAAAAGATAGGTTTTTGTGTAAAAATGGGGACTGAGTTTTCTACAATGAAAAAAATAAAAGCTGGAGTTCTGCACTTTTGGGTTCTACACTTTTTAATATTTATTGTTCCAACATTAAACAGCCCTATCGGCTAAATTGGCTAATGATGCAAACCACTTTGGACAAACGACATAGAGTTGTCAACAACAGCAAAGAAATCAAATACCAAAATTCTCAGAATAATTGTAGATAATTTTATGTCAACTATAACATTCCTTTCATCAAGCAACTGCCACAGATCATTCTAATAAATTTCTTGACAGACTTGCTCTTAATTCAAATCCACTTATTCAAACTATATATGCAATACCACAAACCCAAATGGTCCATCCATTAGACTGCTGAGGCGCTAGCCAAGAGGCTTACTATATTGAGCTACTTGCTGTGGTCTTGTAGACTTACCTTATTATTTTATTTCTCAATTAAAAGTTGGTATGTATTTTTTCTTCATTCTGTACTCTTTTTGAACCCCCTCCCTCCTTCTTGAAAGCATATTTATCTTGATAAAAGATATCTACATCTAAAGTTAAAAGATAAATTGAATACTTAATAGTTGACCATAAAATAATTGATAGTGGTCATAAATAGACTAAAATAGTGGCAAAACTGTTTTATTAAAAGCCAACGTTTCGACCCGACTTTGCAGGTCTTCCTTCTTCAGGAGGTGTATTCAGCAAGGAGTTTCACTTACAACTGGAGTGTGTAAACCCTAACCACTCCAGATTTTTTCCTTCCTCTTTAAAAGAAAAACAAAAATTTTAAGTATAATAGTTTTGTTTAAATTTAAGCTTGGAGTAATAGAATATGTGACAGTGAAGGAACAGAAATAAACATTTCTTATTTGAAAGTACATTTTAGAAAATTTGACAAAATATAATTAACCTAATATAAAAATATAATGATGGATAAAGTAGAGGAATAATGTATGGAAATGTACAACATGAAAGATAATAGATGATCAAGAAGACATCCTGACATATCAAACAATCAATATGATGTAAATCAGAGAAAGTTATACAGGAAGAGACTCCATTCACATAAATATCTTATATAGACTACACTCTAACTTATTTGTTAAGCCAATAACAACCGATATTGATTCAGAAGTAGATAATGTATGAATAACAAATCGAAAAATTGAATAATGCAAACCATTTTAAATATTTATTAACAGGTTAAATGTAAGCAATAGAATGAATAATTCGATTGAAAATCCAAAATAAAAAAGCAACTATTCAGAGATTCCGAGTATTATAATATTTATTAGATTAAAGTTGTAAACTCAGGCCTATCTCAACGTATGGTATGAAGTTTTAGTTCTATTTTGTGTAAGAAATAATCTATCTCTAAAACTAACAACCCTCAAGGAAAATACACATTGTTATTTGTTTAAAAAACAAAAAAATAAATAAAAACAATGTACCATTATAATCCAATACTTTATAAGAGTAAAAGAATTTATAATATCCCAGAATAGATCAGTCTTCCTGGAAAACAAGGAGGAAAAGGTTACTCAAGTTATCAACTTCCTATACAAAGAGAACCTGATAAAATATATTTGACTGATGTACAACAAATGATCCTCTACCAATCCTTTATTTATTGTAATAATTAGACTTCTCTCATTTTCTTAATAATTCTGTTCTGTATACATTTTTCTTTCTTCCTTCTATAAATTATTTATCTACACTTATTAATAAATGTTTCAATCTATTATTATCACTCAATTATTCTAATTTAATTTAACTCTCTTATATTCTCTATTCTCCATCTATCGAGTTATTCGATGTTTTAAAATATATAAGATGTTGATGATTAAAAAGGTTTTACACCCTAATCACTCCATAACTAAATAACTTTGTAGGGAGCTATCACTGTTTCTAGAACAAAAATTGTGCAAGGAGATAATTTGGTAAGGAACCCACCAGATTATTCCCCTAATTAAGAATCCACTTTATAGGCAGCTAGATCTTACAAAATTAATAACGATGTAACAAAATAAATAATTATCAGTCAAAGCCAGTACTGAATCTGGACCAGAGGCCTAGGAGCACATTGCCTTATTCGCTGAGCTATTCTGGTCTGTTTGCTTTAATTAACGTAAAGAAAAGAGATCAGTTAATCAATTTAAATAGAAATTAATTAAGATATTGTTTTTCAATTACTTAGTTTATATACTACATTAACACAAGGCTTTAAAATAAATATTTACTTTAATTATGTTTAAGTATTTATAATTATAAATTATAAATTTAATTATGTTATATAATTTAAATTTACAAAAAAGAAAGTACTCACATCTTTGGAGGCATTGCAGGGTATGATTAATGGATCTAAAGGAACCATGCCGTCTACAGGTTCATTTGTGTACTTAAAATCGATAGGAAATGGTACATAGGCATTGGCATTCATATCACCCATATACGTGAACCATCTGAAACAAATAATTACATATTAGAATAGAAGAATCGTTAAAACTATTACCACGTAAAATATTATTATATTCTCACTTTTCTGGAGAACACCTAGAAGAACCCCAAGAGCCACACATGACATCCAAGGCGAGCTGGCCCATAGATGGCACGTAAACTTGTTTGCATGAGTCGAAAACGCCTTGGGTATACTTCTTAGTTATGTAGAATTCAATTCCATTGACGAATAGACCTTAAAATATAATCATATAAATATGTCTCTAAAATCATTATTAAAATAATAAATTAATATTTATTTATATGGGATCACGATAGCCTGTTGTATAAAACTACAAACATATTTATAATTATATACATCAATAACTTACGTTTATCTTCAGCTACTTCAATATCAGTTACATTCAAAAACCGAGACTGATCTGGTGCACACGTCAGGCTACAGAGGTGTTCCAAGAAATTTGAAAGACAAGATGGACATCTCTTCAAAAAGTTTGCAGCCAGAGTTAACTGTGAGTCCATCGTTTTGAGCATATCAACATCACAGCAAGTCTCTATGGGTTTTCCCAAAGCTAAAAATAAACAGTATTGCTTTATTAAAAATGTTTTCAAAATTTAGTTCTCTAATATTTAAAATATAAAGTATACAAAATTTAAACCAAATGTTAAATTGAATACTCGGTGGTTGACCCTGGTATAATATTGAAGAAGGAGATAGTTCGGGGTGGCGCTCATAAGACTTAAAATAGTGAGAAAAAAAGTTTATTTAAGCCAAAAGGCTAAACAAAAATATACTTTTTGATAAATTTTCGTTATTTTAATATTTATTTAAACGTAAAAATATAGCCTAGAAGTGTTGCGACAAAATGTTTGCAAGAAATCTATAGACTATCAATTAAAAATTATCCGTAATTAAAAATTAACAGTTGTTTCGTTCAGTTTATTTTATATTTAAAAAAAATATAAAATCTGAATTACATTATTTAGAATACATTTTATTAATTAGAATACATGAAAATTACAGTTATAAAAATTGATCAACTAGTAGTACAATTACATGAACACTTGTATAATTTATAAAATGGGGGTAGGTCGGTCGTTAAACAGACAGGAGTTAACCTCCTAGATTTAACTATAATTCAAATACAGATACCTAACTGCAAACACATCTTTGAAAAAAGTATTTATAAAATATCTCTAATAGTATTAGCGTTCATTAGTATTATAACCTTTTTAATAGGACAACAAAATTACATAAACACCATTTTCTGTAGGTAGTTAGTTTCATTATTTTTTTCCCAAATGTTAACTGTTATATACATATAAATATACAAAAAAAAGCTTTCGGATTCAAGCACCCCAAAATTGAAAAATCCTGGATCCGCTACTGATCTAAAGATAATATCTCCACCATTATAACAAAGTTACTTAAAGAAAATTGACATCAATACTTGCACATTAATAAATTGACGGATAGAGTTGGTACATGTCAGGTTTTAATGGTTTCGAGATGACATTAAGACCTTCCTATATGCCAGGGGTCTCCAAGCTTTTTGGACAGCGGGCCACATTGATGCCTCCATTAAGTCCCCAGGGTCATGTTTTGTAAGGAACAAATGACACCTCACAAATAAATAAGTCTTCTAAAAGAATGCATAGATGTCGCACTCATGCAATAGATGTTGTAGAAACCTCTCATCACTCAAATAAGAGTGATTTACTAAATTTTACCATGTAATCAAAGAAACATTCGATGGCCGGATTGGATATACTTATTACACGAGTATCATTACGGTTTTTAAAAATGAATATATCGTTATTTATTATAGCCTAAAAGAAAAAATTGAAGTTAAAGTAAAAATCTATTTGAGTACAATTCTGGATTAGTATAAGTTTAGAAAAAATAGTCTTATTGCTTCACTGTTGAAACTGCAAATATAACTTCCAAAGGAGTACGCTAAGTATAATTATTTAGTAACTATTAAATTAACGTAGTCATTGATAAAAATGGGTAGGTAGTTTCACCAAGTGCTTGTCGAACAGACTTTCTAGATAACCTATTGTTTATATGAATAAAAATGATTCCCTGATATCACAGACGGATCTACAGAGGGGGCTGAAACCCCCCCTAAAACGATAAAATATAACCATATTTTATAGGAAAAAATATTAAAAACTATCTCTTAAAGTAGTATTGTTCGTTTAATTAGATTTAATAAGACTTCAAGAATCACTTAAACACCATTTCATATAGGTAGTTAATTTGTTTCTTTCTTTTATTCAAATTAATTATCGTAATATATATGAAAAAAAAATCTTTCCGGCTGAAGCCCATCCAAAAAATTAAATCCTGGATCCATCAATGCCTGATATAAATTATATTTCGAATGCTTTAGGAGAAAGGATCAATATCTAATGGGAGACTTCTCCTACAAGTATAGTCTGATTACAACAAAATGATTTCCTGTAATATTGGAGAAGGTGGCCTTATTCCAGGTGATGATACAATTTGCTTAATCTCATCATTACGAATAACCTGGAATGACACTCTAAAAAGGAACAAACAAAATTAATCATGAAGTTCCCGTAGAAGACGACTTTGACACATTGGTTATCTTAAATAAATAGTTTTGTAACTTCCTATCAGCCATAATCCGTTAGGGAAATACCATTACGCATAACTGACGTAGCGAACAAAATCATGTTTCATCGAGAAAAAAAATCAGCTACACGTCATTTATCTCTTCAAAACGGAATACAGTTTAAATTTAGAAATACTAAAAAAAAACTTCTCGAAAGAGTAAACAGAAGATTCCTCGAAAGATCTCATACGATGTGTAACAAAAATGTGCAAATCTTAAATGAAACTGACACATATAAGCTTAATGTATATTGAAATTATAAATATTTTGTAATCGTCTATTGTATAATATGTTATTGTTTTCTTATTATGCATTATCTATTTTATTCTTATTTTAGTTGTTTTTTTTCTTTTAATTTCAATGTCGCAATCCTTCATTACAATATACTGAAATGCATCAAAGAGGTTTTAAATGACATCTAAAACTAAAATTTAATCATAAAAAAGTCATGTAAACTTGCTTGTTCCTGTTGATACAATAGCGTTCGAAGTTCGGAAACTGGAACTAATAATGAAATATAAATCTATTTTCATTTCTAATTAATATTATCTTTATTGAATATTTAATAGTTGACCGTTGCATTATAAAGGAAGGAGATAGTCCGAGGTGGCGGTCATAAATAGGCTGAATAGTGGCAAAACTATTTTATTAAAAGCCAACGTTTCGACCCGACTTTTCAGGTCTTCTTTCAGGAAGATGTAGTGTATTGAGCTAGGAGTTTCACTTAGAACTGAGTTCTAACCTCCTAGCTGAACACACCTCCCTGAAGAAGACCTGCAAAGTCAGGTCGAAACGTTGGCTTTTAATAAAATAGTTTTGCCACTATTCAGCCTATTTATGACCGCCACCCCGGACCATCTCCATCCTTTAATATTATCTTTAGATATTATATTATATTTATACCATTTATTGAAGGCACTGACGGATCCAGAATTTAATTTTAGGGTGGGCTTCAGCCCGACAGATATTTTTTTGTATAAATATATTAGCATAATTACTTCGGAAGAAAGAAACTAACTATCTATATGAAATGGTCTTTAAGTCATATTAACCGTAATTAGACGAACAATAATACTTTTAGAGGTAATTTTCTTAATAAAATATGGTTATATTTTATCTTTTTTGGGGGAGGAGAGGGGCTTCAGCCCGAAAACTCCCCCCTCACTCATAGATCCGCCCGTGATTAAAGGTTTTTGTTAAGACTTGAAAGAAATAGAGCAGTAATCCTAAACATTAATCAATCAAGATAACTGTAAGCAATTGGGTTTACACAACATTCCCTGCTATAAATATAACGCGAGGACAAACTTTTAAGCATATTCAAGTCGATCTAAGAAAAGACTGCTTTCCTAAAGTACAACTACATATTACCTTATCTAGATCAGCAGGCGGAGAAAAATAGTATATTAGACCGGGAACCCAGGCAGAAGAATATGACGTTATTTACACTAATTGTAAGTTTCACCAATTTCCTTGAAGAGCTTAAATACTTTCCCTTACTATATATATATATTACATATATGGGTAAGTGAGAGTAAAAAATAAGATGACTCCGCCGGAACATAAAATGCCAATAAATCAAAATAGAATTGTTGTATTATTTCAGTTAACGATTTTAAACTCATCAATGGTGCCTCAAAGTGAATGAGTAATATTACAAATTCGGTACTAAATATAGTCATTCATTATAGATCAGGACACAGACGGATCTACGGGGGGAGGAGGGAGCTTTCGGGCTGAAGCGGAAAAATATAACCATGTTTTATAGAAAAAACTATCTCTTAAAGTATTATTGTGCGTGTAATTACATTTGGGGTATTGTATTGTAATTATATTTTAGGGGGCGGGGTGGCCGAATAGGCTAAAGCGTGTACATATATTTTTGTATTTTGACCACTTGACTCTGAAACAAACTGTGTGTACATACACATACATATGTCTATGTATATATACATATTTATGTATAATATAAATTTTATATTATTAGTATTTATCACGATACAAGCCAACGATGCGTGTATCACTTCCAGGTCTAAATGGACAGAGAAATGAAGGGATATATAATTATATATATATAATTTACTTTCTGCTTATATTTATTCTTTTCATTTTTTCTCCCAACCCTTCATTTCTCTGTCCATTTAAACCTGGAAATGATACATGCATCGTTGGCTTGTATCGTGATAAATACTAATAATATAAAATTTATTAGCATTATTTTTTCTGTGATTACTATCGTTAAAAAAAACTCTTTAAAATTTAAATCCCGAATCCTCTACTACTATCTCTAAACAAAGTACCGTATTATTTATATCTATGTTGACTAGGCAAGGTCTCCTTATCGAAGGTTAACAAATCTGCGTTATTACTGATTATGATAACCAGCGCCTTCAGTCAAGCGAAGAGCAGATAATTTTTAAATGATGGAGCAAAATATAAATAAAAAAAATCTATTAAAACAAATCAAGGAATGATATTAAGTCATTACTATAAAATGTGAGATGAATAAATGCAGAAACATTATGCATTAGAATGGTATATTTAAAATGGTCCACAATGCCTTCTATATATTTAAAAGAAGACTGGACATGCGTGTGATTCTATCCTCTCTCCCCCCCCCCTTTGAAAACAGGTTCTTGTAATCACACACTGACATAGTTGAGTATGTTCAAGGTCGCAGTCAGGGCAGTTGTGCAGGATCGTTAAGGCGATGGAAGGCTAACCAAAGGACTTCAGCAAATTATATTTATCTCCTTATTTATTTTATTTTTATTTTTCAAGGAATTAAGAGTATTTTTTAAGTTTATCTTATAAAAAGCAATGACTTGTGTACGTTAATATTATTTCTCAAAGATGTCAGTACGCCATATCTCCATAAATACTTCATAAAAACAATGACTGAACTATGCTTTTGAGAGCATCGCTGATGACGAAAAATAGATAAACAATAAAAAAAATAAAATTATAAAATTACTAAAAGGATGGGAAGTTTAGAAGGGCTGGAAGCCAATGCCCAAAAATAAATTGCTGCATCAACTTCGTTCTTAAGGCATACATACGAAGGTTTTGTTCCATAGATATAATCAAACTAGAATGGAAGAACAAGATTCATTCTGTGGGACTGCCGCTAAATCAATTTCAACCCACCCGGGCCGATTCGCTAGACTGGAGAATGTTAAAATTTTAGCTTTAGACCTCAATATTATATAGATCTCTCCACGTCCCAATAACGGGCTCCTCCACCGAAAAAAAAATACAGTATAACATATTAATATTATGTTCTTAGCACCTTCCTAATTCCGATTCGGATTTGAAACATTCATCTCGCTAAAAAATAAACACAAACATGTTTTGACCATTTTGCAACAAAATCTTAAAAACTATTAAAAAAAAGTTGCAAATTATTTCACAATGGTTAATTATTTCCAAACAATTATACATCTAAAGTAACATTACCTTCCGAGTTACAAAGAAAAATAAACAAAAGGTGATTCCAATTATTGGACTAAAGATTTTTTTTTTTAATCATTAGTAATATGCTAAAAAAAAAATAACATTACTTCAATAACACATACAAAATTTAAAAACCAAACCAAGGATATAACATTTGGAGTAGAACATTTAAAAAAACTGGAAACCATATCTTTGCTCCTATTTGTCCGATTTTAACGATTTTTTTTTTTTTTTTTGTTTTTTAGGAAATATCGTAAACTTTTAAAAAACCATACGGCGGCGGACAAAAAAATTTTTATTCGTTTTCCAAATTCTACGCATCCTGAAACGAGAAACCCCAAATTTTGAGAGGGGGTTAACTTTTTGAGTTTTTTGGTAGATCACAATGGTTGATTATTGAAAATAATAAACCAAAAATATTAAAAAATCGCGATATCTCTACTAGTGGTGCTTTGATTTCGATAAAATTTCCTTCATTTTGTAGTAAATTTAAATACCTTTGAAACATCTTATCAGAATATCTACAAAAAAGTGTAAACTTTTTGAGTTATTCGGAATTTAATTTTACCATCCCTCGTAACTTTTTTTCCAGCTTCTTTTCGTTGAAGTATATTATATAAATAAATTTAAAGGGTGTAGAGAAAATGACTTTAGCGAAGTTTCATTGAAATCGCTACATTCGTTTAAGAGCTACAGTCTATAGCGAGGCAGGTTTTTCGGCCGCCATTTTGAAAGTAAAAGACAGATAGTAATGTTGATGAAGGAGGATCATCCTTGGGTGAACTCTGATTTTATATCCAAATTAGAAAAAAATCAGTCCAGTAGTTTCGGAGAAAATGCGCGGATGGAGGACGGACAAAAATATTTTTATTCGTTTTTCGAATTCTACGCATCCTGAAACGTGAAACCTCCTCAAATTTTGAGAGGGGGTTAAGTTTTTGAATTTTTTGGTCGATCATACTGGTTGATTATTGAAAATAATAAACGAAAAATGTTTAAAAGTGTCTTGTGTTTTCTGTACTTGACACGGAAGTATTGTTTCTTCATAGAAGGTTGCATAAAGGAAATTATTACAGACCACTCATACTCGATTCAAAAGATTAAATGCATTTCTTATCTTGAAAAGGATTTACTCAAGAAAGAATGGATAAAAAATATAACAATAACAACTGAACGGAATAAAGAAAAAGAAAAAACGTCAATCAAACTAATATAGTTCATGAAAGTTGAATCTGAGAGTTTATATTTATGATGAATGAAATCTTTCAATTGGTCAGAATTAGAATTAGTTGTGCTAAACGATCACGCAGGCAATGGACGCCATTGCTAGATTATTGCAGTGAATGCAATTCACAGCTCATTGGCCGCCCTTGAAGGGGATCCCTAGCCCCACCACTTCAATAAAGGAGGATTATTGGTCCATGGATCATCTCAGCTATCGATAGAGAGGAATCGATTAACCAAATCAATTCAGAGAACTAAATTAAAGTTTGTATCCTCACAACTCATGAGGCAATGCACTGGCAGCGAATTAGGGGCAGCCTATGGTATCAATTAGTGCAATAGGATTCAATACAGCCGTTGGATTATTTGCTAGGGCTTGTGCAAAATGATTAATTTTAGTGCTAAAAACAAGTGAACAAACAAAATGTCCTCCTTCTCTAAAGTTTTTGTCAATTACTTGCCAGGTATTCGATTAATTTAATTCCTTTGAAAAGAACAGAAATTTGCACTGTAACGATAGACGTCAGTGGAAGTAGGAATCTTTTGGTCTTGCGAAAGAGTCTGGCAACAGTCTTGCAGTTACTTATGAGATTATTACTATAGAGATATTACTGTAATTTTTCAGATAGGAGAAACCTAACTAAGCCCGAAATAGGGGCGAAAATGACCCAAGTAGTTGAAGAGCCCAAAACATGTATAAAATAAAATAAACTAAGCCCGAATGAAAAAATAGAGGAGTTAAATGCAAAAGTATATTGGTTATAGCAATTATTTACACATAGTAACTAAGATTGTCAAGTATTAGTAACTATTTTGCCTTAATTTTTATTTAAAAAGTCGATTTTTTTTACCAGTCCTGGTCTTGGTCTTGCAAAGTGCTAGAACAAGACCGATTTTGGGCAACACTTCCTCAGTATGTAGGGAAGCTTTGTATTCGTGCGGGAGATTAAAAACATTATGTGCTCAGAATCGAAAAATTCCACTCGCGTTTTACGTTTCGGACACCAAGGATCAAATTTGGTTCGGCATCTATCTGTCTGACCAGTAGTCAAAGCGTCGTAACGGACATATCACCTACTAAAGTTTATCTGATTTTCATGAAATTTCAGAGAATGTGTGAATTGGTGTCTAGATGGTCCCATATCAATTTCATCAAATTCCATCCAACACTTCCGCTTGTCACAAATGTATGCCAATAATACAGAAACAGCTTGTTCGATTCGACTCAAAGTTGGAAGAAAGGTAGATGTTGGTAAAAAAGTAATGCTGTATCAATTCCATCGCATTCCATTAACTGCTTTCTCTTAAATATGGTCATACGTATTTTTCGTGATACATCTATATCTTAAAAACCGTACGTTCGATTTGGCTCAAAGCAGAAGGGAATGTAGGGATTGATAAATAAATGATCAAGTAGCTATCCATTTCAGAAAAGTCCATCCCCTAATATTTAAAAATATTTCCGCTTTCGAATCTGAAAACGTAGTATTTTTAACACACCTACATTTTGAAAACATCTCGTTAGATCAGACCGAAAGTTGAATGAAATACTGAGAATAGTGTAGAAATTTCCTAGTAACAATTTCATAGAATTCTATTAAACAATTAAAATTAATATAAATAACTTTTAAAAATATAATGGCTGTGAAATGTGGAAGGCTTTGATCAAGTGAAAGGGAGGTTATGTTCATAGTATTGTTTTATGAGCTTATACAATTTTAGACTGTATTCAAAAAAGTTAATTTAAAGTGGACGTTTTGTCGCTTAAATATTACTGCCATGATACCTACTTCCGTTACAAAAAATATCATGTAATTTTCAGTGACTGTGGGGGTTGATGAACTTAGATGGCCCAATATAGATTTTTCCGAATCCTTTCACCAGATTTCGCTTAGGCATGCGATTTTCCTTTACTATATGTACCGTATAATTGTAAATTTAAATTTAAATTTTGTATAGAATGTAAAAAATAATGACATATTTTTGAGTGAGTTTGTTCCTTTTCAAGTTCAACCAACTGGTTCTGGTCTCGATTTGCCACTCAAACTTTAAAGTGGTAAGAGGCTTTATTCCATATCTTTTTTAACTAGTTATAATTGAAGGGTAGGATGTAAGCATCGATAAATTTTAAATACGTTTAGGCCTGTATTTTGTTAACTTCATTCATATTCTTACATTTTTTTTTCTTGAATTACTTTTCTTGAAATACTTGATGGAAAATGTTGGTGAATTTGTTGAGGAAGCTATACTGGCATTACTTGGCAGACGTTTTTATTTTGTTATTTTCAACATCCCCCATTGGCCGACTTAGTTTAAATTCGGGAAATAGAGAAATAGTCAGAACAATATTGTTAAACATTGGATAAATTTCAACATACAAGAACGGATTTCCGCCTTTTTCCCCTGTTTTTTCAAAGTATTGCGCATCCCTTAAGCTCCTCATACTAAAGTTGGAAGGTTGAAATTTTTAAATTATATTTGGAATTTTAGTTGATGTTGCAGAAATGCCTTTAAGGAGTCTCATCGCTAGCCGCCATTTCGTTTCAAAATGGCGGTGGACCTTTTTTTTTTTGTAGACAGAAGAACTAAAACAGCTGTAACGATTTTGATAAAACTTTAACAAAGTCTTCCTCTTGAAACTTTAAAAATTCATGCACATAGCATACCTCTATTCTACCAGAACTGGAGGTTTTGATAAATACAAAATTGTATTTGCGAATAACTTAAGAAGTATGCATTTTTCTTTGATTAATTATGTGTTCATTTTTAAGTTAGGGTTATTTCCTGTGGAAAAAAAAATCATTCAATCGGACCATTCGACTATCTCCTTCGATTAGTTTTTTTTGCAAGATCAAAACTATAAATCTACCAGTGGATTATTAATGCTAGTTAACAATTATTCTCTAATTACCTGAATATCTTATGAAAATAGTTATATTAAATCTACGAGGTTCCAATAATCCAAATTCGGTAAATCCACTGATTGAAAAGGGATAAATTATTACAAGAACTAATATGTATCGTAACTTAATCCTATCCCTTTTCCAAACGGGTTACAACTGTCAAAAGAAATTGATATTACAGATACAGTTAAACCACCATACTTTAAGAGATTTACAAATTTATATCTTGGAAGAGAAAGTAACAGGTTAAAATTACGCCATTTAGATACAAAGGAAAAGTATCCATAGCGACAATCGGTTATTGTTAAATATCATACAATAGGTTGATGTAACCTAGGGATGTTTCGAACCATCTCACCAATTGCACCTGCGATTGCGTTATGACTCACATAGTCATCTAATTAGTCAGGATCTGTCAAGTCATACCAACGATTAAACCTTCCTTTATTTATTAATGAAACGACGACAGGCACTTCCATCTTGGAAATAAGATTATACGTGCTAGTTTAGAGAACTGTCAGCTAATGTCACGTTGACGACCACGTTTAAACCCGTATTAGTCAACTGTAATACCTTATCTAACCTAATCAACTGTAATGTTAATTGCGCATGAGAAAGTTATGATATAAAATACTTCTATTATGTTTTAAGATAATACATATATATGATTCTATCTAATGGTTTTATGTTACTTAAGTCTAGCTAGTGTTGCCCAAATGCGAGACTAAGACGAGTCTTCTGTCTTGCATTTACCTACTGGATTATTACTAGAGAGATATTACTGTATTTTTTTAGATATGAGAAACCTAAATAAGTCTGAATGAAAAATTAGAAGAGTTAAATGCAAAATTATATTGGTTACACCAATTTTTTACATATAGTAAATAAAATTGTCAAGTATTAGTAACTATTTTGCCTCAATTTTTATTCAAAAAATCGATTTTATTTACCATTCTTGGTCTTGGTCATTCAAAAGATAGGTGATGTTGGTCTTGGTCTTGCAAAGTGCCCGAATTTTGGGCAACACTAATTCTAGCCCTGAAGAAGACATGCCCTGAAGTCGGGGGCGAAACGTTGGCTTTAAATAGAATAGTTTGTTACTATTTTAGTCTTTTTATGACCGCTACCCCAATCATCTTCTTACTCAATAATTATGATATTCAGACTGATTCTCCCACTTTTAAATTAATTCTCTTCATTTAAATAATTGCTTTCTCCTTTTGGATACGCCTTTTTTGCAGGGAAACATTATATCGCAATCAGGAATTCCACTTAATTTGAAACGGAGACTTGAGCAATCAAACACCATTTAGTCAGTCTTGATAGAGTACACAAGCTGAACAAACTCAATGAACATACACAGTTCTCAATTTTCTTCAACTAAAGAGATCAAACAGCGTTATGGAAAGAATAAAAAATAACAAGATTACTGAAAATATATGTTAACGAAAAGTAGCCATTTCTTTAGAAAGAAAAGAGATCGTTGATCCTCAACACCTCTAACTGGCTTAATATTGTTCATTTAATTTATTAATGAAATCCTATATATTATTTCTAAAAGGTGTTTTTTTGTCGGTACGCCATAACTTCGTAAATTCTTCATCAAATCCAATGATTGAAAATATTAAAAATATTCTTCTCCTTAACATGCGAAAAATAATCCTATTCTCCTGAAATTTCTGGGCAAAAAGTTATGAAGAAAAAGAAAGTTTATTCGCAAATAACTCAAAAAGTATTTTTTTTTTCTTGATTGTACCACTGGTAATTAGAAAGATTACTAAATTACCTGCAAAACAAAAAAAAAAAACGTAAAAATCGATTAGAAATTTGTAAAATTTAAACGATTTGTACAGAACGAAGGAATAAAGTGTGATGAAATATTTTTTTTTTTATTTTCCAAATTACAATTATTAACAAAGATACAGTCCATTAGTTTAACGATATTGCATTTAGGAGTAGAATAGTCTACTACACTTTTTCCCCTTGCTGATATATTAATTTTATTATTTCTTAAAGACATTTGTTTGTTCTTACATTGTTTGTTTTTCAATAATTTAGAAAATCCCATGATCGGGACAATATTTTGCCTTTATTACTTTTATTATCTTTCCAGTCAGCGTTTAAAAATAGGTCCTAGCAAAGCAATTTGTACAAATATTTTCGTCTATTATGTTAAATGGAATATTGTAATCGACCAAGGAAAAAACATTAATTCTTTCCTTACATAATACATAGGATCTACTTATACACTAAACAAAATTTTCTATTCGCACGGGCCAACTATTTTCACTCTAATTTATCATTTGATTCTCGTATTCTTTTTTTCAAGAAGTGATATTAGACCCTGAGATAAGACAAATAGAAAAACAAAATATTAATTCTAAAAATAATAATGAATTACTCTTCGCAATAGCTGAACTCATTGTACTCTATTTTTATATTTTCTATACCTCTGAGACCATTATATAACGTCCAAGGTCAAATGGATAGTATTGGTACTAATGTCATTTGTTTTTATTACTTATAAGGCTGTTCAGTTGACAGAATGGCTCCAATTTCAAAAAATTTTGAGTAGTCATTTTAGCGATATTTCTAGTTGCAAAAATTTATAATATCTGTACAGACAGTGAGTAAGTTGATTCCAGAGTAGTTGATTGCAGTGTTGAAATATAATGAATGAAGGTATAAATTTTCCCACTAAAATTAATAATAAAAAATGTTGAAATTGAAGTTAGTCAATTCTTTCTACTGAAAGTCTAATAAATAAAATATTTCAATTTTCATTATATAAATAAAATTTTGCAAATACACATCTTTGCCAGCTAACAAAACACTCACTGCTACCTATTACAAAGAAGAAATAGGTTACGTGAACAACCCACTTTCCCATCTGCCTTAGGAGAGATTGTCGATTAAAACATTCCTACCTCTATGCTCAGCAATGTTGGTTACGACTGTAGACTTCTGCAAAGCTTACCGTGCTGAGCTGAGTAAAATATTCTTTAACGAAGGAAGCATCGCATAAGGTAAATATGGCGAGGGTTACAAGAAAACAATCTGTCACGGTTTAAAAATAAATTGCATCCATCTTTGTTGGATTTCCTATTAAAAGGAAACGTTGATAACTTGAAAAAAATTGCAAACATTCTTCATTTTTTTTTTTTTTTTTTTGTTTTGCACTCCAGAATTCGAGTTACTTTAATTTTATAAAATATGGCTGATTTTAGTAAAGAAACGTGCAAGATCTATTTCCAGCAAAGGAGTCTAATCCTGGCCCTCTCCGACTGAGATGCAAATAAAGCTCTCCAGAACTCTGGAGGATCTTAGGAGGACTAGATAATTCTTCACTTTAGTTCCTCACCTGGTCATCTGAGGGAAGCACGGGTGGATCTACGGGAGGGGAGGGGGCTTTGGGGCTGAAGCCCGCTTCCAAAATGGTAAAATATAACCATGTTTATGGAAAAAAAATATTTAAAAATTATCTCTTAAGGTGTTATTGTTCGTGTAATTACATTTAAAAGTACTTAAGGAATCACTTGAATACCATTTCATATAGATAGTTAGTTTCTTTCTTTTTTTCCAAAGTAATTATAGACATTTTTATGAAAAAAAAAGCTTCCGGGCTGAAGTCCCCTCTCTCAAAATTAAATCCTGGATCCGCTAGTGGAACGAAGAACGCAGAGGAAGAAGTAACGAAACCAATGTACCCTCAAGAAAAAAAATAAAAGACAATAAAGTATTTTAGGTAAATAACAAATGATTACGTATTCAAATATGGTCATGATGATGAAGCATGAATTTGGTTCAGATTGGTTAAGAATTTTCGTAGTAAAAAGGACTGCCATTTTATACAATAGTATATATAGAGCGTATCAATATGGATACATAGAATACTTATATGGATAGCATATATATGTTTAACGTTAGTTATTCATACATTTATGATATATATACAAAAACATAAACGAATAATTTCATTTTGGGAGCGAGATAGCTTAGTGAGATAGGCATTGACTTCCTATACTTATGGTTCCAGATTCAAGTTCGGCTGATGACAAGTAATTATTTATTCCGTTACATCGGCCGAGGATCTACCTCGGGAAGAGGAGACCCTCCTAGGGTATACCCAGCCTCTATAAAATGGGTAATCATAATTAAAAATTAATTAAGGAAGAAAATGCGATTGTTGAGGGAGATTTCGACCTAACAGAAAAATAGTTCCTTACAAAGTACTGAATCCTAGACCCTTCATTGCCTCATTCATTACCCTTCATTCATAGCGGATGTTATGTTTTCTTAAATTAACATCACCACGATTATACTTACTTTAAAAAGTTATGTAGAAGACATTATCATTAAAGTAGAAAGAGAAAATGGGAAATGTACTTACATATTATTTGGTATATAATATATTTCCCCATTCAAAACAACTAAGTATTATAAAATGTTGATGTACATAAAGCTACATAATATTAATCATATAATAGACCATTTCATTAAAAATAAACTATTATTAATTAAAACGGAACTATTAGAAACTGAGATCTTTCCTGGAACGATAAAGGGTCATGGATAACCAGTGATAGAAACCAAGGTAGTATTAATGACCAAAGGACATATATCAACGGATTTCTTCAATCAACTTATATAACGTGTGAGCTATTGAATGAAACAGTGATTAAAATCAAATACAGAAGCATTTACATATACATATTAAACACTTTGGAGGAAATAGGGTTGTAAAATAATAATAGGTATTACTTGATAAAAAATAAAAACTTATATCCTCAATTATAAATAGTCGGTCCTAAACATATCAAACTATTTAAAAAAACCCAGTTAAATAAACTCAGTAATTAGTTATATATTATAAAGTTTTTACAATCTACTGTTAAAGTCGATAAAGCTCACAAAGTATAGTTTTAACATAATCAAAGTTAAAGTTTATTAAACTTATTGGATCTCATTGTTTTAGAAGATACTTTTTTTTTAATAATATCCCATTTGTCCTAGACCTTATCCCTGAAAAAATTTCCAAATTCTATCAGAACCTTACAATCACCCAAATCTCCTTGCAGGATCCCAGGATCTCGGAGTTCTGGCAAGTATTTGGATAAAACGCTTCTCGCTCAATCTCCATTGGCTGTAGCACCAGTGACGCAGTTAAGAGAATAGCGCAGGGATCTCTTGGAGTCCTACTTTTCCCTCAATAGTTGGAGGGACAAGCCTGGCTTGGGGTTCCCTGCCCGATTATATATATTGTATACAGGTATGACTGTTTTTAATTTACTTATCTTTAGGTTATTTTATTTGTTATAGTTTTGATTATTATTTACGTATTATTTTACTTTTGTTAATTGTATGTCTTCTGTATATCTGGTGTGAATGTGTCAGCGTCCGTATATTATTGTCCGCGTCACAGATTATATTCAGACTAAATGAATAAATAATATGTATATATATATATATATATATATATATATATATATATATATATATATATATATATATATATATATATATATATGGTCATGTTTATAGATTATCTAAATATGCTGTACTAAATATATTCCGCACATAAGTGGACTTGGCTTACCATCTCTAGCTAATTCTTTAGTCTAGGTACTAGACTGAAACTACACCACTAACGGATTCAGGATTTAATTTTTTTTGGGAGGGAGGAGAGAGGGAGAGCTTCAATCCGAAAGCTTTTTTTAAAAATATATATTATAATATACATTACAAAAAAAAAAACTAGCAATATGAAATGGTGTTTAATTGATTTTTGAGGTTCAATTTAATGTAATCAGACAAACAATCATACTTGTTTTCATAAAATCTGGTTATGTTTTACTATTTTACTATAACACTACATCTTCATTTTAGTCTCGCAATTAATTCGTCAGTAGACTAAAACAAGCAAAGATCTCCGCAGATAAACAAGAACCGGTTTATTTTATTTTTTTTATTTATTCAGAGAGCAGTTGAGTCATAGAGTAGATTTGGGTGAGATAAACCGAAGGCTACATTATCCAGGCATTGAGTCAGTAACCGTTATAGAATAGTCACTGTTATAGTAACTGGTTATTTTAATAAAACCTCTTGGACACTATGATTGGTAAGGTCTTCGCCCTCGGCAGCTTGACTCTTTTGTCACGCTATTTATTAATTACAATTGAACACGGTGACGTATCAAACTTGAAGGTTAAAATACCAGTTTATTTCTCTCCTAACTATACCGTCGAGCATCTTACTGACTGTGTATATATATATATATATATATATATATATATATATATATATATATATATATAAATGTATATTAATCACACAAGGTAAATCTCTGCCAATCAACAACATAATTACATATGCCAGTTGCGGAGCAGAAACTACTTCCGCATTGTCTGCATTCTCCTTACGATATCTCTTTGGACCTGAATTGCTGACACAATACTTTTAAACAATGGAATATTTTCACTAACTCTATTATGATTTTTTAAAACTAATTATTATAAGAAATATATCACCTTTTGGCACAAATAATTGGAATATTAAAAAAAAATTAATTTAATATTAAAGAAGAATAAATGAGGACAAATTCTAAAATTCGTTATTAAAAATAGCGAAAAGATATATGACAAATTAAGAATGCATTATGAACAGAATCAAGGAAGCTACATGAAACAAGAAGCATTTTAAATAAAAACATGTTCATATGCAATTGAAAATAATTAACGACGCCCAAAAGAAACTACGCATTTGAATAAAGAGTTACTAGAAAATGGGCTTACACGTAAATAAAGATACGATGAAATCACAACTAGAAAAATTAATTTAGACATAATGGTGGAGATATTATTGAACGTGAATCGAACAGCAGAAGTTAAATAAGCAGTACATTATATATATATATATATATATATATATATATATATATATATATATATATATAGAGAGAGAGAGAGAGAGAGAGAGAGAGAGAGAGAGAGCGAGAGAGAGAGAGAAATAGTTGAAATTTAATATTTGTATCCGAGAACATACATAAATTTTTGTTTGCAAACATTCAATGATGACTCGTTCTCGTTATCTAAACTTCCTATTTTAGTTATCAGTTAATTGATAGATAAAGGAGTTTTTCTTAATACTATATCTGGTTCCGACAAAAGAAATTTTACCGACAACAATGTTATGTATACCATTATGTGTACAAAAAAAAAAAAAAATAATAAAAGCTATATAAAAATGATTATCGCAATTAAGGACAACATCTTTTACGTAAAACAGATATTACATTTGAAATTACGAACGTTAAACATTTCACAATTTTATGATAACACGATACAACAGGAGATATGGCATCTTATGTTTGGAATTATAACTTTTCTATCTTTTATTTATTTATTTAAAAATATTACACAAATGCAGAAAGATTACAAGACAATGATATGAAAACTGAGAATACGAAGGGCAAACTGTATATTTCATCAAATATTGTCTGTTTTTCTTATTCAAATAGAGGTTAAGATCGCCGTTCTTATTAACAACTCTATTGATTTTTCTTTCTTTTTTTCGGGTACTATTTTGATGTTAATGTAACAATTATTTTATAAGCGAAAGAAGTGAGACAGCGCCAGTAAAACATTAATACAAACACTTTATGGTAGACATTTTTTATTAAAGTAAAGTCCACCCATTGAATCTACAACGACACATTTGAGAAAACGTAGGGTAAAGTTGTACTTGATCATAAAAGTCGAGATTCAGCTCTATTTTATGAGCAGATCACGTTGCCAAGTTCTTTTCCAACTAAAATGGGTTTATGCAAATCGGATATATAAACTTGAGAGAGTGAATAGATTTAACCGAATATATATTTATATGCAATCCGTTTTTATTTTCGGAGATCAGTATGCAATGATATATAAAAAAATGGAGTTCGTTGAATTGGAGTAACAATAAGTGATTGACTGTATCCAAGCTACATTAATTTTATTAGTTAACAATAGAAGTTAGATAACTTAATAATAGTTTTCCTCAATAAATTTCAAAAGCGACTACCTTTAACACTGAGTTAAGGTGGCTCTTCCCCTCCTTCCGACGACCATATTTCCTAGATACTTTCCTCTTTCAAATCATCAACAATCATCGTCCTTACGCCTAGAACCTTCTCCAATTTAATTTCTCAGTCCTTTCCCTTTCCACAAAATCTCGACCTTCTGACCTTTACATTCCTTCTCACAGGTCTGCCTCATTCCAACACTCCTTTATTGCTGACACTGTCAATTTCTGGAATTCCCTTCCTATCAAAATTCGGCATTCCCCCTCCACATCTATTATCTCCAAAACAGGTAAATAGTTGCTAACCATGCGACATTATACATTTATTTCATTCATTACCAAATATTAATGATGTCCTTTGCTAGGGATAGTACAAGATTTTCCTACCCTTGAAGTCACTGAACGTAACTATTGTTTATTTATAACTATTATACACCATTAAATTATTACTTATCGTTACGTTAAAAAATGAAGATGATGTATTTATATATTATTCAGATTGTAAGTGCTCAAACACATTATATTGTCAGATTTAACTTCCTTGTTTCTTATTTTACATACAGAGCTTATTTTAAAGAAAAATGTAATGTATTTTTGGAGGGTAGCTCAGTGTTAGGGCACTAATCTTTCAATTCTCAAGGTCTCAGGTTCGAATCCCGGCTCATGGCAGAAAAATTATTTATTCTGTTTCATTGGCCGTGGGGCGACCTACAATATGGCGACCCTCCTGGGGCACACCCAGCCTCTACAAAGTGGGAACACTTAATTAAATAACTGATTGAGGGGGAAAACTTGGCGGTTGAGCGTGATCCTGACACAATCCCCTCCCTGAACAACCGCTGGCTTTGAAACATTAGATTCCCTAAATAGTAATGAAGCCAAGACTTCCTGGCTTCTATTGGTACAGGTTAATATAATGTATTTTTATTTTTAAGTGTATATTTATATTACTTTATCACTGTAAATAGTTTTAAGTGTCTTGTCATAGTTTTAAGTGTTTTGTATATAGTTTTATTTGTTTTTCATTTAGCATGTTGACCTAATATTTTCATAGCTTTTTTTCTTTTCTTTTTTAGATATATTCATTCTATATCTAATATAATAATCGAATTTAATATCTATATTTTAGATATTCTATTTAGGCCAGATGTAATCTTTTATATTGTATATAGGTATGTATGTGTTCTTTTTATTCATTTATTTTTAGGTTATTTTATTCTTATTTATTGTATATATATAATTTTTCTGTATAATTTATTTTATTTACTGTACATAGAGTGTGAATGTGATCTGTGAACACTATTATAAATGTCCTTGAGACAGATTGTAATATTTTTCAATAAATAAGATTAAAAAAAAAAAAATCTTTTAATTTTGTTCTATTTTGTTATTTTCAAGAGACTTTGACCCAGAATAAAGTTATTTTCTATCTATCTATCCTTCCCTCACGTATTAAGACACAAAACGACTTACAATATGATTCTAGAGTAAATGCACATCAAGGACGGCCATGGAGAGAGTAATTATATACTTTTTCCTTATCCACATTGACCATTAGCAATTACAACCATATTTACAGTCAAAAAAAAAAAAAAAAGACAATAGAAATTCATTCTGCCTTTTCAAATTGAAGGAATACTGTGATAACAGCCATGACGTTCATGAGGTATCAATACATATGTACTGGTTAACAGATTATATACTGTAAATAGAGAATCTTTCAGAATATTTGACATTTTTTTCTAAATGTCATACAAACATGAGAGAGAGAGAGGAATGTTTTAAAAATGTATGTTCAATATTGGACCGTGACGTTCATGAGATATATATCCTTTAAAATTCCATGTAGGTCACAAACATGATTATTTTTCATCATGTTTATAGTCGTTTTCGATTTATCGATTTATAAACATTTTTGATATGTCTGTCCAGTAGAGTGCTATGAATATTTTGCACAATTGGGCATCGAATGTACGTTACTATTTTAAATGGCCAACATAAAAGGGTTGGTATCACTTAAATTATTACTTTGTTTTTATATCCACATAAATAACGGCTAAATTCACAAAAATGTACTTAAGAAATTTAACTCTATCAAAAATGTAATAAGTTATTTTATGAAGTTAACCGAAGAAGTTTAGTATAAATCCCACCAAATTACCATTACCCTTTGTCGTAAATCTATGACTTCCTGTCCTACAGTTTCCTTCAACAATACTCCACTGATCCCTGATGAACAAATCCGATACCTAGGACTCCACCTGGACAAACGACTAATTTGGAATCCTCATACAAGACTGAAACGACAGGAAAGCGGTTTCCGATTACTTCAGCACTTACTAGACAAACGCTCTAAACTTCCAATTAATTACAAAAGACTCATATACATGACTATAATAAGGCCTATTTGGACTTACGGAGTTGAGCTATGGTGCTCCACTAAACCATCGAATGCCTGTCGTATCCAATCCTTACAATCCAAAATCCTTCGTAAAATCCTTAATGCTCCTTATTTGTTACAAATAAAATCATCCATAATGACCTTAATGTTTCTTATGTTTCAGATCTGGCCCAATCTAGATACTTATACTTCCATAATAAACTTTAGAATCATCCCAACCCTCTCGTTTCTAACCTTGCTTCCTCTTCAATTCCTGATAACCCTCCGAGGCGTCTGAAAAGAAGATGGCCCCATGATATCCTAATGTAGACATATCATTAGAGTGCTACCATTTGGTAGTTTCTCAACAAGTGTTTTAAAGTCATAATATCTATATGTTCAAATGTACTAAATATATTTCTAGAATACAGTTGTAAATATCATTAAGATATAAACAAAAAAAATCAATCAATACAACGTGATTATTTTGAGAGAATCGCTTTTGATTCGAGCAGTTCATCGAATAATGCGCAGATACTGGAGAGACAGCCCATCGAATCAGGCGGTGAAGCGAAAATATCTAGGACAATCGAGTTCTGATTCGTGCAAACTATTTCGTGCGGAAACCTCACTGTTTAAACCCAGCTTCATGATTGGCAAGTATAGAAGAAGTTCAAATTCAAGTTACATTTACGAAGTTATCAACAAACAAACCATTGTCCTGAATCAACTCCATTCAAATCCAGTAATAAGAATCTGCACGTTTCAAGTAAGACGTCCTTCCGATAAACAAAATTTTCGTTTGGTATCTTGTTTGAATTTATCTTGTTAATTAGTCAGGTTATTATTAAGTAGTGTATTTAAATTTGTATGTCTTTTGAAAAATTGGGATAAGTTATAATTTATAACAAGCTAGTTGAAACTTGTTTTTAACCACTAAAAATAAAAAATAAATAAATTTTATATTTATGCAGGATATGTAATATTTAATTGATATTACGTATAATTTCGTTACATTGAGCAATTTTTCACAAGATTTACATTACATACAATCTACGCGGTGTTCGGATTATCAAGACTTTTCTATATATATCTGCTGTAACATCATTTTATAAATAATTATTTATTAAGTTCAAGAATTTCAAGGACTATATCAGAAAAATAACATAAAAGGTACAACTCGTGATAAAAAAACATTGCTCAAACCATTTCTTTGTAATCTTACTTTTTCTTCATGATAATACCGTAGATAATTCACTTCAGAACAATGCATTCCTCTAAAAGATATTTATTATCTGTAAGCAACCAATTATGAAGTATAGCTAAAAGTTTTAAATTATTGATGTTCAATACTTGTGTTTGAATGTACGATACTGACAGGATTTATCTTAAGGCCCTTTTCTCGATAGATTTCTTGGATGAAGGTAAGGAAGGTCAGAGGCCTGAATTGATTCCACATGTTGGAAAATTTTAGAAAAAAATATTGCAGCCCTCCTTGTGTTCGAAAAACTTACTGATCTTCAAAAACGTAATGTTTACCTCGCCATTTTTCTATTGTGTTCTTGTCAGCAACACTCTCCGCTTCCCTTTAATCTTTTTATAGTAAGATCATTGAGGAGGACTGTATTAAATTTGAGTGAGTTGATAATGGACAGACCAACCATCATGCGACAAGTGGACCTCATTCAGGAGGCCGTCGCGTGCTTCCTAGAGTGGGGGTGCCAAGATACATTTCCAGGAGCCGCTAAGATATAAATATTAACTTAGCAGGTGGGAATAGAACCCACAACGTTCAGAACCGGGCACTCTGGGACCCAGGTCCCAATGTGCTCAGCCATCCTGTTCTGTACGCTATTATATTGCTTATGTAAACTTTTTAGTTTCTCTTGAATTTTACTCAACCACTTTAAATATTTTGTTGAAGAATTGGAAATGGTAATTCATTCTTCAAATTTCTACCACGAAAAAAAACAATACTATATACAAAACTCGAAGTAAAGTCGCCAGGTAAGATAAGTTTCCTAGCACACCTAGCGGAAAATATGTTAACTTGATTTTCGACTTTCTTCAAGAAACTTACGATTTTTTTAGGTTAAGAACAGATAGGATTTACAACATATATACTGATACGAATAGACAATTACAAAGAGAGATTAGATAATTAAATATTCAAAAATATACTATAATTAGCAAGACAATATAATTAATTAAATTATTGAACCACAACCAACAAATATCAGACGAATAAGTACTTTTATAAGCCAGTAAAATATACCTCAAGGTTCTGTTCTACTGACCCACACGAAACCCATCGATCGACATTTTTTCTCAATACCTTAAACCTTAAGTAGCAGTTAGCAGACTTCGGAAGAAGACTTATACCACTACTAGCAAGTACAACACACTACTATATACATTAATAACACTACATACAACAACTAAAGCTATTTAAATGATTTTATGTATACACAATCAAATATATACATAAGATATGCCGATTAAAAAAAAAAGGATAAGCCTTAACAGATTGAAAATTTGGAATCATCGAAGAGAAAAAAGAGATTAAGGTTCTTCGGCCATATGAAGAGAATGGATCGGAATAGGCTAGATAAACAAATATTCGAGAAAGTAATGAGAATGAAGAACATATAAGGTTATCCACAGAAAATAAAAGAAAAAGTGAAAAAAAATGGGTATCAAAGAGGAGGATTTCCAGGATAGGGATAAGCGAGAAATAGATAGAAGAGAGAAAGAGGAATATGAAAGAAAAAATGAAAAGAATAAAGATAGGAAAGAAAAAGAAAAAGACCTAGAAGTGATATAAGCGTGGTCCATCGTCGGCCAGTATCGCGATAAATAAATAAATATTACGCCAGATACTTAAAACAATCATCATGTTTTCACAGATAATGTTAAATCGATATCAGTGCGATTTTATCGTAACGAGAGACCTACATGATATTCTGGTAAATCTTTCCTCGGAAAAAAGAATCAGTTTCACTTTTCGTTGTCTTATTATTGCTGCTGTAATATTTATTATTAACTTCTTGCTTCATAATAGAAAATTAAGAACACGTCAATGTGGTTTCCATCTTTGTGGTAGAACTGACAAACGAATCCCACTAACGTGAAAATAATTATAATAATAAATAATTATTTTCTAAATTATCTATTCACAATTCTTTGCCTTTAGGTCTGTTTTACTAAATAATCACATTCAGTTTTGGATCACTATTTATTAATTCGACGTTTCGGGGAATCTGTTCTTCAGTATCTTTAATAATACAATATAGGCTCTATCTCGAACAAATCATTTTGGACTAACTCAATACAAATTATTTTATATACGTTTGTTAAAATAATAATTTACATACTTAGATTGATATATCCCTAAATTGAATAAATCCAAATTATTATTAATGAAATTGGTCAATGGCTCTAATCCAACTAAAAAGATTTAAGTACATTCAGGTTATGGGTAGGAGGGGTAAAATATTAAATTTGTCATTTTATAGCTTGGTTTAAGGGAAATAGGTATGAAAAAAATTAATAATTATTGATAATTGAACCTTACATTTGACAGAATGACAAACTCTAATTTTAAAATTTTGACTTCCTATTCAAAAATCCGGTAACTAGGACTCCACCTGGACAAACGTCTAACTTGGAATCCTCATACCAGACTGAAACGACAAGAAACCGCTCGATGTTTCCGACTACTTCAACACTTACTAGACAAACGCTCTAACCTTACAATTAATTACAAAAGACTCATATACATGACTATAATAAGACCTATTTGGACTTACCGAGTTGAGCTATGGGGCTCCACCAAACCTTCAAATTCCTCTCGTATCCAATCCTTACAATCCGAAATCCTTCGTAAAATCCTCAATGCTCCTTACTTTGTTACAAATAAAATCATCCACAATGACCTTAATGTTCCTTATGTATCAGATTTGGCCCAATCCAGAGCTCTATCCTTCTATAATAAACTTCATAACCATCCCAACCCTCTCGTTTCTAACCTTGCTTCCTCTTCAATTCCTGATAAACCTCCGAGGCGTCTGAAAAGAAGATGGCCCCGTGATCTCCTAATATAGACAAATTACTAGAGTGCTACAAATGGATAGTTTCTCAACATGTGTTTCGTGTCATTATATCCATGTACGAATTTAATAGATGTATCACTTTTTTATACAGTTGTAAATATCATATAAATAATAAAATAAAAATCGGTGTGGAAATATAGAACTGTGAATAACGGTATAATTTTTCCACTAGAAATATCACTACAATTAATTAAAAAAATTATGTTGAAATCGAAGTTATTCATTTCGTCAACTAACGGGCTCATTTAATTAATTATTAAAATAAATTTATATAGTGAAATCCGTGGTGAAATTGTCACTATTTAACGAATAACAGAAATATGTATCGCTTAGAAAGCCTTAAAGCAAGATGGCGTGGAACCTTGAAAACTAGAAATGGCTCGAGATATTATAAATCCAATACTTTCCTACCAATAACGAAAAGTAACAGGTACAGCGAAATATTACGAACATAAAGTGTATCAGTTTTTTTTCTTTTCTTTTTCTTTTTAGTCTCATCTTGGTATTACAATAACCGCTTCTGACCTTGGGAGATCAGTCACGTTTACTTATACTGTTCCTCGCCAGAGAACGTTTTAGTTCCCATGCCTTCTAGATTAAATTGAATAATGTAAATAAAAAATTAAGAAAATTACACTTACATCAAGATAGAAAACTTGTATTTTACACACACACATATATATATATATATATACAATTAATGGATAATAAGTCGTTAGAGATCGTGAAGTAAATTATTATAGCAAAATTATTAATTCTGAAGGTTAAAGTTACGAGATATTACTTTAGAAATCTTTAGTCCCACGCTCGGCATTGTAACGCTCATTCGGGTGAAGTCGGCTCGAGTCAGATAATTTTTGCATTTGGATTAAAATGTTGAGGGGGGGGGGAGAGAGAGCTTTCAGGCTTAAGCCTCACCCCTCCCCCTCCCCAAATGGTAAAATATAATCAGGTTTTATAGAAAAAAATATTATGAACTATCTCTTAAACTATTATTGTTCGTGTGATTACGTTTAATAAGATTCCAAGAATCACTAAGCCACCATGTCATATGGATAGTTAGTTTCTTTCTTTTTTTTTCAAATTAATTATCGTTATATATATATATGAAAAAAAAAAATTCTTCGGGCTGAAGACCTCCCCAAAATTAAATCCTGGATCCGCAAGTGCATTTAATCATACAACATTTAAACCGAGAAAAAAAATAAATAAGATGCGTGCTTTAGACCACACGATAGAACTGAAAACTCCAACAAGACGAGATTAATAATATGAAATATGTGTTCGAGAATTTGATAACCATGAACGTTTTATTTTCATTACGTTCGGATACAATGTGAAATGTATTATTTTTAATTGCAGGCAAAACAGCTGTTCTAAAAGTTTTTTTTTAAACAGATGTTAATTATTAATAGTTAGAAAAATTGTGTGTTTTTATAAAACTCAGCTTTGTAAAATTTGCTTAAATATAGTTTTGTGTTTTTGATATAGTTTTTTTGAAATTGCACTCAATCACTTCTTTATTTACAAGTTCCCATTGTTATCCATCTTTTGTATTACGAGAAAATATGAATTATAAACAACAGGTCATTATAAAGCGCATGAAATCTTAAAGAACTCTCTCGCTTACAGTATGCAGTTCCGATTTTCAGTTTCTGAGATATTTTAATTCCTATCTTATAAATTATAACAATAAGAGTCGTTATAATTTTGTTTTCGACACTAGTTTTTCGTTTTCGCCTCTCTAACACCGCTTCGCATTAAGATACAATTTTGAATAATAGTCCATTACAGAGAGGACGAAATTCTGAACACTTGCCTCGTTTACAGTATGTTGGTTCGATTTTTAGTTTCTGAAATATTTTAAACCATATGCAAATATTTAATCCATACAGCCGACTTTACCAGAGTGTTACACATCGCAGATCTGACGGCTCAATCAAAAAAGAGCAAAACGCGCCTAAAGAAGTTCTCACTTCAAAAAACTTCATACTAAAATTTTAGAAATTTAAAAAAGCAATCGCTATCAGCCAAGGGCGTGAGAAACGATTAGCAACACAAAAGAAGCTGTTAAATATTCGAACCTTAACAAAAATATTTCATATTTATTTATATTAATTTATGCCTGTATATAAATGTAAAAGTAAATAACAATATAAATAGTTTACATTTATTTTTTAAATTGTGTTTGTTATAAACTATGTTAGTTTCTAATTTCATAATAACTTAGCAGAGGGTTATAGTTGATCATTTATATAATTTCCGATTTTTAAAAGAAACTTGTAAAATATATTTTTCTGTTCAGGGATAATAAATAGTTTTCAGTTGTTTTAACTCAGTCCATCACCACAATCCACACAAACATACACAAATTTGAGGTAAATGATGATGAGAACAAATATAGACTGTGACGTCATCAGGAAGTTGAACAAAGATTGGAAAGTGGAAAGGCAAAGAAGCAATACCTTATTTATCCTAGACGTCATAATTACAAAGTGTGACTAAATTTAGAGCAAACAATCCAAGCCTGTCTCGTTTCTGAGTAAGACAGATATGTCAAAACATCACTTCAAAAGTTTTTTTTTAATCTAAAGATAAAGCATGAAACCAAACAATAATACATAATTTATATAGGAGGACACAACACAAATGTTATATCATATACTTCACAAATTTCCCACTATTTCGCAACAAGAAACATATCGAAAGCTATTATAGCTATATAATCGACAAAGATAAATTGTTGAAAAACACGCTTTTCAAGTATCATTCGTATTTATGAAGCTAGTAACGAATATAAAGAGAATCCTTACAGATAGTTACTGTAGATATCTAATATGTTTTCTTCATTGCTTTTATCTCTGGCATATTTAATTTATTTTATTATACAGAACATTTACAGTTAGTTTCATTTTATTTTTGGAAGAAAAAAGTGAAGAGAGGATGGGTTGTTTTTTTGAGTTGTTTGTTTGTTTTGTTAAAAAAAATGAATAGTATATTTTTTTTTTGTTTTCTGTAAGTTGTAGCATAGCTAAGTTTTTTTAACTAATAATGAACTAAAAAAAAAAGTAAAATTACATAAAATAAGAAATTTTTGAAATCATAGAACTTCAGCATAAAAAAAAAAAAAAAATTAATACTCTAAAAATAATAATCAATGTTGAAGATTTATCTTGAAGAAGAGAATGAATATGAGGTAATAAATACAAATCTTACTTCTTCTTGCTAAAATAACAGCCAGACTAATTGAAAAGCCATTAAAAACGATCTTATAAAATTTTTATTAGTTTATGACACGTGTTTAGTTGGAAAATCCACTAACTCAAGTTTTTTAGGAGAATAATAATTCAAAACTTATTCTTCTTCATATTTGAATAGGAATGGATATAAATGGAAAAATCCAAACCATAATAGTTAATAGTACGTACGACGCATCCCTTTTCATCATATTGTTAGCATCCGCCTAAAACTTCCTGAATAACTTCATTGTAACCTACAAATATTTTATCGGCTAAAATTCTCAGAAATAAAGATTTTTCTTATTAAATTTATTAATTTAATGAACTACTAAAAGCTCATAAATACCAATTTTCTTTCTATTTGAATCGTAAGATAATTTTATCACCAAATCGACAAAAAAAAAGAGGCTTACAATTGGACCGCTTGGCCTATATAACCTCGTTATTTTGCCATGTTGGAGGTGGAAGTCACGCTAAATATTTTTGTAGGCCACTTTTTTTTCTCAATTAAATTATCTTACAATTCAAGTGAAAAACAAATGGGTGTTCATGCGTTTTTAGTACCTAATTGACTAGACCAAGTTTGCCGATCTGTAGACTGAAAACTACCGAAGAATTTTCGTAAAAAGTTATAGATTACGATGAGATGAAGGTATTTACGAAATTTTAGGCGAATGTTAATAATTTGATAAAAAGGGGTCTGTACCATTGCGTCATTAACACATAGGTGAACGTTTTATCCATTCAGAC
This sequence comes from Nezara viridula, assembly GCA_928085145.1. NCBI lineage: Eukaryota > Metazoa > Arthropoda > Insecta > Hemiptera > Pentatomidae > Nezara > Nezara viridula. The sequence goes on from OV725082.1 coordinate 124,768,290, forward strand.
GTCACAAAACAGAAAAATCTGGTGTGTCCACTCACACGCCTTTCCTATCTATTTCAGAAAAATATTTATATTTTAACATGTGTTCACCAAGAAACAAAAAAAAAAAAAAAACTGAATTATATTTATTTTCCTGAAAATTGATCAAAGAAAAGATTTGAGTACGATTTATTTGACAAAATTATGCAATGTAAACCGGCTTAAAGTAGATCAGTATAAAAATTTCAATACCCTCTAATATTGCTGATCAAAAACTTTTTGCCATAGTCTAATTTTGTCAAACAATAATTTCTGTTAAAAGTAGAGGAAATAGTGAAGCTTGTGTGATTCGAGCTTTTTTTTCACTCATTTTTCTCTCATTCATCCCTTTCTGACACAAGGATATAAACCCGTAAACTTACATTGGAAATTGAATAGCTGTAACTTCGTTTTCCGAAATGAACGATTTATATATAGTTTTTTAAGGAATTTATTTCAAAAGTTTTATTATTAATTTTGACGTAGAATATATACTTAGCGAGTTAGGCCTCAAAACATTTTTCTGTTCTTTATAACTTTTTTGCCTGAATTTTCTCAGGAATTTAGTCCATGTGAGAAAATTGTAATGACGATTATTAGAACATTATAGGAAAGTTTCATCAAAATCGTTAGAGCCTTTTTCGTGCTACTGTCTATAGAAAAACATGTTTTTGAATGCCATAAAAAAAATGAGAAAATCTTGGCACAGACAGACAGACAGAGCAATGGCTAAAATGTGTTTTTCGAACTCAGGGGACTCTGAAACGTATAGATCCGTCGAAAACCGCATGACGGAAATTTGACCCTATCGCAATACTTTCCTTACCTAGTATAGGTAGGAAAGTAAAAAACAAGATATGAGTCTTTTTTTAGTTGACAGAATGACTAACTCTAATTCCAACATTTGAAGTAATGTTATTTTAGTGATGTTTCTAGTTACAAAATATATAATATCTGTACGGACAGTGGGTAAGTTGATTCCAGCGTAGGTGATTGCAGTGTTGAAATATAGCATTGTGAACAAAGGTATACATTTTCCCACTAAAAATAATAATCAATGTTAAAAGCAAAAAAGGAATAAAACAACAGAACTAGAAACATCTCAGAGTAAGCCATCCAAATACTTATAGAAACGGGAGGTTAAATAAAGGTAGAAGAGGTAGGTTACATTAAAAACAGCTGATTAATGACAGTAAAAAGAATATTCATTAGGAAATAATACATCAGGTTAAAAAAAAAAAAGAAGTATTTAAAATGAAATGAAACGTCTGATGAAATCAAAATACTGTTCTCTTAACAAATCTTAATTGTAAATTGTTTTAAATATAATAGCCATGTCGCAAGTAATAATCAAGTCGTTTTAAATTTAAAAAATTCTGTTTACACTTCAGCGTTGGCCTAAAGGTCGGTTTGATAAAAATCAAAATTAGTTCTTGATGGTTATTTGTTGAACGTTTCAAGGAATTTCAAATTCAGTAATATTTTATTCTCCTAAATAAATTGGTGTCACAATGATATAACAAGTTTGGTACAATATCTTATTTTCAAATGTCAGCTGAAGAAGGGGACATAGATTACCCGAGACGTTCAATAAATAAATATCAAAAGCTAATTGGTTTTGATTCAACTGACCTTAAGGCATACACGAATAGAATTTAATGTGTGAATTGAAATTAAAAAATAAAGGTCAAAATTAAAAAATAAAAGATAAACAGAATTGATATTATTATATCTATAAAGAATATAGAACTACTTTTAAAAATTCGATAATGCTATACATAAGCATCCTTGAGAAAAAAATAAATAAAAGAAATATCCTAATTCACAATCCACGAAACTTGATTTGAATATCTAAATAAATTCGAATCGGAAATCTGGAAGCATGTTACGTAACAGATTTCTAACTTTTTGCAGTGGAAATTCTGGTAACATCGCGCTCTTTTACGGTATCATTCTCTCCGCATTCGACTCATAAAACAAAATATTTAATGAATTACAACATTAATAAATAGTTTTTAAGTACAATGTTGCAGGTAAATAACTAACGAAAAATGGATTCTTGTTTCATTCTGTCACCGGCGTTGAGAAACCGAAAGAGCCTTGAAAAGGCATTACGTAAGAGCAAACGGATATCACTAAAATGGGTTTCGTGCGAGATGATACTTGTAATAGACATTAAACACCAAATATTTAAATAATGACAGTAATAAGCACACGTACACTGAGGTGGTAAATAGAGGTTGGCTTATGTTTTTGAGAGCCAAGTTTCGAGAACCTCTTCCTAATAACAATTTCAAGATATGATTTTTGGAATGTAGGGCTGCCCGAAGTAGGAATGTTAGATATTTTATTAACTAAAACTATATTTCCTGAAGAGAGAAAAAATACATTAGTGCAAAGATAGCGGGTTTAACAATACACGAAAAAAATAAACTTTTAAAAAGTGTAGGCTTATGTTGCTACATATAGTGACTGTCAAATCAACGATGTTATCTAGAATAGTTGTAATTCGTGCTTCGGAACTTTAAAAATATATTACCGAAAAATGGCTTAACTAATGAAGTGCATAACTTATGCAAAAAAACGTACAAAAAAAAAGCAATACCAAAGTTTGTCTAGTAACAATTTTTTTTTTTTTTTTTGACTGGTTTTAATGAATTAATAATTTTTGTGATTATTAATAACAGTATATTAATATTCAATTGTTGCTATTAAAATTATTACAAATATATTCTTTCAATGCTATCCCTTTTCTCCTTCTTTTTAAGATTAAAAACATTCAGTTGCGAAATATAGTTTTATTATTTTTGTACCTATATTAGGTAAGGAAAGTATTGCGATCGTGTAAAATTTCCGATATGCGGTTTTCGACGGATCTATATGTTTCAGAGCCCCCTAAGTCCAAAAAAAAAACATTTTAGCCATTAGTCTGTATGTCTATCTGTGTCAAGATTTTTTCAGGAACCAGTGAACCGATTTTGTTGCTTCTTTTTTATATTTTGCAGGGATTTGACTAATGATGCCAGTGACACAAATTAGGTGTTCCATGCGCAATAAATTTAAAACATGTTTTTCTATATAATGTTTTAATAATTTTCCTTACAGTTTTCGTATATGGGCTAAATTCCAGAGAAAATTCAGGAAAAAAGTTATAAAGAAAAGAAAAATTTTTTGGGGCCTCACTCGCTAGATTTATATTCTATGGTAAAAATTATAATAAACTTTTGAAAGTTAATTGAATTACTAACGAAACAAAAAAAAATCATTGGAATCGAACCAGGATTAGCGAGGATACAGCTTATTCCCTATTCCCTTATTCCTTAGGCTGTTTTTTAAAAAATTTAATGAAATTTCCTACAAAACTATAATAAAATCGTTCGTTTCGGACAACTATTAAACGAAGTTACAGCTATTTAATTTCCAATGTAAGATTACGAGTAGATATCCTGTTGTCAGAAAGGGATGAATGAGAGAAATAAGATAACTAAGTGTAAGTAAGAAAATCTGTTGCCTTCATCACACAAGCTTCACTATTTCCTATACTTTTAACAGAAAATATTGTTTGACAAAATCAGGCTATGGCAAAATTTTATTAATCAGCAATATTAGAGGGTATTGAAATTTCTACACTGATCTACCTTAAGCCGGTTTGCTTTAGTTTATCAAATAAATGGTACTCAAATCTTTGACCGATTATTAAGAAAATAAATCTAATTAAATTTTTTTTAATTCTTTATGGACATATGTAAAGATAAAAAAACTTTCTGAAATAGGTAGGAAAGTCTTGTGAGTGGAGACAGCAGATTTGTTTATATTATACATTGTTGTGCCTAAAATACACTTACAAATAGCTCGAAATTAGCGGCTTAATTTATATTGAAATCAAATTTATCATGGAAGAAAGAAGAAAAACAATTGTAAAAACACATAGATTTATAAAAATGTATTAAATTCAAATTTACAAGAATTGTATAAGAGCTCTCTAAAAGCATTTTGGGCACAGATGACTTGTCACTTGCTTGTATTGTAGATTTGATTGTATAAAACCATCTTAGCATCAACTTTATACTAATAAACATACCTAACAAAGGGAAAAAGCAGTAATAATAATTAAACATTGCCTAAACTCACTAAAGAATTTTATGACGCAGTAAATATTGAGAAAAAAAAATTCAATTATAATCAACTAGAACTGGTAAAACCTGTTTCTGTTTTTATAAAATCTAGTATTAGATACAAGATTAAAAGTGAATAGTTATAACAGACAGTTAACATCAAACCTTAGCAAGGGGTACAAACAGAAGCCAACCTCAACTTCCAAGTAATGACTTCATCGGTCTAAAATTAACTGTAGATTGAGTAACGGTTAAAAACCTTTTTTTATGAGTACACAACTGTGTTTTCATGAGTACAAAATTTGTCGACTGTTTTTATTGATAAAAGATATTATAATACTCCAACATGCTAAAAATGCAAAAATTAACAACCAATCTATAATAATAAAAACGTAAATGTTCGTTTGATCAAAACCGCTAATCTCCGAAACTTCTTCATCGATTGCTTTGAAATGTTGACATAATGTTTCTATCGGATTCAGGAGTGTTTTTATATACAGTTAATCACCCTCCGGCATTTCGTTTCGAAATAGCGGTCCAAAAACCTGTGTCGCTATAGACTGTAGCGCCTAAACGGCTGTAACGATTTTAATTAAAGTTAGCTAAAGTCTTCTACTTGAAGCCCTTTTAATTTATGTATATAACATCCTTCTCCGAAAACAGTATGAAAAAAAAGTTACGATGAGTTCAAAACTATATTTGCGAATAACTCAAAAAGTAACCAATTTTTGTTGATTATACCCATCATTATTTGAATGCTTCTTTAATTCCTTGCAAATAAAAAAAAAACTTACTAAAATCGGACGATTTGGTGCAGAGATATAATGCTTTAAACATTTATTAATTTTTCGAGGGAGATTTAGAGATCGATTGCTTCTTAAATAGATTGCAAATTCTAGAGTTGGAAAACCAGACAATTTATATATATTTACTAAGAATGGAAGTATTAAACAAATTAATGAAAATAATACAACTCTTTATATAAAAAAAAAGTCTCTGAAGATCAAATGAAGGCTATCCATTTTATATTTTGTATTATATTAGATATTGTATTATATATATATTGTATTATAGATTTTATAATTTGTATTTGGAACATGTTACATAATAAAATAGCGTTGCTAACCGGGATCTCTAGTTCTGGGGAAGAATTATGGCAGTTATTAGTTTTATTAAGACTGATAAAACTTCCATTTTAATCTCCTTTATCTTACTTTAAGACAAATTACATCAGAATGAATTTAAGATATTTGGCCGTAATTGAGTTTTAAAAACTCTGCAAATTATTATACAATGGTAGTTCATTATTTGCATAAGGGTGCTCCACAAAGAAAAAGTTCAAAATTAGTGTAACTTGAGGATTATTCTAATTGGACGTGTTGTATGGATACATAAACTTTTGGTTAATTATTTTCAATAATGAACCATTGTAATAGACCAAAAAATTCAAAAACGTAACCCCCTCTCAAAATTTTACGTTTCAAGACTCGCCGAACTCGAAAATCAGATAAACAATATAGTGTCTGTCAGCTGTCCTCCACGCATTTTATCAGAGACTACTGGACCGATTTTTTTTCAAATTTGGAATAAAAGTCAGAAGTTTGCCGAGGATGATCCTCTTACCTCGACATTACTATCCGTCCTTTCCTTTCAAGATGGCGGACGAAAAACCTGTGTTGGTATAGACTGTAGCGCCTAAACGAATGTACCTAATTCAATAAAACTTGGTTTATGTCTTCTCCTTAATTACTGTTAAATATACGCATAGAACGTTCTTCAACGAAAACAAGCTGCAAAGTTAAGAGGTATCGTAAAGTTAGATTTCCGAATAACTCAAAAATGTACACGTTTTTATGGATATTGTATGGTCATTTATTAGTTTACGCAATTTTCAAAGAGAGAGAAACACTTTATTTTCACATAAAATATAAAAGATTGCTACCCAATTATATTGGGTTGCTATATACTAAATGAACTTATATATAAATATACAGAAGCGGTTAATTTATATGAGTATAATAAACATCTATATAGATTTTTTTCCCCTTTCATTGTTCATGGTTTTTTTTTCCTTTTTTTTTTAACATTTAATTTCCCTTTCTCTCTCTTTATACACCTCCTATACACAATATTAAGATGCTTAAAATTATAATAGAACAATAACAAAAAACAAAAATTGTATACATCTAGAATTAAATAAATAAATAAATACATAAATTAAAACTATCAGCCTAGCCATATGCACGTGGTGGTAAAAAAAAAAATCTGGTGCACTTTTTTTTTCTTATTTATTTTTTTTTTTTTTTTGGGGGGGCGCACACAACTTCCACTTACCGCTCAACTTTGAATAGAAATTATTTCCTGGCCATGTTGGGCTATTATAAAATTGCATTTTTAACCGAGCTAAAGCTAAATGATAACAGCAGAAAAAATCTAAAATACCATTAAAACAACAAAAGTCCTATTTATTATATCACCGGTTGATTATATATAGTACGATCCGTTGATTATGGAAGCTATATACCTATCTTAAATAAGTAATATAAGTTTCGTAGAACTTTCCATTTTCCAGCTAGTGTTCACATACACATAGACCATTTTTCGGGACTTCATTATTTGGACTCAGGGTACTCCAAAACGTGTAGTATTTCTGTTGAAAACTCAGATTCAAAAATTTTCACGATCGCCTTATTATATATTACATATATACGTAAGTGAAAGTAAAAATTATTTAGGGCAATATTAGGAATCACCTTTTATTCATTTTTTCCTTATGTTACAAGGAAGATATTGTTACTTTTGATATATAATTGTTTGGAAATAATAATCCATTGTATAATAATTTGCAGCGTTTTTCATATCATTCTTCTCAACACTGTCTACAACATCCATTAAAAAAAAAGTCTTTTTTTTTTTTAATAAACATTTTTTGGTGGTCTTACAGTCTACCTCGAATATTATTACCGCCACATGTAACGATATAAATTTCTCGAGCATAGTATGCACTATTACTATGCGAGACTTTAAGACCTTGTACTACTACAAAACGGATACCCTTGGAGTCGGAGAGCCCGAAGAGGCAGGACTAGACCAGTTATCTATAAATAAAAGATCCAAATAGATGGAAATAGCCCCGGAGCCGTGAAGTACGTCAGCGGGAGTGGACGACTGCATAATGTTCAATGGAGCGCTAGGTCTGAGAGGGCATGGAACTGCCGAGAATGGTCTCTTAACAGCTCAACCTCAGCCGGCACAAAACATCCTTTGAGGATATTAAACATCATTCCATCAACTCGTCCATTCTTCCACCAGCTCAACAACTCCAATAATAATATACGTTCTATGAGGTCTATAAGGATCGTTTTTAAAATGAATATACCATGGTAGTTTGTCGCTAAAATTGAATGTGAAAATTAAACTTTCAACAAGTAAATTAATGCCTTCTACTACCATCCTAGATATCACTTATAAGAGCTATTCATAAGTTTTTGCTATTAGGTCGTTTTCATATGAAATATCAGTTTTTGGAGGAAAGGTTATATAGTCCGTGGTACAGAGCCCTTTTTATCAAATTATTAACAACCGCCTAAAACTTCGTAAATAGTTTCATCTACTGAACAGATTTTTTTTCAAATATGGAATAAAAGTCAGAGGTTCCCCGAGGATGATCCTCCTTCTTCGAAATTACTATCCGCCTTTTCCTTTCAAAATGGCGGACGAAAAACCTGTGTTGGTATAGACTGTAGCGCCTAAACGAATGTACCGAATTCAATAAAACTTGGCTTAAATCTTCTCCTCGATGCCTGTTAAATATATGCATAGAAAATTCTTCAACGAAGCTGAAAAAAGTTAGATTTCCGAATAACTCAAGAAGTATAAACTTTTTGAGGATGTTGTATGGTCATTTATTAGTTAATGCAATTTCCGAAAATTTACAAAAAAAAAAATCGTTAAAATCAGAAAATTTGGTACAAAGATATTAGTCCGTAGTACAGACCCCTTTTTATCGAATTATTAACATCCGCCTGAACCTTCGTAAATAGTTTCATACCATCGTAACCTACAACTATTTTATTTACGAAAACTCTTGAAATTGTGGAGTTTTCAATCTAGAGGGGAGCTAACTATGTCTATTTAATTAGGTATTAAAACCTCGTAAATAACCATTTACTTTCTATTGGGATCGTAAGATAATTTGATAACAAAATGGAGAAAAAAGGTGGGCTTCAAAAATATTGAGCTGTTTGGCGTGGACGCCCCCAAATTGTCAAAATAACGAGGTTATATTGAACAAGTGGCCCAATATTTTTTGTAGGCCACATTTTTATCGATATTATGATCAATTTATTTTAGGATCCAAGTAGAGAGTAAATGGTTATTTACGAATTTTTAGTACCTAATTAAATAGAAAAAGTTTGCCTTCCTCCAGATTGAAAACGCCCCAATTCCAAGAGTTTTACTAAAAACTTGTTAATACCCATTTGCTTTCTACCTTGATCTTAAGATAATTTGATCACAAAGCCGACAAAAAAAGTGGCCAACTAAAATATTTGAGCGTTTGTCCTATATAACCTTGTTATTTTGAAAATTTGGGGGTGTAGGTAACGCCAAACGGCTTAATATTTTTGTAGGCCACCTTTTTCCTCCACTCTTCCAAGAGTTTCCCGTAAATAAAATAGTTATAGGTAACGATGAGATGAAACTATTTACGAAGTTTCAGACGGATGTTAATAATTCGATAAAAAGAGGTCTGTACCACGTTATATCCATATGTTCAAATTTACTTAATGTATTTCTTTAATACAGTTGTAAATATCATTAAGCAATAATAATAAAATAAAAAAAGTATCTCCATCAAACTCGACAGTATCGTTAAAAACTATCGATAGTTTCAAGATACGCATGTACAATATAGAAATAATTATTGTAAAAGTGGGAGGAAGGTACAGTTGTGACACGCCTTAAGATGAGAAACCGTTGCTTGTGGCACGTCAATGACATTACTGTTTTAGTGGTTTCTTTATTATCAAAATCAAGAACTTGCATCGACCGAGAATTCGATTTAAATAAATATTATGTTAATTACCAGACTGGAATTGTTTAATGATCGATTATTTTATTTATATTAATAACATAATGAAAAGTTAGCGTTTACTAAAAACTATCATCGCGCCGAATCAAGGCATTTTCAGTGTTAATATATCAACTATTGTTCAGATTCAATGGCGTGAGATGAGATACTATCTCTTTTCACCGCACATCAGCTTCACAACGACGCAACCATGCGGCGAATTAAAAAAGTCCTTCACCATCGGTTAAAAAAAACCTAAGCATTGCTATCACTTTAAAGTCAACGCTGGCAAGAACTTTTTCTGCATATGTTTTTCTTTTTTTTTTTACTAAAAAATATGGATGGGGTAATAGATATTTTTTCCCTCTCAAACTTAAAAAAAAATTATATGAAATCGCTTTAGGCTAAAATTAAGGTGTAGGGACCAAATGAATGAGGAGGACGTAAGAAGCAGACCGGGAAGAAAACGAAGGAAGGCGATCAAAAAGACCTGAACAAACGATCGAAACTATTACTCTATAAGAAATGGTAGTTAGATCAAACGATTTCTGTTATTTTAGTCTGTATTTCATATTACTTCTTCAATTGCAGAAATGGAATCAACGAACGAATTTGCTTAAATATTTTATTTATATGTGAACTGCTTCAGCACTTACTAGATAAGACCCATAGACATGACCACTAGCGGATTCAGAATTCCATTTTTGGGGGGAGAGCTACAGCCTGAAAGTTTTTTTTTTCAAATACAACGATAATTATTTTGGAAAGAAAAAGAAAAAAACTAACTACCTATATGAAATGGTGTTTAAATGATTCCTGAAGTCCTATTAAATGTAATTACACGAACAATAATACTCTAAGAGATAATTTTATATTTTTTAACGTGAAACATGGTTATATTTTACCATTTTGGGGGAGGGCTTCAGCCCGAAAGCCCCCATCTCTTCCTTCCGTAGATCCGCCTGTCGTATAATATTTGGACTTACAGAGTCGAACTATGGGGCTCCACTAAACCATCGAACTCCTCTTGTATCAAATCCTTACAATCCTAAATCCTTCCTAAAATCCTCCAGACGGTTATAGATAGAAGCGCTGGCAAAAAGGGCTAGAACGAACCGGAAAAATCTTAGAGGCTTCCTAGGAGATGGTGATCCAGGAGAAGAGGAAATTAAGAAGAAACCTCGAGATGACGGCGGAAAAAAAAAAAAAGAAGTAACCGAAGATTCCACTATGTTACAATCATGTAACCGGCTAAATCATAACCTTTATTTAGATTATTATTTTATTATTAATCATTACCTTTTACATCTATGTTTTTAGCAATCAGTAAAATAAAAGTTTAATTAATCCTACTTGCATTAGCATTTTCTTTGAAAGGTTTTCATATATATATATATATATATATATATATATATATATATATATATATATATATATATATATATATATATATATATATATATATATATATATATATATATATATTTCTAATGTTAAAATTACAAATCAATGCATTTCGTTTTATTAAAACTTGATTTTTTTTTTTTTTTTTAGCATTTATCCCTGCATACAACCACTTGTTTGACATATAGTTACAAATAGTAAATTGGAAACATAATACCGCAGAAAAAGAAACCGAAAGTAACTATACTTCAATCTAGGATATCACAGTAGACGTCTCTATGATAACTAGCTTTTAAATCCATAATTAATATATTTTTAACTAGATCAGACCAATAGGAGCAATATCTCGAAACAATATAAATATAAATACAAATACTAAATATAGTAAATACAAATAAATGAGGTTTCTGGAAACCCCCACCAGCTTTAAAAGATCGAGCCAGGAACGTAGTCTCGTATTATAGTCTGATTTCGAAGATTATTTTTTTTTTTTTAAATAAATTATTTAGGAAATTTAAACATCTTTGAAAAACCTATTTGTAATAATTGCAAAAAAGTGTATACTTTTTGAATTGTTCGCAAATAAAATTATGCATTCTTCGTAGCTTTTTTCTAGCTTATTTTCGGGGAAGTGTATTAGCGCAGAAGCCAGGGCCCAAAAATCGACCTCATCGCAGGCGAAGGTTTGATTGCAAATTACGAAAGTCAATGTTATTTTAAGTAAAATGAACCTTGTCTGCCGTTCCAGAGCCGCTGCTTTAAAAAATGGCGATTGATTTACAAAATACTAGGCCAGTAATTTCCATTGCGAGAAATGTGAGAAAAGTTTTTCTATATTTTACTTGTATATATGGCTTTAGACATGTAAAAAACAAAATCGCTAACGCGGAACACCAAGGGAAAACTTTTAACACCCAAAACTGTCGGATTTTTAAAATATTTTTTTGTTTTTTAACCTATAACTCCTAAACGATGTATCTAAACGAAAAATGTATTCTTTAATAAATTAAAGAACGTTAAATTATGCATCGAACGAATACATAAACTTTACAATTTGGTTACGTGTAAAAGTATAAAATCATGGACAACCAACGCTAAAAAAAGTTTCCCCTTGGTCTTCCGAGTTAGCAATTCTCTTTCTTTTTTTTTATGTCTAAACCCACATACACAAGTAAAATAAAAATAAAAACTTTTCACACCTTTTTCGCAATGGATTCCCCGTTTCAATCCTCACTGGCCTAATATTCTTTAAATCAGCGGCTCAGGAACGGCACACAAGGTTCTTTTTTCTCATAATAACATATACTTATGAGGATATCATACAAGATCTTTGTCTAAGTGGATTTCTAGATAGCGGAGTCTGTTTAACTAGTATAACTGGATAATTATGAAACATGTGGTAGAGCAGGAAATTATATATTTGTGGCAAAGAGTAAATGTGATTTGAAAAATAACGTTGACTAAATAGATAGTCAATATTGCTCAAAATTCCATTATTTTTAAATAATTGAAACCTTTCAAATTACAAGAACGAGCAGGATTAAAGGCAACATAAAGTAAAAACAATATATATTTTTTTTATTCGGTAAAAAGGTTCCGAGGAAAAACTAATTACAAAAAAAAAAAAGATTCAGGATTCCTGAAAAAAAATATACTATAAACTTTTTATTATGTTGACGCTTTTTCAGAGCAATATTCAATAAAAATTCCTGCACAAAACAGATAGGAACCCATTTAGCTTTTCTTGGAAGTATATTACAACAAGGATAAGGAAAGTGGGTCCTATTCGGTGGGAAGAAAAGGATTCACCGTTATGATAAAAAATAGGCTTAATTAACCTGAATAAGGAAATAAAATACAAACATTATAACAGATGATATATATATATTTATTAATCTTCTTTTTTTTCATGTTGAAAGCTAACCTATGAGATAACTCGTAGTCAGTATTCCAAGTATTTATCTAGTAGTTCGTTCAGGTTGTATAGTGCTAGTTCCGAATCACTACTCCAAGATGGCGGCTTCAAGATCACGAAGAGCGCACTTTAGGAGCAATTCCGAAATAACTCGAATGAATCCGAAATTAGATGACGGCGGCCGATAATCAACCTTTCGTAGCGTAATGTTATAGTCCGTGGTGCAGACCTCTTTTTATCAAATTAGCATTTAGTAAATTGCTTTATCTCGTAGTAACCTACAAATATATTATTTACGAAAATTCTCTGAATTGGGGCGTTTTCAATCAGAGGGTCGACAAATGTTAATACCCATTTGCTTTCCTCTTTAATCGTAAAATAACTTGAGCACATAGTCGAGAAAAAAGGTGGCCTTCAAAAATGTTGAGCTGTTTAGCGTGACCTACACCCCCAAATTGACAAAAAACGAGGTTATATAGGCCAAACGGCTCACTATTTTTTAAGGCCACGTTTTTTCTCGCCTCTGTGCTGAAGTTATCTCACGATTAAATTGGAAAGAAAATGAGTATTTACGAGTGCCTAATTAAATAGACACAGTTTGCTGATCTCCAGATTGAAAACACCCTAATTACAAGAATTTTCATAAATAAAATGTTTGTAGGTTACGATGAGATGAAGTTATTTACGAAGTTTCAGCCGGATGTTAATAATATGATAAAAAGGGGTCTGTACCACGGATTTAGTAAAACAACTTTATGAAATAAAAGCATTTTTATTCAAAATATTTTCTCTCATTTTCTATACATTTTCTCCCAACGAGTTATCAACATTTGAATCCCAGAAATGAAGTCATAAAATGCGTTTATCAACACAGTACACGATGTTGACTCATTTATTTTAGAACTGTGTGTATATATTATTTTGTCGAACTGATAATTATTAAGTTCAGCAAAGAATATTTGACAGATCTCTTTTGGGAAATATTTTTTAGCTTTGGATACTTTCAACATATTACAGTTTACTTGTGGAAGTGATAATGCCCACTGACTATTAATGGTTGGTTATTTCAAGTTTAAATCCTCATAAAGTTCAATTATTCTCATTTATAAATAACAAAAGTGGAGGGTTTATGATGGCAATTTATTAGGAATGGCAAATATCTGTGAACGGTGTGATAAGAAGGAGTGCAACCATTTTTAAACATTATTTGAAATGGGCAAGCTTTGGAGTTGGGGAAACAAGGATCTTATGATTGACGGAATCGAAGGCTTTTGAAAAATCGAAAAGGATTAGGATATAAATTTTTTGTTTATCTATGGAGGATTGTAGTCTAGCTTAATAAATTGATTCAATTAAAACAAGATAGCTGCAATCAATATTAAATTTATATTTCAAGAACATTTCTCTTTATATTATACAGTTTCCATTTACACTGTGATCAAAGTGATCTTGAAAATTCCGCCATTTCGGAATTACTACCGGTGTTATATTTTTGCAGCTAAGATGAAATTCATAGAACTTTCTTTAGACTATCGTCGGTTTATAGCAAAAGGCATTAACTGACATTTCATAACCTCAAATGACAAGGATTTTTAGGGAATTCTCCATTTGTGAAATGAGAAAATGTGCGCTTATCGTAACTATATTTTATACATAAAATGGTTTGAATTATTTTGTGCACTTACAGTGTTTCTTTTTGATCAGAAAAGTTCGAAATTGACAAAAGCGTCTTTATAAAGTTCATCTTCATCACTAATGTACTTAATAACTTTAAGCAATAAACCGACTATATGATTATTAATTTTTTTTAAACAGAATCCTAATAAGTAGACGATTTAAAAATAATTATGTATAATATTTTTAAATTAAATTGTATCAGTAACTATTATTAATATTATAGAGTTTAGTTGTGGTAGATCTAGCCAGCAGGGGAACCAAGGCCACTGCCATCTCTATTAAGTGGCTTCCCATTCGATCGACCCGGCCAGGTTAAATTACACATTCCAGGCGGGTCTCCTTCAAGACGGTACAAATTCGTACTGGAAATATATTTTTAAAAAAACCGATAAATAATAATCCATTTAAATAATAAATTGTGTTGACACGTTGGAAATTTAAAACTAAGTATTTTTGTTTATTAATACCAATTTAACAAGAAGAACAATCAAGAAATTCAAAGAAGTCTAAACGTATTTATTTATTCAAATAGATGACCTATTCCATGTACGTTTATATTTAATATAATACAATATCTTTAAAAAAAATGGTTTTAAAAATCTAGTTTCTTTCTTTTTTCTTCTTTTTTGCCATTAAGACTTGTAAAGTCCTATTTTGCCAATAAAATATTTTAATTCTCATTGTAAGATGAAATTACACTGAATATTTATTGAATATTTCTAGATAGGTGATCACAGAATGTAGCTAAATATTGAATTTAACTTATATAGAACTTAAACTAGAAAGACTAATAGTTAAAAACTGAGGTGGCAATAGTTTCATAACAATTAAATGAGAATAAGTGCCGAATTTTATTAGATAACTGCTTTTATGTCATTCATGAACTTTATCAAGTCACGGGCGTTATCTTTATTCATCGACCGAAGAAAGTTAGCTCCATCATCCATAGTTTGCGATCCGAAACTAATTATTCTTCGCTTCTCGAATCTTTTGCTCTTGAAGGTAATTTCTCCTGGATCCTCCAAGCATTCGCGACAGTGACCACTCTTAGCTATACCCATTAGATGTAGATATTTATTAGTTCTACCGTGATTTATCCTAAGCCTGATCAGCTTTACTAAGGTGGTGCGGTCGAGATGAGATTTAAGAGCCGCAAACCATGGAACCTCCGTTATCTTCTGTTCAACAGCATGATCGCCCTTACCATTCGATGCATATTCCCAGTGGTAGAAATGCTGTACCACGGACTATATGGGTAATTTTAACGATACTGTATTTACTAATCAACAATTGTTATTATTATTTAAGCACAGCCAAAAAACTGTGTAGATCAAAATCACATTAGTTTTCTAAACTTAAGGTAGAAGGGTATGGGTTTATGGAATAGTGGATTTTGGCATGGCGTAATGAAGGAGAAATGGAATTCCAACTGCTACGCATCGCTCCAAAAGATCTACGCATGATTTCATATACTCACTGTAGCTCAGCGTTCCATTCGACGTGGAGCAGGACAGAAACATTAAGTGACCGCCTTAATATATACCAATTTAATAATTGATCCCTTTAGCCTACGAAATGGGACGAGGCACCTTAATGGTTGAATACCTCCATTCATTATTTCGATTTCTTCTGTCACTCCTTCAATGAATTGAAAACAACTAAAAGCTATACCTAAAATAAAAGCTATACCTTGAATCATATTAAATATATAATTTTCAAGCCACTTGTAACCTTTTCCAAATCAAATGTAATCTTTTTCATTTTAAATGCATTCCTTTCAAGGTTAGATTTGAATTGGAAAGGGTTGCATTTGAAATGAAAGAAGTTACATTTGATTAAGAAAGGGTTAATTTGAAATGGAAAAGGTTACATTTGAAATTGAAAAGGTTACAATTGGATTTGAATCACTACATTATACATACGTGATATTATCTAATACATCAAAAAATTAAATATCACATATCTGGAGCAATAACGTACTTGGATAAAGATATTACTTTTTCATTTAATTTTTGGTTATATTTCTTGTTACTTTGAATTTAGTGTTTAATTTGATATTATCTCCACTGTTTTTAGCACCAGTAACGCGGTTGAGACAGTAGCGCAGGGATCTTTTGGAGTCCAGCTTTTGGAGCCTGGCATGGAGTTCCCTACCTGATTGTATATTTGACTGTGTTTTTAATTTACTTATCTTTAGGCTATTTTATTTTTTATTGTACATATTTCTTGATTATAATTTTACTTTTGTTAATTTTATGTTCTATATTTATGTGGTGTGAATGTGTTCATATCTCACTATAATTATTGTCCACGTGACAGATTATTATATTTCTAAATAAATAATTTTTAAAAAATTATATTATTTATCCAGTAAACCCCAGCGAGAACTTTAACATTAAATAGCAATCATCCATTACGATAAGTATCCTAAGAGGCGTTCAACAAGAATTATGGCTTATCTCGAAAAAAAAAAAAAGGATCATTTTAGGGCTTGCTTTTAATTTTAAGGCAGTCTTGATGTCCACATCAATTTATATAATATTTCAAATACATCCCGTCCCTATCCGTCAACTTTTCAAACCATCTGAGTTTTAAAACCTCCTATTTTTTTTCTTACTGAGTTTTATTTAAGTTTCGGTGTGAATTTAAGACATTAGAATTCGTCACTCTTCAATGAAATTCCTTTTCGTTTGATACCTCATACATCCATCGCTCGTCAGAGCCGAAAGGGGAATCTATGCTACCGCATTATCTTTGTATATATATATATATATATATATATATATATATATATATATATATATATAGTAGATAATAGGGAGGGGCGGAGAAACTGCGGCCATCGTAAGAAAATCGCGGCCGTCAAATCTTTTTGCGCGATCTTCATTAATATAGTGCTAGAATTATTTTTTAGTTAATTAATTAGGTTACAAAAAATTTAAAATTAATACAATTAAGTAGAATACATGTATATGAGTGTGTATTTACTTATAAATAAAAATAGCTACAGCAAGACATAAAGAATTATTGCGTCCTCCATTATAACTACCTAACCTTACTGCGACTTTTAATGATAAAAATATTCACCACCTGTGGTGTAGGTCATCTTTAAACTACGCATCTAGAAGTTTCAGTAAGATGTTGAGTATTTAAGAAAAAAAATACTTTGTATTTTTGCTAATACTGGTCAGTTACATTTATTTTTTCAGTTTTGGCGCATCAGTCTAGAGAAAAATAAATTCTTCGCCTAATGCGCAGTCGCTTTAGCGCGCATGGTGCCATATTTGGTTACAGGCGTCCAGTTAAAATACCACAAAAAACGAATCGGTATACTTCTTGAAAACAAAATCATGGCACAGATACACAAAACAACGGCCGCTTTTTGTTTTTTCTTTTTCATACCGAGTACAGTAAAATTAGACAGTTTTGAAAATTGCACATTGAAAATTTCAGATAATTACAATACTTTCATTAACTTGTAGCGGTAGGAAGTAAAAACATAATTAATATAAAGAATTTTAAAAATGAGCAGACGAGAAATGGAACGCTGGGGCTAATTGGAATGACTAATTTCGACAAATTATAACGACACGCATGGATTACCAAATTATTAATTAACCTAGATTATGGATATGAATAAATAATGCTCTAGCAGATTGGATGGTCGAGTATTTGAGTAGAATAATCCAACCAATGCTCCAATGTTGACTGTCACTGAATTAGCGAAAAACTGAAATTCCGTTAGATTATTTTCGTTAGATCATAGTCCGTGGTAAGAACCCTTTTTATCGAATTATTAACATCCACCTGAAACTTCGTAAATAGTAAATCGTAAACTACAACTATTTTACTTACGAAAACCCTTGGAATCGGAACGTTTACAATCTGGAGGCGGACAAACATTGTCTATTTAATTAGATACTAAAAACTCATAAATATCCATTTTCTTTCCTCCTGAATCGTAACATTATATGAGCCCAAAATCGATAAAAGATGTGGCCTTCAAAAATATTGAGCCGTTTGGCGGGACTTATATCCCCAAATTGTCAAAATAACGAGGTTATATTTACAATATTTTTGTAGGCAGCATCTTTTATCGATTTTAGGCTCGTATGATCTTACGATTCAGGTGGAAAGCAAATGGGTAATTACGAGTTTTTAGTACCTAAATAAATAGAGAAATTTTGCCTTCCTCCAGATTGAAAACGCCCCAATTCTGAGAATTCGTAAATAATATGCATGTTACAATGAGTTATTTACGAAATTTCAGGAAATGTGGTTGACTGTAGTTAACAATTGAAAGAAGATGATTAAGGATAAAATAAAAATCGAAACTTCGGCCTAAAATTTTAAGAGAATTAAAAGAATATTTTATAATTCTACTTATAAATAAAGTAATAAAAAAAAAGATTATACTAAATAATACATGGCAGAAGTCTAATATTTTTAATGAAAGTAATATGCTACAATTTTTTAATTAGTTCTTGAAGTATATTTTTGAGCTCATCATTAATGAATTTTTTTATATGTTTATGTAAATGTTGTTTATTTGTTTATTTACGTCTGATTTTTTAATGTTATATCAGTTTAAAAATGGTAATGAACAAGTAACGTTCATTGTTTGAATGAACTATAGCTGTTTTAAATATTCACATATTGGCCTCACTGCACATCGGCATGGAAACTTTCTGTTTGTTCATTCCTTTGCACAGCCAAGGTAATCAATATATCATATATCATCTACTATCTATGTATCTATATACTGTGTATAAAATATACCATAAATGTACTGATCGCTTAACTATTTAGTTTCCGCTAATCGGGAATTAATAACAGCTGTTATCGGAAAGTAACGTAAGATGCATTAATAAAATTACAATGAAAAACTGTTTTTTTAATGAAAATTGTTTTAAGTATTCTTCAAGTCCTTTGGATTTACGTACATAACATAGCTCTGGAGCCAGGGCCCAAAAATCGATCTGATTGTAGGAGATCAAAATAAATTACGAAAGTGTATGTTATTCTAAGCAAAAAGAACATCGTCTACCGTCCCAGAGCCGCTGCTTTCAAAAATGGCGGCTGATTTTAAGAATATTATACCAGTAATTTGAAAACCGAAACGGGAAATCCTAAAAGTTAGACATGTAAAAAATAAAATTGCTAATATGACACCGGAGGAAAACTTTTTAAAGCCAAAAACTTTTTTCGATATTTTTTTGTTTTTTCACCAATAATTCCTAAACGATAGATCAAAGCGAAAAGTGTGTTGTTTAATAAATTGAACAAGGATAAATTTTGCGTCGAACGAATTCATAAACTTTATAATTTGATTACGCGGTAAAGTATAAAACCACCGTCAACCAACGCTGAACTTTACCAAATTTGTCAAAAACTGAGACAAATTACTATAAATGGCCCTGTAACTTGGAAATCAGTTCCCTAAGAGGAAAAACCCATAGAATCAAAGTTGTAGAGCATCAAATTCTGCGTCCAATGAGTGCTGACATTTTTATTCTAGGCTAATAATATATCTCGAATCGGGATTCGTTATTCCTTTATAAATTTCGGTATCTTTCGACACATCGTTTAGCAATATCCTTTTCTGTTGAGAGGTGGAAAAGAGGCTTATACTGCATGTAACAGACTCAAACAAAAATATTTCAGTAGAATAGACACCCATAGACATCGTTTACCTTCAGTACCAATTTCTAACCATCGGGAGATTACCGATTTTGACCAAAGTAAGTGGCCTACATTAAATAAGTTAGTACTCACTGATGCTCTACAACTTTGATTCTATGGGTTTTTCCTCTTAGTGAACTCATTCCTTCCCAAGTTACATGGCCATTTATAGTAATTTGTCTCAGTTTTTGACAAATTTGGTAAAAATCAGCGTTGGTTGACCGCGGTTTTATACCTTACAGCGTAACCAAATTATAAATTTATTTACTCGTTCGACGCAAAATTTGACCTTCTTTAATTTATTAAAGAATACACTTCCCGCTTTGATGCATCGTTTAGAAGTTATAGGTGAAAAAGAAATAAAAAATATTGAAAAAATCTGACTTTTTTGGCTGTAAAAAGTTTTCCCTTGGTGGCCCGCGTTAGCAATTTTATTTTTTACATATCTTAACCCATACGTTCAAGTTTAAAAAAAATAAAAACGTTATTCACATTTTTCGTAATGGATTTTCCGTTTCGATCCTGAAGATCCTGGCCTAATAGTCTTTAAATCAGCCTACTTGATCAGTCTAGAACGGCAAACAATGTTGCAAATATACTTTCCCGAAAATAAACTAGAAAAAAGGTACGAAGAAGGCAGAATTTTATTTGCGAACAACTCAAAAAGTATACACATTTTTGTAATTTTTAGAAGTAGGTATTTCAGAGGTGTTTAAATTTCCTAAATAATTTATTTATTTTTTTTAAATAATCATCGAATCGGACGATTTGGTGCAGAGATATAGCGTTCTTAACAGTGTATAGCGTCATGTACTACTTCAAATCCGACATCCTTTATTATATTTATTTATTTTTCTTATTACAGGAAAATATTTCATTAATTAATGCAATTGATATTATTATTGATTATATCTTAACAAAAAATAAAAATATTCTTAAGCAGGTAATAAGGAAAGTATTGTGACATGTCGCACATATTTGATATAAAACTATTTGGAAATAATTAACCACTGTGTAATAATTTCGAGTTGTTTTTTTTTCAATGTACACAAGAGTAAACAAATCTTTCGAGAAGAATTAATACAAGATGATTCAATTCAAAATAATATAAGCAATTATTTTTACGCCATGCAATTTTTAAACATTTAAAACAAACATCATAATTCATTTCGTATGTTTTTACAACCGGCTACCGTTCAAACTAAAAAAAAAAAATTAGGAATTCCAAGTTGTAAACAGCCAGATTCGAATAAACAATCTTAAAAATAACATGGCGAATAGAAGAAATTATGTTTATAATACTGAAAACGTATGATCTTTGAGGTTTGAAAAGTCCTTCATAACCAACTTTAGATCAAGGTATATTTAGCTTTTACAGCTCATTTTAGAATCAAATCATAGATCATATATTATATTAATATATTAATTAATTATATTTGATAATCATAAATCAAATTAATTTTTATTTATAATATTAATTAAAAATATAAATAAAGGAGGCAAATTTAAATACCTTGGTTCAATAATAAATTCAATGAATGACCAACGTTCGGAAATAGACCAGCGAATAACAAGCTCAAATGAGCTTTCTTCTCCCTTTTAAAGGTGTTGAAATCCCGAGGAACATCAATAAATCTTAATATATGGGTGTACAATGATAGTATTAGAAAGTTATAATATATGACTGAGAGGTCTGTACACTAACCAGTGCCTTAGAAAAAAGTAATAGAAGATTTGAGAGAAAAATCCTCCTCACGATAAACGGAGTGATCTGGGCGAGTACTAGTACATGGAGAAGAATGACAAATAAAGAGCTGCTTACAGAAACTGGTCAATCAATATTCCATGATAAGAAGGCGCTGAGATTAAGATTGGCGGGGCATGTAGCTCGGACAACTCCATTAGGAAGCCTTTATACGACAATAAATGCCTTAATAGTAGGACAAAGGCTATGTGAAAAGCCAAACAGCATATGGAAACATGGAATAAACAAAGATGAAATAGAGCTGCATAGAAAATAACAGCTCAAGAAAAACAAAGATGGAGTAGGCCTGTTAAGGCGGAAAAAATCTTCAAGGTCTGAAATGCAAAAATAAAATAAAAATATCAAGTTAAATGATCTTTCGAATAATCACAGTTGGGGAATTTCTTATAATCCCAGGCAGACATTAGCCTCGGCGCAAATCAAGACAAAGATTAAAATTTAATCGATTTCCACAGACGAATGAAAACAAAAGAGAAACAGCCATTGCTGCTCATAGACAATCAAACTAAATTATCTTTCTGAGAAAGCAACTATCGTTGATATCATTGCGCACATCTCTTATGAAAAGGCTCAAAATATCAGTTAACTACGAGCTAAATCCGATCGAGTGGTACTGTAGAATCATTCGCTCAATGTATGGATAAAAACACTTGAGTGCAGGTAGGAGTCCACTCGGTGGAGGCCGTTATTACAATAGAAAATATCGATTATTTATACTGATATATCGTATATAAACGATAAAAAATGTTCTTCTCCCAAAAAAAGCTCATGATCAACCTCTTAATAAATTTTATTGCTCTCCTTACTTGTTTAACAGATGCATGGCGGGAATAACATATATTTCACTTACCACCATTATTTGAGTAGAAATAGCTATTGGTTTATTATTTTCAATAATCAACGATTGTGATCGACCAAAAAATTAAAAAACATAACCCCCTCTCAAAATTTGTGGTTTCACGTTTCAGGATACGTAGAATTCGAAAAACGAATAAAAAAATTTTTGTCCGCCCGCTGTCAGCGGATTTTCTCCGAAACTACTGGACTGATTATTTTCTAATATGGATATAAAATCAGAGATCACCCGAGGGTGATCCTCCTTCATCGACATTATTATCCGCCTTTTACTTTCAAAATGGCGGCCGAATAACCTGCGTTGCTATAGACTGTAGTGCCTAAACGAATGTACCGTCATTTTCTCTACGCCCTTTAAATTTATCTATATAACATACTTCAATGAAAAGAAGCTGGAAAAAAAAGTTACAAGGGATGATAGAATTAAATTTCGAATAACTCAAAAAGTTTACACTTTTTTTGTCGATAGTCTATATGGTTTTTTAAAAGCTTCCAAAAAAAAAAAAAAATCGTTAACATCGGAGAATTAGGAGGATTTTTTTTAATATGCTCTACTTCAAATGTTATATCCTTTGTTTGGTTTTTAAATTTAGAATGTATTACTGAAGTAATGCTATTTTTTTTAGCATATCACCAGTGATTAAAAAAAAAAAAAAGTTTAGTCCAATAATTGGAATCACCTTTTATTTATTTTTCTTTGTAACTATGAAGGTAATGTTACTTTCGATGTATAATTGTCTGAAAATAATAAACCATTGTGGAATAATTTGCAACGTTTTTTTCATTTCTAGAGAACTGGAAGCTAAAATTACAAACTTTACAGTCTTTCTGACGGAAAAGTGGTTGAGAATCTGTAAATTAGCTCATGTATTTGGAAAATGTCTAAATAAAACGCTCCTGGCAAGCCACAGCCACAATAATCTAGAGAAGAAACAACTATCCCAACTCCTAGAAATAAGAAAACAACAGCTGTATCCTCGAAGTTTATTGCCTGGATATAGAAGGCTCAGCTACTACTACTATTGGGCGCTATAGACCTTGGCCTTCTCAACAACACACACGTCGCCACTCGTCTCGGTCCAATGGGACAGCCCTCCACCGCCTCAACATCCTCCAGCCAACGGAGTGGTGGCCTTCCTCTCCTTCTTGCTCCTCCAGGTCATCCATATTTTCCTCGGCAATCGGTCCGCCGCCATCTTTTCCACATGTCCCAACCATCTTATGCGTCCTTCCTTAATGACACTAACGAGATCTATCTCCCTATAGAGTAGTCGCAAATCCTGGTTGAATCTGGACCTCCAAACACCTTGTTCACATACAGGTTCGTAAATCTTCCTTTACGAAGATTTACATTGGAGTGCCCCCACACTCCAAGAGCTCTCTCATGATTTCCTGAGATAACCCACGTCTCACTTCCGTATGTGACAACTGGACGAATCATAGCTAGAAGGCTCAACGAGATTCGTTAACATCTTGGCAATAGTGCCGTGGAATTAAAAGTTGGAAAACCGTTTTTTTTTTTTTCATAATAATCGACATAACATGGACGTAAGTTAATCAAAATTTAGTCGTATTCGAAAAAGCTTGTATAATTTATGTTATTATGTGTCACTTCTGGTCATTCGATAAAGGCGAAAAAGTTGCTGAAACGTTACTTATGCATGTGATTTCGGTTTGCATATAGTGTTGCCCAAATGCGAGACAGAAACGAGTCTTGGTCTTGCAAATTCAGTCTTGGTCACGGTTTTGGTCTTGCGCAAGAGCCTCGCAGTTACTTATTAGCTTATTACTATATTTTTTTTCGATAGGAAAAATCTAACCAAGCCCGAATGAAAAATTAGATGAGTTGAATGCAAAAGTATATTGGTTATACCAATTATTAACACTTAGTAACTAAGATTGTCAAGTATTAGTAACTATTATACAATATTTTTTATTTAAGAAATCGATTATTTTTTTTACCAGTTCTGGTCTTTGTCTTGCACATTGCAAGAACAAGACTAATTTTGGGCAACACTAGTTCTATCGTTTTTATAGGAGAGCTGTTCAAACACCAACACACAGATTTACGCACAAATTATATTATATTTAAGGCTAAAGTGCCCAGAAAGAAGCGAAGTATAGCAAAACTTGCAACATCAATATATTTATCTGTGTATATGCCATATTTTTACGATCTAATCAACTTTTGGAACTAGTTTTTGTAATATTAACACCCTAGTACCTATCGTACAATAAAACATGGCGTTTCGTAATTGCACGGCACTATATTAGGTACGTGTTCACTAACACAAAATAAACAAAAAAGTTCATATTAACACATATTTCAAACTCATTCATTAAACAGATATCAAAGGTTAAAGATTTATTATTTATTTACTACATTATGCCTTACTGTACAAAGTTTAACATGTTTAATACTAAATAACAGGTTTTAATCACCTGATAAACAAATGAACGATAAGCGATGACAGTAGTTGCTGATCTGTTTGTCTAGTTCTGTGTGTTTTAGTGTGAGTGAATACTGTGACACAGTTCAATTTATGATAATCATCATACGAAGAGCCAGAGAAGCATGGATTCGTCGTGCTGAATGTTGCATTCAACAATACGGAGGCCCCTTTGAACAGTTACTCTAAATGTAATAATAATAAATAAATAGTAAATCTTTAACCTTTGAAATCTGTATAATAAATGAGTTTGAGAAATATGTTAATCTGAACTTTTTCGTTTATTTTGTGTTAGTGAACACGTACCTAAAATAGTGCCGCGCAATTACGAAACACCCCTATATATATATTGTTTTATTGTACGATAGATACAAGAGTATTAGTATTAGAAAAATTAAAACCAAAACTTGATCATATCGTAAAAATATGGCCTATACACAGATAAATATATTGATGGTGCAAGTTTTGCTACACTTCCTTCTTCTTTCTGGGCACTACTCCCTAAAATATAGTATTTGATAATACAATAATTTCTAGTTTCATAAACGACAATTATAACATAATATTTATTCAACATTCTTTTGATCTACTTGTTTTTATATCATAAAATCTTAGGAAGCTATAAATAACTGACAGCTTAAATTGAATACAATACACAATTATAATAATGTGAGGGTCAATATTTTCGGACGTGCTCATAATTATAATTACGTAAATAAATTGCTCTGATATTAAAATTCATTAGGAATTTTTCAACAAGGAAAATATGTAATAGTAAGGTATGTTCTTTCAATTCTCGATGTTTATATTTAATGAGACCGACAATTTTTCACACGCAAAACTTTTCTTTAAAAAATGTAATAATTGTAAACAACCATAAAATTTTCTGACGAATTTTCGTCACTGTAATACAAAAATTATACACTTCACTAAAATTTTAAAATGTATGAACTTTTTTATAACCAATTATTGCTCATCAGTATTATGAAATCACTGTAGTTAAATTCTAAAAATATAAAACATTAAAACATCATTAAATACTTATTTTTGTAATAATCTTATATAATCCCCACGTCGAAGGCCTTAATTTAAGCGAGCTATAATAATATTACTGGCGAAATAAAATAATAATAAATAAAAATGTTAATAAGTTATTTTTAAAGATTCTAATTACAAATTAAGTCAAGATGAATGAGCCTGCACAACAGGTGGCGCGCGCAACAAGTGAATCGATTTTATTCACAAAATCTGTTCATTTTGTTTAAATTAATTACTTACAGCAAGTAACACGGATTTTATACTATCTAACGAAAACTGAGAGATAAAGTTAAACTATCTTGTTTTGTTCAAGAGGTTCAAAGAGATGTAAATATATGTACATAAAAAAGAGAATATTATCAACGAAAAGACAGTTCAATAAATATGTTTTAATGGATGAATACATTAAAACAACTCACGCATCTATTGAAGAGCTAGAAAAAAACAACATTTCTCTTCTTATTTTTTTTGGGAACAAAAACAAACTAAAAATAGTTTGGTTTTGAAAGAGGAACCAACAGCTCTCTTCGACCAGCAGCATTTTGTGCATTAATAATTTAAAAGTAACATACGCATAGTACATTAAAAAAAATACCAAAATTAATTATATAAATTATAAATTCTGAAAATGAAAATCATATCATATTTTAGGGTCAAGATAGTATATCTGTTTATGCTACCTTCACTTCTATCTTTTATATTCGATATAGATAATAAATATTAAATATCGTTTTTTTTAACAAATCAGACGATTAGGTTAGTTCAGTGGTGGCAAGGAGAATAAGAAAATTATAAAACCACATTGCTTTTTTATGAATTATTTATAAACTCTTTATTAATTATTTGCATAGGCGTATCTACAAACGTCAACGAATAATTAAATAAAATAACAACCGATGTTTAAACTATAAATCTTCGAAAAAAATTATTAACAGCGACATGTCGGTTATTAGTATTCCAATATTTTGAAAGAAAATAATTACTTAATAAAGACTAATTCGCTTATCCTTAAATTTATCACCCCTGCTTTTTAAATAATTTAAGCCCACTTTGTTTTGAGGTGGTTACGGTTTTGGATTGGTTATTTGGACTCACGGGACTTTAAAATGTTTAATTATATTGAAAAATCAGAATCGTAATACTTGGATAAGTGGCGTCTGCAAAACACCCGTTGCCTGGCAACCTGAGTAACTGAAGAAACAATGATAAAATAATCACGAGTTCGCGTCCCGGTGCCGGAAACATTTAACTCCGGCATTAATCCCCCACCCCTGATCCAAGAAAAAAACATATAAACTAAAAGATGGAGAAGGACAAACATAAAAAAATATAATATAGGTAAGTGGAAGAAAAAAATAAAACAATATTATACGTTAATGTTAGACAGCACAATTAAAAATGGAATAAACATTAAATCCAACAATTCAAGGTTCGAAATTTTAAAATTACAGAGTACGCAAAATTATGGTCCTATTTTTTAATAGATTAGTCATTACTATAGGCAAGGCAGAGCAACACATATGAAGTAACACAGCCATCCAAATATGAAGGATTGTTAAAGTCTGTTTATACACTATTTCACAAACTATGGAAAACACAATTATCTAACCGAATTAACAGCGACATTATTTCTTAACCAAACTATTCATTTCATTTATTTTGATAACCAATAGCAGATAGAAAATATCAAAAACAAAAACACTAACATAGTGATATAACCATTTATATACATATTTGTTTGTCCCATAGTTTGTGAAATTTATAAACGCACCTTTACAGCCGCCTCAAAATTTATAAGAAATCCTAGCCCGCGGGTTGGTTACGTCCCGACCAAAGCCACCATGATTGCTATCAGGCACGAAGCATGGAATGGAATGAAAATCGATCCAACGGATCGCGAATCTGAAAACACAATTCTATTCGCTAATAGCTTCAGAAACACTATCGGCTATGGAATAACATAACTTTTGTGAGGAGGGGTTCTTAATTAATGTATTCTTTGGACTGTAATGTTAATGACTAATTAAGTAACGATAAATACAAAATGTCTAAACCGTGCAGAATCTGGACTACATACGTTGGTATAGATCCATTTTTCGACTCTCAGGAGTATTTTTATGAATGAGGTGTCGAACAAAAGGGAATTTTGTGGAAAAAGTGACGAATACCAATTTCAAAACGTTAAATCTTAATACAATACAAGTCAATGAAAAATCTGGGAGGTTTCAAAATCAATTGACTTTTGTAACCCTGATGAAGATATAAGAGGTGGTCTAAACGCCGGCGTAACCAATAAAATGCTATTATAATAAACTAGTTGGTCCGTGCGAATAATTCGCAGAAAGTTTAGTGAAGAAATAGCAAAGCAAAATATGGAAATAAGTAGATCTTATGTTTTTATGTAAGGAGGGAATTAATATTTTTTTCCTTGGTCGATTACAATATTCCATTTAACATAATAGACCAAAATATTTGTACACATTGCTTTGCTAGAGCCTATTTTTAAACGCTTACTGGGAAGAAAATAAAAGTAATAAAGACAAAATAATGCTAAGATCATGGAATTTTCTAAATTATTAAAAAGAATAAAATGTAAGAACAAACAAATACCTTTAAGAAATAATAAAGTTAATACATCAGCAAGGAAAAAAAGTGTAGTAGAATATTCTACTACTAACTGTAATATTTTTAAAGAGGAAGACATTATTAAGTATACCAAAACTAATGAAAATGAAGTATACCAAGAAAAAAGTAAATACTTTTTAAGTTATTCGCGAATAAAGTTTCTTTTCCTTCTTAACTTTTTTTTCCAGAAATTTCGGAGGGATGGGACTATTTTTCGCATGTGAAGGAGAAGAATATCTTCAAAATGAGTGGTCAATCATTGGATTTGATGAAGAATTGACAAAGTTATGGCGTACCGACAAAAATAACACCTTTTAGAAATAATATATAGACGCAGAAAATTCATTCTGATGGGAGGGCATGGATACCCCTCCAAAAAAAGACTCCGAAGTTTATATTATGTTTAAAAATTATGAGTGATAATTAGCATAATCATTGTAAAACGGACAATACAATACTATATATAGAAGTAGATTTACATATATGTTTATATATTATTTTTGCGCATGTGTAATGGGTATTTTTGAAGATATGTTAACAAAGCAATTGAATACATTACATGTTTCTATTTTTATTTTAAGACAGGCAGTGAGATGAACTCTAAATTCTCGGATGCTTCAAAATTGCCACGTTATATACGATAAAATCTTCATGTAAAAATGGAAGGATAAAAATGAATGTATCATAAAATCCTAGGATATGTTGCTATTTATAAAATTATCTTTGAATGTAAACTAAAACTTCAATAGTAGGAATAAAGATAGGGCGTGGAAAAATACTTGAGTATATACTTAGCTATCTAATCGTTTTCCTATTTTCTTAATTAATTTTCGTTTACATATTTTGTCCATTCACGTAAATTAATTCTTATTTTATTTTTTTTCTTCGAAATATAGGAGGGCGAAATCTTATTCTTGACCCATTTCTATTTTATATATTGTATTTTGGTATGACTGAGTTTTTAATTTACTTACCTTTAGGTTATTTTATTTTTTATTGTGCATGGTTGTTTGATTATTATTTAGTTATTATTTCACTTTTGTTAATTTTATGTTTTCTCTATATCTGGTGTGAACGTGTCCATATCTCACTATAATTATTGTCCACGAGACAGATTATTATATTTCTAAATAAATAAAATAAACAAAATTTATTGGAAGAAGGCGATCCCTCCTATGCGCTATGTTCCCGACCAACTCCTCAAATAATATAGTTTTTATTACATGGGGTATTTTATTAAAAAAGCAATACAAGTGTATCCTTGAATTTATCCATTATTATTAGTAATTATTATTTTGTAACCAATTAGAAACAATACTTCCAACTGGCATGAAACCTTAAGGTACGTTTACACATTTCATGAGAAACACGAATGTGTAAACGGGATGTTTCTCAAGGCTAGCGTCTTTTCTCCTCTGTACTTGACCGATCCACCTGTTGATGGTTTTTCAAAAGAAATCAAAGGAATTATAAATCAGCGCTAGTATCGCTATTAAACATTTTATTACTGTCTGCGTTGCTATGGAGAAGTTGAATTTAAAGGTGTGTTTAGACATTTCACAAACTTGGGAAAACTCAATTTTAACAGACATCGAAATTATTGCCAAACTATTTGTTTATTTTTCTTAATACCACCAGCAAATGGAAAATATCAAAAATAAGAAACAAAAATAGTAGCATAGGTTTGAATTGAAAATAAATGAAATTGGACCTTATTTGTTTATCACATAGTTTGTGAAATGTCAAAAACATCTGAATGGTCCCCGGCATGGTTTAAATGAATTTTCGTCATCCATCTTCTTTAACAGATTTCACACCTTTCTTTTTCTTTAGCTTTCTTTTTGAAATTACAACATGTAAGAGTAAATGCAATTCCCAACCTGTTTGTTTTTGTAGAAATATAGAAACATGTAAACACTCCTTTTCTAGTAATAGTTTTTTAGTGTTTCTGGTGTTTTTGAAAAGTGTAAACGAGGCTTAAAGAGATTCAGGACCAATCGAGGTCAATATATCTCTTAACACCAGGTAAGGATAATGTTACTGGGAGATGTGGCGAACATGCTTCTCAGCCTTCACACTCATAAACACGTGATACAGGAGGCAAGTGTGGATAACAACACAATTACTTTACTTATTAATCGCAACAATTAAATAGATAAAATTCGATAAAGGTTTTCCGTTTCGAAGTTAAATAAATGATAAAGAAACTAATATCATGAACTAATATTGGAGAAGTTTATTTAAGCATACGTTTATTCTATAAACCATCAATCATAATGGCAGCTGCCAATTCGATAAATATTGCTCTCTCGATACCGAACGAAGGGCAGCATGATATGCAGAAAGATAAAAAGCTTTGTACACGTTATTTTTTTTAACCCTAAAATGCTTTAATTCAAACATCGATGAAGTAGGCTTTTCGTTTCGAAACGACGGTCGAAAAAAATTGTCGACTGCAGCGCCAAAATGGCTGTAACGATGTTAATGAAACTTGTACTAAAGTCTTTTCCTTGAAGACATTTTAATTTATGTATATAACATACATCCCCAAAAAATGACTGAAAAAAACAACGGTGGATCCAGAATTTATTTTTTAAATAACTCAAACCACAGGCGGATCTACGGGGGGAGGGGGGGCTTTCGGGCTGAAGCCCCCCCCCCAAAATGGTAAAATGTAACCATATTTTACAAAAAAAAAATACTTTATACTATCTCTTAAAGTATTCTTGTTGGTATAATTACGTTTAATAGGACTTCAAGAACCACTTAAACACCATTTCATATAGATAATTAATTAATTTCTTTTTTTTCAAATTAATTATCGTTATATATATATGAAAAAATAAAAACTGACGGGCTGAAGCCCTCCCCCCAAAACTAAATCCTGGATCCGCTAGTGACTCAAACAGTACACAAATGATACAGAACCTTTTTGTATTGTAAGTACATATAAAAGTGTATGTATAAATGTATAAGAGTAGATGTAAAAATTTAGAAGTCAAATTAATAGAAGTTTTTATCAAATTTCCAATAATGATTCGAATACTGATTGAACATTAGTATGATTAAATTTAAAATATCACAACTGCACAGTATTGTACAACTGAATCCCGTCTAAGATGAAAATGTCTTATCTACCATGTATATTAAACAGAAAGTTATGTTTAACAAAGATGATACAAGTTTCCTGTGTCAATGTGATTAAACCCGTTATGATTGCAATCAAGTGAAATACAACGCCAACAATCTTTCATGTTATTTTTTATTAAATTAGAGTATCTTATCGGCATTTTAACTTTCCACCGAACATAACGTTTAAGTGAATTAATGCTTTATATTATATTACATTACATCACAGGCTGATCTCGGGGGAGGAGGAGTGCTTTCGGGCTGAAGCCCCCCAAAATGATAAAATATAACAATGTTTTATAAAAAAAAAAATTAAAAACTATCTCTTAAAATATTATTGTTCGAGTAATTACATTAATTAGGACTTCAAGAATCACTTAAACACCTATAGTTAGTTTTTTTTTCAAATTAATTATCGTTATATATATGAAAAAAAAAACCTTTCGGACTCCCCTCCCAAAAAAATTAAATCTTGGATCCGCTAGAGCATCATACTAGCTGTGCCAACAAATTGAGTTTCTTGATTGATTATACATCTCTGTTCCATACACATGATGGCTGTACACGACCAAAAATTTGCAAACAAGGTAGGTTTTATAACATTTAAAGAAAACTTACAGTACTTAATTATAAATGATATTTTCGTTTTTCTAATAATAGTATAAATGTATCCCGGTGTCCTGGTTTTCTTCATAACGTAAAGCAGACTTGCAGTTGCAATAATATGCTTAAAAGTTTGTCCTCTATTAATTACTTTATAATGACGATGAAATAGAATGATATAAGAAAATTTGATTGATAGAAAAAACGACGAAAGATTCACAATTTAAGACGATAATAATAGAATGAAATTTGGGAATACCAAAGGAAACACTTATCACATTACTTGCTGGAGGGGAGACAAACATTTCTCAAGACAAAAATATAAAATTGTTTTTTTACTTTTCTACCGCTAATAGGTAAGGAAATTACTGTGATTCGGTCAAATTTCCTAATCGCCATTTATAACGGATCTTTATTTAATGAGTCCCCTGATGCCGAAAAAAACATTTCAGCCATTGTCGGTCTGTCTGTGCCAAGATTATCTCAGTAACGAGTACACCGATTTTGTTGCTTCTTTTATTATTTTGTAGTGTTGTGACTAAAGATGCCTGTGAAACGAATTGGGCGTTCTCTGGGCAAGAAGAGAAAAACGCGTTTTTCCATTGACTGTGGCGCAAAAACGGCTCTGAACAATTTTGATGAAACTTTTCTATAATTTCTACTTCATTTTTTGTATATGCGGTTAAATAGAAAAATACAGGAAAATTTTTATAAAGAAATGAAAATTTTTTTTGGGTTTAACTCGGAATGTTAGGTTTTACATTCTATAGTCAAATTTATAAATAATCCTTTGATTGGTAATTAAATTCATATTTAATTATATTACTTTAGTTTACCAAAGAAATCGTTATCATCATTTCTCTGACTGGTTTTTAGAAAAATTACTCAAATAATTTTTTTTAAATAGAAATATTTATAGAATTATTGAAATAAGCTAGTCGACTGTTCTACATACCATGGGTGATAAATATTCAAGACGCAGTCATTATAAAAATTAAATCTTTTACACATCTTCAATATTTAGTCAGCAAATTATTTACATCCTACAAACAGAAATGTTACCTCTCTCTGACTATATTTACCTAATGTTTGATATCTGAAAAAGGACAACTGGTAAATCCTTCCCCGACCCTTTCACTTACCTACTAAATGTGTCAGTACTTGAAAACCTTCAGTGCTCGAACCACGGTTAATAAGAGAAAATATTACAATTTTTTATAAATGGATTACATCAATTATTTTTAGTTTGTATAACTTTTTACATATTACATTTTTAATATTGTGAATTGTAATTTTTTTTTTACTTTCTTTATTGAATATTAATACATTCTGCCACATTAAAAGGCATTAATATTAAGGCTACATGATTCATTCACACAATATGTACAATATTGTAATATTAGTTAAGATTCATGTGCCATCAATCACTATAATTTATTATTTATCATTATCGGTCGTATAATATTATATCTCTGATTATATTTTAAAGTTTTCAGCCCTGGTGTTGACCTATATGTCTGAGTTGAAACATCGGCACAAATAAAAAAAAAAATTATAATGTCTGCGTCCTGAATATATTATCACCCAAGAAAATATTTAAAGAATTTGTCTAAAATCGGTAGTAAAGTCCTGTGAGTGGACGAATATACCAGATGTTTAAAATTGAAAAGTTTATAGAAATACAGCATGGATACTCGGCAGGAAACATGAGAATCAAACTATAATATGAATCATGATATAAGATACCGAATGACGCACTACAATATGATTAAAAATAAAAATAAAACGTTAGCTTCTTTCTAATCAGCAATATAACAAACAAATCGTTGCGATTTATAAACTAAATTTAATTCGGCTATTATTTTGAGTACAAAGAGCATTTAGTACTAAAAACGAAAATAAACTTATCGTTCAAATATTTAAGATAAGTTTATTTTCAAACAATTCATTTTCGTTATATGATTAACAAGTATATCATCATATTGATCCATTCAAATTTTCGACAAAAGAAACAAGAATTGCACTAACCTTTTTAACAATAAACAAACAAGAAGAATAAAACTGACACCTGTAAAGTTATTTTTGAACGATTTGACAGCAAAGACGTTAATTAATAAGAAAAATAATGTAATAGTTTATCCCATATTATATCTGTGTTTAACTCAAAATTATTTACATGAAATAAACTAGTTGCTAAGAGTTTTGGTTTAGTTTGAAACTATCTGCTGACGAATATGATGTCCTTATCGTAAGAATGCAAGCTGAAGTTTTAAATGCCTAGCTAAGGAGAATCACCATGACGACGCATCGCCATAGAAACCAGATATAATGCACAACTGAGGTCTCTGCCGTTAAACAAATAAAAATGCTGCAAATTATTTCATGATTGTTTATTATTTCCAAACAATTATACATCTAAAGTAACATTACTTTCCTTGTGACAAAGAAAAAGAAATAAAATATGATTTCAATTATTTGCCTAATCATTTCTTTTCATCAGTAGTAATTTGCAAAAAATAAAATAAAAAAAATAGATTTACTTCAGTAACACATTCAAAAACCAAAACAAAGGTTATAACATGTTCAGTAGAACATACAGAAAAAAATATAGAGACCATATCTTTGCCCCTAATTGTCCGATTTTAACGACTTTTTTTAAAGGAAATTTGGTAAACTTTTAAATAACCATATACAATATCCACAAAAAAGTGTATACTTTTTGAGTTATTTGGAATCTAATTTTACCATACCTCTTAACTTTTTTTTTTCCAACTCTTATCGTTGAAGTATGTTATATAGATAAATTTAAAGGATATAGAAAAGAAGACTTTAGACAAGATTCATTGAAATCGGTACATTCGTTTAGCTACAGTCTAAGCACGCAGGTTTTTCGACCGCCATCTTGAAAGGAAAAGGCGTATAGTAACGTCGATGAAGGAGGATCATCCTCTGGTGACGTCTAATTTTAAATCCAAATTTGAAATAAATCGGTCCAATAGTTTCGAAGAAAATGCGCGGACGACGGACGGACAAAAAAATTTTTATTCGTTTTTCGAATTCTACATATCCTGAAACGTAAAACCTCAAATTTTGAGAGGGAATTAAGTTTTTTAATTTTTTGTTCGATTACAATGGTTCATTATTGAAAATAATAAACCAAAATATAACATTAATTACAAAAATAATTTTAATGAAAAAATTTCCTTTCTCAACTTTATTGGCTAAGAGACGTATATACAATATTTTGAACCTAGTTATGAAATTACATAAAAGAAGAACCCATTTTTAGTTCATAACTTTAAACAATACTGAACCAATCTTTACCAAACTTTGATTACATCATGTGCATGTTCTCCGGAAGGTTTAGCAAATAATAAATCTACGTCTTTTTTATGAATCTTTAATAAGAAATGTCAATCAAACTGCAACATTATAGAAAATCGCCATTGCACAGCTTCCTGCAAATATAGTTTATAGTCGCAAAAAATAAAATTCATGGACAAAGCTACACGCATATGAGAAACAACTTAAGAAATGATTGCTTTCCCCAAAGAAAAAATATATTTTGCGTAATCTAAATGTAGTTGCGGAGAAAACCAGTATATATCGGGTTGCTAACTAAATAATTGTGTAGATGATTTTAATAACCATGTTCTCGATCGCTTTTTAATACACGTATGTGATACACCGAGCTTCTCTGCTATCTCACAAGTAGAGCTATGACGATTTTCGGTAATGAACTCTTTAATTTGGTCGCCGTTGTTCGTTTTTCAGTGAAACGACACTTTGACACTTCCTTTCTTTTAAAGCTTCGGTACCGTGCTCAGTACATAACTTTTTGTATGGTAGTGAAGCATTTTTTCCCTTTACGAAAATCAAAAACAAGAATATATCGAAAATGCGAACTTTGAACTTCCATTTAAAACAGAATTTCAAAACTAAACTAAGCATTTGGTCATAAAAATATTCACAAAGAATTTATAAAGGACGTATTAAAAATCAAATAACAATAAAGGAAATAAACTTTGTAAACAAAGACGACATAGTCATTAAATTAACGACCCATAAAATCCGCAATTATCTACTTGCCAACGAAAGAAAAAAAAAAGAACTAGAAATATAGGTTTAAAAATATAAAAATCAGATGAGATGCGAACATCACACAACCTTCAGTTACCGCTTGTTTTGATGTGCCTTCATATTAAGTCGTTAATTTTCAAAGTGAACTGTAGTCATTATTGATATTTTTCAGAAAAAGCTAAGAACTATCTTTTTCGAATTATCATGGAGACTCTCATTGCAATTCAAGTCCATAATTTTAGAGAGGGGACCATTTAAGAGATCGTGATAGTCGATCAGGTTAAAGCGTCAACTTAAGTATTCCCGAGTCTAGCGACGCCGAAATTTGATTTGTAGTGGTCCACGGAATGAGTCTCGACTTTTCCACTCTTGTTGGAATAGGTTTGGCTGTGCCTCTAGAACAACCCTCTGTATGTCAGAAATGACGAGAAGTGGATAACAGAAACAAATATATACAGATAGGGAACAGTTTAAAAAATGACTACAACGAATAAACTTCTCAAGCAAATCACCCACAACTATGATTTCGATTCGGTATTAGTACAGGAGGGAGATGTATCCTACTTTCAAACAGGTTCCAATTCCTGAGGCAACAACATCGCCTTCCATATGGGAGTCTCAGGACATCGGTAAATATAAATATGGTTATCATATCCTTTAAAAATGCAATCTAACACATCCTTTTAAAATAAATTACGTGTCTTGGTGGTTAACCCGGTTCAAGAGTGCTTAATTTTATTTTAACAATAATGGAAAAAAAAACATATATTGACAATATTTACACCGGAGGCATGAAATTTATTACTTCCAAATCCTCTCAAGAAGATCTTCATTATATTTCCGCCGCCACATAAATAGGAGTCAAGACAACTCCAACTGGTCCCGCATTCTATTTCTTTACGCCTTTTAACAACAGCCCACATACCTTTTATAGTATTGGTGTGAGCTCCTATAATATAGGTGATGTGGAAACTTGTAAAGATAACAACTTAAATAACTAGTACTCAGATTCTGCATTAGAAAGATAAGTCCTTCTATATTTATAACTAATGATGTCTAAAACTACTAAAATCAAGCTTTAATAAAAATACTGTAATACAAGGATATTAATTACATAATCAACAAACAGGAATGTGGATACGGTGAGAAATTTCTTTTTAGACTAGAAGAAACGTTAGTAAATCTAAAGGCGGTCATTGAAGAACGCTCCAGTCAAAACGGCTCCATACCAAATTGAACGCGGAACCACCGTGAGTGTGAAATCCTGGGTTCATTTTTTGGAGTGATGGAGATCAGTTGGAATTCCACTGGTCTACGCCAAAATTCAATCATTCCAACAGACCGTGAAGGCCGAACTTGTTGAAGCACTGCCCGCTTAAACATTCTCAAATACTGCTAAATCAGTTCAAATCCGATCTTGGTGGGTTAACATTTATTTCATGGCGGGTCTCTGGAATAAATCTCGACTTTTTTCAGGATTGAATAGGTTTGGTTCCACAATTAGGACATCTTTTCGCTTATAAGCTAGAAGTAGAAAGGAAATCGGAAACAAAAAAAAAAAAAGAGAGGAGTGAATGAAACATCCAAGAGTATAGAGTAATAATGTTATACTGTACTCTTTAGCTCAAAATTGGTGGGGGCACTAGCGGATCCAGAATTTAATTTTTGGGGGGGGGAGGGAGATTCACCCCGAAAGCTTTTTTTTCCATAAATATAACGATAATTACTTTGGAAAAAAATAAAGAAACTAACTACCTATATGAAATGGTGTTTAAACGATTCCTAAAGTCCTTTTAAATGTGATGACACGAACAATAATACTTTAAGAGATAATTTTTTAATATTGTTCTCCATAAAATAGGGTTATATTTTATCTTATATTCTTATACGGGTTATATTTTTGGGATGGGCTGCAGCCCCAAAGTCCCCCTCCCCGTAGATCCGCCCATGGGTGGAGGGGAACGATAAACTACAGTTTTTAGGCTGTGGCAGCAATGATAAAAAATTGCTGCAGTACTTAGAAAATAATAAAACCAATCAACGCAATGTTTTTTGTTTTTTTTTTTGTTTTTTTTTGGCGTTTGAATTTTCCGTATAGTCAGTATAAAATTATTATATTTAAAATGGAAATAGCGAAGAATATGGACAAAACTAAATAATTTTATACTGACTGTACGGAAAATTCAAATACCAAAAAAAAAAAAAAGAAAACATACCATATGTATATATTTATTGAATACAAATATTGCGTGACATTGATAATGTCCTCGGGATAGCTCGATGTTGATAATTTTTTATATAGATTGTCATCATTGTTGTATGGATTTAGAAAATTTAGAAATTTCCCTCACTGATTTTTATAATGTTTGCTCTTTGTTCAATATCGTAAAACGAAGAAAATCGACTTAAGAAGAAAAAATACCGACCGAGAAGCGTGATTCCAAAAATCTATACTGATTCAGACACACTGAAATGATTTATGTTTCTTAGGCTAAACTCTCTTATAAGATGTCTCCACCATTCGTTTAACTGCAAAAGTTATTCTACAGTTGAAATTAAAGTTAAGAAGACCCGCAAAATTTACTATAAATTTTAGAGCATATACAATAGCCATAAACCAAGATGAGTTTTCTTGCAACAGAACAATATATACTAAAAGCTATTGTTAAGAAATTCTGGGTTAACTTCCCACCACATCAATATTAAATCAGTTCCAATACGAATTTTACTACCGGTTTAATGCCAGCCGCTTGCGCAGTATAGTTTTCCGTTCCAGACAGACGAAATGAAACTGAGCTGTTGTTTTTATTGTCTTGTTAAAAAAAAAAAAACTATTCTCGATGAATTTAGAAAACAAAAAGAAGTTCATACGACGTAATGTTTGGACACTTGTGTCAATATTTGCTTTACAATCCTAAACACACTTTCCTCATTCCGGATTATAAACGATAAACCTGTTAAATCAATATATGCTTTAATTCGACTAGTCATATGGAAAAAAATTAAATAAAGAATTACACGTTAAACAAGTTTATTAACTGACATAGAAACAACTGAATAATGAAATGCATACTCAAATGAGAGAGCTCTAAAATTATGTAGCCATCGTTCTCACTAATGCATTCTTCATCAACGAAATATGTTAATTTGTATACATAATATAATATTATCAAGATAGTATATTCAATAGATACAATTTTTAAAGATTCATACTTTATCACGAATGTAAAAATAAGAAACAATTACCCCTGTACTTACACTAATCCATTATTGTACTCCCAAATCCAAAAGACCTATTTTTTTGGTGCATTAAAGTCTTGGTTTATAATTCTCTTAATTACTAAAACTACTTAAGTCTATTACTGAGAATATAGAAATTATACAAAGATTTTTTAATTTATTTATTAATAATATGACGAATATTTTTTATTCAACTTAATTGCTTTCTATTTCCCAACAGCTATATGTTCTCCTCCTTGACCTTTTCAATATTTTTTTTTATTTCGTTGAAGACTGTCATAAATAGATATTTATAAAACCTAAACATTTACTTAGTATTCGATGACAATAATAATGGCACCTAGGCTTTCGGCAAGAATTACGTTTTATCTCAAAAACGCAGATTTTTTGGCTTAAAACGCTAAACTACGCGTCCGCGTCTAAATCTTTAAGTCAATTTATTCCGTCTTTATCAGTTTTCGTTTGAAACCTCCCACTTTTTTTTTCAATAACTTAAATTGTCACTTGAAGTACCGGTTTGACGTTTTGAAATTAGGATTCATTATTTTTCCATGAAATTTTCTCTCATTTTAAACCTCCTTCATATTATATATAGTGTAGATAAATAAACATTTATAAATTTATGAACAAATTTTATTAACGAATAAATAAATGACCTCAAGGCCTAACAATAATAATAAAAGTAAAAACTGCATCAGAACTATTTGTACTACAGTGTAAGTACTGTTTCTTGGTAAATGGTAGAGGAAAAAAGTAATTTGAACTAGATCAAACCCAACCTATAGATTTTTACTCTTTAATTTATTAAACAAATTACACACATTATAGAGACTTGGTATACGACAAGAGAGTCTTCTGGCATAAAGGTCAATGGTTGGTGTACCAGAATAGTAGTAAATAATTACATCCTACAACTGAACTAGAACCCTAGAATACAATATCTTCCTAAGTGAGTTACAATTCCTTCCTCCTCCACCAAATCAAATACTACCATATAATAATATGCATATTCACATAATCTATTTATTAATAGTGGATGTACTTTAAGGACTAAAATAAGATTAAAATAATGATGATGAATAATGATTTCTCTCTAGTAAGAAATTAATTTAAATTGTACAGCGGGCACTTAGAAAATATCAAGTTAGCCGGCATACTATTTAAAAGAAATACAATTAAAAAAACATGAGCAGCAGGGCTTCATCTAAGGTCACACTTTCCCCTAATTTTTGTCTGACAAACGGGTGAAAATGACTTAATTTAATTAGCGCTTACCTAAGGAAATTGAATAAAATTTTAAAATTAATCAAACTGTTGCATTTTTTCTGATATGTTTCCGGAATTAATTTATCAAAATGACAAGGATGAGATAAAAAAATTTGATAACTAGTCGGTAACGTGGTACTTGTCTATTGCAAACTCAAACTAAACACAACCATGTTCTAGGGGAACTAAAAAAGTTTTAAAATGTAAATTAATCTTTGACATGATAGAAGGTCTATTTTACAAGGAAGGGTTTCGGACTAAACCTTTTATTAATTAAAAGTTTAAAGACTGCACTGTAACAACATTGAATGAGTCAAAATCAAAGCATTAATAACTGTCTTAACAATACTGAGTTTTACATAATGGAAATTCGGTACAAACGTTAAATGAATATATATCAATATGATTTCAACTTTCCGGGCATTTTATTAAGCCACAGCAGCATTATCACTCTTATCAGTGCTTATAATATCAGCTTAATCAATGCTTATAATATAAGGGAACATTTTTAAAACTTCACCAAATATCAGAGCAATAATTCCAAAGATAAAGCTATAAAATGATTATACCACTATTAGTTTCACATCAAACGTAAACGAAACTAAAGACAGACTTTGAAAACACGCTCATTATTAATGTAGTTAACAAGATAACAACTAATTAACCA
Source organism: Nezara viridula (assembly GCA_928085145.1). Classification (NCBI taxonomy): domain Eukaryota; kingdom Metazoa; phylum Arthropoda; class Insecta; order Hemiptera; family Pentatomidae; genus Nezara; species Nezara viridula. The sequence continues at coordinate 124,809,887 of OV725082.1, forward strand.
AATTAAAAAAACTTACTGTGTTTAGCAAGGAAGTTCGGACACCATTTTTCTAAAAGACTGTAACCTGATTCGTTGAGAGGCTTTGCTGTACCATTATAAAAACAATTTTGAGTACGGCCCAAAGCATCAGTATGACACTGTCCGTACCAAATGCAATGGTAAGGAGATTGAGCTGCAGACACCTGAGTAATAAATATAACATAGTGATAAACACAATGAAGCTATTACTCGATACTAACATTTATTTATTTTTTCTATTTCAGTTATTATCAGAGACTAATGTATGAAACCAAAGTGATATGAAAATGATTTTTCATACCTGTCCTGTTAAAGAGCAAAATCCAATCACTAAGACTGCAACTGCTGATAGTGATAGCATGGTGGAACTGTAGTGAGAAGGCATCGTTATTTATTTTGACTGGTGCCTATAATATAAATAAAACGGAAAACATTACTTAACACTCAGTCTTGATAATCATAACGGTCAAAAGTCATTTACATCCCCTCTGTATTACCTATTAAAATGTCATAAAACTGACCCGGACATTATTTTATTAAAAGTAGTACTAGCGAACTATAATGAATAACAAAACTAAGATTTAATGATAAAAACAAGGCGTGACCGACAAGTGACTAAACCCAAGGCAGCACGATTCAACCTCCAAGCTAAAGACTTATTGACAGATGAAACACCGTTTCATAAAGCTGCCAACAGACGGCGGTAGCTTTCTATATAGTCACCATTTGTAACAACCCGCCTAAATTCAAAATTTTTAATAATTACCTTCATCAATTGTTTTCTTTTTCTTCATTATTGATAACCCTCTTAGCATTCATAATAATTATTTCACATTTTAGATAATTTTTCTGGGAAATTCGGTTTAAAATTCATGTTTTAGTGAAAATATCTATTTGGGGTATAATGATAACATACAATATCACAACATTTTTAACTAATGTAAAACACATTGAGAATTAAAATGTATTGAAAGTTAAAAATCACAAAATTAGTTGAAACAGGATTTCAACATGTGGCAAAACCTGTAGAAAAAAAATTCTATAAATTAATATTAAATAAACAGAAAAAAAATACAAAGAAAATAATAGATAATATTTTATGTAAAATTAATTTAAATTCATAATTATTAAAATTTAAACCAGTATTTTGAGGAAAGTGCAATCAGCTAAAATGTCTTCAGTTTATAATCATAAACAAATATATTAATAATATATTTAATTTAAAACAAAGAAATGATGTAATTTAACCATTGCAAAAATACTACAGGAAGTTGAGAATTTGAAAAAAAATCCACAAATAAAATATAAACTTATGTTAATTTTAAAAATAAATACCTCTAAGAAACATAGCTTATAATTGTGTAAACATCGGTAACAAATCAAAATGGGACAGAATTTATATAAAAATATGTGAAACAAGCAGTTGATAAAACAAAAATTTGATGAAGTCAAAACAATACGGATTTTTTTTTTTAATTTTGTAAACAAGTCTAATAATTAAACCTATATTTCTATAAATAGAACAAATTGATTTTGTGATTAATCAAAGAAAAAGGATAAAATATAAATATTTGAGAACATGTTTGATAACTCAGGATTGAAAATTCAATTAATAAATTTGGTGAAACATTGTAAAATAATTTTGTATTAGATCAGCACAATAAGTAAAATCTGATTAATTTGATATTTCTTTTTTTTAAATATCTAATTTTAACTTAAAATGGGATAAAGATAATAAATATGTTTATGGACATGGTCACAATGCTTTAATTATATTATCTAAAAATGAGTAAGCATTTCTATTTATTATTATTCCATTATAAGCCACAAGTCGAACTATTTTTTTAACACCTTCTAAATTAATATTTTTAGAAATAATGAGGTTGTTTCATTTCAATCGGAGCAGCCTGATTGTTTAAAATTGGAGAGAAATATATAACAGATACACCCCTGAGTATTAATAGCAAGAGTTCTAATTACAGCCCGGAGGTCTGAAAGACAGCCCAGTATACTTATAATAGTGCTTAGTGCTGACATTATAAACAACAAAACATACTATACATAATATTTTGAATTGACTGTTGTGATTGTGGTTTAACATTAAAGTCTAGTTAAGACAAGAATTGATGAGCAATGTAGAAAAGACAAATATAGAAAACAAATATGTTAATTCAAGTAATATAGTTACAAAATTAAAATGAAAAATTTTCAGATGAAGAAAAAGGACATCATCATCTTCATTGAAAATACTTATTTAACTATAAACCTCTATAAATAGAAATTTGTAGTCATGTTACACCAGGAAAAAATATTCTCATTGAAATGAATGGCACAGAAAACACTTTAGTTAACCCAAAGTCCAAATCATTATATTTTTTACAACAATGCCGCTTCTGGATTCCAAATGTGGTAGCACCAATTATTTTCATCATTGGTTTGTTCGGAAATGTCATGACTATAATTGTTTTAACTAGAAAGAGAATGTCTGGTTCAACAAATACATACCTAACAGCACTCGCTGTATCAGATCTATTGTATTTAATATTTTATATGACACTGAGCTTAGAACATCACATGAGTGATACAAAGTATATATTATATTGGAAATATTGGAGGTTTGCAGTGTGGTTTGCAGATGCTACAGGTAATTTAATTTATAGAATATACAAACATAAATAAAATTCTATCATGTAAGGATAGCTAAATTATTGATATATTGTACATAAATGGCTTTTCTGTTTTTTTACTTTTATTGACAATCAAGATTGAATCAAATAATTCAGAAAATTCAATCATAAATATTACAAAATTAAAAAGAATATGTAAAAAAAAATAATCTAATTTCAAATAAATTGAAAAACATTAAAATTTGTTAATTGAATTGAAAATTATCACAACTTGAGTGAATTAAATACTTAAAAAACACTAATGTATTTTTTTCATGACTAAAATAATTGATTAATAATAATTCAAATTTAAACATGGTTAAAAAACACACTTATCTCACATTGCTTGTTAAGAAAACTATTAGTTGGATATTAATCATAAGGGATTTAATGTTCACGTTTTTTATCTTTGTTCATAAAACTATGGATTCTAGATTTAATTACCCATAAAATTCTTTACAAAAATTTTTCTTTATATACTTTATAAAGAAAATATATCCATTACACATTTGATTAACTATTTGTTATGAATCAAATTATTTATTGTTAAAAAAATAATACTAGCCATTATTTTTCTTAGTTAGTATACATATTTTTATAGTAAACTAAACATTTAATAAAATATTGTTTTTTATTTAAACAACACTAACATTGCTGTTTTATTTTTTCTAGTTGCTATATCAACTTGGCTGACTGTATCATTTACATTGGAGAGATATATAGCAGTATGCCATCCGTTAAAAGGAAAAGTTGTTTGTACAGAAGCAAGAGCAAGAAAAGTTATCGGTTTTGTAGTAATGTTTTGCTTAATATCAACTGTTACTACTCCATTTGAATGGAATACACAAATAAACATAAATCCAGAAACAAATAAAACAACTGTTATCCAGTACTCATCTTTGGGAAAAAATAAAACTTATAAAACAATATTTTACTGGTTCTCAGGTATAACATTTGTGTTTATTCCATTGATACTTCTGGGAACATTAAACTATTTACTTATAAATGCAGTAAGAATAAGTCAACAGAAAAGAAAGAACTTAACAGAGGTGAGGAAATTTGAATATTTTTTGTTTAAGTATATCGTATTGAACAATTTTTTTTAAACTATATATAAAAATCAAAATTATAAAACTTACAATAATTGAAATCAGAACTAAAGTGTAGTAAATTCATCTAAATTGTGTTAAATTTTTATGGTAGAGTCACATTAGTAAGCAATCCTCTTTTGCATTATCAGCATCAAAACCCTGGATTTCTTAAATTTATAATTAGTACGATTGAAATAATTATTTTTTTTATTATTTATATTAATTCATAATTTATAAAGATGTAAAAAACTACAAGACCAAGAATATGAGTAATAAAATATTGACAGACTTTGAAGCCATTGAAAAATCAAATATTTTCATTTTAGACTACTAATATTATTGCATAACCAATAAAATACGTGTAAATACAAGAATAGTTAATTAAATTTTTTTTTTGTTCGGGATCGGCAACAATGTCACATACCGATCCTCAGTTCTCCTTATATCCATAATATTGAAATTCGCAAAATTCCATTATATTAAAAGTCCATTAATAAACATATGATAAATAAACAAGAAAGGTTCAAGTCACGACTCGAACCTTATACTGGCGAGCTCTTAGGAATAGGGCCTTGGCCGACTTGGGAAAGCTCAAGCCTTATAGTCTTCTCACTGAGCTTTTTTACAACACTAATCATGACCTCCCTCCACCTCTACCTATTGCTCTATTTTGCTGCATAAACTTCAATAGCATTCATGTTAATTGATCTAGCATCTAGTTTTTGGCCTGCTGCGTGGTCTGTTGGGAAGAGGCTTTCTTAATAAAGAAGATTTCATCAACCTACATTCCTGCCCATCTTAACCTCCTTGCTTTCATATCATGATATATTGATTGACAAGTTTCTGAAAGTAATTTTTACTTGGTCCTTCTCCTCCAGGTGTAAGTGCTTTCATCCAGATCACTCTAGTTCTCGTGCAAAGGATATTCCTTTCAAATCTTTCAATTCTTCTTCCTAAGGTGCTGATTTATGCCCAGATTCAGCAACTATACATCAGAACTGGCTTTACATAGCATTGCATATCCTTTATTTTAGATTTCTAAAGATGTCAATAGATTCAATTCTTCAAAGTTTTTAAAGAGAGCTAAAATTGTTAATACTGATTTTATCAAATATATTCATACCAATATTGCTTTGAATAACTTTATAATTTTTATTTATAATAATCATAATTTTGTTATTGTTATACCATTAATCAAATTAAAGAATACATACATTTAAATTAAAAGAAAACATACTTTTAATTCCACTATCTTATTATTATTGTTACATTATCAGATTAAATTAAGAGTTATATTAATCTTTCAATTTATGCAAAACAATTTTTTCCAGGGAAATTCAAGGAAGAATTATAAAGAAAAACAAGAGAACAAAATTACAACAGCTCTGGTAGCAGTTGTATTCTTATTTCTATTTTGTCAAGGACCTTCTGCTATTACATTAATATTATCTATATTTTACAATCCAGAAGAAGGTACAGATGGTTACAATATAGTGCATGGCGTCGGAAACATATTTAATTTACTACTTGCTGTTAATGCAGCTTTTAATTTTTTATTATACTGTGCTATGAGTGATAAATATAGACAAACGATGTACAGGACTTTTTGCCCATCCTTGGCCATTAATCATCAGAGAGCAAATACATTTTCATCCAATGCAAGCTATCGTTCTTCAATGCACAGATAGCATATACTAAAAAATGTAATTATTGTCTACTTTATATTTAATAATTTGATAAATCGATTCATTGTAGTTATTTGTATATAAAGGACATTTTATAAGTTAGTAGAATAAATATATGTAAATGCTATTTAAAAACAGTATTTATTTGTAAATTTTGTAATAAAGTTTCAATAATAATAATGTTTTTTGCAATAATTAGAAAATGAAGAAATCACAACTCCCCTAATCTGTAATTTACCACACTGTAGTTATTCTTCAAGGCCGTTTAGACGATGCGACAAGTTGGATAGGGAGGTAGGAAGTCGGGTCATATAAACAGCTCTTACCGACCTGACTTGCAGGTAGGTTGGAATTTCCTTCTGACATATATACAATGTCCTTCTTACTTTTTAAATACAATGTGCTTTTCCCCACCTTTTCTCACCATTGTTATGTTCATTTTTTTTTATTATGAACAAACATAAATTATATGTGTATACAATGGATAGAGTTTACAATGCTCAAAGGATGGAAGGTTGGTCATGTTGGGCCAACTAAATGCAACTCACAAGCTCATGGTGAGAAGATACAGTCATACCTCCCTACCTAACTTGACTGGTCGGGTCGCCTCATCTAAACAGGCCTTCAGGAGACAATGAAATAAAGTATAGAAGGATAAGACATATCTTATCACTGATAAGACTAATTTTACTAACTGCTAGGGTAGTGTAGGGGATTTTAGGGCGATAAATTGCAGGATTATTACTAGTCACTAATTTTCTAAATCAAAATCCATAAATTAAATGACATTTTATTATATTGAATATTTAAATTTTACTATAGTTAAATCTATAGTTATTAAAACTATAGTTAATAAATTTTTTTTAACTTTATTTATTTTACCTACACCTGTCAGAAGTACTGACAATTAGCAAGTCCGCTGTCAGAAAAATACTAATAGTGGCTTGATGGGCGTAAGGGAAAGGAGTGCCCAGTGGCATTCCTTTTTGAATTAACTTAGGTGAGGAAATCCCTCATACAGCTTCTCATAAAACATAATAAATATAAACATAGATTATCAATATGTATTTTTATTTACTTCAAATATAAGTTTCTTAAATTGAATATAAATTTCCTCTAAGCAGTCATTATATTTCGATGTGAAATCTTTTTCGAAGGAGTTTGTTTGGCACTTTCTTTATTTACCATTTCTTGTCGCCTTTCATTCTGTTAAAAGAAAAGAAACAATAAGAGATGAAAAATAGGCAACTGAGTAAACATAAATAAATGATTTATTCTATCGAACAGAAGTCTGTTTTCATTGTATAATAAAGTATTATAAACTACATTTTTCCATATTATATGTGTAATTGATTAATTATATGATAATTTAAGAAGATGTTCTAGTAGCGAGTGAGAAAGAACATTAAATAATTGCTAATTATTTTATTTATGTAGTGCAACATTGCAGGTCTTCATCAGGACAAAAAAAGAAATATAGTCCTATTGCAAGGGTGAAACCATTATAGAAGTAAAAAAATATATACATCGATTACTAATGTAAATATGAATATTCAAAATTAGAAATAATAAAAGTTAAAGGTTGTCAAACAATAGTATCTGATAATCAACAAAAAAAAATAAGTATATTAATCTTATGAACCAATTTACTGGTATATACTGGTTATTACTAAATTTCAATTTAATATATTAATACTCTTATAATTTTGTTAATTATTTCACCTTTTATTTATTTTGGAAGTATTCCAACAGTATAAAGTGATCTTCCACGAGGTCATATTAATACTAGTTTAAAATATAAGAAATTTTACAATATAGTATATATGTATATAACTATCTAGAAATCCATAGACAAAAAATAATTATACATTAATAATATAAAATAATTCTTTTTCTTACTTCCTAAGGTCCTCTGTTGCGAACACCAGAACATACGTTTAATATTTTTTTATGTTTTATCACCAAAATAAATTTGCTTTAAATCAGGAGCCCTTCTCTTATATGAAATGAAATAAAAATAGATTTTTATTATCCTGGGACTTTTGTCCCTTTAGGACAAATTATAGATACAGAGGAAATGCATGTGTGGCCATAAAATTAAATTAAATATTTACAATGCTCATTAAAATAAAAATATTGGATGAAAAATAAAACAAAACCACTAAATACATACAGATATATACAATACAAACATGTAAAAATAAAATAACATAATCAAACAAAACCATTTCTGGGAGAACTTAAAAAGTTCTCTTATCTACTATTCATGATCAATCGGGTTGGGAAAGAAGTAGGTGGTTAAAAAGGAGAGATTTAAATGAGAAAACTGATTGTGCATGTCGGATATCGGAAGGGACGGTATTCCAGGTCGTGACGGCTTGAATTATAAGTATTTATAAGTCAAAAATAGTTACTTTAAGTGCACAATTTTTTTTTATTTCACTGAGGGAATATTCATAAAATTACTTAATAAGACAATTTAAAAATGTATTCAATCAATTCAAAAGCAAAATTACCTGAATAATTTTCAATGTTTTTTCCAGCTTGCTACTGAAACGGTTTTGAGAATACGCTTGAATAGGTAAATCTTTAAGGCAGTATGGCTTCTTATTATTAGTGATACTCCACAGAACTGGTGCTACAAGCTTTCTATACACTGTTTCTAAACTAACTTTCTTTTTAGAACAAATCTTTCTTAATTCTTCTTCTGACAAAGGTGGAGCTTGATCCTGAAAAATTTGAAATACTTTTATTCAATAGATATTTTAGTGCTATTATAATAATAATTACTGTCATTTGAATTTTTGTTCCAAAAACCCGCATCTATGTGATTGAAGCCATGACGCCCACCAATAAACACCTTTATTGGTTAGCCAGGCAGAAGAGGGTGACAGCAAAAATAAGATACGTCTGGTTTAGTGGGGGTAAAATTCGTTGCAGACAATAAGATGGAGGTCTAGAAGTAATTATAGAAAAACCAAGTGATCTGGAGGTTTTCAGCTGAACTTTGTATATAAGTTACCTTCAGCTTGCAATTAATTTACTTTCTCTCGCTAGAAATACATTTATTATATTTTTTTTCATTTCCAGTTTTCTTTGTTTTTTTTTATTTTTGTATCAATTTTTACTCATCAGAAATATTATTATTTTAATTTTAAGCTTCTTTTATTTTTGTATAAATTATTTAGAACTTTATTCGATTCCTTGCCAATTTTTATCAATTTATCTAGACCAAGGAGAAATTTATATTTTCTTATGTTATAAATTAATTTTACCTGAATATTTATTTCAAAACACCGAAAATTTAATTTTTTCATCTCAAAGTTTATATTATGTTAGCATTGTTTTTTATATTTCTAAACTTGACATTATGCTTAAAAAATGCTATATCCTATCCTCCATCCTCGATCATTTTTTTTTTCCAAAATCCTACTTCCCAACCCTCCAGTCATGACTAATATCCTGAATTCCTGTCACATCAATGCACAATCCCTTACTGCACACTAGAATGAATTTCAGGAACATTTCCTTGATAATTTTTACCAAATAATAGCAATATCCGAAACCTAGTTAAAACCTTTTATCCCTTACTCCCAGATTTCCCTACCCAATTATTCCTTCCTACTATTGTAATAATATAGAAAAGTAAATTTTAAATAGTTACTACTGTAAATATGTATATAAATTATTAGAGCGTTCTTCATTATTTTTATTTCATGTTTATTTTCAGTTTTTGTTTCAATTTTATGTGTCAATTTTTTGTTTTTTATATTTTTAACTGATCTAAATTAGCAAGTAACTTATATTTTTTTCTATTATTTTTTTATTTTATTTTGACTATTTAATTACTCTATATTTTTGTTTATGTATCTCTAAAGCTCCTTAGACCACATTATTGTCTTTTTATATTATTCTAAAGGGACTCGCCCCAGAATAAATAAAACATTATTATTATTATTATAAAATTAATTAATTTACAGAAGCTTTGAATTTAAATTCAAATTCAAATTGAAGCAAAAATCTTATGTTATGCAACTGTAAAGATCTTAATGAGTAATAAAAGGTATAAATAAAAACACGTTTTAGCACAGATGAGAAATTGCAAATAACTATACTTTCTCATACAACCCCAGAAAGGCTTTTACCTTCCTTATTTTTAAACAACTTTAAAAATACATAAGATTAACAAAATATAAACCAAGCTTCTCGATCCCGAGTCAGCACCCTCATGGCTTCCCAGTTTTTTCCTTTTCTCTCTCCCACTTTGGAGATGTAGTCTTTCCATTGTATTCTGGGTCTCCTTCTTTGACATTTTCCTGTTGGTCTGGCCTCAAATATTTTCTTGGGTCTCTGTCTTCACTCATCAGATAGAAATGTCCATACCATCTGAGTTGTCTCTTTTCAATGATATCCTTTAAAGGGACAACTCCAACATCCTCTCTTGTCCTCCCATTCCGTATGCGATCCCTCCTAGTATGGTCTTCCACTCTTCGAAGGTATCTCGTTTCCATTACAGTAACTCTGCTTAGGTGCTTATCTAGTGGTACCCAGCTTTCTCTTCCGTAAAGGATGGTAGGTAGGTATATAGCCTTGAAGATATGTCCTTTAACATTCTTCTCTACCTCCTTCTTTCCTATGACTGTGCAGAGATTATATTGACTTTGTCTTCTTTATCCTATTGGATATCTCTTGGTCTACCTTTCCATTCCTGCTGAACACTATTCCGAGGTAAGTGTATTCGTCCACTTTCAATTGTTTCAACTTTGCAAAGTATTTTAATGTGTTTCCCAGCCTATATGCATTATTTTGCTTTTTCTGATATTGGTCATTCCCTTCCTTTCCAGCTCAGCTTCCCATTCAGCTACAGTTTGTTGTAAGTTCTCTTTAGTATCTGCTATAAGGACAATGTCATCCGCAAATACCATTACCTAGGCCACGATTGTTCTCATATTCCATTTGCCAATAGAAGTGCGGGCTGTCCTCCGTTTGCACACTTTCAGGATTTCATGTACCTGTAAATACGTGTAAATGATGAACAGGAGGGGGCTCAAACTATATCAGAATATCCTCTTGGTTTACTCCTTTTTCAATCACAAAGGTATTGGACTCTCTTCCGTTAATTCTTAGTATTCCTTAGAATCGTGATAAGTTTACTTTATAGCTTCTATCAATCCTTGCAGGATGTTATTTCCAGAAAGAGCATTCCACAGTTTTTGTCTAGGGACTGAATCAAAGACAGCCTTAAGATCTATAAACGCCAAGAAGATACTCTTTCCTTACTCCCACGATTTATCAATGATTATTCTGAGAGAAAATATATGATCTTGGGTCTGGCGTTGAGTCCTGAAAGAAGCCTGTTCCTATTCTACATCGTCCTCCACTAGCACTCTCAGCTTCTTTTCTAATATTGAGGTATAGAGCTTCTACACAACCTGGGATAGATTGGTCTATAGTTCTTGCATTCGTTAGCATTGCCCTTTTAGTGTATCGGGAGAATTATGTTGCATTCCCATTCCTTAGGGATAGCTTTTTCAGTAATTAAGTTCTGAAAAAGGCTCTGCAATGCTTTCAATAATTCTATTTCACCATATTTGATTAATTCAGGGAGGATGCTGTCTCTTCCTGCTGCTTTCCCGAGCCTTAATCTCTCCACCTCTTCCTCCCATATCACCTCTTCATATTCTCCTTGTATACTTTCTCTAATCATTCTCTTCTCAACATTTCCAGTAAAAATTTCCTTATAGTGGCGTCTCCACCTTTCTAAAATACCTTGATCCCCGATAATCAATCTGCCTCCCTCGTCCTTTACATTTCGTATTGGTTTGCTTGTCTTTCCTTTCATTGGTTTAATCTTTTTCAAGAAAACTTTGGCGTTTTCATGATAATTACTCTGCAAATTTTTACAAAATTCCTTCCAACACTACTTGCTTTGATTCGTATCTCCTTCGAACATACAGTTCCCGATTGGATGGAGTCTTGTGCCCATGGTACTCCTTCCATGCTGCCTTCTTTCTCGCACTGATTCCATTGAATCATTATTCAAAATATTTAGATCAGAAAAAGAACTTCACCTACCTTCTAGTTTAGGTAACACACATACCAACTAGTTTTAATATTTTTTCTTTACCCTTTAATATAGATGTGGAATCAGTTCCAGATGAGTTAGAAACGGTATAAATACGATTCGATAAATTACAAAATGTCGATAAACATCATTTTTATCAAAATTATATGGATTCAGAAAAATGTCAACAATTAGGCACTATGCATTTTTTGAAAGCCCCTACATTTGGAAACAGTTATTTTCTACAATGAAAATAATTAAAAGTGATCACCAATTCAGATTAAATATTTTATGATTCAAAGGCTACGTACGAGCTATTGGATCATCTATATCTGTAAATGTAGACCAACTGATGTCAAAGAAGCAATGCTAAGTTTCTCATTAAATGATCTTTTTTTAAATATTATTTCTACTGATGGTTTATTCCTGTATTTTAAGTTACTATACTAGGAGATTCTTCTTTCCAGAAGATTTGAGGTCTTCTTCTCGGTCTTCTCCCCTGTGCATGAGTCTCATAAGTCTTCCTTGCGACTCTGTTCCTATCCATATGGAGAAGGTGCCCACACCATATTAACTTATGTTCTTCTATTATGGTTTCGACCGCTTTGACATCGAGATTGGCTCGGATAGTTGTATTGCGAATCTTTTCCCGCCTAGTGTTTTCATCCATCTTACTAATCAACCCCCATTTTACAAATGATATAACTATTCATTTAATTGTACTACTCATTGATCAAATTGAATAACTTTAATTTAGATGTATTCTGTAATTCAGATTATATTATTTTTTTATCAACATAAAATAAATTGAACGAAACCACAGTTCGGACAAATTTTTAATTTATTTAAAAATATATATTATACATCGTACCTTATTGCCAATTTATATTATTGTATAATTATAATTATTTTTATTGCCAATTTAATAAATAATATATATTCAACTTGTCCAGCTTCATATAAGCCCAACAATAATTTGAGCGTTTTATTTTTAATATTTTCATTGTACGTTGTATTGAGCTTCCTTTTCTATTTCATAATAATTATAATTATATCACAATATAATACAACTAATTTTATACATAATATATTGTATTCAAGAGGGAAATGTCTAAATCGAAAAATTACTGTCACCGAGGCAAAATCAGACTACCACCTCCAGATGAATATCATTTTTCATACAAATTTTTGTCTACAGGAGCTTTATACTGTAATGGAGAGACTAGGGTATAAATCTCTATTTTGTAATAGGATAATAAGAGGTTACAGGAGCTCAACACATATGTAATTAAATGAACAGCTGTATAATTATTGCTAATTATGATCTTCCACTCGCCTAATACTAAAATAAAATAAAATATGAAAGTCACGAAAAACTTTTTTATATAATAGAGAGATTCATTTCATTTTTTATCAGGATGTAAATGGCTTACTGTGTTTGGGTTAGGCTTCAACAACGTTGGTCTACCTTTGAAAGGTAAACTGTAATGCTTCACTAAAGCATTAGTCATAACAGGCACAGGCGGACATTTTGTACTTAAATCCCTAATAAGTTTACTCTCTGCGGACAGAACACTGGAACTTGAACCATCCTCATGTAATATAATATTTTCGAGCTTTTTTTTCGTTTTGGCTAATATTTTATTTATCGTTGATAAACCCTGCATTCTTTTCTGACTTTCAATTTCCGCTATAGTGCTTGACGAACTTTTTGAAAGTAATTTCTTTTGAGACAGCTTGGCATCTGATTCCACTACTTCTTTAATTGTACTATCCTTTTCGTACATTTTTTGTAAGCCATTAGATTTTACTTTTTGAAAATTTGATTTATTCTTATTATTTTTTAAATCCGGAGATAATTTAGAAGCATCATCAAATTTCAATGATTCTGATGAAGCAGAAGATAGCAAAAGCACTGGGTTAGTTGGATTTTTCTCTAAAATTGTATTAAAATATTGGACGTCAGGACTGCTCCACTCATTAGATTCTTCCTCAAGAGGAATACATTGTTCCTCATCTGAATAATCTGATATAGAAATATTTTCTGGATCTAGAACAACACAAAAATAAAAATACATTCCGAGGAATACTTAATACATTTTCAATACTAAATTATAACAATTACAACCAGGGGTCAAAACATTTATTGAACTTTTTTTAAAAGTTCTATTTTAATATTTTCAGTGAAACCTTTTTAGAAAAAAAGTTTTTTTTTGTAATAAAGTTCCAGATTTATGGTAAAAGTTTAACTTTTATTTACTCAAGTTCTTAAAGAAAGTTCTGTTAAATAAAAAATAAACAGCAAATGAGCTTAGATTTGAGTAATAATTTGTCTTAAATGAATTACACATTATTCTAATGTGTCGTTTGTTTGAGTAGCTATGAATAAAAATCATTGTTTAGATTGACATTTTAGCCAAATTTACAGAACTTTGAAATAATGTTTTTTTTAAAATAAAAGTTCTGTAAAACCTTTACTTGAAAAGTTAATTACTTACTATGTAGCTCTACAGCCCGGGGTGCCTTGGCTTTCTGGATTATAGCAAGCCAATCATCTCTATTCTTTGTGCTATCCTTCCAGTTCCTCACACCCAGTATTTAAGGTCGCTCTCAACATCTTTCAGCCATCTTTTTCATGGCCTTCCTTTTCTTCTTGTGCCATAAATTGTAGAGAACAATGTCCTATAAGGCATCCTGCTACTGTCCATTCTAGCCACGTAGCCTAACCATTCTATGCACCTAGTTTTAACAAAATGAACTATGTCGCCGCTGTTATATAGCTCTGAATTTTTTTGATATCTTTACACAAGCTTGTCACAAGCAGCTCCATAAATTCTTCTCAATATTTTTCTTTCAAAAATATTCAGGATACTAATTGTGTCCATGTCTCTGCTGCATAAATCACAATAGGTCTTACTAAGTTTTATATAATCTCACCTTAGTTTCTCGTAACAGGAGCGGTGATCAAAAAATTTTTAGGTGGGCATACTATGCCCGGTTTCCAGCCATGATCCTCTTTCTTACTTTAGCAGCAATTTTATTTTCAGAATTCACTTCCACCTTCAGGTAGTTGAATGTTTTGACACACTCGAAGATGAGACCACATATTTCAATGCTCTGAGGACCAGCCTCATTGTTGGCCCCGGCATACATGTATTTTGTCTTCTCTTGATTAATTTCCAGTCTTTATTGACCTCAAAATCCTGGTAATTAGCCATACATGGTCTGCGCAAGCACATATTTGAACCATTGCAGAAAAAAAGTTCTAGTCCCAAAAGAAGTGGAAAATCATCAATAATAAAAATTCTAATGATAGTGAAACATTTAAAAAAAAAAATGTTTCCATTTCAAGCCCTCATTACGACAATAACAAACAATAAAATGTTGAATTAAGATGGAGTTATATTATATTAATAATAGGAAAATTCAATAAGTTGAGTTTTAATTTCCCTTAGATAAAAAACTTCTATTATCTTTGATAGCGCCACAAAATATAGCTACTCTTTTCCTTCAAATAAACTGTTGATCGTTGTTTTTTTTTAATTGAATCGTGAACAGATTCTTCCTTTCTATTATTTATTGTTCCTTTTTTACAATGTTTTCCTTCATATTCAGAATATTCTTAATATTTCAATATTTCATAAAAATTTTAATATTTGACTACAATGTGACATACATATAATATAATATAATATATATGAGTAATTATATAAATATACATTACACATAAGCAGGAAGACTATGAGCATGATGAATCATAATATTATATTTATATTATCTGGCACTACAATCCAATACAAACTTTGGCCTCCCTCACAATCTGTCTCCAGCCTTCTTGATCCAGCGTCCTCCTTCTCCATGCAGTAACTCCAAGTTTAGCCAAGTCCTTCTCCACAACCTTCAGCTAGCTTGTTCTGGGTTGGGCCCTTCTTCTTTTACCTTGAAAATCCTCCTTCATTATCTTTCTCGTCATCTATCCTTCTGGCAAGTTTTCAATACGCCCAAGTCAACTTAACCTTGTTGATTTAACTAACCTGATTATATCCTATGAGGTCTTCAAGCTCTCCATTCTTTCTTATTCACCAAGTGTTCTTTGAGCATAAAGAGCTGAAAATACTTAATATTTTTCTTTCAAAGACCCTTAGGGCTATAGTCTTATCAGAGACATATATTTTCGATAATGATGATGAATCATTAACAAATTTTAAAATTAAGAAAAAATATTGCAAGAAAATGAGGGGGAAAAAAAGTTGAAACAATGATAATTCTTGCATAAAAAAGACAATAAACTATAAAAAATCTGGTATGGCATGCGTATTTACACACTTTCACTTACCATCCTATTTAGAGGATTTGATGGCCAAGCATGTTAAAGCAAAGGTCCTCGAGTGTCCCGTTCAAAACGTTATGGGTTTGATTCCCACCTGAGTCAGTTAAGATTTAGTTTAGGCAGAGGCAACCTCTAGATAACTGTCAGAGGGTGACAAAAAGGACCAAAAGGCCCACTTATCGGAATAGTATCCCTCACCAGTACCAGAGCCATCCTGCTTAACTTATTAAATTAAAAAGAACAAAATTAAGATATTTGTAACTAACTTGAATGGTCGAAGTTTTATAATTGGTACAAGAGGGACAGAGGGGAAGAGTTAGAAAATATCATGCTGTCAATACCTAACTGAAATTTTAAGAAGTCATTTTTATAGTCATTCAGAAAATCATTCCTTAAGATTTCTCCTTTTTCTAACCTCTTTGCATTTTGCTTTAGCCACTGTTCTTTGAGCCTTTGGAATTCTTGAAATCTAATATAGTCATTATCAACAAATGAAAAACCTTCCTACAAAAGAAAAATTAATAAAAAAAAGATCTTTCTGCAATAATTTAAATACCATACACTGAGTTTATTTGATTACTTAAAATAAAATGAAAGTAAATCAAATGCAGTAGAGCAGGTATTTCCAGCCTAGAGCTCGCGGGCTTCCCTCTGTCCGCGTAATGTCACTTGTGCCCGCCTATGTCTAAATGTGCGTTTAGACATTTCACGAACTATAAGAAACACATTTATCTAACTTAACTAACAGTGACATTATTGCTAAACCAAACTATTTATTTTATTTCTCTTGATATCGACAGTAGATGAAAAATATCAAAAACAAGAAACAAAAATACTATCATAGTGAAATAACCATTTATATATTTGTTTGTCCCACAGTTTGTGAAATATCTAAATGCTAGTTAAAATAATCTTTATCTACAATCTCCTTGGCTATAGTTTAACAGTTGCCTACACCAGATCAGCGAGTTTTTATTTAAATTTAAATATTTATTTTAATAAATATCTAATAATCAATAGTAAATATGAGCGATTACTTTGGAAATAGCAATTTTTTTTTTCAATCATTATTGTTTTATATGTCAAGCTGGAGATAGACGAATTTCTAATTCAAATTTTTGATAATTTTTTTTTTAATATATGTATAATTAAAAATCTAACAAGATTGTATAGATCTAAAATTGAAAAGTATAAATAAATTATTTGAAAATAATAATTAATTTATCAACATAATATCATCACGATTGTTTTCTTTTGTGGTAAAAAAAATCAATGACACTGTAGGTAACACTGCATTAAACTAATTTTTTATGTAGTTATAGCCCATACCCCTTTTAATTAATTTCCTCATATTTTATAATTCTATCATATTTAGCCATTTTTTATATCAGACTATAATGTGAAATGGGTAATTATTTCAAATAAAAAAGTTAGAGGTACTTTTAAGGGAACAAATTTTGAAAATTAAGTGTTTAAGCCTTATTAGAGAACATCAATGAAAAGACTTACATTGTATTAAAAATCACTTAATTTTACACTGATATAATGAATTTAATCAATTTAGAGCCGTTTTCGAGAAAATCGATGATATAAAGTGGCACTTCCGGTAAGCTTCAATTTTGACAAAAATACCATATACAAATCTTAAATATACCATTTCAGTTTTGTAAAACTTTTTGTTTTTTGAGCTGATCACTCAGATGCACAGACTTAGTTATTTTAATAAATATATTATATACTATACTACCCATCAAAAGTATTACAACACCCATAATTCTGGAGATTTTCTTGGTTTTGACCTTAATCCATACTTTCTTTATATCTATAGTAATATTATTTATTAAATGAAAGACATTAGGGATTAGACACATCATTGTTATTCACTGTTTACCAACAATCCAACGATGTAATTTTGGTTTTTCATTATAAATTTCTTTTCAGTCCATGTTTATCTTTCGTTTGCCTTAAGTTTGTTCTCTCTTTTTTTCTCTTTAGTCTAGTTATAACAATTAATTTTATTAATGATTTGATGATTCAAATTATTGCGTTACATCGCTAATCGCTTTGGGATTCACTATTCTTCCGTTTCAAGAACCATAAAAAGGTTCTTGGACTATGGAAACTACAGAGATTGGTAGTCATTCGAGGCAACCAACATCAGGGCGCCCTAGGATTACTAATCCCATAGATGGCCGATTCATTAAAATGAACATACTTTGGAAGCGTAATTCTACAGCTTCTTCCATTAAAAACTTTATGTTTGAGGGATATCTATCTCGGAGCAACGACCATTAAAAGACTGAGAGAGTCAATCCTCAGCTCAAGAAGGCCAGTAAAAGGTCCTCTTCTCACTGCAGAACACCTCGTAAAGATATTGAGACTTGCTAGGGAACACCAATCTTGGACTGTGGAGGAATGGAAAAAAGTTTTATTTATTGATGAGATGAGAGTGGGCCTTAACAGACCAGATGGCCATGAAAGAGTTTGAAGAAGGTCTGGAGAACAGTATAGTCAGTGCTGCACGTTAGAAACTAAGACTTTGGGAGAAGGGGTCTATCATGTTCTGTGTCGGCATATCTTGAAAGGCACGTACAGAGTTAGTGCCAATCCAAGGAGGGGCGTTGAACGCTTGTAAGTAGAAATGATTCTTCAAGATCATATAGTGCCTTTTATGCCATTCATAGGCTCTGAATTGTTGCTCATGCATGATAATGCCCATCTTGACATGGCAAGATGTGTTTTTAAGTACCTGAACAGCACAAATATCCACAGCATTGATTGGCCAGCAAGAAGTCCTGATCTTAACTCAATCGAGCACGTTTAAGGTTAACTCAAAACAAAGGTTCGGTCAATAGATTCATTTCCTATTATTATTGAAATGCTGACGGCAGCCGTATTGGAGGAGTGGGACAATATAACCCAAGATTTTCTTCAAAATCTTTTTACAAATATGCCAAGACGAGTGGAAGCAGTCATTCAAGCCAGAGGGGCAATACGGCTGATTAAATATAAATTAAAAATTTAAATTGTAATTTAAAAGTTAAAATTGTAAAAAAGGAAAATTTTAAAATGTAAATTTTCTAACTTTTTTATTAACTGGAAGAGATATTATAATTTATTTTAATAAAACTTGTTTATATCCAGTTTAAAAATGTTTATTATAGACTTCAGAACCTTTATTTATTATGAAAAAACAGACTTTTCGTAAAATTCAAATATTTTAAAGTGTAGGGATATTTTTGACAGGGAGTTTATATATTACATAAATAGCTAAGTGAAACTAAAAATTATTAAGTACTAACTATGCAAGAAAGAGAAATAAAAAGGAGGAAATAATTATTAAATACTTATAGATTTAAAAAAATACTTACAAATTGACCGTCAATTATATAAGATAGTACCCAGTGTGGACCAGCACCACAGAGGCCATAAGGATCTTCTACAACTCTCACATAATTTTTTTTTGAGCCATTCTTTTCTGCGATGCTGCTAATAGATTTTTCCAACATGGCACAACTTTCAGTGCTTTTCTCTCCAGTTTCTTTGCTACTCACATCAACATTTTCAGGGGGAGTTGATGTATCAGAACTGCTTTTTATACTGATATCACGGCTAAAAGAGCTACTTTCCGATATGCAAATACTGTCCTTGCTCTCCGTATGAGAGCTATCATAACCACAATAACTGTAGGAGCTACTGACTGGAGTAAGATGGGCGTCGATTTCGGGTTCTTTGCTAGAATGTTCACTCACTAAAGAAGGATTAATTTTTGGAAGACTTACTCTTTCTTTTTCTTGATCATATTTTACTTCAACCCCTTCATTTCCAGTTACATCAGTGGGTTCAGCAGCTATTTCATTATATAAAGCTCCTAAAGCTGAAAATTTTAGAAAGTTCTAATTTAATTAATGAATAGATAATAATTCAAATTTCAAAATAAATTTTACCAACAAATAATGTCTTTTTTTGAAGAGCTTCTAATAACTTTAGCGAATGCTAATTCTGTACTAGTTAATGCCCAAGCACTCAACAAGTGAATCGTACCAAAGAAGAAACGCATGTCTTCATTTTCTGGAGAAGGTTCTAAAAAGATTCACTATAATTAGTTAATAATACTATAGATGAAAATATTTTATACATATATGACTTGCTTTTCCTAGTCTAACCTATCAAATTATAATAAAGTCATGCAAGTTTTGGCTCTTAGACTAATTTAATATAATGGATCTCAATGATGAGAGATGTTCAAAATGATATTTGATATAAAATACAATTAATAGTCAAAGTATAACCCATTGGTGTCTACCGTCATTAGCCATTTGCTAGCCAATTGCTCGATCCCACGCTGATACCATTCTTTAGGATGGCTGTCAGAGAACTCTTGACCGTAATTTCAACTTCCGTAAAATTAGCAAATGTTTTCCCATTGAAGAAAATGGGCCATGGATCTAAATAAGTAGTAATCCAATGGTGCGAGGTCTGGACTATATGTTGGATGAGGCAGGAGTTTCATATCCGAAGGGTTTTTCAATAAATGTTCACAAATTTCTAACCTCTTAGCTGATTGCTGAGGGGTAACTTCATGAGGGACCAGTCTACTACACTTTTTCACCTTTTCCATGGAGAGTAGATGGCGACTAACAGAATCTTTCGACACAAAACACTCCCTGGCAAGTTCGCGACTACTCTTGGATGGATTTATCTCAACAGCTTCCTACAGAACCTTTCATGAGTTGCTTCAGTGACTGTGAAATTTCTTTTCCACTGCCTTAAAATAACAAGAATTTCGTAGGACACTGTCATGTTTCTTCTTTGAAACAAATGACAAAACTGAGGCTTTTTTTAAAGAAGTCCAATGGGATTAAACAAGCTTAGAGAATGGTCTAAAGAGATAATTAAGTATTGGTAGGTATTAAATGGGATTAAAATATTTACAGTCCTTTGAAATCTTGAATTTGATAAAACAGACATTCTTTCTTTTCTTATACGTCATATTAATTGCTATATTCCTCCTTTTACATATGGGAAATAATGAGAAGCACTAAATATGAAAAAGTTAATCAAAGCATTGACACTTACCACCGTAATTTAAATCAAGAAGAACAACAGGCACAAAAACGGATCCTTTTCCTTCGGCTTTAACAATAATTTCTTCATTAGCTCCTTTTAGAGTAAGACTAATACTAACTTCTTCATTAGAAATAGACAGATACAATGTAGCGAGTAAACTCTTTGAAATACTAATGATGAATCTGTTCAACATAAAATTTTCAATCTTAAAAAATTGAAATCTAATAGCAACTTCAATTTAACATATTCTTTATCTTTTATTTTATATTGTAACGGCCAACAAATTTTAGAAAAAAAAAAAAATTAATCTAGTCAAAAACAATTGAATGATCAAGTGGATAAAGTTGATGTTTACCAAATGTATAAGTATGAAAACACAATTTTTGTATAGAAAATTTAAGTTTATTGCATATAAATATTTTATTCGAAATATTGTACATCACTAACTATACATTTTTCACGTATTTCTGGAAATTGATGAAAGCTATGCCAAAAATCCAAGAACCCATTATCAAGCCGTTTTCATTAGAAGTGAAGAGCTGCTGAGCAAGGGATTACCCCATTTATAGCATAAGTAGTAGTCAGATGGCGCCGAGCCTGATGGATAAGCCATATGCGCTAGTATTTTCCTGTTGAAAGCCTTAATTGTTTCATTCACTAGTTTTGTTGTGTGTGATGGTGCATTATCATAAAGAAAAATCATTTTTGTGTTGTATTTTCTTATATTCTGATCATTTCTCACACAATACTCGATTCAAATTTGTCGTCGATAGCATTCAGTATTAACAGTTTCATCAGATTGCAACTCATATTCGATCACACTATTTTTTGATTGCCTCAACTCATGTCAAAACCACCACTTTTGAATTTACAAAACACTAAACCACTCAAAACAATGTGATTTATCATATAGCATGCTTGCAATAATATTCGACAAACATTGAATGCTATACTGCAGCAGTTTTCTTTAAATGGTAACAGAAAACTAATGCTGTCCACATATCGTAGTTTGTAGACACAAAACTCAACATGTTCATCACCATTTTTGCTTAGCTTCAAGTAGTGAATGGCTGTAGTGCTGGGAAGTAGAGCTAGAATTCCAGAACTTCATTTAATCACACCGAAATTCTCTTTTTGACATCTGTCTGCCTGTCTTGTGCTTTACAATCTATATACTTCTATTTTAGAGAGTCGGTTAAGACCAATGGTGAAACCTATTCTGCAGGAAGAACAAGGTGACTCTTTAAGCCACCTTCTATTGATTGTAAATATGGATGAGATTACCTTCATTTGCAAAAGACGCACAGCCAGAATACACATGGGCCAATGGAACCTTTATCCCATAGAAATACAGATTCTCGTGTTTTCTGACGATATTGTGTTTATTGCAGAATCCCCAGAGTAACTTCAGTGACGGAGTAGAATGAGGAACTCAAGGGAAAGGGAATAGTAGAATGAGGAACTCAAGGGAAAGGGAATAGTAGAATGAGGAACTCAAGGGAAAGGGAATAGTAGAATGAGGAACTCAAGGGAAAGGGAATAGTAGAATGAGGAACTCAAGGGAAAGGGAATGACGATTGATTCCACAAAAAGCAAAGCTCTTCAAATTGGTAGAACTCAAGAGGATGTCCAGAATGCCTGTAATGGAGAGTTGATGGATTTAGTGACAGACTTCACATATCTTTGCACGGTAATTAGTAGATCTGGTAAAGTAGATTGGGAAAACTTAAGCAGAATCTTCAAGGCTAATTCCATTTACTACCAGATCTGAAATTTGATTATCTAAAAAAGGTCAGCAGTACCTAAAGCTCCATTTCTTCAAATCTGTCTCCCTAACAGTGCTTCTCTTCAGAATGGAGAGCCGGGTTATGAATGAGTGGGTACTAAGCTGTATAACGGCCTCAGAAATGAAGTCCATTAGGAGAATTCTGGAAAAAACATGGAGGGACTGTGTTCGGTATGAGAAGATTAGGGAAGAGCTTAATGCACACCCTGTAATATCTCTTATTTTTTACAAATAATAATATAACCTCAGAAGATCACTTCATACTATAGCAATACTTCCAAAAGCAATAAGAGGTAGTTAAATAAAAAAGAAATTATAAGAATATTGAGTACTACTTCACTAGCAGGCCGGTTCGAAACCTCACTTTTTATCTATGTTATCTAACGTCATGTCACACAACCTCCCTCTTTTTATCCCGCCAAACCTTTCAGTTATTACATCGTTTATTTTTCAGTTATTCTCTTATTACGTTCACTTATATTTGTCGATCCATCAACTGGGGTTCATACTCAACACATAGAATGATTATGGGGCTCAGCTAAGCGAAGAAATAAAATACACAGAGGAACTGCCAGACAACACCTTGATTCATATTTATGCGAATTTTTGTGGCGGCGGGTTCTCAAAGAAGAGGACCCATTCCTCACTATTTTAAATAGTATCAAACTATTTTACATACCAAAATAAATAAGACGAAGAGAAAATAAATTGTACATATGTCGTTTATAGTGTTGATATTTTTTCTTTTATAAGTACATAACCTCTTTAAGTGTTTTTTTATTATTTCATTAATATATGTGTTGTACAATAAAAGTTTTTTTTTGTTATTAAATTTGTTTTTGTTTCTGTTTACACTTTCAATAATACGAATATAATACAATAATACGAAAAAAGGAATTACGAGAAGGCTTATCACTGCCTTATCAGAATTATCACTGTTCAGGTTATAAATAGCAGTCAGTCCCGGCCTGCTAGTGAAGAAGTACCAAATATTGATACATTTAACTAAACTTTATAATTATTTTATCTCAGGTATGGGGTTACTTGATCAGATCAAAACACTCAGACAAACTAACATTAACTACACTAAACACTATTTGATTTTAAAATAATGTCAAGTATGCACTGGCAAGCTAACCTTTTTTTCTATTGTGTTACTGAATTCATTTGTATTTTAACATTTTCTTATGTTCTGCCAAACACATCTTCCAAAATAATAACATTTTCATCTACTCAACTCAAACTCCCTGGAGATCCTCTCTCTTGTGATTCCAAACAACTAGTCTCTCTGCCAAACAACAACTTCCAAGATGGTAATACTATTACTAGGTTTTAGCTACTGGAGCCAGGATCTCCCACCTCTCTTTACCATAGCCAAGCACCAATTGCTTGTCAAAATAATCCTTTGTCTCATTCCCATCTCCTCTTTGGAATTTTCCTGTTTGAGGAAACTATAGAGCAGCTATTTTCTTTTCCCTGAACTAGTAGAACTAGATTAACTTGCCTTTTAACTATTCAACATTAATTTATTAAACCATTTTTACCAACTTCCAATTAAAGTGTATATTACAGCCCGGTAACGGAATTTCTGGAGAAGGGACAACTGAGGTGCTAAGGCCATGCCTGCTGTATAGACCACCACAGAAACCCAATTAAAACCATGAAGGTAAGACCGATGGGAAGATGACCAAGACCTCCTATATCGCCCACATGGAACAAATATGGAAGCACAGAGGGAAGACTTTGGGAAAAATAAGAAACCTTACCAGGGACATAAACGGATAGTACCGATGGCTTGAAGCACCCCCATGCTGAAAGAGAAATATGTGGGGAAAAAAGAAGAAGAAAATTCTCTTTTCAAAGTTTTTCATCTATCACTTTCACAACAGTTTCTATTCCTATGGCTGCTATTTCTATATGAATGTGTTCTTTTGCAATCCATCATACACAACAAAATGTCAGGCGGAACAGTCATTTCATAGGAATAAATGATTCATTGTTTGTAAATACAGCTCAACAGCAAAAACATGTAATTGAATGTTCCATCCACTGTACCAAGTAGGAAACTGTAGCATTACTAAGACTCATCTTCCTCTCTCTCTATTTTCACTATTGAATATCCATTCTGTAAGTGATTTCCTTTATATAAACAAATTTTTTTAAAAAACGTTTTTGAATGCAATTGAATAAACTACAGAAGAATTCATGAATGTAAATTTATAAAAAAACAACTACGTTGTGTGCTTTAGACATGATAGAAGAGAAAAAATCAATAAAGCTAGATTAACAATATGAAATATAATTTTTTTTTCTTATTTATTCATGAAGTAATAAAATTTACAATTTATATAAATGTAGTTGTGTATAAATTACTGTCTAACTCTGTATTGTGTTTAGTTACAAATTTGAATAATAGCAAATAGGATTAATTACAAAGAGGATGAACTGGTGAAAATTTCCCTTGCTTACAATATGCAGGTCCTATTTTTAGTTTCTGAGATATTGCAATCCATATGCAAAAAAACTTCAATTAGTCAAATCAAGCCGACTTTACCCGAATGAGCATCTGACGGCTCAATTTCATTCACTCCCCCAAAAAAGTGTAAAACATAAAGAATTTTTCAATTAAAAATTGGTGATAAACTTAGTTATTGTTATTTATTTAAAAAATGAGCATCCTTTTTTTACCACGCTTTGTAACAGTGCAACTCTGATAGTCAAGAAACAGTACTTAATCGCCAAGTAGTCAACCTAAGAGCTCTCATTTGAAGTGGTTCTGATTAATATTCTATTGTTTCCTGTGAAAGTTATTTTACTCGATTGTCTCGTTGCAGTAAATAGTGAAAACAGATCTAAAAGAAAAAATTTAATCCATGCCAGTGACCAGATGCACTCGACCTCATTCCATCCCAGATATTCACAGTGGCAACAACTTCAGCAGACTGGAGGACCCACTCAGTTAAGTAAGATGTCTATGCCAGCATAATAGGATGAGTCAATTTTACATAATTCATGTAACCTACCACTTCATCAAAGTACAGTCCACTGCCAAAATAAGTCGAATGTTGACTGTGTTGAACTCATGTCTTTATTTTGATTAAATTTGGAAAGTTGCTTAAACATCTATATTTAATGTTCTTCGCTTAATAATCACATTCAATTATAATAATAAATAATAAAAGGCTTAGCGAACCCAAAGATTCGATGCCGACACCACCAATTGCTTATTACACACCTCCCTCCACCGTTCACGGTCCAAACCCAGTCCCTTCAGATCGACTTTAATGCAATCTTTCCACCTTCGCTTCCGTCTACCCCTCGGACGCTTTCCATTCGGCACAGCAAATATTAACCTTTTAGGAATTCTCTCGTTACTAAGCCCAACAACTTTACAACCCCATTTGATTCGCCGTGATGAAATTACCTCAATTATATTACCCGGATACAGTTCACGCAATTCGGCGTTGTGTAACCGTCTGAACTCTCCGGTTAACTCATCCTTCTTCAGTCCGAATATTCTACGCAATACTTTATTTTCAAAAACCTTAAGACGCTGCTCATCCCTTAATGTAAGCGGCCAAGTTTTGCATCCATAAAGAACTGTAGGCAAGATAATTGTTTTATAGATTCTAATTTTTAAGTTCCGGGACAAGAGGCGCGAACTAAGTAGTTTTGTCACAGAAAAATAACAAGCATTTCCCGCCTTCAGTCTAACCTTAATCTCTTCTTCAATTTCGTTTTTTCTAGTTATCGTAGAACCTAGATACCTAAATTTATCTACCTCTTCAAACATATTACCATCTATATCGATATCACCAGTAGTATCCCCATTTTTGCACCTAACCAATTCTAACTATTCTAGCTAACCATTCAATTATAGGAACAAATATTTATTACCTTCCAATGATATTGTCAGTATTTGGGAGGTAGTAACCTGTAATATTTTGAACACAAAGACTGCTCTCAAAAGATTCTCTTTCTTGACAATAATATGGGTTAATTGATTCACACTGGTGTAAAGTATTTCCACTGTCTATCCCCAAAACACGAATCCTCCAGGCAAGGGACAAATCTTCAGCAATCATATCTTGAGGGGCAAATCCACATAACAAAATAGTGTAACCAATCTGAAACAAATAACATCGGTATGTTATTTATAGAATAATCAAAAGAAATAATCAAATAGTTATTAAAAGAAATAATCAAATATGCTAACAAGGATTGAAAAAAGAAAAGTACAAAACCAAAATAAAATAAAATAGTAAAAGAACACAGCATGTAACCTTCTTCCATGGCTCTACAACCCGCGAGGGGTCATGGTTGCCTGAAGTATGGTCCACCATTCTTCGCAATCCTGAGCAGATACTCTCCAATCCCGGATCCCCAGAATGTTGTGTGCATCCTTATTCACCCCATCCACCCATCGCAGCCCAGGCCGTCCACACCTTCTGATGGTGTGAAACCTTCCTCTTCGAGGAGACTCTTTGGTATTGAGTCGTCATTCATTCTGGCCACATGCCCAGGCCACCTGAGCCGGCCAACCCTGAAGAAGCGCACTACGTCGCAGTTCTTGTACAGCTCAGATATTTCAGCATTTCTCGTAATCCGGTATGCTAGCTCATGGGCATCAAAAGTCGCTCCGAAAATTCTTCTTAGTACCTTTCTTTCAAATTCAAAGTTGATTTTCCTGAATTTTAGATGAAGTCCAGCATTCAGATCCATGTGTAAGCACTGGCCTAATCAGGGTTTTGTACAAACGCAATTTAGTCAGGTCATCATCACCTCAGTAGTCTTCTAGGCAGATCATATCGGTTTTTGGTAGTCACAGGATTTGAATTTAGGGTCATTAAGCATGATTAACTATCATTTACTACCATATATATGTTATGGTTTATAGTATTTGTTTGTTTTCAATTATACTATTAAACATTTTTATCTGGCAACATTGATAAAGAAGATGATATGGATGAAGAAGTAGAAGCTAATTTTTTTTAATTAAAGAAAGAGGAAGAAACAATTTATCACTCTTTTCACTCAAAATTTTCATAAACTCCTTAAAATATGATTACTCATTTGTAATCCTAAAGCCTAGTCCATACTAATAGACATATTGCTCGACTTTTGGTATCTGAGATGCGTCTCACGTTGACTGCGTAGACATGTCTATAGACCAATCCCTGTCTATGACTTGTTATGAGACAAAATTCGCAGGTATAAAGTCTTCCGATCGGAATGGGAGACCACATCCGACGCTAGAAATGTTGCATATTTTGACAGTATCTAGAGGTAAGACACGTCCCAATCTGTCTCGAACTACAGTTGTTGGTTCAGCTGTTTACAATTCTTTTCTGATGAAAAACAAGAAAATTTTAAAACTAATTGAAAATTACCACGGCATCTTCCAGTCTTAATTTATTTAATAATGCATTACTGAACCTAGGTCCTTCTGCGAGCACTTTGTGCATCTATCAACGTTTATGTTTTCATGTTCTTTCACTTTTAATTAGCACTAAGCAGAAACTCATTCCACAAAAAACAATGTCCATGTTGGTCTGAGAAGATGAAACTGAAAAATTCAAATTGTGGTGAGGACGCTAGATGGAACAAAGAAAAGTGTCTCTAAACAGCCTATAAACAGTGTCTCGAGACTGTCTACAGACGATTTGCACAACATGGTCACCTATTGTGTACTCGGCTTAACAAATCCAGAACAAACACAAAGAATAGATATTTATTTTGTTTAAATTTTAAATGGTTTCTATTAATGTTTTTCTTTATCAGTTTGGCATACCTTATTCCTCTTCAGGTGGAAGGTGGCACTCAAACCAGGTGGTAGTGATAGTTTCTCACAACTATCGGTATCAATGACATACAAAACTGCTTTTGGAAATTCGGTAATCACATAAATTCCACACGGAACAGCCTTTAAAAAAAAAATTATTTAATTGAAAGTTAAAACTTTTAAAATGGCATCTGTTATTAAAAAATATTTTAAATTATTTAATGACTTCAAAAAAATTAAATAACTATTAAAATAAATCTAATTTTAGTCATATTAATAAAAAATAATAATAATTAACAAAAATACTAACTTTAGTGCTATGAATATTCAATGTTAAACGAGCTATAATAAACCAATTATGAGCTGGAGTTACTTCAGTTATTCCTGTATAATTCTTGTACTTGAGTAATAAGTAATGTTCATTCATAAAAGGATAAAACTGTAAATATTGAGGTTTCTTGTCCAAAATATTTCTGTGAAGAAAATAAATAAGTATAGTCTTTAAAGATGGAAAAATTCCACTTGATAACTAATTTAGTGTAATTAACCAAATATTTCTACAGAAGGAATGTTTTTAGAAACTATATATACAAACTGTGTTGAAATATTAAAACACAATTTGTCCTGTCTTGATCAAACAACTGAAAAATTATGGGGTTTATCTTCTTCTTTTTTCAAATACTTTTATAGAAGTTGTAGTACAAATTAAGAATTGAAATTGAGATTCATCACTTCTCCACAAAATTTTCTTGTTTGCCAAAATCCATCGCTATTAAAAGCGGAAAAAGGGGTCTATATTACCTTATTATAAGTATTAATATTAAACTAAGTATTGTGGACCAGTATTGTGCAAATCCAAAACTAAACAGTTATTTTTCACTTTCATCTTATTACTAGTGAAAAAATTACCTGTAGATTACAGTGAAAGTATTGAAAATTTCTTCAGAAATTAATTTTTTTTTTTTTTATTACATCATTAATTATTCATATCTCCAAACAACTGGGTTGTCAATGATTTAGACTGTCTCAATCTCTTATTTATTTTCTGACAAAATTGGAATAATTTTGAAACATTTTCCTGAGTTGCAGGATTAATTTGTATACTTGAATATTGCAATTTGAAAAATACAAATTATGGCTCATAGAGCTAAGTTTAGCTTCAACTAATATAATAGGAAATCCAAACCGAAAATGATGATCAGACTGGAATATATGAGATCATTAATAAAGTTTACCAACTGAAGACTTTGTTGATATATTTACAGAGCTACTTGGTGTATGTGATATTGAGAATGTTACTGGCTTTTATTGAATGGATGATCAAAAGACAAGATAATAATACAAATGAAAACTAGTAAATGGTAGAAACATAATAATATTTTCCATACACTCTATTATTACTTTACTCTATTATTTTTTTTTAAATAACTTCAAATTTCTTTTTTTTGTTTTACATCTTATTATATGTCTGT
Source organism: Nezara viridula (assembly GCA_928085145.1). NCBI lineage: Eukaryota > Metazoa > Arthropoda > Insecta > Hemiptera > Pentatomidae > Nezara > Nezara viridula. Next base: position 124,839,851 of record OV725082.1, read on the forward strand.
CTCGCTTCTTTTTAACATACTAAGACATCAACTTTTAGCAATTACGTCATCCCATTTATTTTATGCCTAACACTTACGTTTTTTATCTCCTAATATTCCATTAAATTTACTTGTTAATTCATTTTTTATTTCTTCATTAATTTCATTATGTTGTCACTGTTATTTTATTATTGTTTATTTCATAAGTTCCTAATTCTGTAACCATTATTATTTATTTCATAGTTACTAATCTTTTTAACCGTTATGTTATATATCCTAATTTTGTTCTGCATATAAGTATATATATATATATATATATATAGATCTACCATTTACTAGTTTCTCATACGTACTGTTATCTCGTCTTTTCTTAGTCCAGATGAAGGCCTGAACCTTGGACTGAAATGTTGGAAAAAATAAATATAATTTATTTATTTTTGATTTTTTACTTCACCCTATTTTTTGTGTTCACCCTAACCAAACCTAGAAGGAAAAAAAAATCAGCTATATATGTGTTTCTCTTACATGTCAAATTATGAACATAAATAGTGAACTGATTAGTTTCTTACATAATAAAATTGTAATGCCTTATTAATCCTCTTTAATTAATGCATAATTAATAATATAATTGATCTTACCTCAAAACTTCAATGTGGGTTTCAGCATTTAAAAACAAGATATGATCCGAATCGCTAAAAATTAAAAAAACAAAATTCAGTACAACTTCAAAACCAAATTAATAAATATAATCCCAATTTATATGACTATGAAGGTGGTCTGAAAAGTACCCGACCGCAACGTGAAGATGGCTGCACTCGAATAAAAGCAATAAAAGTATCAAAGAATCGAATAAAAGCAAGTCATTTTGTTGTTCATCTGTTGACAGTTACCCACCAAAGTTTCAGCCATTTTGGAAGTGCAGTTTTTATGTGATAGTAGTTTCAGTGAGTTGATGTGAGTGTTTTTGTGAAAATGGACAAAATCGAGTATCGAGCTGTCATTAAATATTTGTTTTTGAAAGGCAATACACCTACGCAAATCAACGATGAGTTAGATTTTGTGTATGGGGACTGCACTTCATTTACCACAGTGAAATTTTGGGCAGCTGAATTTAAACGTGGCCCTAAGAGCTTGGGAGACGAAGAACGTTCGGGACGTTCAAGAACTGCAACTACCGGTTGAAAACATCACCAAAGTGTGCTAGACAACCGCCGAATTAAAGTGAGAGAGATAGCAGAGGTTATGAACATGTCAAAAGAACGTGTTTGTTACATATTAAATCAACATTTAGATATGAGAAAGCTGTCCGCACATTGGGTGCCGCATTTGCTCACGTTAGACCAAAAATGTGTTCGAATAAACATTTTCAACGCTCTGTTGTCACAGTTTAGGTGCAATAAATCCAAGTTTTGACACCGATTAATTACTGTAGATGAAACTTGGACACACTTTATATGCCTGAAACAACAATACAACCAAATTGATAGTGTACTACAAAGGGGGAACTGGCTCTATAAAAAGCAAAAACTGTTTCCTCGGCTGGGAAAGTGATGACGACTGTTTTTGGATAGTCATAGAGTTATTTTAATCGGCTATCTTCAAAAAGAAAAAACCATTACAAGAGCATACTATGCTCTTGACAAGCTGAAGGCAGCGCTTACGGAAAAACAGCCACATTTGCAGAAAAAGATAATCCTGTTTCACCAAGAGAAAGTACAGTCTCACACCTCAGCAGTTGCCATGGTGTAAATCCATGAACTACGGTTTGAACTGCTTGACCATCCGCCTCACTCATCAGATCGAGCCCCAAGCGACTTCCTTTTGTTCTCTTATCTAAAACTTGCGCTCGGTGGACAGAGATATTTGTCAAATGAAGAGGCAATCACCTTCATCAACAATTATTTTGCAGATAAAAATGCCAAGTACTTTTTGGAGGGGTCACAGAGATGAGAGCATCGCTGGGAGAAGTGTGTAGAGTTACAAGGAGACTATGTTGAAAAATTTCAGAAAAAATGTCTTATATTTTTGTTAGGTCGGAAACTTTTCAGACCATCCTCGTGTAACACTAAGAAAGCTGTCGTTGACAATGTGCTACAATGCTTTATAATGGCTTGAATTTTTTTGTAATTTAATGGCACACAGCCAGATAGATATTTATGCTCATGTATTTAGATCATTTTTGACTAAATGTATTTCTTACTTGTTTTTAAATTGTTTACTATGCTGTTTATCTGCTCTCCACTGCCCAAAGACAGAATTTATTCATTTGTAATGTTACCATGGTCTAAGTAAAGAAAAAGCATTCTTTTGTGAGATTCGTAAACATCAAATTCCATAAAAATATAGTATAGTGTTTCATGATTCATGTAGTTTTCATATTGTGACAAATTTAAGACTTCTACACGGTGTAAATAACCATTGCCTAATCTATGATTTTGCTTTAATCTACAATAGGGTTTTATTACATCTTTATTTAGATTAGTTGTTGAAAACCATGGACTGCATGGAATGTTCGGTAATACTAAATAATAATATCTAGTCCTGTCATAAATATTGTTACAAGGAAATATATACAGATTTCAAAAGAAAAATTAATTTTTTCAAAAACTTTATTATAAAATGAAATGTATATCTACAGAGAGTAAAACAAAAAATAAATTACTCAAAATGTCCCTCTTTTGCCTTGACATAGGTATTTAATCTCCATGGCCAGTTATCAATAGCAGCACGCAGTACTTCATGAGGAAAGTACTCAACTGCTTGGACCAGAGAATGTTTGAGACTTTCCAAGTTAGGATGTGCTCTGTGGCCATCCTTTCCAGTTTGGATCAAAGCCAATAATCTAGTGGGTTCAGATCAGGGCTTCCTGAGGGCTAATCAGGCAGAGATGAACTCTGGATTATTCTTTTACAGCCACTGCTGAGTTGACCTGGCCTTGTGAGCTGGAACGGAATCCTGTTGGAAAACCCAATGATTTCCAGCAAACCGAGTATCATTTAGAGGCTTGACAACAGGTTCCAATATATCGTCCTGATAGTTTTTAGCGGCTGTATTATCTCTTTTTTCCACTAAAATGGAGTTGTATCATCAAAGCAAACTCTCCACCCCACCAAACCATCACTGAGGAAGTGTGATGACCTCTTTCCAATTTTCCAATGACTTCCTGAGCTTTAGACCTGTTTGTGTACACAGGATCATTTTGGCGATTAAATTTTTCTTCAATTGTAAAAATTTTCTCATCGCTAAACAAAATCTTGCAATTGGTGAACATTGGTTCAATAGAGAACATTGGTGTAACAGCCAAGGAGCACTTTGCATCTATCCACTCTCATTTTTTTTAGGGAAGTGGTTAGCCTTCGTCCTGTCATTCTTCGAAATGCATCCATCCTAAGGTCACATTTTACTATGCGAAACATTGATCTGACAGAAATTCCCATTTCTCAAGACATAATTTGTTGTTTTTGAATGGGATTTCTTCTGAATCAAGCAGCCACTGCTCTCACTGCATTTGCCGTTCTCACAGTGCGGGAATGGCCCGGTCGGGGTCTATCAAATACAGATAGGATCTTATTATATCTATTTATAGTGCAGTACAGGAACATACGGCTGATACCCAAAGGTTTCAAAGTGTAGAAAATCTCTGACCTACATTTTCCAGCTTTGTGTAAGGCGATCACAGCTATTTGGTTTTCTTTACCACCCCACTCCATGTTAACTGAGCGAAAGAAAAATACAACCTAATTGGGATTATTATCCTGACATGTAAATAAAATAATCTGAGAGAGTTAAGGATTATCTAAATACCCAAGGATGTAAACAAAGTTCAACTTTTGTAACAGTATTTATGGCAGAACTAGGTACTTGAATTCATTTAAGCACTTCAGAATGTCATTAAGCAAACATTAGGCGCAATAAACAGAATAATATAATAAAACACTAATTACAAAGTTATAATGCATAACTAAATTTGATTTCCATAAATTTATTTATTTTTTTCCAAAAAGCTATTATAGAGATTAACAAGTTGCATGGTTTTACAAAGATATGACAATTTCATATTATACATGAAAAACAATATCTGAAGGTAACTATTTAGTTTAGATTTTTTTTAATATCATAGTAAGGTAAATTATATGAAGTAAAAGTATATGAATTGATCCAAGGATTGTTGCTCTGATGACGTAGTACTGCTGTCTGAAAACTTACAAACTATTAAAATAAATAAACAATAAATTAAATTGACAAAAAACGTTGAAGAATTACGCCTTGGAATATAATTAGTAGTAAAATAGTCAATAATTTTGGAAATTAGATCGAGAATAGATTTTAATAGTACCAAAGTTTAAGAATGTAAATAACCTACAGAAAGTTAAATGTAAATACAGATGTTTTGGCGGGAATAGCGAATAGCCTTCCGCTTTTATATCGGGGCTTAAGGTTATTTACACTCGTGAATTATTAAAACAAAACCCAGGCACTGGATATCGACTTTTTGAGGGTGTTTGACTGTGATTGGGAATTCAGGGATCTATTACCTTTTGTGACACTGTGTGAGAAGCAACAATAAGAATATATATATGAAATGTGGGACTTAGTAAACACTTTGAATGAATTGACTCACCTGGTTTATTCTTCAATTGTGAGGCATATAGGACAACTAAATAAAATGACTTTCACTCCTGTCTAACAAAACAATTTATTTTATAACTGTAATAAATTAATGTATAAAAGTCTTATAACTGTAGGCTTGATATTCTTGGTCTTCAATGTAGTAAGCCTCTCTTCCCAGATGACTACCTCTCGCTTCCGTCCTTTTGCCTCCAGTGCTTGGCGTCCTCTTCCCCACCTGTTGCCAGCTACCTGATCGGACCTTTTCTTCTTTCCGATTCTTTATCGATGTGAGACTTTTCAATGAACAATTTGTCCATTGCACAACTGAGTAAAATTCACAGTGCAACCTCACATTCCTATATATTATATATTCCTTCTCATTCCCTCACACATTGTCATCTAAAGGAGTAAATACAGGGGGATGTCTACTACAAGAATCTAACTAAAAGTTCAAACAAAGAGACGGGGTGTCTGAATTTATTTAGCTAGGGAGGTCAGGCTGATCACTGCCCAGGTAAATAGACTCCAATACTGAGTTGAGTAGTGTAACCATTATATTTTAATTTGCTTAAAAGTATATAACGATTTTTTGAACGAACAGATAAATTAATAAATCCAACCAAAAAATTTGTATAATTGAGCAAAAATTTAATTGCCAAAATGATCGTGTGTACGCACACAGGTCTAAAGAAGCCCAGGAAGACATTGAAAGGGTGGAAAGAGGTCATCACACTTCCTCAGTGATAGTTCAGAGGGGTGGAGAGTTTGGTTTGATGGCACCACAAAGCTCCATTTTTGTGAAGAAAAAAAAAAAAAGAGTTAAAACAGCTGCTAAAAACTATCAAGAAGATATATTGGAACCTGTTGTCAAGCCTCTAAATGATACTCAGTTTGCTGGAAGTCATTGGGTTTTCCAGCAGGATTCCGCACAATTATTCAGTGAGATCCTTAGAGTGTTTTGAAACAATAATCATCGACACGCCACTGAATAAAATGTGTTTAATCAATCCACTAAAAGGTGTACAACAATTTTTCAATAAATAATTCAAAGAAGTTTAACAATAAAAATTCAACATACAAATGTTCCACCATATTGCTTCCTTTAGTTTCCACGACTTCAGGTAAATCAAGTGGTTCCATGTTGTATTCCTTGTAAAATTCGTTTAGAATTTTAAGCTTGGGAATCATTTTTTCGGGTTCAATTCCGTAAGCCAATTCCTTTCTAAATTCTTTAATATCCTTTCGCGTACGTTTATCCAATTTACAAATATAAGGTTCTCCAAACTATAAAACAGTAATAATAAATATTTAATTAACAAAAAATTGTATAAAAACAAACTATTTTTAAAAACTTTTCTTAAGCTCAAAACTGAAATTTATGAGAATTAATAAAAAAAAAAATAATGATAAAATCAAAAAACGATTTGAAAAAGAGAACTAATTTTCTATGGTTGATTGTTGGACATGGGATTTTACAGAAGCGACAGTTCTTTGTAAAAATTTGAAAGGGCAATCATTTCTTATCCATCCAGTCCCCATAAAATTGTTTATAGATACAACTGTAAATATGTATATAAATTATTAGTTTGTTCTTCATTAACTTTATGTCATGTTTTTTAATCAATTTTTTATTATTAACTGATCAAAATTAGAAAGTAACTTATATATATTTTTTTACTTTCCTACCTGTACTAGGTAAGGAAAGTATTGCAATCGGGTCCATATGCGGTTTTCGACAGGTCTATACGTTTCAGAGTCCCCTGAGTCCGAAAAACACATTTTTAGCCATTGGTCTGTCTGTCTGTCTGCCTGTGCCAAGATTTTCTCAGGAACTACTGAACCGATTTTGTTGCTTCTTTTTTTATTTTGTAGGGTTTTGACTACTCATACCTGTGACAGAAATTCGGTGCTCCATGCGCAATAAATGAAAAACATGTTTTCCTATAGACTGTAGCGAGAAAACGGCTCTAACGATTTTGATGAAACTTTCCCTATAATGTTCTAATCATTGTCCTTTCAATTTTCGTTTATAGACTAAATTCCCAAAAAAATTTATAAAGAAAAGAAAAATGTTATGGGGCCTAACTCCCTAAGCATCTATTATACCATAAAATTTATAATAAAACTTTTGAAAGGTAATTAAATTACCACCAAAACAAAAAAAAAAAAATCATCAGAATCAAACCAGTAATAGCGATGATACAGCTTATTCCATTTTTTAACTTATTACTTTCCTACCTATACTAGGTAAGGAAAGTATTGCAATCGGGTCAAATTTCCGATATGCGGTTTTCGATGGATCTATACGTTTCAGAGCTCCCTGAGTCTCTAGAATTGAAATCTAGTTCAATTCTTTTTTGTTTCTTCATGAACATATGTAAAGATATAAAAACTTTTCTGAAATAGTAGTAGGAAAGTCGTGTGAGTGGACACATCAGGTATTTTCTACTATATCTATTTAATTACTCTGTATTTTTATTCATTTATCTCTGAGGTTCCTTAGCTCACATTTCTGTCTTGCTGTAATATTATAAAAGGACTCGTACTAGAATAAATAAAGTATTATTATTAAATGTATGCACCAAACCAACCAATTTTTAACCTTTTTTTTTTAGGATATTTCGTTGACCTTCAAATAAGCTAATACATAATTTGTCAAAAATTTCACACTTTTTGAGATATTGGCAATTGAAAACTTTTATTTATTGTAACTTTTTTTCCACATTCATTTCAGAGAAATATGTTATATATTTAAATTTAAAGAACTACAAGGATTAGATTTTCCAGTTTTATTAAAATCATTACAGATATTCAGGTGCTATGGTCCATAGTGAGACTTGCTTTATCTTTCACATGTGGGAGAAAGGGCAAAACTTGGAGCTCCCTCGGCTGACTGTAAATATTGTAAATAATGTTTTCCTTTTCCTTATTTGTATATTTTTTTAAATTTGTGATGTATATTTTATTTCATCTGTTTTACTAAGCTGTTTTTCTCTTATTTTTGTTTTATATATATATATACATATATATATATATATATATATATATATATATTTTTTATATTATAGGCTGTGTCAGCGCATCACAGGGGGGCTGCAGAAAGAGTGATTGTCAGCATACAGAGGACATTTCAAGAAATTGGTCTGGCAATAATTCCTCAAAAAAGCATGGGCATCATTCTAAATAAAGGAGAGCTGGAAACTACGGAGCTCTCCCTTGAGAATGGAGAGTACATCCAAACATTGAAGAATGGAGATACCATTAAGTATTTAGGATGTACATTCTCGGGAGAGCTACAATTCAACAAAGATTCAGTGACTAAATTGAATGATAATCTAAACAAGCTGGTAAACTCTTGCTTACTTAAACCTGAGCAGAAACTCAACATTGTCAATCAATATCTGTTGCCGGATCTTACTTACCCTCTCCAAACTGCGCCCCTTACAAAGCTGCATCCTGCCATACTGGAGGGCATCGACAATATGATTCGCAGGAGCGTAAAGGCCATTATTGGACTCCCTGCGAATACTTCCACGGCGATGTTGTATGCCCCCAGGAGATACCGAGGATTGGGATTTATCCACTGCCAATGGGAGGCTCCTCTTAAACATTGGTCAATTGCTCAGCGACTGTCCAATGTACCAGATGCCCTTTTTCAATCCACCTTCCGATTATTCGGCAGAAGTTTCTGGGTGTGCCGAGAGATTGGGGGTTGATCAGGGTCATCGAAATGTGAAAGCTCTACGGCAGTCGCTACGAGAAAATGCATTTGAGGAATGGGCCAACTGCAGGTGGCAGGGTATTGGTGTTCGCCATTTTAAAGAGACCCCGAAAGCAAACAGATACATCTACGAAAAGCAAGTACTTTCTGGGTCTGAATGGTCGAATGCCCTAAAACTAAACATTAATTATGCAACCCTGCGTGGAGTCCCAGGTGTCAGCGGACAGGTCAGAGAAGTTGGGTCCCAGGTGTCAGCGGACAGGTCAGAGAAGTTGGGTCCCTCTACCGTAAATGCGGCAGAGAGTCTGAAACACCAGCCCATGTGCTGGGAAAATGCTCCAACAACTCCCTCCTCATAACACGTCGTCACTACCAGGTCAAGTTCGAGGCTCCTCAGGGAAAGGAAATTCCCCTGCTTTGATGAGGTATATTGCATCGATAGTGAAGGCTCTACGAGATACACGGATATCGTCACATTTCCCAAGACAGGAAGGACAGCACTGATCTTGGATCCAACTGTCCGCTTTGAGAGCAATGACCTCGATCAGGCGGGTGAAGTGGAAAGGGAAAAGAAGAACACGTACGATAAATGTATCCCTTTCCTAAAAGAGAAATTCCGTGAGACCTTTGGAGAGAGAGAGTTCACCGTGAGAGGCCTCTGGTTATGGTCTCGCGGAACAATTCCAAAAAGAACAAGGAGCTTCCTCGAGGAACTAGGTGTCAACATTAAGGACGTAGCAAGGTTGGCTGAAAATATAGTCCTCGACTCCCTGGGAATCATTCACCACCACGTGCATGGCTAGGCTGGCCAAAAAAAAAACCCATAATGGTTTTAATTTTTAAACAAAAGATTGTATGGTGGTAATGCTTAGTTCCTATGATCAACCTTCAGTAAGCTCTAATATGGATAAAAAATCTCAAAAAAAAAATCGGCCAGTAGTCTCGGAGAAAAGCCTCTGAGTCAGATTTTTTAAAATTTTAATTCTTTTCTTTTTTGAAATTAAACCTCAAATTGGGCTTGTTAACTTTATTTTTTCTTGGTCAATTAAAAAAGTTCATTACTGAAAATAATAAACAAAAATATAACCAAATTTTTGTCAATGTGTTCTCCAGGTGAAATTGCTCCAATTGTTCACTAGGCTAAACTGTTCCCATTTAAAGAAGATATAAAAATAGTTTTTAAAAGAAATTATAAATAAAATAAAGCTATGACAGCAATTGTCACAACCACTTCCATCATGTAAACTGGGAGACAGAATGACATTTAATAAATAGAGCATATTGAACTCACTTTATATTTTTTATTTGCAAATATCAAGCAAATAACATTGTGTTTTATATAATCCTTTTTCATCCAAGTAATTAAAAATTAGTTGGTAATTTTTAAAAATAATATTGTTTTTAAACTACAATAATATAAATAATCAAATCTATAAAAATATGAATGTATACACTGTTATTTACCTCTTGATTATTAAATATAACTTTCAGGTCATTGAGGAGAGCTACTTTAATTCGCATTGGAAGGGAACAATCAAAAATGTACTTTGTAAAAGCTTCGTCAAAGACCTACAATTCAACATTTTTAATGATAAATACAATATTTTTTCACAAAATTAAATTATTTAATTATTTTTGCTAAATATCAATTTCTTATAATGATTAAAATTTAAATGAAAACTATTAAAAATATATATATGAATTATATAATTTAGGCTTATCTGTATCTTTTAGAAGGGACAGAGTAACTTAGTGAGTAAGGCTCTATAATCCTATTCCCGGGTTAGAGTCCAGCTATGGCAGGTAATTATTTATATGTTACATCAGCAGTGGATCAACTCAGGGATCAGGAAATCATACTAGGGTACACCATGCTTCTATAAAGTGGGTCTTCATCTTCTTAATTAAATAATTAGAGAAATAATAGCAAAAGTTCTATTTCAAATGTCATGGTATGTTAAAAGGGCAGAGTTCTACTTAATAAAAAACATTGTTAAGATTTGATATCATTACTCATATTAAAGAAAAAGAAAATTATTCTGCCAATGAAATGATGGTGAAAGTCAAATATTTTCTTTAAAAAAATAAAATAAATACCTGTATCACTCAACCCATGAAGGGTCTTGGGTTCAATACAATGTAAGGTAGTACGTTTTCATAGCAAACACTGTTATGCAAGGAGGTGATTTGACCAAAATCAAGCTCACGGCCAGGTTTTCCCCCTTAATTAACTTTATATAGGTTGGGTGTGCCCTAGGAGGATTGATCCATAGCTGATGTAACAGATTAAATAATTACCTACCATCAGCTGGATTCAAACCCGGGATCTTAAGCTTTGGAAGTAAGTGTTCTACCCATTGAGCTAACCCACTCCTTCTTAAAAAATAAATATTATATTAATATAATAAAGCAACAATAAATATGAACCCTTACTTCTTCATATTCTTGTGCAATTTTTATCTGCAATGATATAGTAAATTCTTTGTAACCAGGGGGATATAGGGTCTTTATATACCTGCATATCAACTGAATGTGCTCAGGAGTGTTGGGAGTAATTGGCAATAATAGCTTGAATCCTTTTAACATTTTATCTGAAAAAATAAAGCATGTTATAAAAACATCAAGGAAAACATCTAAACATAAATATTAGTACGAGATACAGACCAGTCAAATTTTTCAAAAAATTGAGAATGATTAAAAAAAATGAGGATAGTTGTGATGTTTCCTGAACTGGTGAAATGTTGAAAAATCCAAGTTTTCCAATAAATCTTACGACCAGAAATTTATATTTATAAATTTATTCATACATGTTAATAAATTGACAGAATCTCTGAAAATGTATAAAGCAGAATGTTACCTGAATTAGAAGCATTTTTTTTTTTTTTTTCGATGTACCTCTGGCATGATCAATTTCATTTAAAAGTTCAGTCTTTGTGGCTTTAATACTTGAAAAAATATAAATTCCTGGCAAAATAGGATTTTTTCTGAATTCTTAAAGCAAAAAAAAAACAACTGAAGTATGTGCTTTAGACCACAAGATAGAAGTGAAAAGCGATTAATAACATTAAATGTAAATTATAAATAATAGCCCGTTACAGAGAGGATGAAATGCTGAATAATTCCCTTGCTTGTAGTATGCAGGTACGATTTTTCGTTTCCGAGACATTTTTATCCATATCTTCAATAAAACTTATTATTAATTGGTTTCCAACATTCTTCTTCCTTTTTCGATTCTTTCTAACATGGCATCGCGTTAAGATACAATTTTGAATAATAGCTCATTACAAGGAGGATGAAATGATAAACATTTCTCTAGCTAACAATATGTAGTTCTCCAGCCGACTTTACCCGAGCATTACAGCTCTATTCTTACCACTATATTTTAACACTTATTATCATTGTAAATATGCATCAGGAAAATTCAGGAGTTTTTGTGTTTTTTTGTAATAACCTAATTTTCATCAAAATTGAATTAAATTTTAAAAAATTGAGTAATAACCACATAGAAGAATATAGTGGTCAGTCAAACATAATTCGAAACATCAATTTTGCTTTCTTGAGTAATCTAATTGTTCTTTTTCCCATAATACTTATATTTGACATGAGGCTAAGTGGACCTCATTTAAAAACTAATCTGTGATCTTAAAAACAAATTCTTAAGTGAGATAATTCATTGTTAGAAATTTCATTTTACCTCCATGGATGATCAAAGGCTTAGTATAGTGAGATAATAAATCATGAAGCTTATCCACATTTACAATGATGAAATAGGTCGCAGAATTGATAACAAGATGATATTTGGAAGGAAGAGAATAGAAAACTCGGCACACTTGCACCCTAAGAAAAGTTTTATCGTTAATATATTTTATTTTATATTTATATTTTATCAAGTTAATATTAAAATTGTAGCTTGATAAAAGACATACCCAGGTCCAAGTTGAAGAAGGCATGTCTTAGTGCCAACTGTTCGGACTCCAAGAAGTAAAGGTCCAAACGCAACTGATTTCCAGTTATACTTTTCACATATTAAATAACCATATTTCATTTCACTTTCATGAACAATTGATAAAGTGAAGTAAATGTTTTTACAGAAAGGAGTATCACTAACTAAATTAATAGTAAAGGAAAAATGAATTTTAAATTATCAATTACAATAATCATATTAATTCACATATTAATAACAATAAAGGAAATCATAAGTACATTAGCAATATTGAAAATACAGGATAGTGAGAACTCAAACTATTGTAAAAGGATACGGAGAAAAAAAATTGTGTTCTGTTACTAAATAAATTTTAAGAAGAGAATTAAAATTAAAATATTTAACTTTTATTTTACTAATTCAATTTTTAAAATTTATTTGTTATCAGATAACATATTTTTATTTCCATATCCTTTTACAATAATTTTGGTTGTTTATCTTGTCTTTTCTCAGCCCTGATGAAGGCCTACAACTTGAGCCGAAATGTCGGCATAAAGAAAATAAAAATCTTTTATTTTTATTGGTATTCTGATTTCAAACCTAAAAACAGTTTTCCAACAATATTGTCTACAGCCAACAATTTCTTCACCATTATATTTTTTATTTTACTTATTTGGAGGATATCACATATTTTTGTGGACACTAAGTCTATAAAGAAAATTAATATTGTTAATTTTCAAAAATTAAGAAAAACAGAAAGTTTTTATATTGAAATTAATTATGAGAAGTTGGTCGGGGAGGGGAGAGGAGAGGGGGTGCGGTCAAATGAATACTATATATCAAAATAGTATTTTATTGTTTATGCTGAGGTTTCAATCCACTTAGTAGGTCTTCATCAGTGCGTGGTATCAGGCACTGCAGGAAGCAGTTTGTAGACCTTTTATGTCTACCAATGTCTCATCCCCCGACCAATTCCTTCTCATATTATCATCACGGTCATTCATTTCTACACTATTAAGAAATTAATTATACTAACAAGAAATTCGTAGAATCATGAGATGGAAATGTGCCTCATTTATCTGAACTGAAAATTATAATTAGATTTTTCTTAGGTGTCTAAAGTAAATTTCTCTAACAATTTTCATTTTGCCATTTGAAATATATCACATTCCATGTCGAGATATGTTCTTGGGCATTAATTTTGTTTGGTGAAGAGGTACCCATACCCCCACCCACAAGGTCGATGGCGCATGAACCTCAACCTCTTTCAAGATATTTCATTGCTCTCTTATTCTTAAAACAAGTGCAAGTGAAAGTAGAATTTAAAAAATTGTAGATCATGTTGAGATACTCTACCTGCGGTCTGTTCCATGTTTTTCTATTGTCTCCTGATTTAAAACTTTTCATTCCAAAATTCCCCCCCCTCGAAATTCTGGCCAAATGTGCTCCCCTTAAAAAATGTTGATGGCCCAATCATCTTCTGGACACCTGTTGTATACAAAGATGTTTTGCTTAGTGACAGTCAGCGGCCGTTTGGGGTTGACCACTGCTTTAGTGGAATAGAAAGGAACCTATTTCGCTGGTGCTGCTCGGCAGTCTAGGTATGACGTCATATCTAAGCTGCTTCTACTTGACCACTCCTGAAGCAGTGGAGGTGTTGGCGGATGAGCGGTTCTAGGTTATGTTATCATATCAGAGCATTGTTTTCATGATAAAAGTCTCGTTCATGCGTTTTATTTCCTATGTTTCTTTCAATTCTGGCAAAATTATAAGAAATATTGTTTAAAACTTAAACAACACAATAGTAAATTATTTATTTAAGGTTGAAGTAACAAGATTATTTATTTATTTATTTCACCAACAGTATTTTACAGTAAAATTCAAATATACCTAAATTTAAATTATATTAAATAAATCAAAATATAAAATATTAGAGAATAAAAAAGCAGTAATAAGAGATAGTAAGTCCATTTTTTTATCTTCGAAGATAGAACGAAATGTCTGAAGATTATAGGTAGGTTATAACAACCCCAGTGAGTAGTTTCAGCGAAATAGCTTCGCAACAGCGGTTGGCAGCCTGAAATAGCGGTCGCTGTCATGAGCAGCATCAGCGAAATAGTACCTTCAAGAAGCAATTAAATATAATTCAGTTATGGCACGCTTTTGATAGACGTGAAATAGAAAAATCATATTTATTCTGAGACAAGCCCCTTAAGGATAACAACATTGATTGTTCATGCAAATTAACAACAAATCTGGACGAAATGTTTCTTTCTATAAATTAAATAATAAATATTTAAAAGAGTCTTAGAAAAATTATATGAACTATAATTACTATAAATTACCAAAAAAGTTCAAACAAACCAACCAGAAGTATCAATTAATCTATTTAATGTTTACTCACTTATTAAAATCTAAAAATATTGTAATTTATTGCAAAGGATACATAAATAAAAAAAGCGACAAGTCTCATGAGGTAACAAGTCAGATTTCGATCCAACTTCAGATTCAAGATCCACTAATTTTTGTGACTTGACCGCTCCAAGATCAGTAAGTTGCTTCCCAAACTTGGACTTTTTTGGTAATTTTGGTGGATTAGCGACAACCAATTCTGGTTTTTCGCTGAATTTATCAACAACTGTTTCTATATCAGTTAAGCTGATAGATTTATTAAAGTCTTGGCATTTATAATAAATTATAAGTTCTCTGAAAATACAAGGAAAAATGAAAGTTAAAAACAATGCAAATTTGTTAACAAGAAAGTAATATAATACATCAACTAAAAATCAATATTGTATAGATGAGCATAATTTACTAACTATAATATCATTATAGCAAAAACCTATTTGTTTTGCCTAAGATGATATATATATATTTTTTTTTTTTATATATCCTATTTCTGACATACAGAGAGATTGTTCTAGAGGTACAATCAAGCCTATTCTAACCAGAGTGAGAAGGTTAAAATTCATTCAGATGGGTCTTCCACAAAATAAATTTCAATCTGCCCAGGTCAGATTTGAATCAGAACAGCTAGACTCGAGAATGTTAAAGATTCCAACCCTTTAACACACTCAGCCACAACAGCCTAAATGAGACAGTAACTGTAATTATATCAATAATACCTCAGATAAGGATATATTTCGGCAAAGTTGAATTCCAAGGTGTCTTCAATCGTTTGAATATTATCCTGACTAACTGGGACTTGTGCTTGGGCTTGAAGCATTAAATCAAATAAATTTCCATGACCAGTAGCAGAATCGGAGAAATGACCCTGGTATGCAAAAATTCATTAACTAAATTATTTTCATAATTTATAGAACAAAAAAAAACTATTTTATTGAGAAAATTCTTTCCTTTCCGAAAAAAATATCAACCATTTTATATTTATTTAAGAATTTTATTCAAAAACTCAAAATATTTCCCAGCTCAAACCTATAAAATCTAATGCAGTTACAGGCTATAAATGCAGTAATCCTTTGCTGTTCATTGACCGCACAAGAAACAGTACTGGCTGGAGGCCATGAAAAAAGGTATAGGTTAAATAATTTATTAATTTCTTTAAAGGTTGCAAATGTTGTGAAAGAAACTACAGAAAGTTATAAAATGACTTATAGTGTTAAAAAAATTGTAATGTTCATAAAGAAAAATGTGTGCTATAAGATACAGATCGATGGTAATATGCCTAAGGAGGGATTAAATAAGTAACTAGGATATATAAGGCACAGAAATACAAAATCAGTCAACTCTAATTTCAATTTTTTTGTCAATTTTGGAGCTAGATTTTTATTCAAAACAATAAAACCATGTGTGATTCAACTGTTTCATAATTTATTATCAAAACGTTTTAAAAAATAGAGTTTGCTAGTTTTACAGTTCTACACATCATCGTCACCTGTCTTGTCTATTCTGACCCTAGAAAAATGCAGTATATATGTCAAATTTCCAAAACTTATGAAATTTTAAAAATTACCTTGCTTTGCTTGGAAAATTTCTGAATTTACCTACCTTGTGGATTTGTAATTATTTATTAAATTTTAAATCCAAATACTGAGCGATCTCACCATCTCATAACTAATGAACTCTCTACAAAAACAAAAGGTCTATTTTACAACAATACCACTAGTAATTTTATCTTATAGATCCAAATCCTCGGCACTTTTTTATTATTATTATTATTTATTTCCTCTCCCTCATTTGACTTTTGAAAACACGGAGTTTCAATTTTTATTGCATGAAACAGTAAAATTATTATTTTTTTTTTTCCTTTTCACATTATTTTAATTCAAAGTCTATTCATAGAATCCATCTTTGGATTCAAAGCAGTCAGTCATCATCATCACTTTAAGCTTTCCGGAACATTTCCGATGATGAAGGGTTGCTGTGTTTCTAGAATTCCCTTAAAGTCATCATGGGCTAAGCCCATTGTTTCCTTCTTACCATACACAGAAGACGACGTAGTACAGAAAGTTCTCTTCAGTGATGAGTAAAAGAAAATTATGTTCATCTAAGCTGCAATGGCTTATTATTATATTATTGACCAGTCCTGGTTAACAAATATTATCATATCTTAAAACAAAGCACTTATCTGTTATTTTCAGATAGTAACATGTTTAAAAATAAAAAATACGATATTAGGAAAAACCAACAGGATGATATTTTATATTTTATATATATTAAATTATCTGAATAAACTGATTAAAATACCCCTAATGCAGCAACTGGTTCAGGTTCTCTTGTATGGCGTAAATTTATTACATCTGAAAATGGCGAGAAAATTCCAATAATCCGCAAGTAAGATCCAGGTTTGGCTAAAAATAAAAATTGAAAAAAATTATTAAAAA
Source organism: Nezara viridula (assembly GCA_928085145.1). NCBI lineage: Eukaryota > Metazoa > Arthropoda > Insecta > Hemiptera > Pentatomidae > Nezara > Nezara viridula. The sequence continues at coordinate 124,856,928 of OV725082.1, forward strand.
CTTTTATTTTATTTTTGAGTAATTAAATATAATACATAAGATATACACATTAATCTAAGGAAAAAAAATAACAGTGTTAAAGTTGTGAAGTTTCTTTTCTTTGAAGATTTATTAAATTGAAGTTTTCTGAATGAGTTAATATTATTTGCATCTTGCAATTTTTAAAATTATAATCATTCAGCATTATAATTTCAAAAAGCCATATAGATGGATAAATTATATAATACATAAATCAAACTAAAAAAAGTTTAAATGGTAGATGTAAGAAGTATAAGCAACATTCAAAACTTCAATGAATAACAATCATTTTTGCCTAATGATTTAAATAAAAATATATAAAAAATATATTCCAAATCACCTTATTATTAACTCGCGGCACACCGAAATTTGAAGCCGTACTGCTGTACAAGTGTCGCTTCACTTTGAGGAGTTGGCCATAATCTCTTGATCACACTGTAGATGGGCTTCCAATTTCAAAGAACGGCTGAGCATTTACAATTGTTCACAGTATAACCTCCCTTTATTTATATCACAATTTACAACTTCATAAAACTCTTAAGTGATCCTTGTCAGTTGAAATTGGGGCCTTTAAAGTTGAATTATAGTCTTACTCTTTACTTCTGCTGTGCTCGCTCACAAGGGATAAAATAGAACCCAATAGGTTCTATTTTGTTGGGTCCAGGTCATTTTCCAATTATCCCTTATTTTTTTAACTTACTGCCATATACATAGCACAATTCTTTCATAACATTCAGTCTCAATTATAATAAACGAAAATAACCAAGAGAAAACTTACCATTAATGACATTTTTTTCAATAGCCCAGTTAACCCAGCGCAGGTTTTTCCAAACAGGCACCTCCTCTTTGCCAGAGATAAGCTGTTTATGGGCATAACACAAATATATTAAATGTTCCTGAGCTGGAGATATGTCTTTGATCTCATTCTAAAAAATAAATTACACCATATTAGATCAGAAAATAATTTTTTAAAATCTCAAGTGATAATTTAAAAAGATTTTGCTCTTAAAACTTTGTTTCCAAAGCATAGGATATAACAAGGATGACATATTTTGATAATAAACATCAATAATACACAGTTTTGATTAAACAGAAGTTTATAATGACATTTCATGCTTGTTTCTACTTCAAAACATTTAAAAAATCAGGACTTAATGTGTAAAAATGTAAAATATTTTTTATTATACGATAGTTTTTCCAAATGATTGTCCCATTTCAAATTATAACAATAAAACTTGTTTAACTTACATGAATATACAAAATACTTCAAGAAATCTTTAAAAAGAGGTAACGGAAACATACTTTGTAGGAAATCGAACAACGCACTCAATGACAAAGAACAAGAGAAGAGTTTGGATAAGGCAGATTGACAAAATGTTCTTAGATGGAACTTAATAAAGAGTTTGAAAGAGTTTTTGTATTATAATAATATCTTACCATCTACTACATTTCCTGAAAGATGGTTTGAATAAAAGTTTATATTGCTGAGTGATGAAGCTATGTAAAGATGGATACGTTTAGACATTTCACGAACGATGAAAAACACTATTATCTAACTTAATTAACAGCGACATTATCGCTAAACCAAACTATTTATTTTATTTCTCTTGATACCGACAGCAGATGGAAAATATTAACAATAAGAAACAAAAAATAATAGGAAGGTGAAATAATCATTTATATATTTGTTCCCTAGTTTGCTAAATTTGACCGGGTATGGCACTCCGGCCTGCTCTTCAAGCTTAAAATCCATTTACCTTAGTCCTTGTAAATAGTCCTCCGATCCTACCTCTCTGACCGCTCTTTTCGAGTTCGCTCTGGAACAGAATTTTCCAATATCTCCTCCGTTAAAGCCGGTGTTCCCCAAGGCAGCGTCTTGGGTCCCGTGCTTTACATCCTCTTTACTGCTGTCATCCCTGTTCATCCCGATACTTTCCTTGCAACATTCGCTGACGACACCGCAATCTTATCATCCAACTCTGATCCCAACATAGCATCCTTAAATCTCCAAAGCCACCTCACCTTGATTGAGCACTGGTGTAATAACTGGCGCATTAAAGTTAATTAATCTAAATGCCAACATATTACCTTTACACTCCGACGCAGTTCCTGTCCACGAGTACACTTTTATTCCATCCAGCTTCCTTACGCAGACACAGTCCGGTATCTTGGCTTTCATTTAGACCGAAGACTAACGTGGAACCCACATACTAGACTCAAAAGACAAGAACTCAACCGACGATACTGCCAGCTATACAGACTACTAAACAGAAAATCCAAACTTTCTATTGAAAACAAATTACTTATCTACAAGACAATACTGAAACCTATATGGACATACGGACTTGAACTGTGGGGGGGGGTGCAGCAAAAGCTTCTAACATCAAACGTATTCAATCCTTTCAATCTAAAGTCCTTCGAACAATAGTTGATGCTCCGTTCTATGTAACTAACAAAATCCTACACCATGACCTTAATATCCCATTTGTCCTAGACCTTATTCCAGAAAAATTCTCCAAATTTCACCAGAACCTTACCTATCATCCAAATCCCCTAGCACAATCTCTATCCAGCACCACCCATCCTTACAATCCTCCTCGAAGGTTGAAGCGGCAGTGACCCAGAGACCTTCTGTAAATAAGCATCTATTGGAGTTTTGGCAATGGCCAGATCCTCCACTCAAGCCCGAGTGTGTATGATTAGGTTAGTTCTTTTGTTTATATAAATTTATTTTATTTATTATTATTAAGTTTCTGTATTATTTATTTTTATTATTGTAAATAGAGTATGAGTGTGCTCTCTGAACACTATTATAAATGTCCTTGATGTGACAGAATGTAATATTTTTAAATAAACAAATATAAGTTTGCTAAATGTCTGAACGCACTTTAACAGATTTCAGCATTAAGGGATCAAGGATTTAATTTTTTCTTTGAAAGGATTTTTTTAAACTCTAGAACACTAGCGAATCCAGGATTTAATTTTGGGGGGCTTCAGCTCGAAAGATTTTTTTTTTCATATATATAACGATAATTAATTTGAAAAAAAGAAAAATAAATTAACTCCATACATGAAATGGTGTTTAAGCGATTCTTGAAGTCCTATTAAATGTGATTACACGAACAATGAATAATACTATAAGAGATAGTTTTTAATATTTTTTCTATAAAACATGGTTATATTTTACCATTTTGGGGCCCGAAAGCACCGAAAGCCCGAAAGCACCTCCCCGTAGATCCGCTCGCGCTCTGTAAGAAAAATAAAAACCTACCTATACGAAATGATATTTAAGATGTTTACATTTAGTTGCTTTTACATTTATTATAAGTTAAAAAGAGAACATGTTGTATTGTTTAAGTATTTATCTGTTTTTTTTTTTTTTTTTCATTTCCACCCATTTCTCGCCTGTTAGGCTATACGGGAATATTCTCAGGCTAGGGGAGAAGGCGGAGATTAGTACCACAGTTAAAAAGCCTCCTTGACACCGGGACGCGAGCTCGTAATTATTTAGTACCTTGTAACTTCGGTTCATCGCGTGTTTTGTTCACGCTTTAACTCGCTCGGTCACACTACCCCTTAAGTATTTAGCTTAAATTGCTCACTTAAACAAACTTTGACGGACCAATTAAAAAAAACAAAACATTATTTTCCAATTTTGTGGTGCTTAAGCACAGTAGCCTCTACCCGTACATAGATCCGCCAGTGCTGGAAGAATTTAAAACATATTACGAAGAAACAAATATATCTTATATAGTGTATAAAAGTATCTTATACGTCTAACATAATATATAATATTGCTGAAGTATATTTATTTACACCTGCAATCCATCCAGTGAGACAAGTTATGGCACTGAACTCGATCATATTATCTTCCTTAGTCCAAGTTAAAGAAGCAATTCTCAGAAGACCTTTACTTATGTTTTATGAAATTTTGACAATTTTGAGGCGGTAATTAGGTGAAAGATGAATCCACAATCAAAAGAAAATAAATTTTCCTTAAATTTATTCTTTAATATTTTCTATCATTACTACCGGGACTGATTATTAACGTTACAGAACTAAGATCCTTGGCTCTTGAAATGGTTGCTGAATGTTATCCAAGCCCTCCGTGGATTCGTGTGTACACCGATGTGTCTGCCGAACTATCAACACACGATAGAAGAGTAGGTGCATACTCATAACTGTTTGTTATTTTAAAAGCTGTTGGGAAATAGGCCTCAAATTTTGACAGCGAAATAAGAGCAATTTAATTGGCCCTGCAAGCCTTGTCACACTTGGAAGCTAAAAATATCGCATTGTTTGTGGATTCAAAGGCAGATATTCTATCTGTATGACAGCCTAATGACTCCTTTGCTTAGGATATTCTGAAGTGCCAAAAGATCATAGAGGAACTAACTTTTCAAGGAACAGAGTTTTCTTTCAATGTATTCCAAGTCATAGTGGTCTCCATGGCAAAGAAATGGCTGATAAACTCGCCAAGGAAGGCTAGACATTGAACCAGCCATAAAATGGAATATCATATCATAGAGTCAAAAAAGAAATAAATAAGGCAAGTGAGGCTCTACTACTGTAAAATCAACGGAGGAAATGGCTTAATGAAGCGGATCGAGTTACCTTGAACCTGCCGAAAAAGGAAGCTGTGGCAGAGTTCCGGATGATAACAGGCCACGACTACCTTAGCAAGCAGCTACACAGAATAAGAGTTTCAGACTCTCCAAATTACAATCTATGTAATTCGGAAGCACATATGACCGCAGCGCACCAAGGTGTATGCTCGCGATTGTTGAACATAAGGTATACCACGTCGTCCAAATCGTAATGGTACTGGTCTGCAAGATCTCTGAAGGTGGAAGCCGATTAAGAAAGACATAATTTAAAAAAATAATAATGAAGTAAATGTTAAACTTACAATGAAGCACATTTATAGACATCAGTATTTAATTAACCTAAGTTATGATTTGAGTTAAATAATGTTACCACATACTGTTGTCTTATCAAGAACACCAAAAACCATCTTACTAGAATAGTTCCCACAGCCACAATCATTTTTATTGTTAAGGCAAGTGGTTGTATCGCAAGTTAGGCAAAATCCAGGGCTCTTTTCAGGCTGCTTAGGCTTCTGAAAGAGATTTAGTTTGATTGCCTTCCAAATTTTATCTATTGACACATACCTAGTGAAAAAAAAAAGTTCGTTAGGAAAATTTCGTTGGTATAATTTAAAAATACATCTGACATTTTCTCTACATTGAAAACAACGTGAAAATTCTAAAAGTTTTTACTTGTGTGATAAAAATTTTATTTGGAAAAACAAAATTATTATAGATAGGAAGAGAAATAAAGAAAAATAAAAGGTCATAGATTAAGCACACAGCAGGGGGAATTGAAATTAACCCAATGAGACAAATTATTTATTCCTCATTTCAGTTAAGAGTCTTTTATACGGTCAGTATAATCGAATCATTATTATTGAAGAACTATAATTGAAGATAAAATAAAGAAAGGACTCCTGAAACGTGAATAATATTATGCTATTATGTTAGTTTGTACGGTATGTTAAGTTCATTTTGTTTCCAAATATGAAATTTGGTTATATTCTTGTTTCCATATTAAGACGTCTAAACATAAAAATGAATTATCTAAATTTATTTTAAATTATCTAATCCAAATATATAATTTATCAAAAAAGAGAAAAAAAAAACAAAAGAAGTTTGTCATTGATAAAAGGACTAACGTCAAAAATTGGTCTACTTTCTTTGTAGCTTTACGCATTTCAGTATAAATAAAAATATAAATTCAACACAATAAAAATAAATAAATGTAGTGGTGGGACACCGGAAAGGGTATTTATAAGTTTTATAAAAGTTGTTTATGTGTTTCAAAAGTTTGATTATAACCATTTTTTAAATACAATTGTACTTAACATTAAACTGGTTAAAGCAAAATTAATTCAGTGACATAGAAATATAGTTAACTGAATTATCATAAGTAGTCTTTAGCAATAACACACACAAGACCTAATTTGAACAGTAAATAAAATTTAGAATTTTACTAGTACACTTTTTAGGTCACCAACTATTTATATAAAGGATACTATATTAAATTTAAAAATAAATTTTGAAAGTTGTTATTATCCTATTAGATCGGTGAACTTTACCCTTCGTCGTAAACCTATGTCCTCTTGTCCTACAGTATCCTTTAATAATACCCCACTTATCCCTGTTGAACAAATTCGATACCTTGGACTCCACTTAGACAAACGTCTAACTTGGAATCCTCATACCAGACTGAAACGACAAGAAACAGCTCGACGTTTCCGACTACTCCAGCACTTACTAGACAAACGCTCTAAGCTACCAGTCAATTACAAAAGACTCATATACATGACTACAATAAGACCTATTTGGACTTACGGAATTGAGCTCTGGGGCTCCACTAAGCCATCGAATTCCTCTCGTATCCAATCCTTACAATCCAAAATCCTTCGTAAAATCGTCACAGCTCCTTACTTCGTCACAAACAAAATCATCCATAACGACCTTAATGTTCCGTATGTTTCTGACCTGGCCCAATCCAGATACCTTTCCTTCCATAACAAACTTCACAACCATCCTAACCCTCTCGCTTCTAACCTTGCTTCCTTTTCGATCCCGGACAACCCTCCGAGGCGTCTGAAAAGAAGATGGCCTCGAGATCTCCTTTTGTAAATACATTTTTAGAGTGCTACCAGTAGTTTCTCAACAAATGATTTCATGCTTTTATATTCTTTTGTTCACATTTACTGAATGTATTTTTACTTGTAATACAGTTGTAAATATCATCAATAAATAAAAAATAAAATAAAAAAAGATCGGTGAACGGTGACCAACATTGTTTCGTTCGGAAACTATTAAAGCTAGAAACATCGCTAAAATATAGTTGTATATTAACACTAAAGTTCCTAAAGATCCTTAGAAAATATATAATATTTAACAGTCGAGAAAATAGAAATCAATATATTTATATATCTTATATACTGCATAAGATATAATATTGCTGAAGTATATTTATTTACACCTGCAATCCAACTTATACTCAATCCATCCAGTGAGACAAGTTATGACACTGAAATCGATCATATCATCTTCCTTAGTCCAGGTTAAAGAAGCAATTCTCAGAAGAGCTTTACTTAAGATCGGAAGCCACAGATCACATTTGGATTGAGAGATTGGAAGCAGAAGATTTTTTCCTTCATCGTATGGTAAATAATCGTCAACAGTCACTCTCCTCCACTTGCCCTGTGAAATATAAAACTCTATAATCTAGGTTGCCATAGCAAAAAACTTAAACCTTATCTCTCCTTTCCTAAGTTTTTATGTAATGTAGACAAACGACTCACTTGGAACCCCAATACCATACTGAAACGACTAGAAACCGCTCGACGTTTTCGACTACTCCAGCACTTACTAGACCAACCATCTAAGGTTTCAATCAATTATAAACGACTCATATATATGACAATAATAAGACCTATTTGGACTTACGGAATTGAGCTTTGGGGCTCCACTAAACCATCGAATTCCTCTCGTATCCAATCCTAATAATTCAAAATCCTTCGTAAGATCCTCAGCGCTCCTTACTTTGTCACAAATAAAATCATCCATAAAGACCTTAATGTTCTATATGTTTCCGATTTGGCTCAATCCAGATACCTGTCCTTCCATAACAAACTGCAGAACCATCCGAATCCTCTCGTTTCAAACCTTGCTTCATCCTCGATCCCTGATAACCCTCTGAGGCGTCTGAAAAGAAGATGGCCTCGGGATCTTCTAATATAGAACTTTAATTTGAGTTCTACGAATGGGTAGTTTCTCTTCATGTTGTACATGTCATGTTACCAATTTCATATTTATTTATTGTATTTTCTATGTAATATAGTTGTAAATTCCATTAAAATAATATATATATATATAATGTGCCGACTGGTAAGCATCCTATGGAGGGGGCGAAGCGAAAGTTGCAGAATCTCGTTAAAGCTTATTTAAAATTAAATTAAAGCTGGGGTTGGATGGTGGAAAGTATGTTGAAAGCGATTGGTGGTATCGAACTTTCGGGTTCGCTAAGCCTTTTATTGTTATGATTATTCAAATAAACTGCAGTTTATCAAGTCTCATTTCCCATGTGGTACGGTAATATTTTTCGCTCATTTGAAACGAATGGTATAAGAACTGGATTCAAGCCATAGTTCATTCACTCTTTCGAGTCTTATCAGTGCAGTGTGCTTTTACGTGGTCACAATCATGTTCAAAGAAGCAAAATAGATTTAAACTTAAAGCTGTTCAGCTCTCGTTTGAGCGCTGTTGCGTTCTTGGTGTATTTTGGTTTTATTTAAATTAGACATCTATTTAGACATCTAGTTTAAAATTTTTGAAAAGGCTGTCGCTAATTTTATGATTTCATTTCTCCAAGTGTGACCTGTTCTTTAGGATAAAACTATCGAAAAATACAGGCACAAATCAAACATTTAAAGCTTGAAAAAAGTTAGTAATGAATTAAATAAAATTAAAAAAATGCAAGAAGGGTTAATAAGAATAATGGTAATATTATGTAAAAATTAATTGCATTCGGAAGTAGTTAGAAAACAAATTCATCTCTTTTTAATTTTTCAAAAATTGTGTCAAAAAATCCACATTGTTTTTTCTCTAAAAGGAGATCCAATGAAGTTCTCATAGAGTAAGCAAAAGAGATAGCATAGAAAAAAAGGAAAGCTTAGGAGAACAAAAGGGGACGTTAAGACATCTCAACGGAGTCGATTTTTCTTTCAACGAGTAATTGAAAAGTGATCTTCGTTTAAACCAAGAGCCACTTTACGCAAAGGTGAATCTGATGAATTTCTGACAGAGGAGGATAACAGATTTAGAAGATGGGTATATATTAAGAGGGCGCTTCAACAAAAACAAGATGAAGATGTGGCAAGAAGCGATGGCTTCTCAAATAATGTTGATTTAACTGATGATAATGAAGTTGAAGCATTAATCATGAATAAATCCATTGGCATAAATATTCCGGTGAAGCCTATACCAATAATTGTTAGAGGCTCTGATAATGATGAAGTCACCAATCACTTAGCAATTCCCTACCAATGGTTTTTAAACAATGTTCTCAGTAGACTGACGAATTGTGTGTTTTTCGATTTTCATATATCAAAACCGATCTGATTACAATAATATTAAATATTAACTGGTATATTATGATATTTTAGCAGTTCCTCACCATGTAGAATAGACGAACGTAGTACATGCCTTGAGGATTAAATCTAGGCGAAGACGGACGACCCTTTGCTATTTTACTGACTGCATATATATGATGCCATGGTTTCCACTCACTCGTTCCTGGAGTATTAGGATAATAGTTCTTCCCATCCGTTGGATTTTGTCTCCCAACTTTCTCCAAACACATCATAGCGGATATAATCTGTCTCATTATCTGAAATGCAGAAATAAGAAGAACATCATGCAGATAACCATTGTTGATTTGCACTTAGTTACTGTTAGGTGATGATGTTTTGCAACCAGGTACAAAGAATGATGTGCGAGTTAACCTATTTCATTTATGATTAAGATAAAGATACTCTTCCAGTATCAACAACACAAATAGTAGGTGTTTATACAATGTTAATTAGCAATAGTATCATATCCTTATTAATTGCCATTAGTATACCACTAACAAAACTCAGGTTGCTGGCAGGCAAAAGTAAGAGAACAAAATATAATAAATAATAATATTTAAAAGCACAATAGTGTTGTAAAAGAGACTATTGATCCATCAGTTTTGGGTGGATATTACTCGATAGGGCAAAAAATTTACCAAAATCGGGTAAAAATGTCCGCTTTGGCAACGCTATAGATGAGTTGTACAAGGCTAAATTACATAGGAATCCTGAGCAATACAGAAATAATGGACAGCAAGCAGGACCGAATTGATAATACAGTTGTAGAATATTTTTTGCATTAGTTTTTCCAATACTTAGGATGAAGTATTAAGCCTTTCTGATGGAATATGCCTCGCCTATCACAACCTCCTTGCTTTAATATCGTGAGGTATCGATTGATCGCTTTCTATAAGCAGAACTTAAAAAGTTTCAGGTATTTCTTTATTAAGATTCGACATTTGGGATCATAGATTATACACGCCTTTTTCAATCTCACTCGGCTTAGTGATAATTTTTCGAAGACGGCTTCTGTTCACAAAATCAAAAGCTGCTTTGAAACCGACAAATAAAGTGTGCACGCTCTGAGCTACTTTCTATCGTTTTATGAGTACTTGTTTTAAGATGAAGATCTGGTTTAGGGAGCTCCTTCCTGTTTTGAATCCAGCTTGAAGGTCGCCTATTATATTTTCGTGAAACGGATATATTCGGCTTAGTAAAGAATTGGCTGTATTTCTTTAGAACATGGACCTAATCTGCCCTATCCAAAATAAAGGTTCCATGTATCAGTGTTGTAATTACAAAGCCATAGCAATTCTTCATATTGCCTATAAGACAGGAGTGCCCAGAAGGATGTTTCTGGGAGGCATATTTTGGCGCGTTTTTTAATATTTGAGGGGGCACATTTCAGGGGATTACGAATTTTCTGAACGAAAAGTTCCATACTAAGGAACAAGAGAAAAACATGAAACAAACCGCAGCAAGTAAATGTATATGACCTACGATTTTTCCAATTCTACCTTCGCCGGCTATGTTTTTAAGAAAACTGAGTAACAAAATGTCTTGGAAGTAGGGAGAGAGATAGGTTCTGCGCCATTGACCTTGGTTCGGATGGACACCTCTGCTACAAGATAATGTGATAACAACTCTTAACTAAATAAAAAAATCTTTGTTTCTGTTGTTAAATACTTACCTGAGCTCACTAGCGGATCCATGATTTCATTTTTTTTTTTTGGGGGGGGGCTTCAGCCCGAATCTTTTTTTTCATAAAAATAACGATAATTACTTTGGAAAAACAGAAAGAAACTAACTACCTATATGAAATAGTGTTTAAGTTATTCCTTAAGTACTTTTAAATGTAATTATACGAACAATAATACTTTAAGAGGTATTTCTTAATTTTTTTTCCCATAAAACATGGTTATATTTTTCCATTTTGGGGAGGGGGCTTCAGCCCGAAAGGCCCCTCCCCCCTGTAGATCCGCCCGTGCTTGAGCTCACAGGTAATATTATTATTACGGGCTACTGTCGAAGTGCTAAATAAAGATAGAGGAGTAAACGAAATGTACGGGCGCATTCCGTTGATTTACGCTACTAACAATCGATATAATCACACAAGAAAAATGTTAATCACCATTAAACATAAATTATCTTATATCTATCATCCAAGTAATTTACCCTAGAGCCTAGTAAATGTCGGTTACTAGGTACGAGATCATATATTTCATGTTCATCACCAATTTTCCAGGGTGCGCTTGCGACTTCGTAAATTTCAAAAGGCCGTCTCCACTTTGCCACACGAAAATAATGAGGTAATGCTCCATGATTAATGGGGTCACAGAAAGATACTTCCCTCTAAAAATAAATTAATATATTTTAAAAATTGACTTTTACTTTATAACTGTGAGATCGTTATTCACACATCAGGAACTTACATACGTAGGAAAAATGAACTAATATAACAGACTAAATTCCATCAATAATCATGTTAATACTTCTAAATTTCATTACAAGGGTGATAAATAGTCAGGAGACAGAAATTTTAAGACTTTTGTGGGTAATCATCAGGACATATGTCTTCAAAGTAATTTCCTCTAATGATGACCCAAATTCTTGTGTTGAAATGTCTGCAACAATTAAAATCTTAAAATTACTGCCTCATAACTATTTATCACTCCTAATATGTAGAACAGCCGATTAACTTCCTTCAATAAATTTCATTACCTAATCTTAAATAATTAGTAAGATTTATTAAATTTAATGAGTAATCTAATTTTATTCTTTCCTGCCAAGCTCTACAGTTCTAAACTCTCGACTCAAAAATTGAATATAAACACAAAACAGGATTTTTTTTTTGTCGATTATCTCATACCTTGTCATTTGTGTCTACGAGCGTTGTTCTAAAAGTACAACCAAACCTATTCTAACCAGAGTTGATATTCATTCCATGGATCTGCCAGGAAATAAATTTCAACTCATCCAAGCCGGATTTGAACCAGTGTCGTTAGACATGAAAATGTTAAAGTTTACGATTTAACACGCGTCGACCATCATGACTTAAAACATAACTATAGGCCTTTTAGTCCGTGGTACAGACCCCTTTTTTTTTATCAAATTATTAACATTCGCCAAAAACTTCATTTCATCGTAACCTACAAATATTTTATTTGCTAAACTGGTCGGAGTAAGTGCGTTTTCAATTTGGAGATCGGTAAGCATGGTTTGTTTAATTGAATACTAAAAACTCATTTACAGACATTTGCTTTCCAATTGAATCTGTAAAACTGTAAGTTAATTTGATCAGATACCCAACTACGAGGATCATTTACGATGGAATGATAGTGGGTATTCTGAGGTACGCATCTCCTGCGTGGTCTCAGAACCTCTCACACCGTCAGAAACGCAGATTGGCAACAATTCACGTACGGCTCTGTTGCGTGTCTCACGAGGCGGTGCAGATCTTTGCAGGAGGGGTACCTCTCGACCTTCTCCTCCGAGAAGACTCGCTGATATTTAAGTTTAAAAAGAGAAGGCTCAGCAGGTCTTCCGGAGAATATCCGGGTGAGGATTGTAGAAGACCCAAGAAAATGGAAAAGGATTATCCGGGAGGATACCATAGATGAGTGGAATCGGCAGTGGGTAACTACCTCGAAAGGAGCAGCTTTAAGAAAATATTTCCCCACCGTCCGAAGTCGCTTGAAAGCTAAGTGGGTTCTCCCGGACTACTGGGTCTCTCAATTCCTTACTGGGCATGGGGGTTTCCGCTCTAAGGTACATAGTTTTGGGAAATACATAGATCCCCAATGCCCCACTTGCGGAGTACCGGAGACGGCTGAGCATGTTATCGTCAACTGCACCGCCTTTGATGGACTAAGGGCCGAAATGATAATAAAAATTGGAGTATATGGCCTCACGGAGGATGAATTTCCCGAGTTAATGACGAGAACAACCCGTATTACAAAGATTTTGTGTACGGGTGGAAAGCTGCTCTGGGGCCCTCCCACTTTTATCTGGGAAGAAGAGGACCTGCTAATGGAAGGCCGCCAGGCTAATATGGTGAAAATAATGAAAAAAAGGAGAGATTTGAAAAAAACAAAACAAAATTGACAATTAATTTGTGATTTAATAGCAGGAATGGCATGCACGTGTGTGATATGGCATCTCTGCAAAATCCCGTGTAGCCGAAAGGCAAGGGAGCCATAAATAAATAAATAAGTTAATTTGATCACAAAATCGAGAAAAAAGGTGGCCTACAATAAATATTGGGCCGTTTGGCATGACCTCCACCAAGTCAAGATATCCAGGTTAAATAATCCAAACGACACAATATTTTTGTAGGCCACTTTTGCCGGCGATTATGTGATCAAATCAGCGTATGATTAAAGTGGGAAGCTAGTAAGTATTAAACTAACTTATTCAATGAGAAAATGTACTATTTCTAAAAATTTTCGTAAATAAAATATTTGCAGTATTAAATACTTAATGGTTGATGGTTGTATATTTTAGAGAAAGGAGATTGTCCAGGGAGGCTGTCATAAAAAGACTATAGTAATGGAAAACTATTTTATTTAAAGAAGAAGTTTTGACCCGACTTGGCAGGTCTTCTTCAGGACTAGAATGAACAAAAGGAGAAATTGTGGAATTTATGTAATATTTAGATTAAAATTATAAACAACATGAATAAACATATTAAAATTATAAACAGTGTAAAAAGAAAGTACATAGAAATATTAATAACAATAAACAAAATATTGTATAATAATAAACAAAGTAATAAGATCCTAAACTGAAGTAAATAAATGGTAACAATTGTTGTAGTTTATTGAAAATAAAGAAAAATTGAATGTAATAAGAAGGATGGATAATACACATAATCATAAATATAATCCTACAGATCATAAGGAAAGAAAAAGGAAAAATAATAAGAAATAATGGACATAGAGGGAGTATGAAGAAAACGAAAAAAATAAAATAAAAATAGAGAATTAAGGGTGTATCCATTCAGAAGCATGGAGTTTAGGTTGAAACTGAGAAAAACATACATGGGGAGAAAGCCCATTGGGAAAATTGTTGACCTGGTTGGGGGATGGGGAGTAAGTAGTAAAAACAAAACAAAAACCAGGAATATTAGATTATCTAAAATTTTAAGATATCGATGGATACAAGAAAAATAAAATATTTATGAACCAACTAATTAAATTACAATAAATATAAAATTAAAATAAAATGAGAGATCATACAATAAGAAAATACTTAAAAATTAAAAAACAATTAAATTAATTAATAAAAAGTTGAAAATAGATGGAAAAAAATGAAAAATAAAATAAATAAATAAACAAGATTGATAAAAAATATAATACAGAAGCTATTTTGACTTATTAGATTTAAAATGTGTCTATATGTCAAACAAATGCAGTTTTTATCCACTTTATGATTAACAGGATTCTGTTCCATGTGGATTTGGGTGGATTCGAAAATGATTCTTTTTCCATAGTAAGGAACCGTGGCAAGAATGGAGGTTTTTCAAAATCAAATGAATGGTTGAGGGTCAAGGTGTGTTCTGATAGTTTGGAGGTGGAAAGGTTCCGGGAAGTTTTAGATAGATAGATCGATAGAAAATTAAGTTTATTTTGGGAAGGAGTACCTTAAGAATAACATAAAGTTACAGAACAAACCAAATACATCTGGCCAAAAGTATTTTTATAAGAAAAGTTACATTAAATAAATATAAAATCTTCTGTAAATTAACAAAATATACTAAAACAAACTAATGGAACTATATATAAAATATTTAAACTATATAACATACAAATAAGAATGAAACAAAATAATCACTGCTTAGCTAAAAAAATAATAATAAAAGTAGATAAACAAGATAGGAAAAAAAAAGTAAATATTAAATAAATTCCTCTAATAGATGAGCACCAAGTAAAAATAAATAAAGAAGTAAAGATTTATGTATTTTATCTTAGTAAAAATTAAAACATTAATAACAGAAACACTGCAAAAATAAATAAATTAAGCAGCTTTAAGAGTATGGAAATTATTTACAACAGAAATGAAATGGCATGAAATATATATATAATGATGTAGAGATGGTTGACCATTGATATAATATGAGGAGTTGATCGGGGGGTGCGGTCAAATAAATACTAAATTAAACAAATAGTAATTATTTAATTTTTGCCGACGTATCGACCCACTTTGCGCATCTTCATCAGGGCGTAGGATGTAGCACTGCGGGAGTCAGTTGGAACACTGCTGCTGCTGTTGAAACACTGCAAGTGCTGCCTCCCACAGTGCTACATCCTATCAGATGAATTGCTAAATATTGTCACATCAGATAGATTAGTGAGCTATGTCAGTTAGCAAATCATACAGTTGAGCAGCATTGTAATTTTATTGTAGTTTTCTTTTTCTATTCAGTAGACTACTCATAGACGTTGTAAACTACAAAATAAACACCTTTAGATCAAACAAAATAAACATGTAAAATTGTTACATACGACCCTTCTCACAAACAGTAGCGATATGTCTAAGGTGTGTACTGCTCTGATTAGTGGTCTTGGTCTCAAAATCGGTCCTGGTCTTACACCTTGCAAGATCAAGACAAACACTGAGTGACTGTTGCAAGATCAAGACTGTTGATAAAATATAGATTTTTTAAATAAAAATTAAGGCAAAATATTTACTAATACTTGACTATTTCAGTTACTATAGATAAATAATTGGTATAACCAATATATATGCATTTAACTCATTCTAATTTTTCATTCAGACTTACTTCTCTCATAGGTTTCTCCTATCTCAAGAATTACAGTAATATCTCTATAATAATAAGCTAACGGGTAACTGCAAGACTGTTGCGAGACTCTTGCACATGAGCAAGAACAAGTCTGAGTTCGCAAGACCAATCTTTCGCATCTACCACGTATCAATCTTAGCAAGACCAGTCTGACTCGCAATTGGGCAACATGCTGATCAATAAAAAATGTGGCTCCGACCAACTCCATAATAAAAAACTAATAATTCAGTAATAAAAAAATCCATTTTTGATTAATACTATATAATTTAAGCTAAAAATGTCATTATATAAATAGTATATAGTAGTATACTGCCATGTGTCAGTAAAACATCTGTTAGTAGAGTGTCATGAGTTCAACAACATTTGGCAAAAATTGAAACAATCTATAGATATGAAGGAAATATTAAGAGACAACGAAGGTGGAGTCGCCACCCTATTCCGATACTTAATAGAAAACCAATTTTACACTAGAAAACTAGCCGCCAATGATCCTCTAGGGTAGAGGCGATTGCAAATAAAAAAAAGTAGGCAAAATAAGACCTGCAAAGTGGGTCGAAACGTCAGCAAAAATTAAATAGTTGCTATTTGTTTAATTTAGTATTTATTTGACAGCACCCTCCCCCCTCAACTCCTTCTCAAAAAATATATATAAAGTTCATAAGTATGCATATATATAAACAAGATCATGAGAAGGAGAAAAAAAATTTTTATATATATACAGGCAGAAAACATTGATTTTTTTTTTTAAACAAGGCACCGAAACTTAGCATGTGGTTAGCCATTTTCTGACTGTTTTGTTAATAGGGATTGGAATAGAAGGGATTGAAATGTTTATGTTAGGAAATACGGATTTGAGATATTTTTTACTGTGATGTTTAACAGTTTAAGTAGTGTTGAGAGGGTAATTATTGGAATGGAGTAATTATTTTTGACACACTGAATATTGGTTTGGTGGTATTGTGGATCAGATAAAGAGAGAGATCGGTGAATTAGGTTTTAGCAGTATTGATTTTTTGGTGGTGTGAGTGTTGAGAGTAAAAGTTATATAGTCTGCCTGAGTATGCGGGTTTAGTAATATTTTTTTCATTTTTAGCTACTTTCAAAACAGTTTACTTTATTAATTATAACTGAGGATACCTAGTTATAAGTCCATTGTAAAAATAATTAATTTCTAAGATTTTATCATTTCAGTAATTTTAATGAATTGCTAAATATTATAAATACATGATTCCATTTCCATGAATTAAAAAAAAACAATTCAAAAAGTACCAAGTTTTTTATTTATTAAAAATAATACATACATAAATAATGAATTCATTTCAAATATTCTCAATGAAAGAAAGCATATCAGTAACTCATAAATATCAAGGCACTATTTTAAGCTGAGTCCATTTACGAACATTGCTAACTATGAACAAAAATAATAAATAGGTTTTATATACACTTACGAAACTACCTCCACTACTCCATTTAGTATCATTTATAAACTGATCCTGCCATTCTGGCCATGGAGGATCAAACTCACTATCCATGTTTAAATAATGAACTTGAAATTATTTTTAAAAAATTGTTAAATATTTCAAATAATTAGAGACACAATATCAAATAATAAAATAAATATCTTACCATATGATTTTTCCAAATAAACTCAACAATTTTGTTGTGAAAAATATATTAATTTTAAACTTATTCTGAGGTACTAGGTATATTATTTAACTTAGATATCAATGCATTAGCAAAAGAATTGATATAAGATTCACTTATGTGCGAGAGAAGAGCATAGGGTGTGTCATACCAAATTTCATCAGAAAGATTATTGGTATCGTGTGCGTTGCCGACAATTCTAAAACCACTGGGCGATAGTTCAATACAATAATAACGATTTTCCAATGTCACAATGTTTAAATAAATTTCATGTTCATCAGACTTAAGTTTGGATGAAATGTGAATTGAATTAACCAAGTCCTGCACATCACGAACAACAGCTTTGGCTTCATCCTGCCAATTCAGAGGAGGAGAATCCATTCACTATATTAAAAAAAAAAAGTGTTTTAAATTATTATGAATAAATTTAATCAGCTTTATAATAATGAACTTTCTGTTCAAAATTATGAAAATGAAAACCTTCAGACAAAAAAATTAATAAATAAGTAAAAAAGATTAAACATTAATACAAATATTTCCCCATTACTAAAAAAAAATCATTTAGTACAATTATGTAATAATAATGATTGAACCAACAATACTTCTTTTCGATAGAAGTTAAAGTAACAAAATCAGCTGTTTTATTAAGTTCTATTGGACTTCCATAGACCTAGTTGCTAACGGCACCAATAGGTCTATTATATAGATAATGCTGTAAGAGGACCCTTAGCCTAGTACGGGAAATAAGATTTATCAGTGGAGATTAATTTCTTGAGATTGATCAGGATTTCAAGGATAAAGCATAACATAAACCTTAAATAATAGAAATGAGGAAATCAAAAAGAAAAAACAAGAACATAATCAAAGAAGAGATTAACAGTTGACTTCTCATGTATAAAGTCTAAAAAAAAATTTAATTAAATCACATAATATTATTGAAAAGTATAATTTAAAGACATTACTACAGATTGTTATTGGATGTCTTAGGTAATGGCACTGGTGGTATGAACTAGTCCAAGCAGATCTATTCCCCAATCTCCTAGCAGCTAACTAGATGTTGCTGCTGCACACTGATCAGAGTGGGAAGGTCAAGATTCATTTTCAGGGTTAACCACCAAAAATTAATATTAAATGGCTCAGGTGGGAATCGAACCAATAACATTCATAACCGGGCAGTCTAGGATCCATCTCCCAATGTGCTTTGCCATCACATTTTAAGTTAGAATACTAAATACAGGATATGGAAAACATCTCTTGAGTTAAAAATTTACAGTCAACAATGTGCAGTATATAGATTTGATGTTTTAGCTAGAATTCGGTCCTGCCATTTTCTGGTTGCATCTGCATTATTGGCCCTAGGTTATGCGAATTGATCAACCCTAAAAGAATATACAAATTAGTAGAAAGAATATACACACAATAAGGATTGTAACAATTCCTCAATGAGACAGTGGTGCATCTATGCTGGAAATATTAGTAAAATACAGAAAGAAAACAAAAAGGGATACCAAGTTGGCAGTCAACTTGTTGAGACAGTATACTCAAAAGGAGGGAAAGCTTCACACAATTGAAATCTTAAGTGACTGAAAATTGGTCATACAGGGATTGATAGAGGAGGCAGTAGACAAGAAATGAGAGAAGAGAGACTTAAAAAGAGAATTAGTAAGTTAAATGAAAGTGCCATATGTCAAACTTAAACAGTTTTAGCTAATTATTTAGATGAGGACCGCACGGATTAAACACTTTGATATTTTCAGTGTTTGTGTACACCATAATACAAAAAAAAAAAAAAAAAGACACTACTTCACAAGTGTCAATGATGATGAACGAACATGATTGGTGGACACAAGATCACACTGATCCTGGAATGCTAGCTGAGTGCTTCTGCCTTTTGACAGATTTGGTTCAGTTACATTTCCAATACAATTTCATTTTGGAATGACATTTGTAAAGCATTACTAAAAATAAAAAATAAAAGCATTGTAGTTCATATATCCAAGCAAACTATCCAAAATATAATATTGATTTATAGGAAATATTACAAATTATATTACTTCTGTTTTAAAGGAAAGAACTGTATTAAAGGATTATGATATAGGAATAAACTTAATATGTATAATTTTTGGACTAGAGCAACTTTCAAATTTACTAGAATAGATTAAAAAAAAATTAATATCTAAATCCAAGAAACATTTGAATGGAATTATACATTAAGAAACGTTAAAATAATAATAAAACATTATTCACCATAAATTAATTTTAAAATGTCAGTCTTAATTAATTTTTGATTAAAGAAAAGGTTTTCGGCCTAAAAAATGAAGACAACATGAAGAATATACCTTAAAATCATAAATTTAAACCTTCAATAAATAACCTTCACGACATGAACTACACATGTCAATAAACATTCCTCAACGCTATCTAATGAGGGGTTGAAACACTAGAACGAAAAAATAAATGAAAACTAAAGAAATTAGATAAAGCACTTATTATAAGAAAATAAATTACCGAAACTATAATATAAAATATTAAATCTGTCAAAATGACCTAGGCAAATAAAGAAAGTAAGTAATTGTTATAAACTTTAATTAAATAAATATTTTTAAAAACCTCAATTCTTCCAACACTAATGTGGATGGTAATTTTTATTTTCTATCAACTATATGTTAAGTTTTAAGTTAATACTTTTAACTAAAATTATGTTTTTTTAATATTTCTAGTTTTTTAATTATAATATTTAATAATAAGCTCATTTTATTATGGTAAGAAATATTACAATTACAAAACCTATAAAAATGAGCTTATTATTAAATATTTTAGCTTATATAATATATTAAATGTTATTACTCTTTATTTAAAAATTTTTATATAATAAATAAATTACAAAGATCATTGAGGTAAGAGGAAGACTGTACTAGTAAGTTGATTTCAAATATTGTTTTGTTTAAATGACATTATTTTATAAATATTTATACAAAATATTTGAAATGTAGTAAAAATATTCAAGTTTAATCAAGATGAAAAAATCATTTACCTCCTTAAAAAAAATTGGAGTCACAGCATTAACTTTTCTATAGAATTTTACAATTATATTTAAAGCAGTAATAAAGAGTAAGAAAAATAAAATACATGCATCTAAATTCAGAACAGTATACTGATCTTTTTACATGAAAATGAAAATGCTTAGTTATAAATTTAAACTATAATTTAAAATTTATAACTAAAAAGTTTGATACATATTATCAACACTATTATTAATCTATATCATTAAGAAAAAATATATAAATATACTAAAGGTTTATACTAAAATTAATAAAACAACAATAATTATTCAAGAGACACTAACAAAAAAGGAATTTTATAAAAATCATAACTAAATGAAATCCCTCTTTGCTATTGAAATCTTATTCAATGAAGTAAAGATACAATAACTAGCCAATATTAATCATTGATAATTTTTAAAAGATAAGATAATAGCTAGGGTCAAGTAGGAAAAATAATTGAACAGAATAAACAGTTTGATGTATGTTGTCAACACTTTTTGTTGATTTGTGTTGTTGGTGTGAATTTTACAACCATGAATTTAGGATTCATTGGTGCTGGCAAATTGGCACATGCTCTTGCTAAGGGCTTTATAGCAGCAGGTAATATATGTTATCATTTAAAATTAATATTTTCAGCTAATGTATGATAAAAGTATTGTATGTACTATAGTTATATATTTCAAAAAATGTATGATGAAACTATGTGTCAGATTGCAATTGGTGCTCATAAGGATACTATCCTTCAAAGGATTCTTTCCTTTATCTAGTGTATCCTTTGTTTTGACCCAATTTTAGTAAGATGAATTTCAGGTTTGACAAAAGGTAATCTATTGACAGTTAGTTGTGCACCAGAAGATACTTTGTCTGCAGAAACATTTAAGGTAATGTTAATAATACATAAAATATTTAAGATTTAAGGATAATTTAGTGAGGATACACATATTTGAATCTAATAGTATTTAAATTTTCTTTTTTAAATCAGTAAATTGAAAATTATATCATTTACCCTCTTAAAACATTTTATTTAGATGCCCATTCATATCTTATTAGATAAAATAGAATAATAATACACCAAGAAAAGTATTTTTAGTCAAACCATTAAAAATATTTGATGAAAATAAATGCAAAAAAAAAAAAAAAAATGATACTGAGTTCAATCAGTTAGAGACATAATCTCAGTTAGATTAATTAAATCACTGCAAAATTATCTCTTATTGTTTTATTCTTAGTTCTAATTCTTTGTAAATGATAAATTTAATAAAAAATAAAGAAATAAAACATATCATATGTTTCTAGAATACTGTGGTTACAAATCATTCATTTATTTAATTACCTTTAGTAAGTTATTGAATTACGAATGAATCAGTTAGAAAACTACATAAAACAGTTGAATCTCTTAATATTCAACTTTAATGTATAAAAAATCTCCATGTATTATTTTTTTTTTTTTCAAGAACTAATAATTGTTCAGAATAAACTTTCTCTATTTAAGTTTTTTAAGTGTGTTGTGCTAATATTGAAATTTAAATTTAAACATTTATATAAATTTGTAATTTGATGAATGAAAATAATAGACCCTATACCAAACATATTTTTAAAATACAAAATCTGCAGTTTAATACAAAGTTTGTAGACTTTTTAAACTAAAATTTGTAGGAATATATATGTCAGATTGATTTCTAATCTTACTTTAAACCTAAAACTATTTCAACTAAAAAAAAAAAACATAAATCACTTTAAGTAATGTGAGCTGCCAACATCTATGTGCGTATTAAGTAAATTTTAAGTACAAACAAAAACAAACCAAAAAAAACAAAAACAAAAAGAAGTACAAAGAAAGTATATAATTTTCTATAACTAAACTTTTTTTTTTGTTACTTTAATAATAAACTGCTTCTTATAGGTTTTCATACTATGAATGAAATCATTAATGATCTAAAATTTCCATTTCATTTAGTTCAGACAGAGTAAATGGAAAGATATAGAAACAAACAAATTATCAAAGAGGAGGTATATATCCAGCTCACCTTTGATATAAATTTTACTAAATCAAATAGTTTTCAAGAACCTTTCAAGTTTGATAAATATAGGATTGACTAAATATACTTTAGTAATTAAGTAATTTGTATGCTTAAATAATTCTTTGTTTTATAAAATGTTTATTAAATCTAGCAACTAGGAGCAACCATAAATTATGATAATAAAGAAATCATAAAAAAAAGTGAAGTAACTATCATAGCAGTGAAGCCAGATGTGATACCGCAAGTTCTAACAGATATTAAAGATGTTGTCACGAAAAAAAACTTACTATTGTCAGTTGCTATGGGTGTGACAATAAAACAGTTGGAACAGGTATTAATTATAATTTTTCTTCTTATTTATCATTCAATGAAAATTATTATATATCACAAAATCTAGGGGCTTCCAGGTAACAGCAGAGTTATAAGAGTGATGCCTAACACTCCTGCTTTGGTTAGAGAAGGAGCGACAGTTTATGTCAGTGGTACGCATGCTACAGAGCAAGATTGCGACTTAACTAAGCAACTGTTCGGTTCGGTAGGTATTTGTGAAAGGGTTAATGAATACATACTGGATCCAGTTACGGCTTTGAGTGGATCTGGACCAGCATTTGTAAGTACATTTAAAAACTTCAACTTACCTAAAGAATTAAGTTTACTGTGAGAAATTAGACATTTTTATAAATTTTGACAACACAAGTAAATAAAATAAGCAAAAATTAAATTAAAAAATATTTAATTACTTCTCATAATTATTTTGATACTAATCTATTTAATATAAAGTTTGTGTATTTGTACACGTTGGTCTGTTATCGTTTAGAAGACTATTGTAGTTTATGAATACCCGTGTAAACGAGTTCAGTACAGAAAATTTTTAATAAATATGAAATTATTGAAATGTGAAATTTCAGGAAGAAAGATCACACTCTTCAAGACGGAAACTCTAAATAAATAACATCCATTTAAGTAAGGGTTAGTCTGATAGGTGTGATCTTTCTTCTTGAATTTTTTTTCCTCTCCAAGACTTCCATTATATTATCCAAGACTTATAGTTATACTGTAGATTTTATTATATTATCAACAGTATTGAAGTCAATTTTTTATGTATTTTTTATATAAATACTAAATCATATAGGTATTCATATCTATCAGCACTTGGAGGAAAGTTCTATGTTTTTGAATGACTGGGTATTTTGTCCAGTAGTTATCATATTTGCTTCATTTCTGGATAATATTTAATGAGTTCTGGAGTTGCATTTAGAACATTTATCTTTTTTACTAACTTTAATTATCTCGTAACATGGTTTATCTCGTCATTCACCAATATAGTGTTGTTTTTTTTTGCGCACCTAACATCCTGTAAAATTAAAGATAGTTTTGCATTTATTGCTCTTCTTGAACCCTATTTTCCTATCATATCAGATCATTCTTTCTTATTGCAGATCAACAAGGCTTAGAACTGTGTATTAAATTGTTATTAGTTGAATGATGAACTTCTCTATTATGTTATTTATTAGATATGATGAAATACATTGTCAATAGATGTTTTTAAGTGAGTTGTATGATAAACTAATTTCCCATTTTAATATATTTTAACATCCTTCGAAAAAAGAGTAAATAGAATATATTAGACATCATTTAAATACATTTATGTTACTGTTTTTTTTTTATTGAAATGGATTGGAATAAATAAATTTAGTTTTATATTATTTCCAGCTATTAGAGCAATCCTTAAGATGGTGCCTTCCAAAATAATTTTCAATTATAATAGGCTAATAGAAAATGATTGTGTAATGTAGTTGGTAGCTAAAAACATCACATAGCTTTACCAGTACAATTATTAATAGTTAGACTGGTACAGTAGCTTTAATATTAAATAATACTAGTTGGCTCGTGTGAATAATTTGCAGAAAATTTTGTTTAGTGAAGAAATAGCAAAACAATATGGAAATAAGTAGATCCTATGTATTATGTGAGAAAGGGATTAATATTTTTTCCTTGGTCGATTACAATATTCCATTTAAGATAATAGACCAAAATATTTGTACAAATTGGTTTGCTAGGACCTATTTTTAAACACTGACTGGAAAGACAATAAAAGTAATAAAGACAAAATAAAGCCCTGATCATGGGATTTTCTAAATTGTTAAAAAAAAAATAAAATGCAAGAACAAACGAATACATTTAAGAAATAATAAAGTTAATACATCAGCCAGGAAAAAAAGTGTGGTAGACTATTTTACTCATAAATGCAATATTTTTAAAGAGGAAGAAATTATTAAATGTACCAAAACTAAAGGACTCTGTCTTTGTTAATAATTGTCCGAGTTTTACGATTTTTTTTTTGTTTAGCAGATAATTTACTAATCTTTCTAATTATCATAGGTACAATATGAAATGTATACTGGATGGAAATGGAAAAAAAATGCATACTTTTTGATTTATTCGCGAATAAAGTTTCTTTATCTTCATAACATTTTTACCAGAAATTTCGAGGGGATATGACTACTTTTCGCATGTGAAGCGATTCAATGGATGTTCATTGGATTTAATGAAGAATTTACGAAGTTATGGCGTACCAACAAAAAAACACGTTTTAGAAATAATATATAGGATTGATTAATAGTTAATATTAATATCAACTATTAATTGAAATAATGAAGGTCATAACTTAAAAATATTTCAATATCATATTTCTCCCTCAAAACAATAGACTTTAGAGTCCATTTTAAATATTTTTCATGATCCCAAGAAGAGGTGATGATTTAAGGGATGTGTGATATACATATTTTTCCTACTAAATTTGGGTGTTTCCAGCAGTATCCATCTAATAATACATAGATGGATCAAATGAGCTGAAATTTGATATCTACAGTTGTTTTCTAAGTAGAAATTTCTTTAAAAGAAGCTAGTCTGATTAATAAGGTTCAGTCAAATTTTAGGATAATTGAACTGTTACTACTAGAGTAAATCAACCAAAATTTAATTCTTGTTATTATAATTCTAAATAATTTATTCTAGATTTACACAGTTATTGAAGCGCTATCAGATGGTGCAGTTCGAATGGGAATGGCAAGGGACTTGGCTTATAAATTGGCTGCTCAGACTGTAGTTGGTGCCGGTAAAATGGTTCTTAATACTCAGACACACCCTGGAGTTCTCAAAGACAACGTAACATCTCCTGCAGGTATATGTTCATTATATTGTAGCAAAGTCTTCTATCGTTCTAGGTATAGAGGTACATACTTATTTTTAATGTATAACGTAACCTCGATTATCTACGGTAATGGCAAAGAAAATGGTGCGTGGATAATAAAAAAACACAGATAATAATAAATTTATATTTATAAAAAAAAAATATGTGTGTATAAATATACATATAAAAAATAATAAAACAAAATAAACGTACATTTATGATGTGAATACATAAATGTAATAACAAATATTCAGATAGTAAAATCTTATATTTTTACTAGAAGTAGATTAATCCAATATATTAGTTTGTTTATTCATTTTATTTCTGGCCTGTTATCTCATTTCACATAATTTTAATACTTTGAAACAATCACAATTCATTTATTCAAAATAATTTAGGAGAGTTTTGATACATCCTAGTACTCTTAAATGAATATATTTTTTTTTGTCAAATTTTAAAAATTAAACATTAGATTTCTTTTCAAAAGTTAATACTTCGGAAGTTCTTAATTACTTCTTTAAAACGATGACAATTCATGTTTATTCTTTCATCCTGCTGGTATATTTAAATTTTATTTTAATATTCCTATACAATTCTGAAAAATAAATAGAACAGAAAAAAATATTAGAGAAATTCCTGGTTAATCAAGAGCCTGATATAATTGAGGTTTATAATTACTTACTATTATAATCATAGAAAGATGATTGTTTTTAGAAGGAATAAAAATTATAGATGGAATAGCTATATTTCTTGAGTGTGATAAATGAAGATAAGAGTGGATAAAATTTAAAGTTTAAAAACAATGAAGATGTGTAGTTTTTAAAGAAGTGAACAATCCAATCCACAGGATTTACAACGGCTTCAGACATTTTTATCCTCAAAGTTCATATCTTAACAAATGACAGATATTTGAAAAAATAAAGTAAGAAATAATGTTTTTTTTTACACAACAAATTTCACATAGTTTTGCATAATACTTTCCCAAACATACATTAATTAACTCCCATACTCTCATGCTTTTTTGCTTTCGGACATATTTATCTTCAAAGTTCATTCATAGTGCGAATACAATTTATTTTACTTGATTCATATTATCTTGGAGATGATAAAAGACAAAAAAAATTAAAATTTTATTAGCCAATAATAACAATGAAAACATTTTAATGTTCACATTTGTAAATATAGGTTCTACATGTGAAGGACTGCATCATCTTGAAGAAAATGGTGTTCGATCAGCATTTATTAAAGCAATTGAAGGAGCAACCAAAAAATGTAGAGAAACCGCAAAAAAACAATAAGTAATTTTTAAATAGTAAACTAACCTATGTATAAACGAAAATTCTATAAAAAATTGAATGACAGTTGGTTATATTAAAATATGTGATTTAATCTGATATATATATAAATTTATCTATTAAAAAATAACCAATAAAAATTTTTAAAATGCAAGATGTTTACTTTTCCCTTATTTGTAAGTTAATAGCACTTAAAACAAATTTTGTATTTTTAAAAATAAATTTGGAATGGAATACTTTTTTCAATAAATTTGTTGTGAAATAATAATCGAATATATACCATTTTATTTTTTCTCAGTGTTTTGTTTAACTAAAGTCACTATGTGATCGTGGTTCAGTTTTATTTATTGTTACGTATCTATTAGGTATTTTAATTATTTGTCAGAAACAGAATACACATTTCGAATTGCAAATAACAAAAAATACATAATCAAATTGCTATTTTTGTATTTTTTTTAAAGAATCAGAAACTTCAAATTTGTTTATCTAAAATTCATTAAAATGTTACTTAATGACTTTTTGCAATAAACCGAAGAACTATTTCATTACTTATGCTTCTTTCTTGATTATGTTATTATTTTGGTTGTCTTTTTTAGATTTAGGTTGTATGGACAGATTATTAAACAATAAAAAGAAAAATGATATAAATATAACATTTTATTTCTCCTATTTGATAACTTAGACAACAAAATCATCTGTAACATGGTTTATTACTTACTTAATAATAGTGATTACACAGTAAGTATTTTAAAACAGAAAAAGACAATAAACTATTTCAGGTTAAAACTGCAATTTCAACAGTACACATTCTATCAATTGTAAATGGATACAATAAAAAAAAATAATAATAAATAAATATAATAATGATTTTTCAGATATTTGAATAGTTTAAATGTAATTCAAATATGGGACGGACATGCACACACATACACATACACTCACTCATTCATACATTCATCCACATATTTCCAATTCCTACTTAAACAATATTTACCAAACAAAAATTAGGAAACAAAACATTATTTCATTATTAGTCTTTAAATTTTATATTTTTATAAACAATATCTTCAATGCATATAAATAATTTTTAAAAAATCACTAGATACAAAAAAATTTTGAAAATCGAAAATGCTTTACAAACAATAACTGGCATAGGAAACTTGACAAAGGATATCTAATGCTAATGTTACAAATTTCATAGCTATCTTCCTCGACGACCAAATAAGAGTCTGACAGGCATAACTTATTATCACAATAAAAAATTCCTTCCCAGTTTATCGCAGGGGCATTGTCTTATTCTTTAAATTATTTCCCCCGAAATGCTTTATCTATCTTGAAAGTAGTATTATTTTTCAAAACTACTTAAATCTACAGAAAATTGACTAATGAAAAGCGCACAGTCATAAAGTATTCTACTATAATTATCACAATTTTCAAAACTACATAGTTAAATAGGGTTTAACACACAGAGTTTTATTAAGGGTATATTATCATCAGACTTTTACTAAATGAGTAGCAACTCATTAGGCCCGAATACAAAGAAATCGCTTAAATTTAAAAAATTATAATTCAATAAGCATCAATTAAAAATATAAAGTTTTAATATAATAAAATATAAAAGTATAAATCATAAACGATTGCACAAATTATTTTAAGTAAATTCCAAGACCAAAAAGTTATTTTACAACTTAAGGGAGAGGTCAAGCAAATCCAAGTTTCTAAGTTGTACATGTAATTATCGCCATTTCATACAGTAAACTATATTTATTGCTAGATTGAAGAACTTTCAAAGTATAAAATATTTTTTTTAAATATATATTTCAACATGTTTTTCTTTTCTTTTTTTTTTTATCACATGCACGGTAAGTATATAAATCCTTTTTTCTTTATCCTTTATCTACATATAGATATATTTTCCTTTTTTTTTTCTTTTTGGTTTTTATAGACGAAATCATTGGATTTATGAATACTTTGAGCCATAGCAATAAAATTTAGTCTTACTAAATTTGTAAAGAATGAATAAAGATATATTATCTCTCAAATACAAATGAATCATTAACTTTTATCGCAGAAAGAGAAAAAAAAAACTTAGTTTAAATTAATTACACTAAGACAACAAATAAACTGGCCACCATTACCCGAAACCTATAAAACTCTTCTAATATAGATTCAACTTAAAACACAATCTCTATTCAGTATTTGGAATAGAAAAAGATAATAAAATATTTATTCATTTTTGGAAAAAAGACAAGAATTCATTTGCACTTCCTTTTAGTTTATTTGACTTTGACATAAGCTTAACAATTAAAAAAAAATAAGATGGGGATTGCCTATCGTAATTAGACAATCTTAGCCCAAATTCATCAAGGTATAAAATTTTGACTATAATATAGCTGTAAGTTTAAATCTTTTTAATCAATACACTGTAAGACCCTCATTTTATTACATTATATAACAAAATCTTTCAGATTTTAGCAATTGATAAATGAATTTTTTTTCAAAAATATGCGTATCAAAAATTTGATTTATAAAACACGCAATAAGATTAACTGCTCTATTTAAAATTATAATGTTCTATTTCATTTTTGCAAGGGACTTTAAACAGATTAATTTAAATAATTGCATACACAGTGTGCAAAATATACCTTTACATATATAAATATATTTATATTACATTAATACTTAATTGTCTTAATTTAAATAGCTCTCTTTACTTTTGATAGGATTTTCATAAAATATCAGGATATATGTATTTTTTTTATAAGATTATCAAATAATCTTGAAACAGAAAATAGCATAAAAATAAATAATTTAAAAAACACAAAACATTATCAAGATTAATAACTTAAAAAAAAATTCTAGATATACAAGTTTTAAAAACAATAAGAAATATCCAGAAAATAATTTAAAATATAATGTGGAATGTAATCTTTCAAAAATAAGTGAAAAAAAAATTCATATTGTATGATTAAAATACATAAAAAATACGTCAGAGAAATAATGTGATATGATTATTAAATTTAAACCTCTGTGAATAGTTATAACACACAAAGGAAGTAAATTCGTTCGATATAATCAAAGCTATAACCAAGTGGTCAATTTATCTACTACTATCTTAGCTATGTACAGATTTACAATAATCACAATAAAGGCTCAACAAATAACAATTTAAAATGCCTTAAGGCAGAGTGGAATAGGATTACAAAGAAATGAAACACACATATAAAAAAAAATGGAACTTACGCGCGCGCACACTCATACTGGATCTGTTTTTTAAGGACAAGCCAAAAGTACATAGCAGTTAATTTTTTTTTTTCAATTGTGTCATGTAATAAGATTTTAAACAAGCATACATCAAATGAATTAGTGCTAGAAATAGTATCACATAAATTGGGCCAGATGCATACGTTATTATGCTTCAGTATTTAGACATCATATGGTTAGTATGTATATGAATATGTGTATATAAGACTGTATATATATATACATATATTAAATATGTGATATATATACACATATATATATTGCACAGGTCAAAGGGCACTTGAGCGAGGAAGAGAGAGCCTCCTTTTGAGATCAACAGAAAATCAAGCCGAATGCTTATCCTCAAGACTGCTTTATATTCATCCTATAATGAGAAAATTGTTTTATTATAAAATAGGAATTATGCCTGTTTAAATGTAATACAATCAAAAACATTATATAAACATTTAGCATAATTAATTTCAAACAATACACATTTAATATAAATGTATAATAAAGTTAAATCTATTAAAAATGACAATAGGTTTTTGTGGGTATTTAATCAATCAATCTTAAAAATTGGTCAAGCCGTTTGCTATAAAATTTGTTATATATGCTTTTAGCGAATAGATTAAATTTTACACAATAATTTGTACCATTATAATTAGAAATCAGTCCGGCTGTTTGGTCTAAAAATATTTATATATAACTTATTTTTATATTTTCATTAAAGAAGATTTCTTGGATATCAGGATCATTTAATAGGTTTTTTTTTCAACCTAGCATGTGTATTTCAAATTACCATTACAATTGACTTTGTTTTTAGTCCAGTTATAGTTTAAGTTTTCAAATGTTAGAACTAGATTTATTTTTATTTTTTCATACAAGTATTCAATCATAGATAGGCATAGATTAACATTAGCACTTAGATTTATCATGTGACATCCATAGCTATTTATAGTTGACATTTTTTTTCTTAATCAGGGAGAGAGTTTATACAATTTTTACTTTCCATTACCTATACATGTAATACTATGATAAATGATAAATGATAATAGTAAGGGAAAGTATTGAAATCGCGAATATTTTCTAATCCGATTTTTCATCAGAAATATATATTTTGAGGGCCCTAAGTCCAAATAATCAAGTCTAACAGTCTAGCACAAAAATGAAAAATCGTATAAAAGTGAAATTGCATATTTAAGGTTTGTGCAAGCCTGGAGTGTAACAACATTTTTTCCAAAATCAGCAACCGAAATTAGCGCTTTATATCATCGACTTAACACATTTTTGTGATTTTCTTGAAAACAGCTTTAACGATTTTTAAGTGTAAAATTAAGCAGATTTTAATTTAATGTAGGTCTTATTCTCATTTTTGTTTCCTTTGCAACTTATCTTCCTCCATCCTCTATATATGGCCAAGCCATCTGAGGCAGTGAGTGCCTTTTGATAGTAACTACAATATTGCCAATATTATGGAGCTCATATAACTCATATTTTTTTCTTATTTGCCACTGATCATTTATTCTTTTGTTACTACATATTTTTTCTTAGGAGGATTTTTGGCTAAATAATGCTTTTATACAGAGTTTATATCACAAGATGAAATATAAGGCAGCGCTGGTTGAAATAAGATATAAAGTGAAAATATTACATTTATGTATTCAGTAAATTCTAAATTGTAATAATATTCTTATATTTATTCAATTGACTTACCTTGGGAAAATATTCTGAACCGGGATGTTAATTGTGTCGATAGTTCTGTTAATTCATGCCACTGCTTCATGACGATTACAAATGCGACTACCAGAATTGCAGTAGTAAGTATATGTAACCTAAGAGATAACGATCATAATTAATAACAAATTGAGAAATTAGAAAATAATAATAAAATAATTAAAACAATGTTTAACAGAGACGATAATGGAAAAAAGAAATATTTATTTAGGAACAGAGGTACCTGCCAACCTCCAGCAGAAGGAAGGTGTAACTTACCACTTTCACAGGAAGATGAGTGGGTGCAAATTTGAACTTGGAAATTTGGAGGGCAGCCCCATCTATGCCCCCCTTCCATCCAAAACAGCTGTGACCAGTGTAGTAGTAACCTACTAGTCCTAGGTACAGTCACCTTTTTATCAAATTATTATTTTTATTCTACCTAAAACTTCGTGGATGGCTTTATCTCATCGTAACTAACAAATAATTTATTTAAGAAAGTTCTCGGAATTGGGGAATTTTCTCATTAAATTAATTAATTTAATTAGGTACTAAAAGAGGGAGCGAGGTAGTTCAGGTTTGAATATAGGCTCATGGCAGAAAAATTATTTATTCTGTTTCATTGCCTGTGGAGCAACCCTGGGGTAGTGAGGCCCTCCTGGGGCACACCCAGCCTCTACAAAGTGGGTACCCTTATTGATTAAGAATAATTGATTAGGGAGGAAAACCTGGCGATTGAGTGTGATACTGGCCCGATCTCCTCTCTGAACAACAATGTAACAGTACTGAACCCAAGATCCTTCATAGATTGTACAGGTTTTTTTTTTTTTTTTTTTTTTTTTTTTTTTAATTAGGTACTAAAAGTTCATTCAAACTCAAAAGGGGTACTTTGCTTTCCACTTGAACCGTAAGATGATTTGATCAAAAATTGAAAAAAAAAAAAAAAAAAGATGGCCTACTAAAACGGCCTAATATTCTTGTAGACCACTTTTTTGCTCAATTTTATAATTAAATTGTCATACGATTCAAGTGGAATACAAATGGGTATTCATGAATTTTTAGCACTTCATTAAATTAATTATAAAATGCCTAATTTCTGAGAATTTTCATAAATAAAAAAGTTGTAGATAACGATAAGATGAAGCCATTCACAAAGTTTTAGACGAATGTTAATTATAATTAACAATGTTTACTCCTGGTTGGACATAAGACATCTACAAGTGCATTCCATTCTGCTATTTTTGTAGCAATAATTTTGCTTCTTACCAAGTCTTGTCAGCCAGGTTTATAGGTCATGATGTACTGTTCTGTGCCATGTCTCTCTTCTTGTTCCTTGGGGATTCCATTGAAGAGCTCATTTTTTTATGGCACTATGTGCTTTCCGTTAAGTGTGGATGGGAAGTTGTTCAGTGATATTCTACTGATCAATGAGATGGATGTAAATGGTTTGATAAAAAGGAGTCCGTATTTGAACTATATTTCTATGCAACATTCTATTGGTGCCAGTATCCATACAGCTGGCCACTTGAAGGTTTTTAAATGAAGAAATTCAAATTTATGGAGTATTTAAGCAGTATCATAAGCATATTCTAATCTAAATTCTGAAGTAGATGAGAAATACACACTGTGGGAAAGCACTCAAAAGAGAGTATTACTGTTGGTATAATACTATACAAAAAAGTTTAGAGATTATTTTATTTAAATTACCTAGTTCGTAAAAATGGCATTATAATTCCTGCAGCTGTAGCAACCACTAGCAGAATAACCTGAAGTACTGTAAGAACAACGTTGATTAATTTCACTAAAAATGCTCTGGCGTAGGAATTGTCGATTCCCTCAAGTGTAAGGTACTGTTGATGCTGAGCTTGCTGATGTTCCATTTTGGAAATCTAGAAGGAAAGGACAACGTAATTAAACTTCATTAATTTTAGAAAAAAATACTTAAACCTGATAAAAAATATATTACCTTTGTCTGGCAAGATTCTAACATGTCATGGATATCTCTCAACCTCTCCTCGCTCTGGTATTGAACTTTTTCCTCCATATCAGAAATGGCCGTTTTTAAGTTTTCGACTTCATTCTGATGCAGTTCCGTCAGGTCATTGACTTGTTCTTCAAGCCTTTCACACCTAAATCTTTCTTCAGTCAATGCTTGAGTGAGGTCGTTCACTTCTTTTTCCATCATTTTCTATTAAAAATATTTGTTTAGAGCACAAATTAATGTTATATTATAACTACTATCTTTCACCTGACAAAAAAAAAAGTAAGTAAGTTTTTAACTATTTAAATAACCAACCTTTATAGATTCGAGCTGTTCTCTCATCCTTTCAGATTCATGTTTTCTGACACGTAGTTCGGCGTATAACATTTCGACGTTCGGTATGTTGGCGACATTTTGAGGATGAG
The DNA here is from genome assembly GCA_928085145.1 of Nezara viridula. Lineage (NCBI taxonomy): Eukaryota > Metazoa > Arthropoda > Insecta > Hemiptera > Pentatomidae > Nezara > Nezara viridula. The sequence continues at coordinate 124,891,497 of OV725082.1, forward strand.
TTGTAGAAGATGGTGGAGATGTTGTTTGGGCACCTCCAGGCATACTTTCACTAGTAACGGAACTGCACTCGGACCCTTCCTGCATTGTATAAGAATACATTAATTTCAAAATAATCAGCATCTTATATTATTGGTTTAATAATAAAGACTCAACAAACATGCAAACCCAACCCCACAAGATCAACCTTAACATAATATTACCAATATCACTTCGGTCTACTTCTCAGATGCTTACCATTCGGCACAGAGCTTATTTATAAATTTGTTTGCTACTAATTCCAACAATTTTACACCCTACTTAATTTGTCGCAAAGCTATCAGCTCATATTATATAAATTAGATAAAGCTCACATAAAGATGCATCAGATAGCTGTCCCAAAAATCTCCAATTGAATCATCTTTCCCCTTGGTCCAAATATTTTGTGTAGTACTTTATTTTCAAAACTATAACATCATTGTTCATCCCTTAATGCCAGGAGTCTCCAAATTATGGCCTATGAAAGCTTCATTGATTACAGTTACAAAATATGAAGTTTAGTAAATCACTCAAATACATGGTTACTATATTTATTGCATGATTTATGTCTAACTTCACAAGTGAAGAGTCATTCATAGAACAATTTTTTTTTATTTTTACCAAATCATGGCCCCTTGGATATAGTGGATTTCTCAATGTTAGCCTGTGGATGAAAAGGTTTGGAGATTCCTCCCTAAATGCAAGTAGATCTTTAAAAAACATAGGGAGTATAATAGTGTTATGAATTTTAGGTTTCGGGAAAGAAACCGTGAGCTAAGTAATTGTACAGATTCTACTTAAGTATTCTTAGATATAAAAACCAGCAATTACAATCATTTCTTTACATGTTCAAAAATTTTCCCTTTTACATTTGTATCACCAATATTGCCCCCAGGTTGCAGGAACTAGATGTTTCTATGCTCTGCAAAAGGCGCTCCGATACAAAAGTCTGTCCAGGAAAGTAAAACTAGTAATATATAAAACGGTGATTAGACAGGTCGTTTTGTATGGCAGTGAGACGTGGACTATGACCAAGGAAAACAGGAGAACATTGCTGGTCTGGGAGAGAACTAAGGAAGATCTTTGGAGCTGTCAGAGAGTAGCATAGATGAAGAATAAGAAGTAACGTAGAGTTAATGGAGTTATATGGTGAACCAGGCATCCTTAGTGTTATTAAGAAGGGCAGACTCAGATGGCTGGGTCATGTTGAAAGAATAGATCTCAGTAGATTTCCAAAAATGATGCTGAATGATATTCCAGGAGGAAAAAGACAAAGAGGTAGACCCAGGCACCGATGGTTGGATGATTTGGAAGAAGACTTGAGGACGCAGGGGATCAGACATTGGAGGAATCTTGCTGTGGACCATGAGGAGTGATAGCAGAGACCCAGGTAGCGCCCATTGAAGAAGAAGTTACTTTGTAAACAATTAAAACAACCAAATTAATGACATGCCCAAGCACAGACATTATTCATTCATATTAAAACACTTATCAGTCCTTATCACTTCTCTAAAGACATATTCTAATACTAAATTTAATAAGACAGGCGAAAGGAAATAACCTTCATTTATAACCAACAAACCTCAAACTTCTTGTAAAAATAATTATTGATTCCAACTTTAATAAATGTTTTGATCATGCACATCCTTACCACTTTTACTACCTTTCTTGGTATCCTCTGCTCAATCAGAATATTATATAACTTCTGACGGTCAATGAAATCATAAGCCTTGTTAGTATTTCCTTTCTTTTAAACAAAAAAAATAAAATAAATAAAAACAATAAATTGATTTCAATAATTTCACTTATAGTTACCTCTGATGTGAATTTGAGACCAGAGTTAAGACTACAACCACCAGGAAGCGTTGCACTTCCATGATGTGTCTTCTCTTCTTCTAACGAATCAGATTCACCATTTCCTAAAGAAATTTTTTATAAAATAATGACTAATATTTAAGTACTTTTTATTCCATTTCCTATAATTTCATTAAATTCTATTAATATTTTTTTTCATAAATAAATATAAACTTAACCTCCCTTCTAAATGTTGAATGGGTAAAATAAAATTACTCTTACGTGACAAAGAATTAATATTGTCAGCACTTCCAAATTTATTCCGAATCAAATGAGCAAACTCACGTGGTTTTGACATCACTGATCTGCAAAACAAAATTATAAATTACAATATGTCATAAATAGGAACCATTTTTAGAAGTAAAGTTAAAAAAAAAAATTACCTAAATTATATAAATCATTAAATCCTTTTTTTATATATTAGCATGGTGAACCCTTTAATGGGTATTATAACAATTAACAGTTTTTTTTTTAATTTAAGAAAGTGGCAGTATAGTTTAATATTAGAGATACCCCAAATGAATCATATAGAATATAATTATTAAATAACACTAAACTCATAAAATAAATAAATAATAATAATAAATTAAATAAAACAAAAAAATAAACACAATTGCAGTGGTAGAATAAATAAAATAAAATAATAATAAGAGGAACTAGAATAAAATAGAAAAAAAAAAAAGAAGAGATAAAAATAATAAATAAATTTTATCTGAATTATTGAAGGAATTGAGTCGACTACACAACATTCAGATAATCAAAAGATATTTAGGACGCAGTCAGTTTTTTAAGATTTTTATTTGTCTACCTTATACTTGGGTTGAGACAAATAAACAAATAAAAACTGACTGCATCCTGAATATCTATATCCATAATAAATTGTATCTATTTTAATCATAGACTTAATCCCTACTTTAATTTCAATTTATTCATAATTTTGATATACGATCTGTTCAGCAGTGAATACTAAAATGCAGAAAAGTTCCATATATGCAGATTGCGCATTGGTTGCACTTCAAACTCAGAGTAAAAATTAATTTAAATTTACTGAAAATTACACAAAATCTAAGTAATGGCAGTAAGTGCCATGCCAGTAATGTTCGGAATCGACCAAGCAATACAGTATAAATTAATTTTTTTGAATAAAACCTAAAATAGTATTAACCTAACCACCATTCCAGATGATAAATACCTTCCACATTCCAATGCCATTATTTTGTTAACAGTTAATATTTTGTTATTACATTATATATTAATATTAATTGTTAAATAGAGTTCAATGAAATTTATACTAGGGAATTTCTATATTATTCTCTTCAAAGTTTCCAAAATTTCCTCAAAGTTTGGGTGAAATGGAACAAGCTGTTTTCAAACTATAAGCATGTCAAATAATATATTTCTTGATCTGAAAGCAGAAGTAATTTTTTAAAAGTAAAGGATAGAAATTGTTACATACTTGATTATCTGTTTACTAGTCCCTAATTTCTTTCCAAATTTCAGTCAAATTAAACGTGTGGTTTTAGAGATATAGACCTATCAAGGAAAACACGTTTGCGAGTATATAATGGAAAGTAGTTGATGGAATTCAATAAAATTCATATTACATTATTTTTGTAGCAATCCGTACCGAAAACCTATCTTTTGTCTAACTTTGAGACAAATCGAATGAGCCACTTCTGCGCAAGCGGAAGTGCTGGATGGAATTTGAAAAAATTGATATGGAACCATCTAGACACCAACCCGCACAATCCCTGAAATAGGATCAATGATAGTAGATGATATGTCCGCCACATTGACAAACCGCTAGACAAACAACGAACCAAATTTGATCCTTGATATCTGAAACGTAAAACATTTTAGATATTCACTATCTTCGGTGGTGAGGAAGAAAATAAAAATTGAATATGCATATTAAACAAAATACGTCTGACTATTTAAATGAATAAATAAAATAAAAACAGTTGAACATACAAATTTTTGCCATTTCAGCATGTACCAAATACATAAGAATGCTTGATAAAATATGAAAATTATTTTTTTCAAATATTTAAGAAAGATTTTCAAGGGAGTGGGGTAAGCTCATTGGGTAAGACACTGACTTTCTAAGCTCAATGTTCCATGTTCAAATCCAGCTGATGGGGGTAATTATTTATTCTGTTACATCTGCTGTGGATCAACCAGCTGGGGTCGGGAGCCGCTCCTGGTTTACACCCACTCTCTATAAAGTGGGTACTCTTAATTAAATAATTAATTCAACTGTCAGGTTTTCTCTCTTAATTAAATAATTAATTAAGAGAGAAAACCTGACAATTGAGAGTGATCTCAGTCCGATCACCTCTCTACACTACCATTGGCTTTGAAACAGTACTTCCTTAAAAAGTAATGAACCCAATACATTTCACGGGTTATAGTGGAACAAGTTTTTTTTTCTAAGGATATTAAAGTAGACATATGTCACTTTAATTCTTAGGTGCCTTAGCTGTAAGGTGATCTTAACAGTGAAATTTGAAGTAAGTCCTCAGTAATTAGGGCTACTTCAACAATAGAAAGCATAAAAATTTATTTTATAAACAAAAAGTTTTATTAAAAGAAGCTAAATGTGTGCTTAATAAAATGGAGCTAAATTAAATAAAACACTAAATAAAATATTCCTAAGAAACTTTCCAGCAAATGTTCATTATTTAACGCCCTAAATGTGTGAATTTTAAAATAAACCCTTTCCTTAATCTATTTTGAATTCCTTATTTAACGAAAATGTGAAAAGTTGACACTGGTTGTTCTTTCAATTAGCCACACGTATCATGGTTGAAATATATATAAAGAAAATATAAAACAAATATAACAAGATAAAACAAAACAAAAATATCATAAAATATAAAGAAAACAACTAAACTTACAATAAAAAATACAAATAATAGATGATAGAAAAATAATAAATATAAATTAAATGAAACTACAAAATAAATAGGCAAAAAAACTGTTTTTCGTTGTTAAGTCTGTCTGTGAAAATAATGTGTTAATTATTATTTATCCTCAAAAGATTGAAATATTAAGATATTTAAATTTTCTAAAATTATACAATAGCATTTCAATTTCAATAAAAGATCAATCACAAAAGCAAGTTTTAACCAAATGATTCAACTCCACAAAGCTCTCTAAAATATATTAACTTATGCGGTCCCTACATGGTCATTCGGAATTGCATTCTGAGGCATTATTGACGTTATGAATGATCGTGCAAGGTACTGATTGAAGTACTGATAGCCGTTTGTGGCAGAATTCCAAAATTCAATCAAAGATTCAATCACAAGAAGTGGAGGGAAGGCTGAGGTAAAAGTAGTGGGGAGTCTGACCTTACTACTTGATAGGTTAATTTACCTAGGCCTCACAACCATTGTAATTCCTGATTTTCATTAAAAGTAAATAATTTTTCATACCTTTTGTTTATATTTTTATAAACCATTTTCAACTTTTTTTTTTAAATAGTCAAGTAGACAATAAATTAAAAATAAAAAAAAGTGGAAACTTCACAATTTATTTATAGAAAAAAATTAAAAAAGTTATCGTGTAGGAGCCACTTTAGAATTTATGATGAATATTGCAGAACAAAGATAGCTGTGTTCAACAGACCAAACATATGAGAGTCATAATGACAATATATGAATGTTTTGCAGTGTATTTGAGAATAAAAAAGTGCAAGCGATGTAAAAATATGAACCCATGGTGAAATAATAAGGTAAAATAAAATTTATTCTGTCAAACGAATCAAAATAAGAATAGATCTAAATGTATAATTAAGTGATATAAAAATCTTCATATGTCGCATGACATAACTTAGATTTGTTTCTAAGATAAGAGAAATTCATTGATTATTGGTGTTTAATTGAGGAAATTGGATCAAGTTTAAAAAGAATAATTATCTTAAAAACCACAATTCAGGTATGGCGTTTCTCTTTCCAGTTATTAAAGGCAACAATCCTAACTACGAATAAAACAGCTAATGAACCTCAAAAAAGCTTCAGATTTGGACTGATAAATGGCAAACGATAAGTAAAGGAAGTGCAAAGCGATTATAGATAGGAAATTGGAACATTTGTCATCTCCAACAGGTTACAACAAAATTTAATAATATCATCATCGTAGATATACGATCGATTTATTGATAATTCAAGAAATAAGGTACAAAAAAAGAACTCGAACTTCACCTGAAGTAAAAACATTAAAATACCAAGTACAGCCATTCAACATAATGCTATCCACTTGGAAACATGTGTCTTACCAGATAGCAAAACAAAGAACCAAATAGATCAGGTGTTGATTGATAACAGGCACCACAGTGATAATGAAGATTTGAGATAAAGATTATTTAAATAATCACCTTCTTCTTTTTCTATAAAAATTGGTCAATATATCAAAAGAGAAAGGAAGGAGTAGGTATGAAAAATCCTGACAAAATCAATATACAAGAAAAGTAGAAGAAAACTATGAAACAATGCAATAGAGACAGGAGAAGAAAGTATCCAAAACAAATCAAATGGATCAAAAGAAGTGAAGGGGCCTGGAAAGTTGCGGAGGAGATAATAGACGAGGAAAGAAGAGAAAGAAAAAGTTGGTTTGAACAAGAATGTAAAATAAGAACAGAAGACAAAAGCTTATGGCAGGACAGTACTAAGATATTTGACGACCTCTAAGGTACTTGTGATTTAGCCGGTCGCCACGAAACCTCCCTTCTTATCTCGTGTAACCTCTTGTTATCTTTCCCTTACTAGTGCATTACTCAATTGTCTTTTTCCAGTTTTGTTATTTTCTGTTCAAATGGATATAATTAAACTTAAGGAATTGCCATCGTCGGAAAAAGAAGCTATCAAATACATTCAGAAGTTTGGGATAATTCCAAAGGTGAAATTGTATGAAGAAGATCATGAAATGGAGATTTATAAGAAGACCAAATGGAGAAGTTTTCATAGGAGTGCAGGAAAAACGTATCTAGAGAGGTCAAGGATTACCTTTTTAACGGCTTTAAAATTTATTTATGGCTGGTCTCATAATTTAACAACAATTGAGTGGAACAAAGAGCAGCTGAAACTATCGAACAAAAGTATGGTCGAGTAGAACAGTTTTTTAAGAGAGGTTTGTGCCCACTGCATGTTATACAGGTCAACTAAAAAAATTGGAGGGCGTGGAAAAGTGGTTGAAATAGATGAAAGTTTTTTTTCTAAAAAAAAAAAAAAATACTCAGGGAGAGTTCTCCCTGGAATATGGATGTTTGATAGAGTTTGGCAAGAAATAGACGAGTGTTTCATGGTAAAAATAACAACTCTATTGAAATGTATTAAAAATAATACAGAAGAGAGAAGCACAATATATTCTGATTGTTTGAATTTAAGTTTAATTTATTGGGAATTAAAGTTGGAATTGGACTTTCGGTCGAGCTCAGGTCAGATCGGCCACGCTCGTATTCCTTTGGTTCTTCCATTACAACTATTATTCATTACGATCTCTCATTTCTCCTTTAGTTAATTATCAAATTCTTTTTTTTGTATCAAAGATTAATATGAAATGGTTAATTATTTCAAATAAAAAAAAAATGAAGGTACTTTAAAGGAGGTTAATATTGAAAATTAGCCATTTAAGCGCTGTTAGAGAAAATCAATGAGAAAAAAACCTAGATTATATTAAAAAATACTTAATAATACACTTATATACTTAGTTTAATCAAAATTGTTAGAGTCGTTTTTGAGAAAATCGTCAACTCAAAGACACAATTTCAGTTTTGTATGACTTTTGGTTCTTGAGCTAGGCTGTTCACATACATACACACAGAGACCATTTTGCGGGACTTGGTTATTTCTACTCAGAGGACCACAAAACGTGTATTTCCGTTGAAAACTCAGATTCGAAAATTTTCACGATCGCAATACTTACCTTTACTGTATATATTATATATATATATATATATATATATATATATATATATATATATATATATATATAGGTAAGTGAAAGTAAAATGGAAAAAACTGATGTGAAACTGGTTGCTGATGTGTACAACCTACAAGGTACTATTAACTTTTAAGTTGTAAAGAGAGCAGATTTTTAGGTGAGTATTATGGTCTGGAAGATCTATAATACATCACATCTTCTAGATAAGAATTGCTCATGAAAAGTGAAAATGGCAGGAATAGAATACAGAAATGCTTCACCTTTTTATCGACTATAAGCAATCCTATGATAGGATGTCCTCTGAAGCTGATCAGGCTAATAAAAGAGAGACTTTTGATTCTTCTTTACCCAGTATTATTCAATGTGTTGTTGGAAGTAGCCATTAAATCGATCGGCCCAAGATCAGGAAAAAGTATATATATCTCAGATTGACATTTGTGGATTATTTAGACATTACTGGATTGTGCTGTTAGGAGTGTGAAGAAGCTATTTGTATCTGGATTTCATTTTCCAGCTGTGGCTACGTTAGGAGAGTGATTGAACATGTGTATATGTCCGGTATAGTTGTGTTAAATAAGTGAAAACATTAACAAGAAGGCCAAAACATACAACAATAAGTGTTTACAAGAAATTTGTTACGAATAAAGGTAAATAAATAGGAAGTATGGTTGATATCAATTAGTTTTCTTGTTATTTATACATGAAATGGTTATCACAAAAAAGCTATTTATATAGTGGAAAATGTTAGCATAACAACAGTCAAATTAAAAAAACAATAAGCAGAATAAATGGAATTAGTTTTAAAAGCAACATAAACAAAAAATTGACCACCACCATCAAGCTTGCAACACTTACCCAGACAAACCAGTTATACCATCTCGAATATTACCACCCACGTGTCTGGAGAATCAACAAAAAAAGAGTTAGAATAAATAAATTAAAAAAATAAAATAAATAAAACAAATCAATTTCAAACTAAACAAACAAAAGGAAAATATACAGATAAGATGAGGGATTAAATTGATAAATTAAAACAAAAAGAACGTACTTCAATCCTTGGCCCATGTCCCGCAGGACTTCTCTTGGTTGGCGGTGGTGGTGAGCTTGCACTCCTTTCGTTTCGAGTTCCTTTAATTTCTTATTGTAACTTTCTAGCTTCTTTTGAAGTTGTTGGATACACTGAGCTGACTTTTGATTCTTTTTTTCAAAAACTGCTTTAATACGCTGAACTTGGGTCTTGTCTGCATTGGATGCCAATTTGAGATATTCATTTACATTGTCTACAAATGACAATTACATCAGATGAATAATGAAAATGTAAAAGATAAAATAAAAGCAGAAAGTTTTTAAAATCTTAAATTCTGAATCAAAGTTATTAAAATATTAATATTTAAGAAATAATAATGCTAAAGAAAAATAAAAAAGTTAAGCTGGGCTAAAAGGAAGTTAACAAAATATTGCTTGTTGCTAGGAAAAATTCGAGTTATAAAGAGGTAAAGTTCGAATTATATAACATTCTTTCTCCCTCTTGTTCTGAAAAGGATTTTGAGTTTTCTTTTCGTTTTTTTGGAGGGTCCTCCCCATCCTCGCTTTTAAGGCTATACAAAGTTTTTCCGTGACAGGAGGTGAGGGCAGGAATTAATAGCAGAGTTGAAAGACACCCCCAGTACCGGGAAGTGAATTCGTGACTATTTTTATTCACTTATCTTATGTATCGGCCATCCCGTCCCCCCAAGGATTTCGATTTATCAAGTGTATCAAAATAGAGCATTTTTTTGATTTACCGATAGTAACAGCTGAAGAGTTCAAATTATCGAGAGTCGACTGAACTGCTATTTAATAGAGTAGATGCGAAAATTTCAAAACGTTGAGAGGCGTTTCTTCGTTACTGTTCTTATATTGATACACCATTCTATTTGCAAATCATTGAACTATTATTACGCTAAAGTCCATAATCACCTCAATTCAAGATCATTTCATAAAGATTTAATTTTAACTAATGGACAAAACACAAACGAAAGAATAAATATGGCAACTTGATTGAAAGTTATAGTTATTACCATCTCTAGCTGTCTGTTCTCCTTTAATAAGATCCTTTGTCCGAGCTATTTTCGTGTACATGTGTTCAATGGCTGCCCGTGTTTTACTTCCATCTCCATCATCTCCCAAATCCATGGAACCATTTAAGACACTCCCATCCTAAACATAACAAAAAATAAAAAATAAATAAATAAAAATTGTGGAAGCGGAAGATATTTATACATAAATAAAATGTGAAATTTAATACTAACAATAAACTAAATTTTCATAGAAACAAATTAATCATATAAAATTAGACTTTTTGAATATCAGTTTACACAAAATTGTAAAAGAAATAAACTATGTTACCAATTAATTTATTTTTAAAGAATCTATCAAATTAGATGAACAGAGTAATAATTAGCATTTTAATATTCTAAAAGAAATTATTTATGAGGTTGTATCAAATAAAATTTTTATTTTCCTAAATAACATGTGTGTAATCTAATTTTACTTCTAATGAACAAATTTTTAAAGCTTAAAGACTGAAAAGGAATAAATTTAAGCGAAGTATTTTTTATGGCATTGCGAGTTTTAAAAACTCAGTTATAGACATATTCTACTCATAAACTATAACCATCACGAAATATTGATCTATTAATAGAAAAACACCATATTCACACATTATTTCTAATTATGAAAATGATCCAGATAATTTTGTTAAAAATTCATTATTGACTAATTTTCTAAATAAACTTTACCTCGATTAATTTCATTGTCAACTATCCTTACATGCCAAAGATATTCGATAAAATTATAACAAAAGAGAAAGTCAAAAAACAAGACAACAGAAAGTAACCCCAAATAACCTTTTGAAAATAACTTTATCACAATGTTAATCCAAGCTTCCTTTCACCTCTCCTTTATACAGATAAGATAGAACATAATTATTGAGTAACAATATTAACAGAAGACAGACTTTTCTACTTCTTCTATTCATTATCATAAATAAAATTAAGTCAAATTGAAAGTTGAAACATTGTAAAGAAAAGAGAGAACTCTAAAATAGGAGAATTAATTTTAAAGTTAACGGCCAATTAAAAAAAACAAATCTGAAATTTATTAAAGAGATCTAAAAATAAAAAGAAAAAGAAAGCTTTATAATCATTGAAGAATAATCAGATAAAGCCGTTTAATTATTGAATGGATATAATTAGATTAAAACCAGGTGGCAAAAAAAAAATCATATCAGCACAAAGAGATTACGGCCAAGTTAAGTGTATAATCATTAATTAAATAAAATTCAAATACAAATAAAAAAATCAATTTAAAGATATAAATTTATTATTGAAATCATTCATCAAATTATTAAAACATATAATATTTAAAAATATATGCTATTATTAATGCAAATTTATGAGGTAAAAAAAAATTATTTCAAATAGGAGGTTGTATTATCCAGTATTGTGCATAAACAAAATAATTTTGTAATTTTATAAATTTGTAAATAAAATCGTAATTTATTTATGGTATTTATATCATTGAATTAACAAAATTATGTAAATAACTATTTACTAAATTATAAATAAAAATATAACTTAAATTATGATGAATCTTTAAAGAAATTCAACTCAAGAAAATTACTAAGAGATAATTGAAGTAATCAAAATTAATATTTTTTTTTTAATAATCTTCACTAGAATTTTTGTGATCAATGTTTATTTCTGAAGATGAATAACATTCTTCCTTGCAGTATGGAATCTCTTATATTATGTCTAATTCATTCAGCTCACACCTAGTAAACAAATGATATTGTTTTTCTTCTTTTCTATATTTCAAACATGTGAGAATTTACTCAGCTTTGTGAATATTAAAAATTATAACAATGCCCTTATTAACAAAAATGTAGTTCGACTAATTTATGATCTAAACTTGAGGTAATAAAAAAATAATAATAATAAGGTGTCATATACCTGTCAAAAATTAGTTTAGAAAATAGTTACACAGTAGTTTAAAAGGTTTGCTATACTATCAAGTGCTTTCTTGTGCTCTACAAAATTAATATATTTATTTTAAGAATATATTTACCATATCATCTTCTTGTGTTGTATTTAAAAGTGTTTCTTCTCCAAAGCCATGATTGCCAAAATTTTCAGTTCTTTGAATAGCAGTATCAATGGAACTACAGCGCTCATGTCTGCTACTCACGGGAGATTTACATCTACTCATTCTTGGCTCTCGCAATGACCTGATAGCAAATACTTTATTAGAAATCAGAATTTTAAGTTTTAATTGGTTAGCACAAATAGATCAATAGAAATGTTATAAAAAAAAATTATATAGTTTGTTTTATAAATTTAATCTTATCAAATGTAATTAAAGCTACACTTTTTACAGATATTTTATTTTGAGAATTTCAATTTACAGCTATAAAACTAAAAACTCTTCTTTTACATACAAATTATTCTTCATAAAAGATTTTTTTTTAGTATACATTAAACAAAAAATTAAACGATTGAAGAGAAGTTAGTTGGAATATTCAGTCAAACAAAGAACAAAGTAAAAATGAATAAATTATACTAAAAATAACTATAGGAATAAATATAATTTATTTATTTTTACTTTATTCTTTGTTTGATTGAACATACCAACTAATTTCCCTTCAATATATCAATGACAGTCAATTATTAATCAAATATAAAAAAAATTAAATTAAATCTTGTGATTCATGAACAAAGAGAACATTATATTGATTATATTTCCGATATAACCTTTTGAGTGAACTTCCACATTTAAAATATTAAAGATATTGCCACAATATATCATAGTTGTAGCATAAACATGTATTAACGGAGTACAAATAAAAATTGAGGTCTTATACTTGAATCGGATGGTTCAATTGGCAGTCAAAATAAATCCATTTCAATAGTAGAATATTCATGATAAATTTATTTATATTAATAAAAGTCTTCACTATATATAAATTAACAAATATCAATAGTACAGGAACAATCAGGGAGTGGCCATAAATTGAATAGTTCTCAGATGAATATAATCATAATTACATAACATAAAAGATGGGAAAAAAATAAATAAAAAATAGCATTCATAATTATAAACAATGAATAAATTAAAAATGTGGTTAGAGGAAGAAATAAAAAGAGTAAGATATGTAGTAAGTAACACGCTGATGTGGATCTAAAAAACTATTTACTGTCAAAATAAAATATGATGCAATTGATATTTAAACACAATATGGTTATATTCAATTGTAAATTCATCATTTTTTAATTAAAGCTAAAAAAAAAGTTTGATTAAGATGAAATCAAAATGAGTCAATAGCTAATCTATAACAACTTAAACAGATGAGACCTTATACAGACATTTTTTTTACAAATAATTAATAATAACTGTATAACATTATCACAAAACCTATAAAAGAAGAACAATAAATATCCATAAGAATCCATAAAAATCTCAGTACATATATGTTTGTGTCTACATAAACAGACATATGATAAGTAATAATAGGAAGTGATTCTTATATTATCAGACATAACCGTCAAACCCATATGAATCATAAAGATAACAAGAATCTTCACCTCAATAGTTAGTTATCATGAAGTCAAGGCAACAAATTAACTATTATAAACACTATAAAGAACAATATTTGATACTAAAGAACAATTGATCATTAAGCAGATACTCCTACATAGTACAAAATTTAAATTGACAACTTTTCAAAAACAAGGCTTATTGATAAAATATTTATGCAAAAAATTCAATTAACGTTGATACCCAATAAATATGATTTATCTAAATATAAATGGATTCACACAGTTTAAATTTTAAAAGAAAACATGATCTACTTTAAAATAATATAATCAAAAATTTCATACTTATTCTTTAGAAATGAAACCATGAAGCTTAAAGGGTCATATTAATGTTAAAAAGTGGCTGAACTAAAAAAAAATGAATTTATACATAAACATATTCATCATCTTGATTAGGATTAAGCTAAGGTAGAAATAATTAATTTTCTAGTTCTGCCAGCTTTCGTCTGAAGTAATGATGCATATTAACATTCATAAACTCAAGTTGATTTGAGTTATGTTGGTTATCTTTTTCCAAGATAAGAATATTTTTAAGACTCAAATATATGAAAAATGTCAATATTACAGTAGTTGAACTCCTTAACTGACAATGAATAATCAATTAAAAGTAAATTTTTACTCTATTTAATAAAATAAATTCCTAAGGGAAAACTATACTATCTATTTGAGAAGCTTCAAAGGAAAAACACTTTTAAAACTTACCCTGCATTACCAGATTTAGGGGTTGAACCTGAAAATCTGCTTGGAGAAGGACTTCGGCTCTTAGAATGAATATTTAAGCTATCCATTGCTTAAAATGGGAGATTTCATTAGTAAAGGAACGAATACACCATTCTTCCATGGCTGAGAAATAATATATATTTGGCATTAATCCTTTTATAAAAAATGACATGTCAACTATAAATAACTGCTACACCACAATATAATAATTACCGGCGTATTTATTAATCATAAATTCAATCGATACTAGAACGATGGATCGCTGATTAGGGGCATAACTACGGAAAAAATATCAAATAGATAACAAATAAAATAAAGAAAGAATAATAAAAACAAAGAAATGTAAACAAATACTTTAGGGAGATAATTTCAACAATTTCATAGCTAGATGTGACTGGATTCAAGGTTACAATAAACTAATTATCATATTATATATCATGACACATTCGTAGGTATTATCAATTATTTTTAAACGCACGAAACCATATAAACTTGCAAATCACCTAAACAGTCGGCCATTAGCGAACACTGATTCAATCACTAAAAATGTTTCATGAAACATGAACAGTCTTGTATTATCAGAAACTAAATTTTGAATTATTAAACTTGAATCTTAGGAAATTACTTCTCCTTTGTTGAGAGTCGATGCAGTTTTTGACACTAGAAAGTGACAGTTCATATCTAATAACAGATATTAAATTTAAAAAATAAATGATCTTAAAACTCCTTTTAATAATATTTTCCAGAATTCTTTACATGCTTATTTAAAAATACATTGATGTTTTAAAACATTTATGTCTTTCTGATAATGATTATATAGAATAAAGACATCATTTAAAGATTACAAATGAGGGGGGGGGGTTATGGTTCAAAATATTTATGTGGACGAAGTTTTTATTTTTGTTTTAATGAGTTCAATCAATTTCAGTATTTCATAAACATTATATGTAGAAAAAAATATATAAACTGATATATTCCAAGTTCCAAATTAGAATAAGGTAGTTTCCTGAGAATTGTGAGACATATTTCAAATTTTGAGAAAACTTCTCTTATCACAAGTGAAAAGTTTTTTTTTATAGACACATAATAAAACATACTTCATCACATAAAATAGCTTTTCTGAATCACAAAAAACAGTTTTTATTTTATTTTTTTCAATTTCAATAAACAAAAACGTCCAATTGTATGGAAGAGTGCATCTGGATTTTTTAGATCCCGTGAATTTAGAATCTCGATATCTTTGATCATATTTATTATATATAGAGCGGAATCATAAGCTGGTGTAGTTTAGTTGAGATTTCTTTTCTTAATGAAAACTCATTACCTTTAAAGATACCACCTACAGGCTATACTCGTTTCTTCTGGTCTCCCTGAGATGTTTTAAATAACAAAAAACGTGGAACGAAATATTCCTGACTTCTATTTCCTTGAATATAGCATTCTTCATTCACAAAAATACCCAAGGGATTCTTGACATTTAGCTGGAAAATGCTTCAGACAATGCTTTTCCAGCAATATGTGGCGTTGTTCTGTACTTCATCAAAAACTAGTAAAAAGAATTTCCTCATGGAATCATTCCATCCTGCTGCTTTCTGGATTGCTACATATTTAAAAAGGAAACGCATTAATCTTTCCGTAGTTCCGTTGACTTGTGGACAATGAGGCATAACCTTTCGGTGTTTTCCCCGTTCCACTAGTATTGTTTTGATCATTACCGTTCCAAAATATCGTTTTGATCTCCGCAAGACTACACGTGGAAAGCACCTGGATTCAAAATTTGAGACTTTCATGTTTAGAGATATTCTTATCAATTTCATAAAAGCAAAACTCGTTGGTGTCCCAATAGAACGTTGTGTTATTTATTTCGAAGGAGAACTCTCAATGGCTCAACAAGGCTGGAAAGAACTAGACAAAAACTCTCACAATAATCAGTCATACCGAGTACATCCAATTCACCCTGGTGTATAGCCACACCGATTTGTCTTTATCAAGCTTTACTTGCTTGATATTTAGTTTTCCAATTCTTTGAATGACTTTGAGAAATTTGATTTTGCTCCTTTACTGAATTCTCCTTGAACGTGAAATTCCAGCTCATATTCTTTAAATCTGTCATCCAAGATTTGCTACTAATAATATATACCTCCGTCATTATAAAATTGGTTTTGTAGCTGAAAATGGCTTGAAACTTTCCATTTACTGATTGAGGATCCTAAGTGTGGTATGAGAAAAAGGTAAATAATGTCTCCCTTTAGTAGGGATCTATTCAACGTTTTTATGTATTAAGCTTTGTTCAGAATATTCATCCTAAATCCTTGTAGGTCATAGGAAATGGCATCGTTGTTAGCTATCAAATTGTTCACTGCACTAGCGGATCCAGGATTTAATTTTGGGAGAGGCTTCAGTCCGAAATATTTTTTTTTCATATATATAACGATAATTAATTTGAAAAAAAAAGGAAAGAAATGAACTACCTACATGAAATGGTGTTTAAGCGATTCTTTAAGTCCTATTAAATGTAATTACACGAACAATGATACTTAAATAGATAGTTTTTAATATTGTTTTCTATAAAACATGGTTATATTTTACCATAGGGAGGGGCGAGAAAGCCCTCCCGTAAATCCGCCTGTGGTTCACTATAGCGAGGTTTATATTTTGGGAACTGCTATACTGGTTCATCAGAGATATTTGCTTAATCCATGCACTTAACAGTTCCATTTTCTGACAAATATTTAAAATGGTATTTTTTTTGATAGTTTGTAAACAGGGTAGCAGTGGTGACCATCTCCCCTCCCCTCCATCCCAAGGTATTTTGTTGCTCACTTTTCTTGAAAACAATTACACTTATTGCGATATGTCCCATGCCCCCCTTAGAACGAAAATTCATAACCCTGTCGAAATTTGCCCTGCTCCACAAAAATTAAAAAAAAACCGTCAAAATATCCCTCCTCAAAAACTTTAATGGAACAACTTGCGCCATTATACACCCATCTGGGCATCCCTGCAGGGTAGGAATGAAGTTTAAAATAAAATAAAGCAAGTTTCAGATGTCTGTAAGTGATTTTCATCAGTGCTAATCTGTAAGATTTTTATTTTCTAATACCATACATTGATATTTCTAAGTAAAATCTTGATTTCTTTCAGGCACATCCTATAGCAATTAACGGAAACAAAATACATCTCTTAATCTAATGATTGTTTTGTATACATATTGATCTTTTTGAGATCCTCCTTTTTTCACGGTCAATGTCACTTATTTCCATTAGAAACACGTAGACTCCTGGTTACTTCCTTGACTACTGCTGTATGGTTTATGGAGGCGTCTCTTGGAATCTCGAAGAACTGATACGTTTGATAAACTACTTTGTAGGATTCATCTTTGGGAACTCGAAGGACGCCTCTGTCTCCCGTTTTTATAAACAGTTGAATCGGCTTTATCTTTCTTACCTTCGTGAATATTTCCTGGCATCCTCCCTTCATTTCTGAATCATCCCATTCCACCGTACCTTGTACATTTTCGAGCTCCTTCAATTCAAATTTTCTGTTTACTCCCCCAATACTCATTTTCTGTCTTCACAATTATAAACAACCCACTGAACCGCAGCTTTCGTTATTCGATCCTCGTCCTTAAGAAATCCCATCCCGTCACACCAATCAACTAGATCTTACTTTAAATCTCGTTTATTTAGTTTCTATCCATTCAATATCCAAAACCTGTACCACTACCAATCCATAGAGGGCTCAGTATAATGTGAGGAAGTACTGTTACAAGACCAAAGGTTGTGCAAGGAGGTGACGGAGCAATATCACGCTCAACCGCCACGTTTTCCTCCTTAATTAAGAGAACCCATCATATAGAGGCTGAGTTTGCACCAGGAGGATCTCCCCATGGCTAATGAAAAATTACTAGTCATCAGCAGGACTTGAATCTGGGACATTGAGCTCCGGAAGTCAGTGCTCAACCGCTCTTATTCAATATCCAAACAATTGCAATGGCTTTTTCTGTAAATACATGTATAAATCATGTTTTTTTTTGAAGTTCATTAATTTTAGAAGTTAACTTAAATTTCCAATAACTATATTTTTCTTTTATCATTCTGTTTTTAAGACTCTAAGCTCTTAAGCCCACAATTCAATAATTATGTATTATTTTAAAGGGACTCCTCCCAGAATAAATGAAGCACATAAAATGGCTTCACTTGAATTTAAGATGGTCTGGAAAATTTTCCCCAGGAGTCTGTGGTTTCTTTCTTCAATTCAGCAGTTATGATTATCTAAGTGACCAGATGTATGTAAATGTGAGAGTAAAGAGGATAACTTGCCTAGAGATCCCTATACTCTGCATTAATATATATTTGTAAAATTTATTTTTAGATTGCAAAAAGTATAAATAACAATTCAATAACACCAAAGTTGGAACTTTTAAATGTTTTCAAATTATATTTTAATATCCTGATGTAAGACTGACTAAGTGAGTGAAAATGTATAATGAATAAAATACATCATATTAATTTCTTCTTCTGATCTAACATAAGGTACAAATCTGTTCCTAGTGATTAAGCTGATCTGGGTTTGATAGAACTGGAATGCCTCCTTTATATTAAATTATTTTTTATCTCATAGCTGCTCCATAGGATTTGGTAATTTTCAAACATGAGATCTTTAATTATTGACTTTCTTTTTATAGAAAAAACTATATAACGATAACTTAGCCAGGATTTGGCACCAAAAAAAAAAAAAAATACATCCCAGGACAGTGTAATTTTCACAAAATAGTTGTAATTGTTAGAACAAATTAAATCTTGCAAAAAAAATGTAACAAATCTAAACTCTATTGAAGTATTGAATTAGATGATATTTGTTTTAATGGTATAACTTTTTTAAACCTTATTGAGGTGTAGGGTGGATCCAATGAATCAAATCTAATACAGGACATTTAATTATAAAACTATTATGCCTCCTTTAATATAAATTGTTTCACTTACCTGTCATCCTAGAACTTGGTTCTATTGTGAATATCTTCTTTGTTTAAATATTCAATTCTTGTAAAACGTGGTTGAACCTTGTAGTTACCTTATTTGATATGTCAAAACTACTCTGATTTCACTACTTTTTAAGTTTACACATCCAAAGAAAAATTCACATTCTTGTTAAAATACTGACTGTGCCTAAGACCCAGACTGAATTATCTTTGTATTCAAGACTGGCCTAAAAAGAATCGATCAAGTCAATGGACTTTTTTAAGTATATCATTCAAAATGATTTGGAAGATACTTCAGTGAGAAACACTTTCCTTCCTTATGAATCAAGTTTCAAAATGTCAACGTATTTATTGCAATTTCTTTTCTTTTTTCAATGCATTTACTTATTACACTTGGTAACAAATATTAGGGAATAGAAATTTTTTCTTTCAGTAAGCAAAGATTTAAGGTCCTTAACTAACAGATATTTGTTGGGATGACGATACTACTGAAAATAATTGTCTCTTGTACTTGTATTTCGAAATAAATTAATTTCTACTAACATTAATTAGATCCCAATAGTTCTACTTTATTTATTTAATTTACACCAACGTTGGGTTATATATATATTTATATTAAATTCTAAATTTTTAATAGACTAAGTTGAAGAGAGGCATGCATTTTGTGAACGGTGGTGGTTCAAAAAGTCCTGGATGAACGTGTTAATTCCACGAAATCTTTACAGTTAAACTTGGTGGAAAAGGAAATTTCAGTGCACCTGAGAATAGGTATAGATTAGGCATATTTATCCCAAAGAAAAAAACCTCTGTCAAGTAAGGACAGTACAGCTTCCTCACCATTTTCATTGGCTGGACAATATTTATGTTTCAAAATCTATAATTTTTCATCAGAGAATAAAACCTCCAGAAAAAGCCATTTTTGGAAACATAGTAATAATTTCTTAACATTTACGGGTTTGATATCCATAAATTTTGTTCATCAGGAAATATTAAAATGTGGAAGAATTCTAGATTTGCAAATCACGTATTTGATGCAAGATTAAAAAAAAAAAAAACCCAGTATATAATGAAGATGTAAATCGCTATATGGAAAAGTTGAATGTTTTATAGGAGAGCAAAAACAAGTTATTTCTTTATAATTTATTAGCGGAATTTTATTTTTTACTTTCCTCTGCTATTATGCATAGTGCCAGGCTACCTATATTAGTTGCATACTACGAAATGTCACCTGTTGTACTAATAGAACAAAAATGGAAAATTGTTACATGTGACCTCTTTTACACTAACAGTAGCGATGTATACTTATAAATATGTTTTCAC
Organism: Nezara viridula; assembly: GCA_928085145.1. NCBI lineage: Eukaryota > Metazoa > Arthropoda > Insecta > Hemiptera > Pentatomidae > Nezara > Nezara viridula. The sequence goes on from OV725082.1 coordinate 124,911,964, forward strand.
TAGTAAAATGGATGGAACAAAAAAGCTTTTTGTTTGTTCGGAGTTTACGAGACCAATATTTTCCCTCATTCAGAACAGAGCTAATTTAAGCTAGAATGTAAAAATATGATCGAAATTCACACAACTTTGATGATTAAGAAGGAAATCGAGACCACGAAGAGCTAGTTGAGTCTCATAAGAAACCAAGACATAAATAAGACTTTTTTTTACTAACTAAAATAAAAATTAATCGAAGAGTAAAGGCAGTGCCATGCCAGTAACGTTTGGAATCGACCACATAATACAGTATAAATTAACTTTTTGAATAAAATCTAAAATATAACCTCATAAAATTATTGTATTCACTTAAACCTATTCCATGTGATCAATGCCTTCCACATTTCACAGCCATTATATAATTAATAGTTATTTATATTAAATTTAATTAAATAAAATTAATACTAGATTATTTCTGAACTATTCCCCAAATTTGGGTCAAATTGAACAAGCCATTTCAAACTATAGATATATCAAATAATATATTTACTGATCCGAAAGCGGAAATTTTTTTTTTGAGAGTAGTGGATAGAATTTGATACTTACTTAATTATCTGCTGTTGACCAATCTTTAACTTCCCTAGCGGCTTTAGAGATAGAGACAACAGTATTTAATAAAATCGATATACAGAATCATTATTTTACCAACCATCCTTCTGTTCGAATAAAATAAGCTGTTTCTGAAATATTGGCATATCTATGAAAACACATTTACGCGCGCAGAAGCGGAAGTGTTGGACGGAATTTGATATGTGACCTTCTAGGCACCAATCCACACAATCCCTGAAAATCGGATGAATGGTATTAGTAGGTGATGTGCCTGTCACATCGATTTGACAGACTGATACCGGAACAAATTTAATCCTTGATGTCTGAAACGTATAACGGAAATATTCGTTTCTGAGCACAATTTTTTTTTTTTTTTAACCTGTCGCATGAATACAAAGTTTCTCTACCTTCGGTAGGGAAGAAGCACAAAAACGAACCAAGTTATATTTCAGAATTAGTTAATTATTAATTAACTTAGCTCCATTAATCATTACTTAAAATTACTTTATGCTTTGACAAATCCTAAAACTTTTATAAATATAAAATATAGCTAGAATTAATTACATTGAATATAGGTTAGCTAATGAATTGGACTTAAAAATAACTAGAATATCTTTTAAATGGTAAAAAAAATTTAATATAAGTTTAAATAACAATTTCATGGTTCCTAAGTAACTTCCACAAAACAATGATACTGTAAACTAACTTTTTTTTTTAAGAAGGGTGGGGAGGGGGGAGGTGGTCAAATAATCATATTTCTTTCATTAATTATTACTTAGAAACTTGATAAATATAATATGTAAAACACCACAGATAGCGGAAGGTAAATATGTTATATTTCCTTGGCATAAACAAATAAAATAATTAAGCATGTTACATGTGCTATCAGTTACCCTGTCAGAAACAATCATTCTGTAAGAAAAATGATACATGTAAAAATAGGTGTTTATTTTCAAATCATGAGATTCTCACCACATTTTTTAAATTACTATTTGCTTACGATGTAACCTACAGATCGATGCAGGATACTTGAAACAATAGAAGGTATATATAGATAAAAAATGGATTTTAAGCTCTTCCATTGTTTTTTATATTTTACAAAATACTTCTAGCCAAACATTTATAAAGTTTTCAATTTCGTTTTTAGTTCCATACCTCTATTAGAAAGATCAAAATTAATTTATAAATAAAATAACTTACCAGTTCTTAAGGAATTTAATCTGAATCATAAAATTCAAAAGGCAAATATTCAATTCAATTTCAATTTATCTTAAAAATATATATAAAAATGAATCAGCCTCTGATAAGAGATTAATATACGTATATAAAATGTCTAATAATTAATATATATGTAAATATACTGTTGAAATAAATAACAGGGATTAAGTGGATCGGTGGCCACTAATTACTTTTAACAGAAACATTAGCTAACATTGTTACTTATCCTTTACATAACATGGTAAAAAAATAAAATAAAATAATTTAAAAAAAATTAATTTCATTTCAACTTTTCCAATCAGTCTGACATTCAACACCACCTAGTGGCTACTAAGAAAATGTATATAGATATTTTTTTCCCTTCAATTTTAAACAATTATTATTAATTTACCATGAATAAAATACATTTTACGAAATGTTGGTAAATGCGAAAGCTTTCATAAGAATAAAAACCACAAATATTAGTAATTAAAAAAAAAATTTGAAAAATAAAAAATAAACTATTTCTACAATAAGTACCTATTGAAACACTGATATACAAGACATTTATAGTTCATTAAAACTTTGGTTTATGGAAGGAAGTCTAATATGAAACATTTTAATGCTCAACATCTATTAATTTCTAAGAAATAGTATAGTTATTCCAAATATACACGATTATAACTACCAAGAAAGCATAAATGAACATAGTTTAAGATTTTACAAACATTTACCTAACTAGGAATGATATAAAAAGAAAATTTGTCATTGAGACTCCTCACAATATATATATATATATATATTTTGTTTACATTTATTATTATTGTTATATGCTTTCATGTGTGTATATGTATATTGAAGGAATAAGAATTATTATTATTGCTAGCTAATGGAAAAAGGGAAATAAAACTAAACAAATAAAAAAAATTGAAAAAGAATAAATGATAAAATCAATGAAAATCCCCTTTTGAACACTTACTTTAATTCGAAAACATGTTTAAAAAAAATTAACATTTAATAAGATGAGCAAGACTACCCAATAGTTAAACAAAACAACCTGTATAAAATTAAATTATTATTAGTACCTTAAGATCATATATATACATACATATATAATATATTATACATATAATATATATAAGTATATACATACATATATATGTATATATTATTTTTTAATAAAGCTGAGGATTGCTTGGTTGAGTTATATGTATTCTATACATAAAAATCTTTATTTAATTGAATGAATGAACTTCCATCCAAATAAACAAAACAAAACCAAACGTTAAAATATGTTGATAAATACTTAATGCAAATATTAATCTTACTTATTAGATCAAGTGCAAGTATGTAGGTATATGAATGCATGTGTATATAAATATAAATATATATATATACACACACTTCTCAACATCGTTTTTATACACTGAATAGCTACAACATATCAATTTAATTCATGAGACAAAATAGAACTTTCAGTATACCCCATATTTTAAATTCCTGGTTATCAAATATTTGGAAGCAAGGAAACTAAAAATATAATTGTTTAGGTACAATTAACATTTATTCCCCTCTTGGCCTTATGGAGCCTCTCTAGCAAGAGAGATGAAACAAAGAATAAAAATAAAAATAAAAATTGATTTCATAAGTCCAAAGAAAAATGATAATGAGACAAATATAAAGATAGTTCCCACCATAACCCCCCCCTGCCGGGGAAATGTCCGATCCACATTTGCTTCCGCCTCCATGCGAGAAACTCTTCTTCTGGTGTCATTATTATTATTTGTCGAGAGCAGTGTTGGTTTTTATGGCAATGACGCATTCTTCACCACATGATTTTAGTACGGTGCACTGTTAACAAATAAGGGTTTTAATATTAAACTTACAGTAAAGGACATCAATAAGGTCAGAAATAATAGAGAGAAACTATCTTATTGTTATAATCACTAATGATATGGGAAAGAATAAAAAATTATATATACAATTAAAAGAATAAAAATTATATATATATACTTCAACATACTGATCAGAAGATAATAAATATAACAAGAATAATAAAATTAGTATAATTCAGACGGGCAATGCCAGAGACACACAGGTATTAACTAGCTAGAAGACTGGTGACAAGGCGAGTTGTCTCAGAAAAAAGAAGCTACATCTGATAGTGATGTCAGCCACTTACTTCGAGCTTGGCACTCCCAGTGTATCCCTGGTCTAATAAAATATCCATATAAAATGTAATAGATAACTTCTCTATTCAAAACCTTCAATAATTGTTTTACGGATTTAGTTAACATACAATGGACCCTCGATAATTCGAAATCCAAGGGACCACAAGAAAAAAAAAAAAAACTCAAATTATTAAGAGTTTTCATTATATTTTTTTTCCAAATATCTATGAGCTTGTATACATTTTATATATAAATAGCCTCACAAAAAATACTACTAGGAAAATTTTCAATTATAAAGAGAGCAAGTGGCCTAGTTTAAACTAAAAAACATTCTCTACCCTCTTGTTACGAAAAGGATTCTGAGTTATCAAAATACAGCATTTTTACGATTTACCAAAGCTAAAGCCGAAGAGTTCGAATTATTGAGTCAACTGAATATATAACTAAATCTATATCAAAATAAAATCATTTAGTTTCAGTAAGTTATGAAGAATTAGTATCTGGTGTCATTGATATTAATTACCAGTTAATAATAATAGACCTTGCTAATTTTTGGGTTGGGTCAACCATGTTGATTTTATATATTGGAATTTTCCTAATTTTTTAACAGGCTAAAAACCTTGCATCCCTTTAATTATTAATCTACATTATACTTCATACTACATTATAACAGTTAACTACAATCATGTCATTAAATTAAGCCCAACCAAATACATGCTTAGAAAAACATTTTGGCTGACCATAAGTAATGTCTGAAATTGAGATTATGTGATTAAAATAATGTATATGTGTTTCTACTGTTGCAACATTTAAAATTTACAAAATATTAGCTGCTCAGTATTGACCCCTAACCACCTATGAATTGATAGAGATCAAAATCAACAACCAAAACAAGAATTTGAGCAGAGTATTAAAAAAAAACAAAAAAACAATGATTCCCCTGTGATACATTAAAATAGTTGCCTATTGCGAAAGAAGTCTCAGCTTTTAAGGCCTCCAGTTCAGTTGTAGACACATTCATGTGAGGAGAGACAACTGTGAACAATCACTCCAACTATAGAAATGCATCATACAGAGCTTTGCACATCTGCTTTAGAGAAATAGAAGGTGAAAATAGACGGGAGATATGACGATATATAATGTGGATGATCGTAGGCGCAGACTTTCAATTTCAATTAGGGGAAAAAGAGAAGGAAAAAAAAAAAAAAAATTGGCAGTAGTTCTTATTATGTGAAACGATCAAATATAATATTGAATATTTAAAAATACATTTATATATTTGTTTGGAAGTTTTAGAATTTTTTTATATACATATGGATATACTTGAGAATACCTAAACAAATCAATTGGATTTATTACAACTTTTTCCATTAAACACAGAAGGAGCAGCCTTCATAACTTGCATGACAAAAAATGACCTCAGGATGGGTGCATTTCGAAGAATGACAGGACAAAGGCTAAGCTTAACCACTTCCCTAAAAAAAAAATTTAGCGATGAGAAAATTATTACAATTGAAGAAAAATTTAATCGCCAAAATGATCGTGTGTCGCGCGCACACAGGACAAAAGAAGCCCAGAAAGTTTTTGGAAGAGCGGAAAGAGGTCATCACACTTCCTCAGTGATGTTTTGGTGGGAAGTTTGCTTCGATGACACCACACAGCTCCATTTTTGTGAAAAAGGAGTTAAAACAGCTGCTAAAAACTATCAGGCGGATATTTGATATTTTGGAACCTGTTGTAATGATACTCTGTTGGCTGGAAGTTATTGAGTTTTCCAGCAGGATTCTGCTCCTATTCGCAAGGCTAGCTAAAAATCAGTAGTGGCTGTAAAAGTAAATTCCAGAGTTCAACTCTGCCTCGGATTGGCCCTCAGGAAGGCCTGATCTCAATCCTCTAGATAGCATGCCACAGAGCACAACCTAACTTGGAAAGCCTCAAACAATCTCTGGTCCGAGCAGTTCAGCATATTCCTAAAGAAGTGTGCTGCGTGCTGCTATTGATGACTGGGCACAGAGATTAAATGCCAGTGTCAAGGGAACATTTTGAGTAATTTCTTTTTTGTTTTGCTCTCTATAAATATACATTTTATTTTCTAATAAATTTTTTGAAAAAATTATTTTTTCTGTTGAAATCTGTATTTATTTCCTTGTAACAATATTTATGACAGGACTATATATAATCATCCCTGAATATAAATAAAAGGAATATTTAGGTCGTGATAAAATAGTTATCTACCTATTTATATGCCTAAGCCTACATAGCTTGCCGAATTTTCTTGATTGATTTTATTTATATATATTATATTCATACGCGTATCTTATTTGGTGTCAATTTTAATTTTTTTTAATTCAAATTATTGGAGAAGGGGAGGAGGGATCGACCCATCTGTAATCTGCGCAATTTATGGCCAATATTCCCACTAACAAATATGGAAGTTTAGGTCACATATAACCAGAATTAATGAAAACCTAATGGTTGAACTACGCTACCTAAAACTATAAATGAATCGTGCATTTCCTAAACGTAAATGTCAAATATTTCTATGGCGATACAGTTCATCTGGACAGTGGTGAGCCCATCTCTTTTTTTTTTTTTTTTTTTTTTTTTTGCAGCTTTTTCTTTGCAAAATATGGTTTTCCTTCTTCATGTAAAATTTTACTTTTGGCACCTATGTTTTGGAAATGCACGATTCAAATAAACATCCCACAACATGGGTTTAAAAATGAGTAGATTATTTCCAAAATTAATTCCTAATCCCTTTTCCTTATTCTTAAACAATTTTTCAGGAAATGCGAAAAGCTATATTTTCTATTCCAGTAGTAATATCAAAACCAATTTTTTTTTATTGAAATAAATTTAAAAATTCTTAATTTCTGGGACATACTTTCAAAATCAACAGATTATTAAAGTAACAATTAAAAAATATTGAAACTAGAATAGGGTCCCCTTTGGAAAGAAATTAACTTCAAGGCTCATTTTTGAACAAAAAAAGATTGATTGGGGTTTTATTTTAGAAGAAAACATGGTGGATGATTTCAAGGGAAAAAAGCTATAAAAATTAAACTAGTAAAAACACGCTTTTTAAGGATTATTTGTTAAAAAAGCTTGAAATACAAGTTTCATTACATTCCTTGAAGAGGAAAAAAGGTAGTTTTAAAATTTTTAATAAACTTTTTTTTAAATATTTAGGATTGTTAAAAAAATTAAAACAATTAGAACCAATGGATTCATTTGTTTATTTTTACAAGGGAACCAATACTTATCTCGATTTTCATAAAACTCTATTAGGATTCACTCCGGAAATAAGATACTCAAATAAAGTTAATTGATTGGATTTATGATTCTGGATTTCAAACCTGAATTCAGCATAAGAATAATTATGATTTATTAAGCATTTATTCCATGATTCTAATTAAAATATATAAATTAAAAAAAAAAAAAAAGAGAAGTAGTATCAAAATAAATAACAATAATAAAAAAAAACATACAAGCAATTCTTTTCCAGCATCATATTCTGATTTCAACTGGGATCCTAGGTCACCATCTGGAAGTTTTAAATCTTCACGCAATTCACCATTGTCTGACATCAAGCATAGATATCCATCATCAGATATGTCAGTAAGCTAAACAAATTGAATAATATATATTATAAGATCTGCAATTATATACAATAAAATACATAACCTAGCAAAAAAAATAATACTGACCTGATAATCTTCACGCTTAACAAATGGCACATCCATGTTGTGAGTAGATGGACAAATATCTTCATATTTTTTGCCGCTGAAAATATCAAGTCCAACAAGATGCACTTTAGCATGTCCATGCTTTCCAGTTTTAGAAGTTGACATTTCAACAATCTTACAAGGACGAGACTATATAAAGATGAAATAAATTTTTAGAATTTAATAATAATTTTATATATAAATTTATACTTCTCAGAAGTTTATACATCTTATGGAACCAGTACAAAGATCTAATAATCTGACATTTTAAATAATTTAGCTAAATTAGATACAAACATAATTATGAGAAGAGTTATGTCATACAATCCTAAATATAAAATATTGTATATAAAATTAAGATTGCTCATTAATATATTCCTGTTGGATTTCTACAATAAGGTTGTAAGGATTACAGTAAAGAAATGAAGACGTGGCAATAAAAATATTTGCATGAATGATGACCTTTAGCTACGAATTAAAGAAGAATGGGACAACCAGAAAACAAATATTGACCAGAAACATTTGTTTTGAACTCCAACTAATATATTTAAGAATCTATGGCATGTTGAAAGAAGCTTCACTTGAATAGATTATTTATAGTAGCTGTGACATAAATAACATCAAAGATTAACTATAATGGTCTTAAACTTTCACAGGAAACCAATAGTTATTATTTTAATTAAATGTGTTATTTACAGTATACTGTTTTCAATAAAAAACAAAGAAATGTATATTATAAGGTATTCGGTACAGACTTGATTCTATTCATAATAATAAAATCTATTGTTAGGATACTGTTTCATTCACTAACATCTAAGTGAATTAGACCATTTCTAAAGGAGAAAAAAAAACCTTTAAGCTAATTTGTCATTTTTTAATACAGCACTCTTAAACTAAGTGATATAGGCATATAAGACCCGTTTTTTTTTAATTTTACAAGTTTTTCTCTTGTTGAAAATAGTCTATAGGACTAAGTATAAATGAAAAGCTTAACAAGATGAATGGGTCTGTTGTGAAGAAAAGATAATAAATATAATGGAAAAATGATAATGTTTGCAATCAAAACTTTGTAAAAATTAACATAATGAAACAATTTAAATCAAGATTTCCTCAAACGAAGTCTCATTAAGAACCAATGCTACACAGATTTTTACAAGGTAACAAAAAAAAAAAATTTTCTCTAGGATCGATGCACGGTTGATGAAACAGAATTAATAATTTAATGCTATAGCTAGAATAGACTGAACCCAGAACCTGAAAATAGGAGCAAAGTGCCTAATTCAGTGAGCTACCTGCTATAATGCCGTTTTTAAACCTATTATACAGGTAGACGCTAAATGTCAACATAGACAAAGCTGAGGATTCAATATTCTCTCAAGCAAGCAAACATCAAATCTTATGTTTTATTATAGAAATTTGATCAAATATCAATATAAAACATATCATTTAAACAAATTGTTCCATACAAATAGGTTTTTATGACAATTCTGAAGGTTCAGATCAATGGAAATAGAAAACATTAATTCTTGAACAGACAATATTAAACAAACCGATCACTTACTGCAACAAAAATTGCCAAATGATGAGGAGAAACAGGTTTTAAAAAACAAGAAACTCACCAGTGGAGAATTAGGGACTAATTCATAAAAGCATTAAAATATTTAGTGAAAAAAAGCTTTAACCTGAAATATGTAATATAATATGATACACAAACACAAGTTAAAATTACAAAATAAATGAGTGACATAAGATTTTCAATTCAGAATCAATACAAAACAAAATCATCCATCTATAGAGCATTAATGATGAAAACTTTTAACGCTCAAAACATAGCCAATGAATTAACTCGGGACGACCAAATCATGCTGTAGAACCATGAAAGTCATGCTACAGGGGCATGATATAATGACCAGTGATAAAATACATTGGTGTAAATAAACAGATTTAATAGCAAAATGTTGGTTTAATTCATCATCCGACAATATATCACAAAACCAGTTCAAAATAAACAGTATCTTTAAAATCACTTGACATATATAAGAATTAAACAAATTATTGAGACCAAATTTAACATTAATAATATTACAGCATTTATTTAATTATTTATATAATTATCCCTACTTGGAATAGGAACAAGTTGCAACTAAAATATTAATTTCACTCAATAGTTTACCCTTTAGAAAGTAGGTCATGAATAACTGACTATCAATATACCAACACTTACTGTAAGTAAATTAAGACAAACTTTACACAACTCTAACATTAAGCAAAGATGTTTATACTTAATATAATAATATTCTTCAAGTGACCATAAAGACTGTAACATTTAAGTTGGTAAAAACATGTGCTTTGATGATTCAAAACTTAACTTTCAAAATTGCTTATAAACAAAGAAAGTTAGTTTACATACATCTCGAGTCAAATTATTAATATACATTGGAATTTCACGATGTCAATTCAAAGCAACTATATTAACTATAGTATGAAAGATGAAATAAAACATACCTTTAGCATAACAAAACCGTTTTTACGTAAAGCAGAGCATTGCATAGGATAGGTAACAGATGCACCGGAGTCACCAGTATCAAAATGAGTATCTTCGATATCAGCCATGATGAAAAGTAAAGTTAAGGGAGCAAACTAAAAAATAAAAAGATTAATTAATATAATATCAAAATAATTATAGTTTAGCTTAAACAAGTATTCGTAACTACACAATAAATGAAACATAAAACTAGGGACACATTTTAATGCACAAATGTCATAAAAATTGTGTACAATTATAAAATTTAACAATATCCCAATTTCTAACAATAGTCACCAGTCTGTAAAGCATGTAAGGGCCAGAAATCTGTCCATTAAACTCATCTGTCATAAAAACCTGTTAGCCATTCAACTGATCAAATACTAACAAAGGCCCTCTGTGAAACTTAGAAAATAGGATATAAAGCTAATGGTTAACAGGATGAAATAAACCATTGGCAGGTAGGTACACAATAAACAATCAAAAGTATATAAATTGAAACACCCAGTATTAGTCAAATGTGCAAAAGAATCCGAAACCACGTTTCCACAGCTTTCTTAAGGAGATTCAATGAAACATTTTGGCAAGAATAATAGTAGGACCCCAAGGATACACCAATAGTTTTGAACTCTGGATCTTCTTCATAGAATGAATTAAATAATGCGCCGATAAATAAAAATCCATTGTAATTTATAAAACAACATGGCGCGAATAGGTATGCAGTGTCAATAAACTTAGAACAGCCGGTAGGTTGAAATAGAAAATTAAAGAGTTACGAAAAAAAATAATTAAAACCAAGCTTAAAACACTATTGAAACGGAAAAGAACATAAAAACTAAACATATTAAAAATTAAATAACATAAATACCAATGAATATTAGGAACCAAAGTGGTTGAGTACTCACATGTGGCTAAAACGGGCAAGGAACTACGAGGAATCATGCGCAAGCGTAGACACGTATTGGTGTCCAGAAAATTAATCGACGATTTTAAAGGCAATGATAAAATGTACACGTAATTTAAATGTAATAATTGGCAAAAGAAATTAAAAAATATAATATTTAAATTTCTTACTTCTTTTTAATTACAAAAGTACACAATAACCTAAGTAAATAATTAAAAAGGAACCTTTAGAGAGTATAACCATTAAACTGCTGTTATAGTCAAGGTCATGTACACATTTTATCGTTCTGACTAATTTTGATCTACAAGTATTATTTACATTCGATAAAGGGTTTAAGTCACACTACATATCCAGTTGTCTCAAAATGGTAATTATATGTAATTATTTGCCAAGAAGCTGTTTTGAAATTATTATGGAGCTTATTTTCTTATCATTATTAGATTTTAGTTTCTTTAGCTCAATTTTTACCTCCTAACTAACATTTTTATTATTTTTAACTTATATCATATTCATTTAAAAGCTTGGTTGTTCAAATGGAAGATTTGAGCCTAGGGTGGTTTTCTAGGTTATATCATTTGTGAATTATCTTTCCTTACTCTGTAATTTTTTTAGACGGACCAGCAAATGGACTGTGCTCTTGACTTGATGCGAAGATTGCCTCCTCAAGAAATTGAAAAAAATTTGAGTGATCTAATTGATTTAGTTCCAAGTCTTTGTGAAGAACTGTTGTCTTCAGTAGACCAACCCTTAAAAATTGCCATTGATAAAGGGGTTGGTAAAGATTATTTGTTATGTGATTACAATCGGGATGGTGATTCATACAGGTAAATTTGTTATAGTTATATTAAACAAACACTTGTTATCTATCTTAACATTTAACATTTTGATTTTTTTTTTTTTAAACTCTTTGAGCTGTTTACTTTTGTCAAATACTAACAGTAGTTGCTGTTTCAAAGTTTGTCTGTTTTTTATTTATTCTAACTGTATATTTGTCATATTCCACCTTGTGGCTTTAATATCTGTTCTGCAGTGGGTTTTAATTCATTATATTTTGAATTTTATATTAATAGTGGTATTTCTGTATTTGATCTATAACGATGGGCTTGTAGATCACTTATTATGCCTATATATAAGATCTGAAATATTGAATTTTCTTGCTCTTGTCTGATTATAGTTTTGTTATCAACAAACTATTGTGATTGTTTGACAATTGATCGTTGATGTTTAACTTATCCACATACAGTTTACTCTAAAAAACTATTACCTATACCAAACCTTGCCCATGATTACTTGGCAGCCTGTGGGTTAATTCTTGTAGCTCTATGTTGAAACTTACATACTTTTTCCACCAAAGCTCCTTTATTATTTTAAAAACACAGAGATATATACATTTGTTACAAGAATAATGTAACATCTTGTTTATATATATATGTATTCCTAAATACTTGATAAGAACATTGGAACTTTGGTGAAAAAAAAAAAAACTTTAGTTTTAACTTAGTGCTACATGGGTTTGTACTCAGACTGCCATCATGGATGAGCTATAGTTGAAAGTTATTTCTATTACACTTATTTTTAAGTTACTGTTACCAAAACCAATTATGGTCTCTTTCTTATTGAATGTCATCCCTCTTCCTGTCGAATGTAGTTTAATATTAGTTTTAGGTTTCAATTGATTTTTACATTTATATATTCATCTAAGATGTTAGCAAAGAACATTTTGAAAATGTTTGTTGGAAAGCATTTTTCTGTCTCTTTGATGTATAGTTTTTTTTTAAATCATTATCTTATTCCTTACTACTTGACAGTGCATGACTCTTTTCTGAGAGAGGGGAGGGGGACAGATTAATTGGTGTGGAACATTGAGGGTTAATCTAGATATTACTCCTTGTAGACTTGTAAATACCTCCAAAGCAGAGATGAGCATATTTTTATTTGTAAATACAAATTTACATATAAAATAGTATGTACTTTGCCAAAAATCATTGAGTGAAATTTTATAACCTTAAATTGCTATAAACCTGATGGATTTTCTCTTTGTAAATTAGAGGATGATGCATTTTTTTGCAACTATATTTGATATACAAAAGGGTTTGTGTCATTTTAGTACACTCACTGAGTTGTTTTTTTTCACAAAATAAGATCGAAATTCATAAAAACATTCTTAAAAGTTCAACTCGATCATAAATGACTTTTTGCAATAAACAAAAGGTATATAATAATTCAGTCATGTATGTATTATTTGCTTGCAAATAGCATAGGTATTTGCAATGACAGGTGTGAATTCAAATGTATTCGTATTTTGAGCTGTCATTAAGAATACCATCATATTCTCTTTATATATATTTTTATCTGTACAAATATCTCTATTCCATTATTCTTATTCACAAGTTTGTAATGTGTCCATTGATGGAAAAGTTCCTCTTTTTGTGGGTTTGTAAACTGTTTTTCTGAGTTGTGTTACGTAAAAACAAATTTCTATCAACCTAAACTGAATCAGTTTCTTCAAATCATAGTAATAATTTACTTAAGTAAGTAAATAATAATTGAATAGAAATGGAAGTATAAATGTCGGCTAACAAAGAAACATTAGTAAATTTAATTAACAACTTAAATTACTTCTTGTCCTAATTATTTTTCATCCATAATAATTAAATAGCAGTGTAGGTTTTTAAAAGTTTTTTCCTAATGAATAGCAATCATATTATTAATGGAATATGTGTAAGAATGTACTGTGTCATTACATGTCCTTAAGCATATAATGTATCGTAACCAAATGTTGATAAGTGATAAATTATAAAAATGATTAAATAGCAGTAATTCTATTTTTTTCTTTTATTGTGGGTTGATGTTACAGGATTGAAATTTAATTTTACAAAAAAAGACGTCTTCCTGTATATTCCATTTATTTTTCACTTTTTTGTAACCGGGTTCGGTCTTTTATAAGACCTTCATCAGGCCACGGTGTGATTGATGGTGGTCCTCTTCTCCTGCTTGTCAAATGAGGACTGATAAAGTACCTTCTATTTTTTGTACAAATTAATATTGGTGTTAGTGTATAGAAGTGCTGATGTGATGAAGACTTTGTCAGGCACTTGAAAGGATAGATCTGTAAAACAGAACGATGTCGAGGGAGTCTAAAGAAGTATAATATTTAATATAAGTATAAGGTTGACCATCAACTGTTCTGGCTCTACCCACCTGGTTGCTGCAATGTACTTACCAGAATGGAAATGTCAAGATTCATTTCCGCTGAAAAATAATCAACCAACCCAGGTGTAAATCAAATCCACAATGTTTCAAAACTGGACTTCTGTGAGACCCAGGCCGCAATATGCTCTGCCATTACATCCTTTGAAAAACCAATGAAAGTAAACAAAAATTATTGAAAGGCTTTGGTAGACATCCTGACGTGTTGCACTTCGATTTTCATACTGATTTCTTTCTAATATTGATTAGTAGTTTTAAAAACAATGAAAGCTTCATTTTCTATTCTTTAAAATTTGTTTGCTATAGTAAATTATTTTAAAGAAAAATTAAAAAAGTAGTTTTATTGAATATATTATTTTCTATCTCAGATCACCTTGGAGCAATACATATGATCCTCCCTTAGAAGATGGTTCAATGCCTTCTGAGAGGCTAAGAAAACTAGAAGTAGAAGCCAATGCCGCTTTCGATCAATATAGAGAGATGTATTTTGAAGGCGGTGTGTCTTCTGTTTACCTGTGGGATTTGGATATGACTGGTTTTGCGGGTAATTTATATAATTTACATTATTTAGGAAGTAATATTTTCAAAAATAATTTTTTTTTTTTTTTTTACTATTGATTCATTAGAATTTGATCTATTGTTTAATTTTAATTTATTTCGACAGGTGCTATTTTAATTAAAAAGGCCGGAGATGGTTCGAAAAAAATTAAAGGTTGCTGGGATTCTATTCACGTAGTTGAAGTTCAAGAAAAGACAACTGGGCGAAATGCTCATTACAAATTAACTTCAACTGTTATGCTTTGGCTGCAAACTAACAAAACTGGCTCAGGTACGATGAACCTGGGAGGTAGTTTAACTAGGCAGGTATGTATCATATATTCAATACTTGATGAAAAGAATATTTTATCATTTTGTGGTTTTATATTTATTTTATCAATGGATTAAAATTATAGTATTTCCTTGTTATATTTTATACTTGAACATTTTTTCAAACTTTTATGTTATAATTTATTTTTTAAAAATAAAAATCTACCTTAAAATAGAGTTTTAAAAAGTTGTTTATATTTTGAATTACTCATTTTTAAATATTGTCATTATTATAGTAACAGGGGTCTCCAAACTTGATGTGCCGCGGGCCAGATTGAAAACCCCACCAAGGCCACATTGAGACCTCCATTTAAGTCCCACAGGGCACGGCTTGTGGTGATAAAGAATAATATTGTGCTATAAATGACACTTCAGTTGTAATAACATTGTGTATAGGACTAAATTTCCTTTTTTAAAATAATTTTTAAAAAAATTCCATATAATCAAAGAAACTTTTAGAGGCCGTATTGGATAAGATTTCCCAATTACAGAATATTTTATCATTGATCGCTTTTAGGAACTGTTTATTCCATAGGCTTAACTCTTTAGGTGTGCGAAGTCTGAATCGATATCAGGTCCCATGTGCGTGGGGTACTAAAGGTCTAGCCAAACCTATGTGCTAGGATTTATTCACTGAATTGCTCCCGTATTTTTGCACTTTTCACATTAAAATATGCTTTTTTTTTTTATAACTGACATACATTTTTCTTTAACATGATGTTAGTTCACATTGCAATTAACTGTTAAATATTTTTTTTTAAATTTTATAGTTTATTAATTATCTTACATTAAATTTACATTGTACTGTAACATTTACATTATTTTTTGATATATTCTAATATTGCTGTGATACATATAGTATCATTATTTTTTATTCTTCATTTGAAATTTTTTTATATAAACTTTTTTATTATTAACCAATTTCTGATAATGTTTGGTATGGAAAAACTTAAAAAAATGTTTCATTGTATGATAAATTTTGTTACATATACATCATTTAAAAAAAAAAATTTTGAAAAAAAAAATTTAAAACTCATTTTGACTTTCGCACTTCAAAATATGACTGCTGTTAGATTTAAAGCTAAACTGTGTTCAAAAGACTAGAGAAAGATATACGAAGGGCTATGGTCAAACCCCTTTGAATATAAAATTTAGAATAAGTTTCTAAATAAATTTTAAAAAGTAGATACCCAAACAAACAATTTTTTTCTTTTAGTTTACAATCTGCCTTTTCAAATTTGCACATATTTGAGTCGATTTATTCTTTCTCATTCTTAACTCTCTGAATTTCATAATAACCAATTCATGGCTCTGGAGACTTTTATTATTATTATTATTTTTCATCTTGAAATATAATATAAAATTATCGATTTACAGCTTGAACATTGTTCTAAAACTAAGTATGTGTAATTGAAACTCTTAGCTAATGAGTCGAATAATTAGAAACAAATAGATTAGACATGGTTATATGCTATCAAGGTTTTGTTTACTCCAAACATCTATAAGTGAAATAAAATAAAGATTTAATTATTCATATAATTTTTAGTGCATACATAAAGAAACTTTTAGACACCTTGTAAATTAAAATGTATATGTTTAATATTTCAAGTTTGATTGATGTTGAATTAATCCTAATTTTTTGTTCTATTGCAGATGGAACAAGATGCACCGGTTTCAGAGGCTTCTCCACACATTGCTAATATCGGCCGAATGGTAGAAGATATGGAAAACAAAATTAGGAACATACTTAATGATATTTATTTTGGAAAAACTAAAGACATTGTCAATGGCTTAAGAAGCACACAGGCATTATCAGAACAGAAAGCCCAGGCTGCTCTGAGGCAGGATCTTGCTGTAGCTCTTCAGAAGCGGCAGGCAAAGACTGCGGAAAATTGAAATTCTCCACCTTTCAATCTCGTAATTATTAAGTTTATATTTATTATATTTAGGTAATTAAAAGTTATGTCTTAAACAGGGTAGTCTATGATGAGTCCATTAACATATAAATTGAAGTTTAAGGAAAATATATCCCTTATTTCAAAATCCAATAAATATTCTGTATTAAAATATCCCAATATATATCTGTACCGAGAGGTGAAGGAAATCACCATGTCCATTATTTAATTAATTAATCTAGTAACAAAGGAATGAATTTTAATAGTTCAAAGTTATAGAAATTTGGCTCCCTAAACAAATATAAAAATCTGTGTCTTTTATTTTCAGAGTATAGATTTAGTTACCAGGAAACAAATTTTAATAGCTTTAAGTTATGGAAAATTGGTTCCTCCTAAACAAATAAAAAAATATGACATGGTGTTTTTTACCTCTGAGGTACAGATATGAGGATTGTTTAACTAAATTTAAATACAAATAAATAATAATAAAAAAATGCTGCAAATTATTACACAACAGTTTATTAGTTTCTAACAATTTATCATCAAAATTAACATTAGTTTCCTTGTAACATAAAAGAAAATAAATAAAAGGTGAATCCTAATATTGTCCAAAGTATATATATTTTTTTTCATCATTGGTAATTTGCTAAAAAAAAAAAAAAAAAAAAAAAAAAAAAAAAAAAAAAAAAAAAAAAAAAAAAAAAAAAATATATATATATATATATATATATATTTCTTCAGTCGGTGTAAAACTTTCAAAAAATCAAAAACAAAACGAAAGATATAAGCTTATAGAACGTATGAAACATATTTAGAACACCATATCTTAGTTCCGAATTGTCTGAATTCAACGATTTATTTTTTAAGGAGTTTTGTAAACTATTAAAAAATAATAATACAATATCAACAAACAAATGTATTCTTCATGAGTTATTCGGAAATCCAATTTTACCACCCTGTGTAACTTTTTTCCAGAATCTTTTCATTGAAGTACATCATATAGATAAATTTAAAGGGCATCTTAGAGAAGACTTCAGTCAAGTTTAATTGAAATTGATACATTCCTTTAGGCGCTACAATCTATACCAATACAGATTTTTTCTTTCTCCATCTTGGAAGGAAATCAGGACTGATAATAATGTCGAGATAGGCAGATCATCCTCTGTTGACCTCTGACTTAGATTCCAAATTTAGAAAAAAATATTCCAGTAGTCTTGGAAAAAAATCGTGGATGGGCAAACAATTTTTTAAATTTAATTTTCGAGTTCTACGTATGGTAAAATGCAAAACCTCAAATTTTGAGGGGGAGTTAAATTTTTTAATTTTTTGGACGATTACAATGGTTCATTATAAAAAATTTGAAATTATCGCAATACTTTGCCTTATTATATGTTACACATATAGGTAAATAAATGCCTGATTAATGAAAATTTATTTAAATTCATTCCATTGACCTACAGCCTAGTAAAAGATGCATTGCCAGGGGCACACCAAGCTGGAGTGCCCAGAAGAGGATTTTATGGTGCAAGATAAGCACCATAAAAATATTTCAAGGGGGCACATTTTGACGAAGTTTTGAATTATTGAGGCTGGCACATTTGGACAGAGTTATTAATTTTCGGAATGAAACGTTTCAAACCAAGGGAAAACAGACATGGAACAGGCCCGCATCAAGTGTAATTGTAAATTCTACTTTCACTTGCACTGATTTTAAGAAGAGGAGAGAAAAAAATATCTTGGGAGGGAGGAGGGAAGGTTGCGCTATCAACCTTGAGGGGATGGGCACCCCTGACACCAAGAGTGACTTTTTAAGAGACCAGTGAGAAGTCACCCAACAAAACAAAACCAAGAGAATAAAGAGAGTAGCCATACCTGCCACCTTATTACATAGTGACTTAGGGAAAGATTTTGAACTCATCCTATTTATTTTTACTAAAACTTTTAATTCTTAATGGTATGTTAATCTAGCTGCTTGAATAAAGGGATCGGCATATTTTTAAACTCAATGTTTATATATTTGTTTCTTTATCACAACAATTTTCCTCAAAAATATGATCCTGATTCGGTTTACCTGTTCCTCGATGCAGCTTGTTCTTTCTCAAGATCATCTCTTAGTTCATGCTCCAGAATTAAAGCGTACATTTTGTATGAAACTGCATAAAGTTATGTTATAGTTTATACAATCACTATAGCTCCGTTTTGTGAATTGGCATTGTTAAGTTTATTGAGTTCATATTTTTTGGGGTCTTTTTGCCATTCTTTACCTTTTGAAAAAGGACTTGCTCTTAACCTTATGATTATTAAGCTATTTCAACGATACCATAATATTACATTACTGAATTTCAGCTTACTATATTTGGAATTAAGTTAAACATTTATGTGACGAACTTCAAAAACTTTTACAATTGTACAAACATGGTGTTAAATATAAATTTTTATAGCATAAAATTTAGATTTATGGTCTCAGAGGACGGATTAAGTAATAAGTAGAATAAGTTTCCACATGGGTTTCTATAGATAACCAAGGCCAATGAGTGAATATTTTTTAAAAAAATTCTTCATAAAATAATCAACAACAATCCTAAAAACAAAATATTAAATTGATGGTCTTTAAAGTTTTGTTTTGTTTTATTTTTTTTTAATTCATCTACAATAGTCACCTTATGCTTGTGAAGCTTTCTGAAGTTCAGCTGCGATCAAATGGTAACAAGAATTTGTCATTTAAAATATAATTGAGGGTACTGCTGTAAACGTATTACGCCAATTGGAAAGCCCTAACCTCAACTGTAAACGACCCGTTAGGAGTTTGATCATCTCTTAATAGCTAGTTGTAATAAAAGCTAATTAACACCCCAATTTCAACGGAAAAGGAATAGATGTGAGTTTGCAGAAGTTGTGAATATCAATCTAAATAATGTGAGATTGTACTGTAAACACACCAATCCTTAACTGTAAAGGCGGCATAAATCCTTGGCTTTTCTTGGAATCCCAATTGATTATGCGATCCTGGCCCTCTCATCAAATTCGAGTGACCCTTGATTAGTGGTACCGAATTGAGTGAAAAATATAGCTTGTATATATGTCTCTACTTTAATTTTTATGTTGAACTTTATTAATGGAAGGCAATAGGAAATAATAATTAAAAAACCTGTACGACTACTACCCATGAACGTTCTTCGGTTCAGTTATTTTGTTAGGAAGTAGTTCCTTGGTCCTCAGTTGTGCAAGGAGGTGATTTGACCAAGGTCGCGCTCAACCGCAAAGTTTGATTGTATATATAGTTTAGTTATATAATTGAATATGATCCCAGTTATTTTATTAGTATTATTATATTTTTGTTTTCTCTTTCAGGAATATGAAGATTGAAAGAAGATTAATGACGTGCTTTTTAATCTATGAGTGCAATGTGTTTTACACAAGTTTTCACCTCTGTTAAAACTCAGTTCCTGTTACGGATAAGGTGAAAATTATCATGAAATTTACTAAACAAACTAATTTGCTGGCTGGCATTGCTTCTGTTTATTGAAATTTATGTTTCGTTCAGTCATAAGTGGTTCAAATGCCACTTTATATATTACAGTTCTAACTGTTGGATCAATTTTTTGATATCCTGATATTATGTGTTCTTAAATCATCTTTATGACTAATTATTTTATGTAGTCATCATAGTTAGCTAGAATTTTAGAAAGACTTTTTTATTTATTTATAAATTGTTAAAGAAAATATTGCACATCTGATTTTTATACCAATGAACTATTGTTTTCATCGTTAACATTTCATCAATTCAAGTAAAATTACATTATACCATTATGATGATCATTGAGGCACAAATGCCTATAAATCTAAACGTGCATATGCTTTTTATAATCTTTGCATTTAAAAGATTCCTATTAAAAAAATTATAAAGTGCAATGATAAATAATCATGAACTGAAGGTTGATTGATTTGAGTTAAACCCTATGAAAGTATTTTTATATGTTTGTTGATTAATTATGTTTGTTTTATTATTTTTTACTATTTTTTATTATTTTTTCATATAAAAAAAGCAATGTACATTTTATAATTACTTTTATTAAAATTAAATTAAATGCTCTTGTTGCTAGTACATATTATATTTATAAAGTTTAAAAATTGATTTTAGTACCTAAAATTAATTGAATATTTAATTCTTCCCTCTTGTATCAATTGTATAAATTCAATTTATGTACAGTGATATTTATAGAATATTAACCTTATATTAATGGTCTTTGTATTATAACAAATATGTAAATTGTCAAAATAGTCTATATATATAAAAATATGTTGTTGAATAAATTCAGTTATTTTCGTCTTTGTGTTTTAATTCTTATCAATCACATAGCTTTTTCACTGTAGTTTAATTTTGTTTACAATTAAATTATTATTCCTGCCTTATTAAAATGTTTATGAAAGTGTCAAAAATAAATATATTAGATTAAGTATACTAAATTATGCCTGTAATGTGTGAGTTTTAATACCTGATTGCGAATACTTCGCTCTCTTTTTTCAAAGTTGATACAATTTAAATTTTTCATATATTAATTGATCTAATATCTTAGTAAATTAAGGGTATACAATATTGTGATAAAGCCAGTTCTAATATATTCCTGTGAGACCTGGAACTAACCAGTGTACTAGAAAAAAGTATTGAAAAATTTGAGAGAGAAATCCTCCGCAGGATAAATGGACCGATCTGGGATCAGAGTATTAACACATGGGGAAGAAACCAAAAACAGCTCGTTTGCAGCTGCTTGCAGAAATTGATCTGTCAATATCTCTTGATATGAAGGCACAGAGGTTAAGATGTGTGGGACATGTAGCTTACTGATATCCATCTGGAAGTCTCTAACACAACAATGAATGCCTCAATATTAGGCAAAGACCAGCCTAAAACGCAAATGGTTAGATCAAATCAAAAGTGCAATAAAGCTGCATGCCGATAACTGACATAAAGAGTCCAAGATGAGCAGAGATGGAGTCGGCTTATTAAGACTGTAAGAGATCTACAAGGTCTGTAATACCCACAGAAAAAAAAATTGTAATTGGCATATTTGTTGAAAAACTGTAAGAGTATTTATTTTTCTGCATTGAATAAACTTCAATTATATACAATTTTAAGTTGTTTACTACTTTTACCTAATTATTTTTGGAAAATTATAAAAGAAAACTTTTTTAACTAAAGTTGGATGTGACCAGTTTGCTATGGAACAGTCCGTGCAAGGCTCGATCTTGACCCAGTGCTGTGGGGCTGTGTCTGAGTAACCCTTCAGTGCTGATTTGTTTTTAACAGCTAACCTTCACAAAAAAAATCATTTTTGATTTTTAAAATTGCATTGCTTTTTTATTCAGACTTAGGATTGGCATTAGTAGAGTAGAAAACTTTTTAAAATTAAATTATATTCTTGATACTTATGTTGTGTGTGGTATAGTCAGTGTTGGGCAAAATTTATCTTAAATAAAAGATAATAGATAACGAATAATTTATTCGAACTTTTCAACTACAAATAACTAGTAATTGTGTTTATCTTTTATCTAGATAATAAATAAATTCAAGTTATCTGTTATCTTTTTTTTTGTTATTCGACGTTTTTCAAATAAATTTCGAATAATTTGATGCTAATTTTATTTTTCTTCTATATACGGGCCAATGTGTATATTTTCAGATCCATAGTTTTTGAAAATTATCTCCATTTTAAGATTACACCACTGCATTGCGACTTTTTTGAGTTTTTAGGATTTCTTCCATATCAGGGTCTTTATGAAAATTCTGTCGAATTTAAGATAGCGCCTCTCCCCCCTCCCATCTCAAATCTGACAGTTTTTTTCATAAAAAGGGCCCCGTAAAACATACAAACAGACTTAAATTTCGAAGAAATCCTAAAATTGCAAAAAAGATTATTCAAATCGTATTTTCATTTTAAATAACGAATAATAGATAACAGATAATGCATATTATTTGTAAATAACAAATAATCTTATGTCCAAAAATCGTCGAATAAGAAATAACGAATAAAAATTTATCTATTATTCGTTATCTAGATAAAATTTCAAATAATTTATTTAAATAACGCCCAACACTGGTATACGTTTAAACACGGCAATAAACATAGCAGTGTTTCAAATATCTCAGCAATATGGAATCCATGAAAAGATTCT
Source organism: Nezara viridula (assembly GCA_928085145.1). Lineage (NCBI taxonomy): Eukaryota > Metazoa > Arthropoda > Insecta > Hemiptera > Pentatomidae > Nezara > Nezara viridula. Next base: position 124,935,216 of record OV725082.1, read on the forward strand.
CAACTTTGATTTTTTCTTCTTGTACAGTGCTATTACTGCACTACTTGCTGATGAAATTTTAAACTTTATCCTTTTTCAGATATGAGTTTTCAAATACAGTCGTCATTTTACATACATACATCAAGGAAAATGACGAAACTTGTACATTTTATAAAACTTTATTATAAGGACATATGCTGCAAATTTCGTGACTGAGACTCAATCGGTTCTAGAGTTAACATGAAATGAAATGAAATGAAAAAATAATTTCATTCTGGGACTACTGCCCCTTAAGAATAATAACAGAGTTACAAATTTATGTATCTTAGTCTGACATAATAAAAATACCAATTTATTGTTAATTCTTATTTCAATTGTGCAATGGATTGAAATTAAACATTGTATAGATGCAAGTAATTTTACATGTTAGGGGAAGTTTGAATGTGGAGTAGGTGTTGGAACAGGAGTTGTTTGAAGGAATTTGTGGATGAGGATTGATGCATGGGGGTAGGAAGTGAGTTCCATAAGGAAGCAGCACGAATGATTTGCTGAAGGAGGAAGTTTTATGGGAGGGAATATATAAGTCTATAGGTTTAGACCTAGTATTGAGAGAGTGGATAGAGGAGCGCAGAGTAAGGAGTTCCAGGATGTAGGGAGGGTTTTTAGTTCTGAAGACTTGGAAAAGGAAAACGCCAAGAAGGAATTATCGTCGGGAAGTAGGATAAAGCCACTTCAACTCGGTGTACCATAGTGAAACATGTGAACGTCTGGGGATCCCGAAAATGAATCTTATGAAACAATTCATGAGTCTTTTTAGTCTCAATTCCAGCCTGGCAGATAGCCCTCCATACACCAAGCAGCCGTAGTCGAAGTGGGGGAATACAAGGGAGCTTACAAGGAGCTGTCTGGTTTTTAGAGGAATACAATCACGGAATCTTAGGAGTTGTTTAAGGGCAGTTATGGATTTTCGGGTAATCTGGGGAGTTATATTGTACCAAATATGTCAGGGCAGTATTTATTTATTTAAAACAATAAATCGGTATACAAAATACAATTGCAGCACTGAATTAAATTTTATTTTATCAGTAAACGAATTCTATAGTAGGAAGTGGGTGATTTCAAATGGACTGACCCATAGACAATTACAGTTAAATAGGTCAAGTAAATTTTTGCCATGAATTAAACTCTTAAATACTAGCCTATTTTCAAATCAAATAATATAAATTTTTAGAATTAATTTTAGAGGAGGATTTTATCATGCCGTTTACTAAAATATCCACAACGATTGGAACTCTAAATTATTACTCTACAAAACCATATAGATAGCATTTAGATTTAATGCCATTATAGACAATAAATAAAGAGAAAATTTCAAAGGGCGCCTTAATCTATATAAATATATCATAAAAATAGAAATGAACTGAAATATTAAGCAGTATAAATTAAGAGAATAAGATGTAATAATATGAAGTTTTTAAAATTAATTTATTGAATAATATAACATTGTCACTTGGACTATGATTATAGTGAGGTAAAACCACATTCACAATATATATACAAAAAATCTGGTGCATGCAACACACAACTTTCACTTACCCCTCTAATCAATAGAAATTATTTTTAGAGCTAAAGCTAAAAGATTACAGCTAACAAGTCTAAAATACCATTAAGATAACAAAAGATCAGTTGATTGTAGATTGTACTATCTGTTGATTATGAATTGCAAAGTTTACTAAAACAGAATTAAGAGATTTGCATTGTCTGTCATAGAATGATCAAAAGTGTCACACTAATTGTAAGTGGATACTGCTAGGATATCGCAAAGGGAAAATTCATCAAATTATTCACTAATTTAATTTTCTAAAAAGTTTACCTTGAGTAAGAAATTTTCATTTAATTTCCTTCAGAACACGTGATTTACGTTAAATAATGTTAGTTTTTAGAAATTATTAGTTATATTTTTTCGTCAATTTCCGTTACCTTATACAACTGTCTATATTGTATATAGTTTTTTTTTTAATTCTTCGCTTTCCAATGATATATTATACGTATACCCTCTGACTAGTATTCCCAGAAATTCATTTTCGACCTGGATAAGCATTTTTACTTTTTTTCTCCTTTATTCAATTATCAAATTCTTTCAAAAATTATATTTAGTATTTTTCGTAACTTTTAATAATGAAAGATAGTTAATTATTTGAAATGAACCATATTAAAGGTACTTTAGAGGAAGAGGTACATGAACATTTCGCATTTAAGCCCTGTAAAGTGACATCAACGGGAATAAGACATAAATGATACAATAATACACCGAGTTTAATCAAAATCGTTAGAGCCGTTTTTGAAAAAATTGTAAAAATGTCTTTCAGCGTTGATATAAAGTGGCACTAACGGTTAGCCGATTTTAAGGAAAAAGTTGCAGTCACATTTAAGGCATATGCCTATCTTAAATATTTGAGGGGGGAGGGGGGCAAATTTCGATAGTGTTACGAATTTTCGGACTAAGGTATAAGAGGAAAACATGTAACAGGTCGCAGCAAGTGTAATTGTACGTGATCTCCGATTTTTCTAATTATACCTTAGCTTGCTCTGTTTTTAAGAAAAGGTGAGCAATAAAATATCTTTGGAGGAAGGGGGAGGAGCTAGGTACTTGCGCCATTGACCTTGGAGGCAGGAAGGGGTGGGTACCTCTGGTCTAATAGACTATAGTCAGGAAAGAGAAGAAAATGAAATGAAAATAAAATATAAAGTAAATAAATAAATTACAAAAACATTACACATACTTTTATTTTAAACAGATGTTGTTTTTATTAGAAAATATTTTTACTTTCACTTACATAAATAAATATGTAATATATAGTAAGGGTAAGTATTTTCGAATCTCAGTTTTCAACGGAAATACATGTTTTGACTATGTTTGACCCCTAACCAAGTGTCGCAAAATGGTCTGTGTGTGTGTGTGTGTGTGTGTGTTAGCAGTCTAGCTCATAAACGAAAAGTCTTACGAAACTGATATTAAGTATTTAAGGTTTGTATATGGGCCGGATGTGACAGCAACTTTTTCGTTAAAATCGGCTTATCGGAAGTGCCACTTTATATGAACGCTGAAACACATTTTTACAATTTTCTCAAAAACGACTCTAACGATTTTGATCAAACTCGGTGTATCATTGTATAATTGAGTGGTCTTTAATATCATTTAGGTCTTATCCCTGTTGATGTCACTTTACAGGGCTTAAATACCCAATGTTCATATATATCTTCCTCTAAAGTACCTTTAATATGGTTTATTTTAAAAAGTTAACCATTTTGCATTATTCATAGTTACGAAAAAATGCTACATATAATTTTTGAAAGAATTTGATAAATTAGTAAAGGAGAAAAAAAATTAAAATGCAGACAAACCTGCGTTCCTACAGACTGTAGCGCCTAAACGAATGTACCGATTTCAATCAAACTTTCCTAAAGTTATTTTCTCGATACTCTTTAAATTTATATATATAACATACTTCAACAAAAAGAAGCTGGAAAAAAAGTTACGAGGGATGTTAAAATTAAATTCCGAATAACTCAAAAAGTATACGCTTTTTTGTGGATATTGTAAATAGTTTTTAAGAGTTTATGGAATTTCCTAAAAAAAACAAAAAAAAAAAAAAAATCGTTAAATCGGACAATTATGAGGAAAGATATGGTCTCTAGTTTTTTTCCCTGAAGAGGTGAAAATTTGGATAAATTTAAAATATATTTTTTTAATTATTGAGAGTAAAAAAACCTTTTTTCTACAGATATTTAATAAAGTATCTTTCCTAAGAACATCTTTCATAAGAAAGTAGTACCTAAATTTATACTTTTATTCTCAGTTTTATATTTCAACACTGCAATCACCACTTCTGGAATCAACTTACTCATTGTCTCCATAGATAACTTTTTCAACTAAAAATATCACTAAAATGACATCACTCAAAAATGTTGAAATTGGAGTTAGTCATTCTGTGGTTTATAAAAGCAGATAGAGTTGAATAGATTTTTATTGTCTGTCGTCGATACATTAAATAGACATTTTGTAATTATAATGGTCTTAATGACTTGTTATCTGTAAGCTTTAAGCTTTAGCTCCGTTTAAAATGCACTTTAAAAATTTTTATAATAGCCCATCATTGCCAGAAAATAATTTCTATTCAAAGTAGATCGGTAAGTGAAAGTTGTGTGTTGCGCGCACCAGATTTTTTTTTTTTTTAATTTAATATATTTTTCCTCTTATCACCAGTAGTATAGGTACCTCACAGGTTAATATTTGCTGATAACGTATAATGTGGAGGCTGTAGTTGGCATATTTCACTTTTATCAACACGAGCCGGCGATAAACCACTAATTCCGTGACATAAACACGATAGCAGACCAAGTCAAGGGTAATGGGCTGGAGCCACGAATTGAGTCACTCTGATCAGCTGTTGCTTACTAGGTTCAAAGAAATTTTCATGCTTTCAGTATATTATTTATTTTTTATAAACAATTTCATATTTAAATTCAATATATAATTTGCCGGTTACTCAGGTAAATGAATATTCTGATATTTTTTATGTCGGTACACCGTGTCTTCGTTATTTCCTGAGTCCTTATTTCGAAGATTTTCTTCTCCTCCAGGAGAGAAAATAGCCACATCCCCCGAAATTTCCGTAAAAAAACTTATGAAGGAAAAGAAACTTTATTTGCGAATAGCTCAAAAACTATATATTTTGTTGTTGATTTCACCCATAATTATTTGAAAGATTACCATAGCCGCAGATACGCCATTCTTTCAAAGAAAAAAAATCTCAGGAGTTTATATTAAGAATAAAATTATGAGTGATAATGAACTTAAAATATTGTAAAATTAACAATATAATACTATATGAAAATAAATTTATATATATATATATATATATATATATATATATATATATATATATACAGACTGAAAAGAATAATGAATGGCTTAATGGCTTAGTACGATTTGTCAATGGGACCCCGAGACGTTCTCATGTTTCCCACTACTACGCCGAGTTAGGGTAGCTCTTTCCCTCCTTCAGAAGACAGTACTTCCTAGTTACATTCCTTTACCAAATAATCTATAATCATCGACCTACGCATTCAATATCCTTCAATTCAAGTCATCTATCCACTCCCTCTCCACAAGATCTCGTCCTTCCGACCTTTATACCCCTTTCTACAAATCGGCCTCATTTCAACACTCCTTTATTGTCCGATCCACCACATTCTGGAATTCCATCCCACTTAAAATCCGCCATGCACCAACCTTATCCACATTTAAAACCCTCTTATTCTAATTCCTCCTTACAATTCAAACAGACGCTGGGTAGCCATTTATAATGTATATCATATATGTATATAATCTCCCCTATATGTATACTATCTTTTTTTTTCTCCAATCAATCAACATCATACGATTTAGATTATATAGAACTTGTATAATGTTTACAATACTATTATTACTATAACATCTTTATTATTATTTTTTTTTATTTTTTCATTAATATAATGACATGACAACAAAAGTTATTTGTCGTTCATTTATAATTCCATAGCTTATTGTGTATAGCAACTATTTTGCAGTATTAGGACCTTAATGCTCATATTAAGTCTTACTATATCTGTACAGTTATGTAAATACTTCTTTTATCTTCGTTTTTTTTGTTTATTGTAATATACATTTTGGCCAGATGTAATGTTAATTTTATGTACAATATTGTTATTCTCAAGGGACGTAGTCCCAGAATAAAGTCGATTCTTCTATTCTAATATAGCCATAAGCAAAAAAAAATATATATATATATATATATATATATATATATATATATATTTTTTTTTTGCTTATGGCTATATTTGAAAATATTTTAAAAAAGCAATTGAATGTTGGTACACACACATGAATGAATCGTACAATCCTAGGATATATTGCTGAATATAATCTTTGAACATAAAAGGGTGTAAAAAAACAATAATCGTTTTATCAAATTCAAGATTTCAAAGGACTGTAATATTTTAATCTTATTTAATACTTACCAATACTTAATAATCCCATTCGACTTCTTTAAAAAAAAGTCTCAGTTTTATCATTTGTTTTATAGAAGAAACATGACAATGTCCTAGGAAATTCTCGTAATTTTAAAGCATTACTAGAAAAAACATTTCACAGCCGCTGAAGCAACTCGTGACAATATTAAATATGAAGGGGAAGGTGTCCTTGACCAGCGCAGTGCGCGGCGTTGGTTTGAAAAATTTAGTATTGGAGATACGAAGTTGGAAAGGAAGAAGGGCTCCGGACGACCATTAATGGATATTGATGAGGTCCTGCACGAAGCCACTAGCGGATCCAGGATTTAATTTGGGGGAGGGGGACTTCAGTCCGAAAGCTTTTTTTTTTTTATAAAAATGACGATAATTACTTTGGAAAAAAAGAAAGAAACTATCTATATAAAACGGTGTTTAAGTGATTCCTTTTAAATGTAATTACACGAACAATAATACTTTAAGGGATAATTTTTTAATATATTTTCCCATAAAACATGGTTATATTTTACCATTTTGGAGAGGGACTTTAGCCCGAAAGCCCCCCCCCTCCCGGTAGATCCGCCCGTGCACGAAGCTGTTGAGTAAAATCCGTCCACGAGTATTCGCGAACTTGCTAGGGAGTGTGTTAAAGAGCAGTAGACTGGTCTCTAATGAAGTTACCCCTCAGCAGTTAGCTAAGAGGTTAGAAATTTGTGAAAATTTATTGAAAAACCCTTCTGATATGAGACTCCTACCTCACCATATAGTCCAGACCTCGCACCATCGGATTACTACTAATTTAGATCCATGGCCCATTTTCTTCAAGGGGAAAATTTGAAAATTTTGCGGCAGTTGAAATTGCAACCCAAGAGTTCTTTGACAGCAATCCCAAAGAATGATATCAGCGTGGGATCGAGGAATTGGCTATCAAATGGCTAAATTCAAGTAGATTAATTGTTAGTGATTTTGATTTTATGTTTGTACTTCGAAATATTGGGGAGGGGGTTAGCGAAACGATATTCCCATCCATCCCCTCTCTATTTTTATTGGAGTGATGATCGCCTCCCTCACTCTCCCTGAAATCTGTCACGAAGATCACTAAATTACCTAAAAAAACAAAACAAAAAAATCATCGAAATCATACCATTATTAGTAAAGATATAATTATAATTATAATTTGTAAGAATGTTAATTTTCTCCATTACATCTTTAAAATATTCTAAGAATACTAATTACTAAATACAGTTAATAATATTGAGGAAAACAATTTATTTTAACCCATAAACATTTAATTAATGCTTTAATTCATTCCAATTTCAAGTTCTGGCGACGTTTCCAGGAATTTTGCCCATTTTCAAATCGAAAATTACATAACATGATTATATAATCCATCTAACTATAACTTTATATAACTATTGCAAAACATTATTTAAGTTGTTTATGAACAGTCAAATCTTTGGGCATTTTCCACTTTTGTGGACATTAAGGTTTTGTTTTCAATAGGACAAAAATGTTTAAGATTTCAGTAATTTTTTTTTTTTTTTTTTTTTATTGAGAAAAACTAAATGTTGCCTCAATCAAGGACATTGAGTATTTAAGATATAAGAAACTCATTCCTACAATATATACAATTACAGAAATAATAGAAATTATAACAAAAATAAGAAAAAGAAACCTTAGTAGAATAGATGAAATAAAATATGATGTAACACAAATAAAAACAAAACAAAAATAAATGAGAAAAATAAATAAATAAAACATTCATGGTTATGCAGTAATTGTTTATATATTTTATTTCATTTTTGACTGTCCACAAATTTGACTGTTTATAAATAATTTATGAATTGTGTAAGATGGAGGATTGATTTTGAGGAAATATTTTTTTACAATAATTATATAAAATTATAGTTAGGATAAAATTATACATAATTTCCGACTTGAAAATGGGAAAAATTATCCGAAACGTCGTCAGGAAGTTGGAATGAATTAAAGCATTAGTTAAATGCATAAGTGTTAAAATAAATTTGAGAAGGAGTTAGTCGGGGGTGCGGTCAAATAAATACTAAATTAAAATATAGTAATTATTTTAATTTTGCCGAAGTTTCGACCCACTTTGCAGGTCGTCTTCAGGGCTACAAAATATACAAAACATGTTGAGAATAAAAATTAAATATAAGTAGATATAAAATAAGAAGAAGTTGCCAGATACAGAAATAAAAGATGATATCAGACAGAGATGTAGTGGGTGTAATGTAGTTAAATATTAAGTATTATATATGTAGAAAATACAAATAAATGGAAAATAAGTATGAATAACAAATGAATAGAAATAAAAATAAAGGAGAATATAGCATGTAAGTTAAAAGTAAACAGATTGCAATAAAATATGAGGAATAAGTGTATAACAAACTGATAGAGATTACATTAGATAACTGTGGGTTAAAAGATAAAGAAAATGAATGTTAACGAATAAATAGATTGAAAATTGAATAAGTAATGTTAAAGTAAAGTTGAAATAAGAATAAGATAACATAATAATAAGATATCAGTGGATAACAAGCAAGTGGAGGTTACCTTTAATTGTAAATAAACAGATAACGGAACTAAAGGTTAAGTAATTAACAATTAAAATAAATTAAAGTTATCAATTAAAATAAATTGTTTTTCTCCGATATTATAAACTTTATTTAGTTAATTTTCTTCTTTTTCTTCTTAACCCCATAGGACATGGTGTTGAGAACAGGGGTAGGGCGAGGATTAAATATTTTGCGGACAGCAAAACATTCTAACATAAAACGCATTCAATCCTTCCAGTCTAAAGTTCTTCGAACAATAGTCGATGCTCCTTTTTATGTAATCAATAAAACCCAACACAATGACTTTAATATCCCATTTGTACTTGACATTATCCCAGACAAATTTTCCAAATTTCACCAGAATCTCACTCAACATCCTAATCCTGTAGCAGTCTCTATCTAGCTCCAGTCATCCCTACAATTCTCCTCGGAGGTTAAAACGGCAGTGGCCCCGCGACCTTTTGTAAAAATGTATATATTGGATTACTGGCACTGGCCAGATTCTTCACTCATCTCCTGAGCGTCTGTTGCTTTAGTGTCCTCCATCAGTCTCCACTGGCTTACTATACCAGTGACGCGGCTGGGATCTTCTGGAGTCCTGCTTTGGCTTCCACAATTGGGGGACAAAGCTTGATTCATAGTCCCTGGGCCAATGTAAATATTGTACATAGGTGTGAATGTGTTTTATTTATTTTGTTATTATTCGGCTTTAATATGTTATTTTACTTATCTTGTATATTACTTTATCATTTTATTTATATATATCTTTTTTTTCTTACTTGGTTATTTTTATTTATTTTCCTTTCTTTTGTACATATTGTGTGAATGAATACTATAGCCCTAGTACCAATGCCCTTCGGTGTGGCAGACTGTATGAATACTCAATAAAACAATAAAAAAAATAAATAATATTTTTATAAACTATGTTAAACCTTTTTTTTTTAATTGTCTAGTGGACAATAAATTTAAAACCGGAACCAATAAGTAGAAACCGGAAAAAGTAAACAGAATTTACTTATGGTAAAAAATTAATCTTTAACTGTTGTGTATATTTTTAAGCTCTTTTTCCATTTTACTCAACAAACTTAATATTTTCACAATACTTTTCCTTAATTTTTGTAAACAGTAGACTTATATTTTTCTAATTTTTGTCAAGACGATTTTTAGGCACTACAAAGTAATTATTATATCTCCATTTTTCTCTTGATGTCCAATCCTAAAAGGATAATGGCTAAATAAGCCTTTTTAATGAAACGCATTATTATAAATGGACAATGCACTAGATCCATACATTGCCTGTTATCTTAACGTCAAATGAACTAAAATGGACCAGTATGATTGATACGTTAAGGATCATCATGATTGAAGCAATTTTTGACTGTTATTCAGGAATTATCATGTTGGTTAGTTAATATTTCTTAATAGAGACTAGTGGAAAATATAGAAATAATCCATTTTCAAAACTCGCGGTAAAAACTGAGTAGTAGATATGAAAATTCATAAGCCTATTTGGTATGCAAAGCAACACACAGAACCGGCTTTCAGAGTGAATGTCAAGTAAATAACGGTTTTTTTTTTTTTTTCTTTTTTTGGAGAGAATGACCTTCTTATTGATTTCTCGAGTTAGTAATATTGCTGCAGTGCAAGAAGATGAAAATCTTGTTACCTTTATTTTCTTAAAGAAAATTATTTAAAATTTGTATCTAAGAACGGTAAGCTTATAGCGATTGTAGAGTTGTACAGTGTGCTTGACCCTTAAACTGACGACATTGTTAAACGCTCACATTTAAACAGTTAAGAATTATTAAATAGTAGTAGGCCCTTGCGAAAATTCGCACAGTATATTGTTCAGTGATCAAATAGTAAATTAATAAGAAAATAAAACAATGCAACATATCATAAAAGAAATCAATTGTTACTTTCTCGCTTAATATAATCAACAAAGAGGGAAAAATGTTTTTTTAAAATTTATTTATTTATATGATATTTACAACTGTATACAAAAAATACATCTGGCAAATTCACACATGGATGTAATGACATGAAACACATGTTGAGAAACTACCCATTGGTAGCACTCTAATAATATGTCTACATAAGGAGATCACATGGCCATCTTCTTTTCAGACGCCTCGGAGGATTATCAGGAATTGAATAAGAAGCAAGGTTAGAAACCAGAGGGTTGGGATGGTTATGAAGTTTATTATGAAAGGACAGATATCTGGATTGGGCCAAATCTGATACACAAGGAACATTAAGGTCATTATGGATGATTTTATTTGTAACAAAGTAAGGAGCATTGAGGATATTACAAAGGATTTTGGATGCGAGAGAAATTTGAAGGTTTGATGGAGCCCCGTAGGTCAACTCCGTAAGTCCAAATAGGTCTTATTATAGTCATGTAAATTAGTCTTTTATAGTTAATTGGAAGTTTAGAGCGTTTGTCTAGTAAGTGCTGAAGTAGTCGGAAACGTCGAGCTGTTTCTTGTCGTTTCAGTTTGGTATGAGGATTCCAAGTTAGACGTTTGTCCAGATGGAGTTCTAGGTAACGGATTTGTTCAACAGGAATAAGTGAGATGTTGTTAAAGGATACTGAAGGACAGGAAGTCATTGGTTTACGACGAAAAAAAAAAAAAATTAAAACTTCATTAATGTTTGGAACCATGCTCTTGGGCAATAAAAGGAAATTAAAAGATATGTATATATAACATTTATTTATATTGTATTTTGTAATAAAGAAATTCCAGGGGGGAAGGAAAAAAAAAGAAATGTTTGGAACCAACATGTTTACAAATTTCAATAAGCTGTATCTTTGCTAAAAATTGCCCAATTTCGATGATTTTTTTTTTCCTTTTGTAGGGAATTTAGTAATCTTATATATAATCATGGACATAAGCAAGGGAAGAATTAACGATAGTATGGCTTACCGACAAAAAACACCTTCGGTAAATAATATAAACTCCTCCTCTCTCGATCATAGAGGCCTCAAGTCGACGAAATGAGATATATATTCCATGATAGTACTACAATTAACGTAAGATTATGTGAATGCGAACCCTTTGCCTTGCATTATCTCGAAGATAGTACGTTTTTGGGCTTAAGAACGCAGGGCCCGATAAGAATCCGGGTCTTGCTGTGCGCATAAAAATCTTCAAAGCCCAATTTGTCCCGTATCTATCTACAGACTTACCACCGTTCCAGTATTGAAGCCTCGCAAAATGTTTGTATCGACTTTAATTATTCTAGAAAGAAAAACAAAAGCGGAGAGTATGATTCGCTGAATCCCGTGAAATTCTGAATCCAACGGTATCCCATTCATGGTATTTGAACATGACAGGCGCTTATATTTGCTACAAACCAGATTTCGAGCCTTATTATAATAATATATGTGGGGATGTCAGTAGACAATATATCTATTGTAGATATACAACTTACAATCAGTTATCTAGATTTAGATATAGTTATCTATCTTCACAGGATAGGATGCTTATCGAAACTAGAGAACAATAACTAATTTCATCAAAACGACTTTTCCAACAGAAATTATATTAACTGTTTCAATATTCAAGGATGCCACAAGTAAAAATTATTGACACTATATTTATTTACAGTGCAATGTGGGTATTTTTATACAAATAAAAATACCATTATACATACTAATTTTAATTTTTATACCGCTGTATTCTATAAAATTAAATATTAAATAATACCAACAATAGCATTTATGAAAACTGTATATGTATATGAACATAATATTGTCGGAGTCCATATTATATGTTACGTATGGAAGCCTGTTGTAATCTTTCGGGCAAGCTCTTATTTCTTTGATTCCTCCATTACAACTATTATCCGTAACGATCTCTTACTTTTCCTTTAATTAATTATCAAATTCTTTCATATTTTATATTTAACTATTTTTTATATCAAAGGTAAATGTGAAATAGTTAATTATTTCAAAAAAAAAAAAAATATATAAGTACTTTATTATTGGAAGCCAATATTGAAAATTAGCCATTTAAGCCCTGACAGAGAACATCATTGAAAATAAAAACTACATTATATTAAAAACTGCTTAATAATACACTGATATACTGAGCTTGATCAAAATCTTTAGAGTCGTTTTTGAGAAAATCGTAAAAATGTATTAAATCGATTATATAAAGTACTATTTGCGGTTTTCCAATTTTGAAGAAAATGTTGCTGCAACATCAAAAGCTTATAAATACTTTAAATATGCAATTTCACTTTCAAACGACTGTTCGTTTTAGACTGATAACATACACACACCCACACTATAGTATAATCAAATCATTTACTATCAAAATAAACACTATGCATTTTCGAAGCCTTTGCGATCGTAATAGTGTATAATGTTTAATATACTCGATGAGTAGTGAGGATGAGCAAATCGGTTACGTTAAGTGACCTCATTGTAAAGTTTATTTTCCTGAATTCCTTGTGAAAAATGTTTTTAATTTTAGGTATGACTAAGCGTGTTGGTTATCACGTGAATTCGTTAGTTTGTTGCGTAATGTTTTAATTCTAGGAAACGGGTAATAAAGTAATGGATTCATTTGACCAAAGCTAAGTCATGGTTATGTGAGGCTCTTCACTGCAGGTTTAATATGTTAGAACAACGGAAAATTGTACATATTACCTTTGTTGAGAGTACATCTCTCTCAGGTATATAATCACATACAACGTTCGAGTGAATTAAACTCACAAACTATATTATGTAAATTTTGAACGGCGGGATTTGTTTATTCCTAAAATGTTAAAAATACAAAAAAAAAAAAAAAAAAAAGATGGTAATAGAGGAAGCCGGAAAATGTTTTTAATAAACGGACAAATTGATTTTTAAACAGCTGTGAACTTTAGGCCACACGATATAAGTAAAAACATTAACAAAATGAGATTAATCCTATATATTGTTTCTAAAAGGTGTTTTTTTGTCGGTACGCCATAACTTCATCAATTCTTCAAATCTAATGGTGACCACACATTTTGAAGATATTTTTCTCCTTCACATGCGAAAAATAGTCCTATTCCCTCGAAATTTCTGGAGAAAAAGTTATGAAGAAAAAGAAACTTTATTTGCGAATAACTCAAAAAGTATGTTTTTTTTTTCTAGATTGTACCCATGATAATTAGAAAGATTACTAAATTACCAATAAAACCAAAAAAAATCGTAAACATCGATTAGAAATAGGTATAATTTAAAAAAATTTTATTGACAGAAGGAGTAAAGTGTGTTTAAATATTTTTTTAAGAAGAAACAGGAAAACATACAGATTAAAATACTTCAGATACTAAAAATCGGACTTTTATACTCTAAGCTACAGAAATGTTCAGCATTTCATATTCTTTATAATGAGCTGCTATTTATAGTTTGTATTTCATATCACTAGTTGGTCCTTGGTGGCGAAAAACACAGAAAATTTTGTTTAGTGAAGAAATAGCAAAACAATTTGAAAATAAGTAGTTTCTATGTATCATGTAAGGAAAATATGTAACCAAAATATTTGTACGAATTGCTTTTCTAGAACTTATTTTTAAACGATGACTGGAAAGATAATAAAAGTAATAAAGAAAAAATAAAATGTAAGAACAAACAAATGCCTTTAAGAAATAATCAAGTTAATATACCAGCCACAAAAAAAGTGTTGTAGACTATTCTACTCCTGAATGCAATTTCTTTAAAGACGAAGACATTATTGAACAACCAAAAACTAATGGACTGTATCTTTGTTAATAATTCTCCGATTTTTACGTTTTGTTTTGTAGGTAATTTAGTAATCTTTCTAATTATATGGGTACAATCTAGAAAAAAAAATGCATACTTTTTGAATTATTCGCGAATAAAGTTTCTTTCCCTTCATAACTTTTTTTTTTTTTTTTTTTTTTTTTTTTTTTCTTTTTTTTCCAGAAATTTCGGCGTAATAGGACTATTTTTCGCATGTGAAGGGATGAATATCTTCTTTAGGAAGATACAGTTTGTGTCATTTCGTGTAGTTTATAAGGCCCTTTATCCCTGCAAAATTTCGTGTAAATAGATGGAAGAATACAGGGGGCGGGGCGGCCGAATAGGCTAAAGCGTGTGTAACAGCACCGCTAGTTGCCTGGCAACCGGATAACAGAGATTTGAGATGATATAAAAAGTACGAGTTCGCGTCCCGGTGCCTGAGGGGATTTTAAATTCCCCGCCCTCACCCCCCCCCGGCCAGGGAAAATCCCGTGTAGCCTAAAAGGCGAGGTAGGGAAGAACAAAAAAAAAAAAAAAAAAAAAGATGGAAGAATATTAAACATATAACACTTTTTGTAATTTTCGAAAAAAATATCTAAGGCTCCCCCCCTTCGGTCAAATTTGTAGAAAATTTTTTTTTTTCGATAGCAATAAAAATTCGTATTCGAGAGTCTTTCGAAATGCGAAATACAAATCTCAATTCTGTTTCTTCTTAAAAAATATTTAAACACACTTTACTCCTTCCGTCAATACAAATTGTTTAAATTATACATATTTCTAATCGATTTTTACGATTTTTTTTGTTTTGTAGGTAATTCAGTAATCTTTCTAATTATCATGGGCACAATCTAAAGTGGTAACCATTGGATTTGAAGAAGAATTGATGAAGTTATGGCGTACCGACAAAAAAACACCTTTTAGAAACAATATATAGGATTAATCTCGTCTTGTTGATGTTTTTAATTATATCGTGTGGTCTAAAGCACACACCTTAGTTATTTGATTAGAAATCAAAATGTCCATTTATTACGAATTTTTCGCGGCTTCCTCTATTCCCATTTTTTTTTTTTTTATTTCTAACATTTTTGAGGAGTAAATTAATCTTGCCGTTCAGAATTTACATAATATAGTTTGTGAGTTTAATTCACTCGAACGTTGTATGTGATTATATACCTGAGAGAGATGTACTCTCAACAAAGGCAATATGTACAATTTTCCGTTGTTCTAACATATTAAACCTGCAGTGAAGAGCCTCATATAACCTTGACTTAGCTTTGGTCAAATGAATTCATTACTTTATTACCCGTTTCCTAGAATTAAAACATTACGCAACAAACTAACGAATTCGCGTGATAACCCACACGCTTAGTCATACCTAAAATTAAAAACATTCTTCACAAGGAATTCAGGAAAATAAACTTAGTTGTCTACCCATCCGTTACCTAGGACTCCATCTGGACAAACGTCTAACTTGGAACCCTCATACCAGACTGAAACGACAAGAAACCGCTCGACGTTTCCGACTACTTCAACACTTACTAGACAAACGCTCTAACCTTCCAATCAATTATAAAAGACTGATTTACATGACTATAATAAGGCCTATTTGGACTTACGGGGTTGAGCTATGGGGCTCCACCAAGCCTTCAAATTCCTCTCGCATACAGTCCTTGCAATCCAAAATCCTTCGTAAAATCCTCAATGCTCCTTACTTTGTTACAAATAAAATTATCCATAATGACCTTAATGTTCCTTATGTATCAGATTTGGCCCAATCCAGATATCTGTCCTTCCATAATAAACTTCATAACCATCCCAACCCTCTTGTCTCTAACCTTGCTTCCTATTCGATTCCTGATAACCCTCCGAGGCGTCTGAAAAGAAGATGGCCACGTGATCTTCTAATATAGACATATTATTAGAGTGCTACCAATGGGTAGTTTCTCAACATGTGTTCCATGTCTTTATACCAATGTGCAAATTTACTAGATGTATTTTTTTGTATACAGTTGTAAATGTCATTTAAAATAAATAAAAAAATAAATAAAAAGTTGTCTACCCAATTTTTTCCTTTTCGTCTCCTTAACACGGCGACGCGTTAAGATACAATTTTGAATGATAACCTATATCTGAGAGGATTAAATGCTGAGCAATTTCCTCGCTTGGAATATGCAGGTCCGATTTTTATTTTCTATGACATTTTAATCCATACGTAAAAACATTTTAATTAGTCGACTCTAGCCAACTTTACTCGAGCCTTAACACTTCGGAAATCTGACGGATCAATCTAATTCACACTCCACAAAAAAGAATAATTCCTCATTTGATGATTTCATAATTGAATCGTTTATTTCCAAAGTGCAATCATAATATCAAACCCTCATTTTCCAGAAAGTGAGAAAAAATATTTTCTATTCTGATTGTAGTATTAAAATTATAACCTTCGGCGGGCTTTGTGGCGGATTAATATCCGACATTTATGTAGAAAAAGAAAAAACTATCTTTAAAAAATTTAGGCTACTCAATTTTGTCCGTAAAAAAGGGGTTTATTTTAAATCGAATACAATATGCTTAAAAGTTTCAGCCTATGCTTCACTTTAAGTGACTGCGGACGATATATAGTTTTTGCACAAGTGTGATTCACACCTGCACAAATAGTATTTTAATTATTATTTCAAAATATAGTACTTATAATACCTAATATTTTTTAAGTACGACGTATTTTAATTACAGTGTATTTAAATTGTTTTCAGAATAAGTACTTTAACTACGAAACATCAAATGATTTTGTATTCAAATAAAAAATAAAAATAAAAAAATACAAAATAAGTCTTTTATGAAAAATGTTTATTTTTGCGAGAAAGGCAGAGTAGAGAACTTAAAAAAATAATCTGGAATAAATTATGTTAACAACTTATTTTATTTATGTAGAGAAGAATAGTTGGGGTGATCAGGCAAATAAGAAGGCAAAAATAAATGATACTATTTATTTTGACATTAGACGTTCCGACCTGAATAGTTGTTTTGAGAGAAGAATAGTTGCTTCTCTTCATTATTCACGACAGTCAACCATTTACCAATTATAATTTTATTTATGAACAATTTATAATAAAAATGGCGGTTTGTATTTTATTTTTTATTTTCATGATTGTCATGAGGTATGAATTAACAATAATGTAACATTAGCCGAATCCTTCTTTTTCTTTTTTAAAAAGTAATTGATACATATTAATAACTAACATATTAATTAATAAGAAAACTAAGGTGTGTTCTTTAAATCACACGATAGAAGGCAAAACATCAACAAACAAGGCGAAATTAATAATATGAAATATAAATTATAATCAATATCTCATTATAAAGAGGATGAAAAGCTGAAAATTTCTATTACTTACAGTATGGATTTTTAGTTTCTGAGATATTTTAATTCATATCTTAAAATGAATAAAATTAAAAACTCGTTTTTTAATTTTTTCCATTTCGCCTCCCTAACACCCCGTCGGGTTAAGATACAATTTTGAATAATAACTCATTACAGAGTAGATGGAATGCTGAAAAATTCCCTTGCTTTTTTAGTTTCTGAGATATTTTAAGCCATATCTTCAATAAAACTCGTTATCATATGGTTTAGACACTATTTTTTCCCACCCAATTTTTTTCCAAGAGGACGAAATGATGAAAATTTCCCTCGTTAACAATATATATGCAGGTCCGATGTTTTAGTTTTTTAGATACTTTAATCCATATGCAAAAACGACGTCAACGCACCCTGGTACATTTCAAATAAAACTATCAATAACGATGTAAACATCTCAACAGTAAAATCCTACATCCACGACAAATACATTTTATTTTATTCTTCAATTCTAAACCACTTCAATCCATACATTAAAAACAAAATGAAGCTAGCTAATCAAGTAAACTCGCAGCTATTGCATAATACAACAAATAAATGAAAATAAAATTATTTTATTTATTGTACATAGAGTGAGAATGAGCAACTCTATCACTATTTTAGCTATTGGTTCAGTAGATTTTGCGGTTAAGGGTTATAAACGAAAAAAGGGCTGTTCTTTTAGATAAAATATTACGATATGATATTTTTTTCTTTTAACTGTCAATTAATTATTGTATTGATTAATCACTCGTTGAATATTGCGTTTGAAATCCATTAAGATTTTTTTTTTCTTTTTGTATTTGTAGACAATTTATGCGCAATGGAATTTTACTGAGCGAGACAGATAAGGCCCATCATGTTTATAAATGTGGAATGTTTATTTTTTTAATGTAACAAGTGTTTATATAATTTATTTCCCCAATGTCAAAGATTTAATATGCTAAAATAAATCTTGATACCGAATATTCAATTAGATGTAATTCATACAAATAACATTTTTTACAATATTTATTACAATGGAAAACTAAATAAAATGCGATTCCAATTATTGGAATAAACATTATTTTTTTAAATCATTAGTAATATGCTAAAAAAAAAAAAGCATTACTTCAGTAACACATTACGAAATTTAAAAACCAAACAAACGAAATAATATTTGGAGTAGAACATATAAAAAAGAACTGAAGACCATATCTTTCTCCTAATTGACCGATTTTAACTTTTTTTTTTTGTTTTTTTTTGAAATTCAATAAACTTTAAAAAAAAATATACAATATTGACAAAAAAGTGTAAACTTTTGGAGTTATTCGGAATTTATTTATTTATTTATTTGATTTTTTTTTTTGTTGCCTCTACCCTGTAGGGTCATTGGCAACACCTTTGAATTAAACTCTGTTGTAGAATTTTATCATTTTTAAGAACTTTAAAGTTTTTTTAACGGCATTTTCATGGTCTTGTAGATTTTCTTTCAGACTCTGTGCCATGTCTAACTTTCTCCTTATAGGATCAAATGTAGGGCATTCTTGAATAATGTGCTTTACTGTCCTTTGGACATTGCAGCTCTCGCAGGTCGGAGGATCAAGTCCTCTTAGTAGGTAGGAGTGCGAGAACTCACAATGTCCAATTCGCAGTCTGCAAAGGGCTGTCTCCTCTTTTCGAGATGGTCGGTGCGAGGTTTCCCATTTTAAACAGTGGGGTTTAATTTCTTTTAATTTCGATTCTCCTTGTTCCCACTTGTTTTGCCACATGTTCCACACATTCTCCTTAATTTTTATAACGTAATCCTCTAGAGGGATTTCATTAATTGATTCAACGGATGTTGTATCTGGCTTTCTTGCTATGTTGGCTGCTTGATCTGTATTCGGAATTTAATTTTACCATTCCTCGTAACTTTTTTTCCAGCTTCTTTTCGTTGAAGTATGTTATATAGATAAATTTAAAGGGCACCGTGAAAATGACTTTGGCGAAGTTTCATTGAAATCGGTACATTAGTTTAGGAGCTACAGTCTATTAGTGTTGCCGAAAATAGGTCTTGGTCTTGCACTTTCCAAGATCAAGACCAAGGCCGCTTAACTGTTGCAAGACAAAGACCAGGACTGGTAAAAAAAATCGCTTTTTTTAATAATAATTAAGGCAAAAAAGTTATTAATAGTTGACTATCTTAGTTAATATATATTAATAATTGGTATAACCAATATATTTTTGCATTTAACTCCTGTAATTTTTCTTTCGGGCTTAGTTAGGTTTCTTCTATATAAAAAACTACAGTAATATCTCTATAGCAATAAGCTAATAAGTAACTCCAAGACTGTTGGGAGACTCTTGCGCAAGACCAAGAACATGACCAAGAGTGAGTTTGCAAGACCAAGAGTCGTCTTGCATTTGGGCAACACTACAGTCTATAGCAACGCAGGTTTTTCGGCCGCCTTTTTGAAAGTAAAAGGCGGATAGTAATGTCGATGAAGGAGGATCATCCTCGGGTGACGTCTGATTTTATATCCAAATAAGAAAAAAATCGGTCCAGTAGTTTCGGAGAAAATGCGCGGACGGCGGACGGAAAAAAAAAAATTGTATTAGTTTTTCGAATTCTACGCATCCTGAAACATGAAACATCAAATTTTGAGAGGGGGTTAAGTTTTTGAATTTTTTAAGTTGATCACAATGGTTGATTATTGAAAATAATAAACCAAAATTTATCGAAAATAATTTTTAAAATTATTCCTCTATGTAAATATTGTGTTTCATTTAAAAATATTTATTTATTTTAATGCTCTATGCCATTTTTGTACCTGCTCTGCAGCGCATCTAGCAAATGTGATGCAATCGTTAATTGCCGAGAATTTAATATATGTAATGTAATGTAACATATTTTATAATAATTATATATTATAATAATGTATTATTACATTATAATATAGAATATAATGTGATTGATTAGCTTAATCAAGGGACCAATTGGAACCAACGAATCTGGTGTTCAAATGTTCATTAAAAAATGGCGTATTTTAAAAAGTGTAGGGTTCATTACAAATTATATAACCTGATTTCATCAATAGACATAATCCCAACCTCGGGATAAAACATTGAACACTGAAGAACGCCTTTTCTCTAATAACTATGACGTAACAAAGATGTGAGTAGTGCAATATTTCATGTTGGTTTATAGCTCCACCAAACCTTCAAATTCCTCTCGTATCCAATCCTTACAATCCAAAATCCTTCGTAAAATCCTCACAGCTCCTTACTTTGTCACAAACAAAATCATCCATAATGACCTTAATGTTCTTTATGTATCAGATTTGGCCCAATCCAGATATCTGTCCTTCCATAATAAACTTCACAACCATCCCATCCCAGCCCTCTTGTTTCTAACCTTGCTTCCTATTCAATTCCTGATTATCCTCCGAAGCGTCTGAAAAGAAGATGGCCACGTGATCTTCTAATATAGACATATTATTAGAGTGCTACCAATGGGTAGTTTCTCAACATGTGTTTCATGTCATTATATCCATGTGCGAATTTACCAGATGTATTTTTTGTATACAGTTGTAAATATCATATAAATAAATAAAATAAAAATAAATAAAGTATGTATGTTCCAAGTAAGTCTTTTGTCTAAGTAGAGTCCGAAGTACGGTACCTAGTTGTTCAAAGGCACTGGGTTATAGTTAATAGTTATTGGTGAGCCCGAGGCTTTTCTGATCAACAATCACCTACTTAGGGGTATACCTAGTCCTGTCATAAATATTGTTACAAGGATATATGTTCAGATTTCAACAAAAAAAAAAATAATTTTTTCAAAACCATTATTAGAAAATAAAATGTATATCTATAGAGAGTAAAATAAAAAATAAATTACTTAAAATGTCCACTTTTTGCCTTGATATAGGCATTTAATCTCCGTGGTCAGTCCTCAATAGCAGCACGGAGCACTTCTTCAGGGAAGTGCTAAATGGTCGGACCAGAGATTGTTTGAATCTTTCCAAGTTAGGGTATGCTCTGTGGCATGCCATCCTCTCCAGTTTGGACCAAAGCCGATAATCTTGGGTTGAAATCAGGGCTTCCTGAGGACCAATCCGAGGCAGAGATGAACTCTGGAATGTTCTTTTGTAACCACTGCTGAGTTGACCTGGCCTTGTGAGCTGGAGCGGAATCCTGCTGGAAAATCCAATGACTTCCAGCAAACCGAGTATCATTTAGAGGCTTGACAACAGGTTCCAAAATATCGTCCTGATAGTCTTTAGTGGCTGTTTCACAAAAATGGAGCTTTGTGGTGCCATTAAAGCAAATTCCCCACCAAACCATCACTGAGGAAGGGTGATGATCTCTTTCCACTCTTCCAATGAATTCCTTGGCTTTTTTTAGAGCTGTGTTTTAGCTTTTAGAGCAACACACGATCATTTTGGAGATCGTGAAAATTTGGTAAAAATTTTCTCATCGCTAAACATAATCGTTCACTTTGTATCTCTATTTTCATCACTATCCACTCTATTTTTTTTTTTAGGGGAGTGGTTAGCCTTTGTCCTGTCATTCTTAGAAAGCACCCATTCTAAGGTCACATTTTATTACGCGAGACATTGATCTGACAGACATTCCCATTTCCCAAGACATGATTTGTTGTTTTCGAATGGGATTTCTTCTGATTCGAACAGTCCGTGTTCTCCTGCATTTGCCGTTCTCACAGTGCGGGGACGGCCCGGTCGAGGTATGTCACATACAGATAGGATCTCAACACTAGCGGATCCAGGATTTAATTTTGGGGGGCTTTTTAAAGCTTTTTTTTCATAAAAATAACGATAATTACTTTGGAAAAACAGAAAGAAACTAACTATCTATATGAAATGGTGTTTAAGTGATTCCTTAAGTCCTTTTAAATGTAATTATACGAACAATAATACTTTAAGAGGTATTTTAAAACTTTTTTTCCCGTAAAACATGGTTATATTTTACCATTTTGGGGGGGGGAGGGTGCTTCAGCCCGAAAGCCCCCCCCCCTTCCCCCCCGTGGATCTCATTATATCTATTTATAGTGCGGTACACGAACATACGGCTGACAATGGTTTCAAAGTGTTGAAAATCTCTGGCCTACATTTTTCAACTTTGTATAAGACGATCATAGCTATTAAGTTTTCTTTATTACCCCACTTCACGTTAACCGAGCGAAAGAAAAATACAAACTAACTGGGATTATTATCCGGACATATAAAGAAAATAAACTGATAGAGGTAAGGATTATCTAAATAATACCCATGGATGTAAACAAAGTTCAACTTTTGTAACAGTATTTATGGCAGAACTAGGTATATAATAACCACTATAATATAATGTATTATTATGCAATGTAATATAAATTTTATGATAATTATATATTATAATAATGTATCGTTACATTATAATATAGAATATAATGTGATTGACTAGCTTAATCAAAGGACCAATTGAAACCAACGGATCTAGTGTTGAAAAGTTCTTTAAAAAATGGCGTCTTTTGAAAAGTGTAGGATCCATCGCAAATTATATAACCCTGATTTAATCAATAGATACAATCCCAACGTGATTAGAGGGGATTTATTTGAGTAGATTCGGGTGACAAGTTTGAAACTATCCTTGTGATAAAATGTTGAACATTGAAGAACGCGTTTTCTCTAATAACTAATACGTAGCAGAAACGTGAGTAGTGCCATATTTCATGTCGATTTATAGCTCTATAAATTTTGTATCGATTTGTAGAATGGCTTTTAATTTGTATTTAGCATTTTAGAAAAGTTCTATTTTAAAAGCTTCTTAGTAATTTAATTTTGGATTAGATTAGAATAAATTCCTTGGTGTGGATATAAAATAAAAATGCTAGAAAATATCTTAACATAATTACTATTATATTTATTTCTTTTTGCAATAAGTTAGTGCGTTTTCTTGTTGCAAAATGTTTTCTTAGGAATCGTGCCAGTTAACAGCTTCAACCTCTTGCAAAACAAAATCCTTGTAGGGTTCAAGGAGGGCAACTTGAAGTTACTCCAGACTCCAGGCAATATCAAAATGTGTTACTTAATATATATATATATATATATATATATATATATATATATATATATATATATATATTTTAAGTTAAAAAAAAAATTCAATAAATTTAATTCATTAAAAAATTTATGCATTTTTTAATTTTAAACAAATAATTATTAATTTATAGCTTATGTTTTCTTAAAATAAACGTAATGTGTCTCTATTTTTTTTAATTCTATAATTAACTAACATTTTCCTTTCCCACTCTAAATAAAACTTCAAAAAGCCTATTCAGCGTGAAAACATCTACTAAAAACAATCGATCATTGATAATTTTTATTTCAATTTATTTACGTTTTATATACATTCGCATGCTCAACTAATAAATTTACAGAATATGACGATAAAACGTCGAGCTGAAACTAAAAAGTAAACAACTAGCTTTTACGTATTTTGAAACAATAACTTTTTTTTTTTTTTTTTTATTGAATAATAATACAATCAGCCACTGCTGGAGGGCTATAAGTATTCGGGCGAGTTCTCATTCATACAATATATACTAATAATAGAGAAATAAATATAAATATAAAAAGTAAATAAATAATACTGATGAATAAAGTAAATAAAGGAAAAAAAAAGTAAACAAATAACATAAAATAAAACTTCTAAACACAATCATACCTATATACAATATATAGCCAGGAATCTCCCGAGCCAGGCTTTTTCCCCCACATGTGGAAGGCAAAGCAAGACTACAGGAGATCCCAGTGCCACTTTTCCAGCCGCATCACTAGTATTAGAAGCCAATGGAGACTGAAAGAGGGCACTAGAGCCACAGACGCTCAGGACATGAGTGAAGATGCTGGCCATTGCCAGGACTCCAGAAGCATATTTACAAGAGATCTCTGGGTCACTGCCGTTTTAACCTTCGTGGAGGATTGTAGGTATGAAGGGAGCTGGATAGGGATTGGGCTAGAGGATTTGGATGATGGATAAGGTTCTGGTGAAAGTTTGAGAATCTGGATGGGATGATGTCGAGGACAAATGGGATGTTAAGGTCATGGTGTAGGGTCTTGTTTGTGACATAATATGGGGCATTGACTATTGTTCTGAGTACTTTGGACTGGAAGGATTCGATGCGTTTGATATTCGAATGTTTAGCAGTTCCCCACAGTTCAAGTCCGTAGGTCCAGATAGGTTTCAGTATGGTCTTGTAGATTAAAAGTTTATTTTCAATCGAAAGATGGCATGTCCTACTTAGTAATTTATACAGCTGGCCATATCGTCGGTTAAGTTCTTGTAATTTAAGTCTGGTATGCGGGTTAGTCTTTTGTCAAGAAAGAAGCCAAGAAACAATAACTAAGAATTAAAGATCAAGTAGATATATAAAATATATTTTTTTATTTATTAATATATTTTGTTAGGCGATGGTTTATTTGTAATATATTGTGTAAATTAAAAAGCAGATAAATGGCCAATTTCTTAACAGAATTGCACTCGCAATGAATACAATGAAAATTTATTTCAACTTTCTAGTTTTTTATTTTTAAGCAAATTTTCAGGATTATTTTAGGTTAAAAAAAAATCTCAAAAATACTAATTAGATGTTAGTTAAATTTTATCATGAAAAATAATTATTATGAAATGATTTTTAAATTGTTATCAAATGTATCAGAGTTATTTCTTTTGTACTAAAAAAAAAAATAAAAATCTATTATGATTTGATTTTTTCTATAAATAGAAATAATTCACAAATTCAATCCGTGGGTTTTAGTTAGTAATTTTTAGTTGAGCGTCATTTTAAAAAAAATCAAGTGCGGTGCGTATATCACACAACTTTCACTTACCATCCTCTTCTTAGCAGAAATAAGTATTTTCAGACAAAGGAGAAGTGAAAGTAAAAATTATAAACGCTATAATTATTTATATTTCATTGTGGATGCGACAATGCGACTCTAGTTTTTTTTTTTTTTTTTTTAACAAATTATTATATGTTGATAGTGTTGTTTGTTAAGACACTTCACCGTTTCCATTAAAGAATTATATTTTTGTTACTAAATAGGTATGATATAATATAATAAATTATTTTAAATGGTTATAAACAACGCACTCAATTCCAGCAATCTCTTGGAACATCCCTGATGGAGGCCTGAACTTCATGTCGAAACGTCGGCAAATGTTAAAATAAATATTATTATTTATTTTTGCCTTTTTATTTCTGACTGATCACTCCAACCAACCTTCTCTCCATTATTCACGACAGTCAACCATCAAGCCACAATTATAAACAATCTGTTTATCAAATTGAAATCATTTCATCGTTCATTTAACCAATTTTATAATATACTGTAATAAAAGGAATGTATATCATTACATAGACAGCGTAATATTCTGAAAAAAACATTATGTTCGTTCGGCTGTTACAAAATATTTACTCATGAACCGTTGTCGCAAAAACGCAATAACACTATCTTATGAAAACAAAATGTAATATGGCGTAAACATTACGAGAATGGTTCAAGGACGCGCATACTTGGACCGTACAGCTGTTTTTCTATTTTCATTTAGAATAATAGTTTTCATTAGTGACAAAACATTTACGATTTTCCTTGTCGAACTGACTAGAACATTTGTACTGATTATCCTATTAGGCAACGATATTTACCAGGAAAAAAAATCTGGTGTGTCCACTTACCCGACTTTCCTACCAATTTCAGAAAAGTTATTATGTCATTACATATGTCCATCAAGAAACAAAAAAAATTGAATTAGATTTATTTTCCTAGAAATTGATCAAAGAAAAGATTTGAGTACGATTTATTTGATAAACTAAAGCAATGTAAACCGACTCAAGGTAGATCAGTGTAAAAATTTCAATACTCTCTAATATTGCTGATCAAAAACATTTGCCACAACCTAATTTTATCAAGCAATAATGTCTGTTAAAAGTAGAGGTATGGTGATGCTTGTGTGATGCAGGTAACAGATTTTCTCACTTTTACTAAGTTATCTTTTTTCTCTCATTCGTCCCTTTCCGAGAGTATATGTACCCGTAATCTTACATTGGCAATTGAATAGCTCTAACTTCGTTGATAGTTGTCCGAAATAAACTATTTTTATATAGTTTTGTTGGTAATTTAATTACCTTTCAAAAAAACAGGCTAAACGGTGGTTTCTCTGAAACGTATAGAACTATCAAAAACCACATGTCGGAAATTTGACCCGATCGCAATACTTTCCTTACCTATTATAGGTAGGAAAGTAATAAATTAAAACACGTGTAGAAAATAGAATACTTTGTATCATCGCTAATACTAATTAGATTCCGTTTTTTTTTTGTTTTGTTGGTAATTTAATTACCTTTCAAAAGTTTTATTCTAAACTTTATTATAGGATATATAGTATTTTATTTATATTTTTATTCATACTTATTTTCCACTTATTTGTACCTTCTACATATATAATACTTAATATTTAACTACATTGTTACCCACTATATCTCTGATATCATCTTTTATTTCTGTATCTGACAACTTCTTCTTATTTTATATCTACTTATATTTAATTTTTATTCTCAACATGTTTTGTATCTTTTGTAGCACTGAAGACGACCTGCAAAGTGGACAAAATTAAAATAAAATAATTACTATATTTTAATTTAGTATTTATCTGACCGTTCCCCCGACTAACTCCTTCTCACATAGGATTTATAATTCGCGAGTAAGGCCCTAAAACATTTTTCTTTTCTTTATAACTTTTTTTCCTGAATTTTTTCTTTATAACTCTTGTGAAAATTGAAAGGACAATTATTATAACATTATAATCAAGTTTCAACAAAATCGTTAGAGCCGTTTTCGTGTTACTGTCTCTAGAAAAACAATTTTTTCATTTATTGCGCAGAAGCTATTGCCCATGGAGCACTCAATTTGTGTCACTTATCAGTAGTCAAAACAGTACAAAATAAAAAAAGAAGCAACAAAATCGGTCCACTAGTTCTCGAGAAAATCTTGGCACAGACAGACCAATGGCTAAATATGTGTTTTTTGGTCTCAATGGGCTCTGGAACGTCGAAAACCGCATATTGGAAATTTGATCCGTTCGCAATACTTTCCTTACCTAGTATACAAAGTAAAAAAAATTACATTTAATTTCATAATTATATTTTCGATTTAAGCAAAGCTTTATGATTCCATTTGTGGTGTGATCATGAGATCTTGAGCCACCCATCAGAGTGGAGTGACACTTGTACATTAGTACCTTTATTTATTAGCATCGTTCACAATTCGAAACCTACCTTCACGAAAATACCTATGGCATGATGAGAATCTCAGAAGAGAAGTCGCAATCCAAAACGAATAGTGCATCGATCCAATTTGGCACGATTTTAATTGAAGGACAAATTATTTTTTCGGGCAGGGGGCCAACTTTCGTGAGGTCTACCTACTCGGGTTCTTGGCTTCTGTCGCTCCCAGTTTCTTCCTGTGGGATTTCCTATGTCACTTTAACTTCCCGTTTCTTCGGGTCAATGAGCTAACGAAAAGAATTTTTTCATCACATTTACTTTTCTCTTTACTTACTCATATAATTACTAGCTGATGTACCTATCGTTGACGGGTGTATAGTTAAAATTTGAGAATATTTTTTTGATATGGATATTGTATTATGGGGAGGGCGGGAGTTAATTTCATAACAATGGGCGAGAAGGGAGAGGTAATTATAATTGTTAGAAGTTTTTCTTCCGATTTCCGGCTAATCCGTTTGCTTAATCCTAAAAATTTATACATCATTTGTTAGGCTCGGGAAGTTGTATAGAATGACACCTTAAACGGGAAGATTGGACTAAGTTGAAAAATGAGTGTGTTTTAAGCGACAACGCGTTACAGATGTTTGGTATTTCGGAATTTTCTCGTTGAGTTGTGATAATATTTTCCATCAGTTGAATAGTACACCTGTTAAATATAGATCGCGGTAGAGTAGGTTGCGATGATAATCAAAGTAACTGCCTAACCTGGATCTCTAGACAAATTACCCAAGAATTCATAACTCTAGTTCTATTCAATATTTTGTTTTCATTTAAAGCCTATGTTTTAAGTCAAGTAAACCTTAATATAATGTCAAAAGTCTAAAATAAGTCATTGTGGAGCTTACCCCAGGACAAAATTTTGTTGCAATGCGGACATACAGACAGACAAAAAAATTTTTAAAAGTGGATTTAGTGCCTGCAATGTATGAAACGGAAAGATGTCATAAAACAGATTGATTCTATTCAATGTACAGAAAAAATCTTTATTTTATTTATATAGATAATACAGTAAGGAAAAAAATTGCAATCGTGAAAAAATTCAAATCTCAGTTTTTAACAGAAATATACGTTTAAGGTCCCGTCAATCCAAATAACCAAGTATACTAAAATGGTCTGTGTGTGTTTATTTTATTTATTTAATGAAACTCTGCCGCCCCTTTTAGTCCGTGGTAGAGGCCCTATTTTTTGAAATTATTAACGTCCATTTATAACTTCGTAAATACCCTCTTCTCAATCGTAACCTACAACTATTTTATTTACGAAAATTCTCGGAATTGATATGAAAATCGGCAAACTTTGTCTATTTAATTTGGTACTAAAAACTAGTAAATACCCATTTGCTATTCCCTTGAATCTTAAGATAATTTATGCACAAAATCTTGAAAAAAAAAGGTAGCCTTAAAAAAGATTGATCCATGTGGAGTGACATCCACCCCCAAAATGTCAAAACGACGAGGTTATATAGGCCAAATTGTACAATATTTTTGCAAGCCACCATTTTTCTCGATTTTGGGATTTAATTATCTTATACATTTAACCGAACTAAACGATTGGTGCAAACTCTGGAAAATTCAGCTCAACAAAGACAAATCACAACATATCACTTTCACTGTTCGACACGGAACATGCCTTCCTATTTACCTTGACAATGCCGAAATTCCTCAAACAGACTCAAAATTAAACTAAAAAAAAAAGAACTAAACACTTACAATTACCTACTTTAGCCCATATGGACCTACGCTTCACAAATTTACGGGACAGCCAAAACGACCCACATATGAAAACTACATACTTATCAATCCAAAACATTCAGAACTATAACTAAAGCTCCATGGTACGTCACAAACATTACATTACATAAATATCTTCAAATGCCAACAGTTAACGATCACATAAGGACAAACTACAAGCGATTTCACAATAATATACATGGACATACTAACGCATTTATACAAAGTATGGCTAAATTTACCATGCCCGAAAACACACTTAGGGGACTCAAAAGGAGCTGGATGAGGGATTTCCTATCTAAAATCAAGACAGGAATAGATGCCGCTGGGCTCTCCATCACGCCAATAAAGCCACTACCTGTACTCTTACCGACATCAGACCCGCTAATTTTCATTGCTTATGACAGGTGTAGGTAAAGAAATAAAGTTTAAAAAAAAAAATAATATCTTACGACCCAATTGTGATGCAAATTGCTCTATACCAAGTTTGCCGACTTCCAGATTGAAAGCCCCCCAAATCCAAGAGTTTTCGTAAATAAAATAGTTGTAGGTTACGATGAGCTGAAGCTATTCACGAAGTTTCAGGCGGATGTTAATAATTTAATAAGAAGAGAACTGTACCACGGACTATTTGCAGTAGTTAGTCATGTCAGGATAACATTTCACTATTGCAAGTAAAGTTTAATCACAAGTTCTGGATTTATTGATGATCTTGATTCATTTCTCTCATGTCAGTCTTTTCAATCCAATGGTCCATTAGCTTATTTTCTTCTTAAATTTTTGTAGTACGGATAGTTTTCCCCAGTGACTAACTGAGGGAAATCGTTCACTGTGAGAATGTAGAGACCGGTTTCCCTCAATAATTTAGCTCTAAGTTCTTTTCTTCAAAGGTGCTGTAATCAATTATGATGAGCCCAGCAGTCTCCGAAACACGAAGGGCTTAGAGGATCGATGTCTATCCCATGGCCATGAAGCTTTACTTGAAAGTTCCCATGTTATGTGAGAAATAGCGAGAGCCAATGGAAAAAAATATTTAAAAATTATCTCTTAAAGTATTATTGTTCGTGTAATTACATTTTAAAAAACTTAAGGAATCACTTAAACACCATTTCATATAGGTAGTTAGTTTCTTTCTTTTTTTCCAACGTAATTATCGTTTTTTATAAAAAAAAAAAAGCTTTCGAGCGGAAGCTCCCTCCCCCAAATTAAATCCTGGATTCACTTGTGCGAATAATGTATTTCTTTTTATGAGGGTTGTCGTCAATGTTCACGTTAAGGTTTCCTGGCAGACCTGCTGAGCCGTTTTTCTTGAACGTTATGTTTCATCATGTCCTCACTATGTGTATTTAACAGCTTGTCTAAAAAACGAAAAATCTCTGAAAACTGAAATCACGTATTTATGTAGGAATGTTACAACTTTTCCCTAAAATCGGCTAACCGGAAGTACCGATGTATTTTATACATTCTTACAATTTTCTGGAATATTCTTAATTTTACCCGTTTTCACAATTCCAACATATTTTGGCGATTCCGTAAGATAACGTTTATTACAGCAAGTTTGGTTTGCAATTCACATTTTTTCCAATTTTGTACATTTTTATCATATACCAAACTTGACAATTCAAATCATCTTCATGATTCCGACATATTCTGGCGATTTCGTCGATTTTTATTGGCATTTCAAGTAATTTTTTTCAATTCGTCTTATTTTCACGATTCCTACTTTTTTTATTAGACCCATCCTCGCTAATGAAGTAATTTTTGCAAATCTCCATATCTTCACAATTCGAACATATTTTACATCGAACATAGGTTACTGCAAATTTCGACAAGTTTATGCATTTTCGCAATGTCCGCAAATTTTCGTGATACGTCCCATTTCTACAATTCCAACATATTTTTACTATTTTCCGGCACATTCCAGCAATTTTGTTTAATATTCTACTAGAATTTGCAATTCAAACATTTTCGCGATATCAAGAAACTTTCGTTATTGTAACAACTTTCAGAATTCAAGATATTTTCGCAATCCTGGCAAAATTTCTGTATTCAACTCATTTTTGAAATTCTGGCATATTTTCTTTTCCATATGACTTTTAATATATTTTCGCAATTCGGCCCATTTTGGAGATCTATAAATTTTAATAATTTCATACATTTTTTTTCTGGAGAATTCTACTCATCTGTGTAGTTCCACTTCCTTGGACTAATTCGGCTAATTTTCGTAATTTCATACATTTTCACAATTTTACTAATTTTCTATTCATATATATTCCTTCACATTTGGATTAAGTTCTACTTATTTTCTTGGTTCCAATATATCTTTGCAATTCCCACATATTTTAGCAATTTCTACATATTATCGTAATTCCAGCAAATTTTAACAAGTTAAACAATTCCCCAAAAATTTTCTAGATTAATAATTTTCTTAAATCCAACATCGTTCAGGCGTAAAAAATTGAAAATTTTTAATATCTTATGAAAATAAATTTTCTTTTGATTCACTGATTTAATTTTCAATTCTAGCCAATGTCATAAGATTAAAATTGTAATTTATATAAGAAAACATAAAACATGTATTTTTTTTCAGCAAAAAATAAATAAGGTACAATTTTATTTTTAGCTGCACGGTTTATAATTTTCCATTAAATGAAATTCAGGCTCTAGTCAAAGAAACAGTAACTACTGTATGATGAATCCTCCTTGACCGATAACCGCAACGTACTCAATATCGTTCGCACTTTCACGACTAAAGTTTTCTTTGATTATTTCCATTTCTATCTTGTCTTAAATACACATATAATTAATCATTTGGTATGCTTATAACCTGCCCTTATTTTTTGCAATAACCCTTTCGAAATATTTGGCGCGATATTGCCCAAGATAATAATTTCAAAACCTTGACCCCATTCGTTCGAATTCCTCTTTAGATTGGTAATGAATGCGAGTTATATATCCTTGATCTTATAAAACGCACTAGAATTCTCGCCTAATATTATATAACAACTGACACTACGATTAGATACATTAAAATAATTACGAATTTTGCTTATTCTTATACGAATTGCCTACATACCACTTCACATAAGCCAGTCCCTCTGTACAGTGTTACAGTTCATAGGAGGACCCTCGTATCTGTACCAGATTTTAACGTATTAATGGAAGTACGAAGAATCTCGAACCTCGTGCAAATTTTTTTCTTCAGTCTACAAACTTATATTTTTATAAAGTTTAGATTTGTTGATAAAGTTTAGGGAGCGGGGTAGCTCAGTGGGTGAGCACTGACTTCTAAAGCTCAAGGTCCTTGGTTCGAATCCGGCTATAATGACTAGTAATTTTTCATTAGCCGTGGATCGACTCCTGGAATCGGGAGAACCTCCTGGGGCACACCCAGCCTCTATAAAGTGGGTACCCTTAATTAAAAAAATAATTAAGGGAGAAAAACCTGGCGGTTGAGCGTGATATTGGTCCCATCATCTCCCTGCACAACCGTTGACCTTGAAACAGTACTATCTCACATTGTACTGAACCCAAAGACCCTTCATTGGTTGTAGTGGTACAGGTTTTAGATTTGTTTTATTACAATTATTTTAACTGTATTATTATTTACTAGATGGCCCCTGCGAATAATTCACATAAAATATAGGTGTAAATAACCTACTGAAAGTTAAATGAAAAATAAAAATGTTTTGGCGGAAATAGGGAATAGTCCTCCGCTTTTATATCGGGGATTAAGGTTATTTACACTCGTGAATTATTAAAACAAAACACCGGCACTGAATATCGACTTTTTGAGGGTGTTTAACTGTAATTGGGAATTCGGAAATATAATACCTTTTGTGACATTGAGTGAGAAGAAACAATAAGAATATATATTTGAAATGTGGGACTTAGTAAATACACTTTGAATGAATTGACTCACCTGGTTTGTTATTCTTCAATCGTGAGGCATATAGGACAACTAAATAAATAAATGAGTTTTCACTCCTGTATAATAAAACAATTTATTTACAACTGCAATAAATTAATGTATAAGAGTCTTGTAACTGTAGCCTTGATATTCTTGGTCTTCAATGTAGTAAGCCTCTCTTCCCAGATGACTACCTCTCGCTTCCGTCCTTTTGCCTCAAGTCTTTGGCGTCCTCTTCACCATCTGTTGGCACCACCTGATCGGACCTTTTTTCTTTTTTTCGATTGTTTATCGATATGAGATTTTCGAATGAGCAATTTATCCATTGCACTATTGAGTACAATTCACAGTGCAACCTCACATTCCTATATATTATATATTCCTTCTCATTCCCTCACACAATGCCGTCTAAAGCAGTAAATACAGGGGGATGTCTACTACATAGGTCAGTTTAAATATTTTATTATTTTCAACTGGGGGTCCACTCGATTTGTAACTACAGAGGCACTTTACTTTTTCATCCACAAATTAAATTTTGTCATAAATTTTTTTTACAACGTAAAAATACATTTTTTAATAGGTGAAGTTGCCCCTCACCTTCAACAAAAAATAATCTCAATGAATGAACGGACCGAAGATGATGATAGTGATGATTAATATGATGATGATAGATTATGGTAAAAATGATGAAGACAAGCATATAACAAAAACAAACAGAGCTTTCTTTACTTCATAGGTATTGCAGGTAATGAGGATAAGGAAGGGCGGAATCAATCCATGTTGCTCGGATCAATCCATCTGAAAGCTCCTACATGACAATGAACAACACAATAGTTGACAAAAGAGCACGTGGAAGCGGTGCCGACCATAGACATTGATTATGGTTGAGCCTCCCGGGCAATGACGTCTTCACGCCCACAAAAAAAAAAATTTATTTCTTCAGCTGTTTTATATTATGTAATATTTGAATTTTATTTAATCCAACATCTCTCTAATACAGTTGCTTTGTTAGTAGTCTACAATTAATTATTTTAATACGTTATGTATTTTTTTATTTCTGACAAGTAGCGAGCGCCCCCTTAAGATAAGCCAACGCATCCAACGGTCGCCCTGGTCCTGTTGTCCCACTCTAGGGCCGGCGCTAATTGGAAGGCCAAAAAGTAGATAAATAGATCGAACCAAGTGCGACAGAGCTGCATGCAGATAACAGGAAAGAAATAGCTCAAGATAGGCAGAGAAGGAAAAGTCTGAATAAGGCGACAAAAGATCAACAAGGACTTCAATGCCAACAGAAAAAATCTGGTGCGGTGAGCGCATCACACAACTTTCACTTAACACCCTCTTCTTAGCAGAAACAAGTATTTTCAAACAAAGAAGAAGTGAAAGTAAAAATTATAGACGCTCTAATTATTGATATTTCATTGTGGATATTTTTATTTGTGCAAGTACCCTTATAAATACAAATTTTAATCTTTATATCGGTGTACTCTATACAATTAAATATTAAATAATACCAACAATAGCATTTATGAAAACTACATATGTATATTTATATCTGTATTTATAGATTCAGTATTATATTAAGCTCATGTTACGTATGGAAGCCTGTTATAATCTTTCGGGCGAGCTCGGTTAAGATCAATTACAACTATTCTCCGTTACGATTTTTGATTTCTCCTTTAGTTAATTATCAAATTCTTTCATATTTTATATTTAACTATCTTTTATATTAGAGATTTAATGTGAAATAGTCAATTATTTCAAATAAAAAAAATTAAAGGTGCCTTAGAGGAAGCTATTATTAAAAATTAGTCATTTAATCCCTGTTGTTGGATAACATCAATCAGAATAAAAACTACATTTTATTTAAAACTGCATAATTTTACACTGATATAATGAATTTAATCAAAATCGTTAGAGCCGTTTCCGAGAAAATTGTAAAAATGTGTTTAGCCCATGATATAAAGTACCACTTCCGGTCAGTCGAGTTTGACGAAAAAGTTACCGTAATATCCTTAGTATATACAAAGCTTGAATATGCAATTTCACTTCCGTATGATTTTTCGTTTTGTAGCTTGACTGTTAACACACACACACCATTTTGTGAGACTTGGTTATTTGGACTCAGGGGACCTCAAAACGTGTATTTTCGTTGAAAACTGAGATTCAACAATTTTCACGATCGCAATACTTTCCTTACTACATATTTCATATATAGGTAAGTGAATGTAAAAAAGAGGTCTATTTTCAAGGTCACTTTGCTAAATTATCCTAAACTTTTGTATTGTACATTGTCATAAAAGACAAGTGATGATTATTAATTTTACACCAAAATTAATAATCGACAAAGAATTTAAATATTATTATAATTATGAGACTAAGCTTTCTTCTTAGGGCCAGTTGCTCCAATTCAGTAAAGCTTAGATTAAGCGTTATCTAAGATTAAACCAAGTTTAATCTTGATCGGGCGACCTTAGAAAACTTGGTTTAATATTAGATAATGCTTAATCTAAACTTTACTGAGTTGAAGCAACTGGCCCTTAATCGATGAACTTAGGTTATGCTATTTCCAAATTAGAAATTAATCTTTGAAGCGTAAAATGTAACACGTAGGTTAGATGTACGATTCGACTGCCTTTAAGATAATTCCAACCATGTTACATGATTTCTAACCTCAAAAAAATCAAAAAATTGAACCACTGATTAATAAATTATGAATGAATGTTATATTTCCACTGAATATCTTTAGCAAGGATTTACCATTTTTGACCCAATTGCGTCAAAATGGTTTAATCTTTGCTTTGTCGAATAGTTTTTCTTGCCTTTAATACTTTTTAATTCTGCTATATCGATCAAAGGAAAAATAAAAGTGGTTTGCGTTCTTATCTTCTGATTGGTTTGGTTATCACATCACGTGTAGTAACTGATATATCGTCATCTGTATCATGTGAGCAAATATATTAGATTAGCAATTTTCCTGTAATGATTTGTGAAATCTGTAATCCACACACTTTTTGTGATTCTATATTCGCTTCCAAATGTATAATGAACAGATTTAAAAGTTAAATTGTTTATTTTTAGCCCGAGAGCCCATGAGAAAAAATCGACTTTTTTAATTTAATATTTATTACATTTATATTAAAAAATGAGAGTCTGACAGTCGAATCTTGCTACTAGTAAAAATGGCGGCTGATTCATAGAATATTAGACCAGTAATTTGATGATCGAAACGAAAAATTTATTGCTAAAAATGAGGGAAAAGTTTTTATTTTTTAAACTTTATATATATACTAGTAGGCCCGTGCGAAAAATTAGCACAGCATATTGTTATCAAATGCAAATTAATAAGAAAATAAAATAATGCAACGTATCAAAAGATAAAGTAATCAATTGTTATTTTATCGATAAATATAATCGACAAAAAAAAATTAATTTAAATCTTCGGGGTGGTCAGTCAAAAAGGAAGGCAAAAATAAATGATAATATTTATTTTTTTACTATAATAATATTTATTATAATATTTATAATATAATAATACAATATTATAATATAATAATATAATATAATATTTATAATATATAATATTTATAATAATATTTAATATATTTATTAATATTATCATTTATTTTTGCCTTCCTTTTTGACTGACCACCCCAACTATTCTTCTCTTCATTATCCACGACAGTCAACCAATTATCAATTATAATTTAAATCTTCATTTTTGTTTGGAACCAACATATTTACAAATTTCAATAAGCTGTATCTTTGTGAAAAATTGTCCGATTTCAATGATTTTTTTCCCTTTTGTAATTTAATAATGTTTTATATAATCATGGGAATAACCGAGGGAAAAGTGTGTAATTTTTTAGTTATTCGTAAATAAAGTTTCTTTTCTTTTATAACTTGTTTGCCTGAATTTTGGGGGTGATTGGACTATTTTTCCCGCCTGAAGGAGAAGGAAGCCTTCGAAATTGGTGGCTCAATCTTGAGATTTGATGAAGAATTAACGATGATATGGCTTGCCGATCAAAAACTCTCGATCATAGTGACCTCAAGTCGACGAAATGAGACATGTATTCAATGACAGTACTACAATTAACGTCAGGTTTTGTGGATGCGAACAATATGCCTTGCGTTATCTCGAAAATAGTACGTGTTTGGGCTTAAAAACGCAGGATCCGATAGTTCCGGTGGAACTATCCGGTTCTTGCTGTACGCATCAAAATCTTCAAGGTCCAATTTGTCCCGTATCGATCTACAGACTTACCACCGTTCCAGTATTGAAGCCTAGCAAAATGTTGGTATCGTCTTTATTTATTTTAGAAAGAAAAACAATGGAGAATACGATTCGCTAAACCCCCCGTGAAATTCTGAATCCAACGGTACCCCATTTATGGTATTTGAGCATGACAGGAGCTTATATTTGGTACAAAACCGATTTCGAGCCTTACTGTAATAATATATGTGGATATATATTGAATTTTATACTGAACTTTACTATGGAAGGATAGGTATCTGGAATGGGCCGGATCTGTAACATTAAGGTCATTATGGATGGTTTTATTTGTAACAAAGTAGAGAGCATTAAGGATTTTACGAAGGATTTTGGATTGTAAGGATTGGATACGGAAGGAATTCGATGGTTTAGTGGAGCCCCATAGCTCAACTTCGTAAGACCAAATAGGCCTTATTATAGTCATGTATATGAGACTTTTGTAATTAATTGGAAGTTTAGAGCGTTTGTCTAGTAAGTGCTGAAGTAATCGGAAACGTCTAGCGGTTTCTTGTCGTTTCAGTCTGGTATGAGGATTCCAAGTTAGACGTTTGTCCAGGTGGAGTCCTAGGTATCGGATTCGCTCAACAGGGATAAGTGGAGTATTGTTATAGGAAACTGTAGAAGAGGAAGTCATAGGTTTACGACGAAGTGGAATGAATATCTAAACTTAATAATTTGGTTTAGTAGTATGGTCGATAACCGCGGTCAACCAATGCTGATTTTTACTAGTTTCTTCAAGAACAGATACAAATTACTATAAATGGCTGCAGCATGGAAATTTTATGGAAGTTTTATAAGAGAAAAAATCAGAGAATAAAATTTGTAGAGCTTAAAATTCTGCGTCCATTGATTACCAACAGTTTTAATATAGGTTACTTACCCCGCTCGAAATCGATAGTCAATAACGATTGATGGAAAATGGTAATAAAGATTTCTGTGATTTTAATTATTTCTACTGGATTATTCATGTTAAGAATATACAGTGCAGGACTCTTTTCCACCTCTCAGCAGTGAGGTATTTTGCAAAATGATGTGTAAAAAAAAATTTCATGAAGAAATAATGAACCCCGATTCGAGAGATATAATTGATCTACATTAAACCCGGTAGTACTTGGTGGACGCGGACTTTGATGCTTTACAACTTTTATTCTATGAGTTTTTTTTTCTTTTAGAGAACTCTTTCCAAGCTGCAGTGCCATTTATTGTAATTTTCCAATTTTTGATAAATTTGGTAAAAAAGTGCGTTAGTTGACCATGGTTATCGACCATACGACTTAACTAAATTATTACGTTTAGTTATTCATTCGATGAAAAATTTAACGTTCTTTAATTTATTAAAGAACGCGTTTTTCGAATGTTTTTAAAATATGTTTTGTCTTTTTTTAACTTATCTTGATGAAGTAATGGATATTTAATGGGTGTCAGCTACCAGAGCCTTATAATAGGAACTTTTGCCAGTAGCTGACAGGCCTGCACTCTCATAAATTCTAAGAGATAAACTCAATATAACGGGTCTTAAAAATGGGACCATTCACTACTGCCTCGTTAAAAAGAAAATGGCTAATGATTAGGATTAAATATATATATTTTTTAATTTCTTTATTGAGTATTATAACAATCTGTCTGTTGGACATTGGTTATAGTGAGGTAGGATGACATTCACACCATATGTACAAAAAAACAAATAAATAGAACAAAATAATAATCAAAAGTATATACAATAGACAATAAAATAAAATATCCTAAAAAATAAGAAAATTAAAACTAAGAAAAAAAAACACATACATCCCTATATACAATCAGGCGAGGGAACTCCAGGAGAACCCTGCGCTACTCTCCCAACCGCGTCACTGGTACTAAAGCCAGCGGAGATTGGTCGAGAGCACTAAGGATTAAATATAAAGTAAAAACAGGATTTTCTTTTGCCAAAAACAGATTCTTGAAAGTGACCAGCATTCATTGATAAATTTAATTCCAGAAAAGCAAGAAGTTAGTTTTATAATAAGTTAAAGGTAATTTTTGTTAATCATAAAATGAATGATATGAAATTTCCCTTAATTACATCATTTTTCTCATCTCTGTCAGCTATAGGAACATTTCAAGTCAAACAGTGTCAGCAACTGGTACAACAAAACTATTCACTTAATTTTCAATTTTTTAAAATTTAGATAAATGTTTCATGGATTTGAAATATTTCTTGGTAAGGTGAGAAATAGTTCTATAAGATGAATCTATGAAAAGTATAATAACATCAATATTTAAGTTTTTGCACGTAAAAGTTCAAAGTAATTTCCAGCTACTAGTGCACTTACCCTATATGAAATATACCAAGGTGCGGTAACAATTTTTCGTAGATTTGTTTGTTTTTTTTTGTTCATATTTTGGTACAATGCTCCTTACTTTGTCACAAATAAAATAATTCATAATGACCTTAATGTTCCATATGTTTCCGATTTGGATACCTATCCTCCCATAATAAACTTCATAACCATCCAAGTCCTCTCGTTTCTAACCTTGCTTCTTCTTCAATTCCTGATAACCCTTCAAGGCCTCTGAAAAGAAGATGGCCCCGTGATCTCCTAATGTCGACATATCATTAGAGTGCTACCATTGGGTAGTTTCTCAACAAGCGTTTTCAAGTGATTATATCCTTGTGTACACATTTACTTGATTTATTTATATTGTAATACAGATGTAAATATCTTGAATAAATAGTTAATAAAAAAATATATATTTTGGTTATGTGTGGTTATTTTACAGAACCCTAAAATTCTATTACCTATTTCCAAATAGGGCTCAGTACAGTGTTGTAAATCAGTCGCTTGTTCCTTAAGTAAAATGAGGATCTGTAGTCCTGGATTTGCTGACATTTATTTTAATTTTATATTTTTCGAACCATTTTTCAAATTATGATAATTGTATTTACTGGATTGGAATTATCGAAAAACAGTTATTATTAACGCGTTGGACGAAAAAAAGAAAAGAAATCGTATCATCTTAAGATCGCATAGAAATCGATGATTGAGATAGCAGCTATCATACGGCATTATTTGCGATGTTAAGATTATTCTTTAATGACTAGTACTTTCAAACGATAATGTACTTTATCGATAAATGATGTTTTGCTTTTTCGATTGTTTACAATTCCAATTATTGTACTTTTATTTCTGCGTGTTATTATAAATGTACGCGATAAATTATAGCCTTTGCCCTCTCTTTAGAATGCTTTGGCAATCCGAAAGCTATCAGGTACATAAACCTGAAAAAATATCATCTTATATTGGTATAATAACAAACCTTAATTCTGGCCTGGAAGGATTATATCACTTTGTAAACTCCGCTGGAATTAAATTATAAAAAAACAAAGCCTGTTAATTAATTTAGATCAAGTAAAAGAATCATTTGAAATAATTATTATTTAAAATTTTGGTTGAAGTAAAAACGTCTTTAGACGTGCTTAGTACTTTATGTGGGAATGGAATGAGATTGAGCTCGGAGAGTTACGATCCGCTATGTAACGCTCATTCGGGTAAAGTCGGCTCGAATCGACAAATTTTTGCATTTAGATTAAAATATCTTAAAAACTAAAATTCGAACCTGAATACTATAGGGGAGGGAAATTTTAATCTACGGGTGAGCGAAAACTGACTATTATTTCATGTCTTATGACAGTAAATACTATACATTTTAAGGGTTGGTAGCTTTCTATATATATATATATATGAGCCCTCTATATATACGTTTTCTACCAATATAGGTGTCTTTATGTATCTTCATCTGGCCGCCATTTTTCATTCAAGCGGCTACATGCTAGCAGATGT
The DNA here is from genome assembly GCA_928085145.1 of Nezara viridula. Classification (NCBI taxonomy): domain Eukaryota; kingdom Metazoa; phylum Arthropoda; class Insecta; order Hemiptera; family Pentatomidae; genus Nezara; species Nezara viridula. The sequence continues at coordinate 124,977,005 of OV725082.1, forward strand.
GTATTTTTCTCAACAGGCTTATGGATATGGCCAATTTATAAGGACAAATATTAGTATGAAATATGACACATTTTTTTCCACGAGCTCATCTACTTCTTAATCTTACATGTCTCTTGCCTACTATTGAGGTATTCATTGTTGTTTAGGAGCCTGATGAATAGCTCCGAGCTTAATGTCGTTAAATACCTAGTCCATCCAAACATCTTTGCCTTCATACAATGAGATATTAATTGTCCAATTTCTGTAAGCGGTTATTTATTGGTACTTTTTATAGGTTGGTTTATTTCCGACTAATGTTGCCCAAAATCGGTCTTGGTCTTGCAAAATGCAAGACCAAGACCAAGGCCGTCTAACTGTTGCAAGACCAAAAACAGGACTGGTAATAAAATATCGATTTTTTAAATAAAAATTAAAATAAAATAATTACTAATATTCGACAATCTTAGATACTATATGTTAATAATTGATATAACCAATATATTTCTTTATTTGACTCCTATAATTTTTCATTCGGGCTTGGTTAGGTTTCTCCTATCTAAATAATTACAGTAATATCTCTATAGTAATAAGCCAATAAGTAACTACAAGACTGTTGCGCAAGACAAAGACCATGACCAAGACTGAGTTTGCAAGACCAAGCTCGTCTCAGTCTCGCATTTGGGCAACACTATTTCCGACCCTTGGTAAAAGCAACACTTATTAAATAGTTTTGATTATATAAAAAAATACCCTTCAAATAAAATATCTCGGCTAAACCTAAATAAAAAATTCAGTTAAATTAAAAAATAACCAAATTTTCACCATACATAGTGCAGAGGAATGATAACTGTTTAGTATCAGATAATGATAACGACAGAATGACATTTATTATAGATTTTTTTTTAACTCAGCGGACATTCAGATATGGTAGATGTATTCTCCATTTGTAATATTACTACCATATTTACAAAAATCATAGTTTTCTATAATTAGTGAATTGCTTTAATGAGAATAATAAAACATTATTTTGTTTTGACGAGAAGCAAGCGAATAAATCAATCATTTAAATTAACTTTCTAATTTAAGTTCAAGTCCTGAGTTGGTTGCCAGTGGGCTCCTTTCCTCCTTTGTTTCATTCCAAGTCGTTGTTTATATCTTTTAGAAAAACAAAACAAAAGCTTGTTTGTAATCTGACCTCAGTAGGAAAGGAAGGGATAAGGAGTTAGAAAAGGGGTCTTTTTTCCTTGAGCACCTTAAGTTACTTTTTAGTCACTTCTTAACAATTATTACAGATTTGTCAAATACATACAGTAGCGGATTCAGGATTTAATTTTGGGGAGGGGCTCAGCCCGAAAGATTTTTTTTTCATAAACATATAACGATAATTAATTATAAAAAAAAAATACTTAACTACCTATATGAAATGGTGTTTAAGTGGTTCTTGAAGTCCTATTCAATATAATTACACGAACAAGAAAACTTTAAGAGATAGTTTTTAATATTTTTTCCTGTAAAACATGGTTATATTTTACCATTTTGGGGGAGTGGGCTGAAGCTCCCCCGCCCCTCCCCCCGTAGATCCGCCTGTGAATACATATGATCAAATGAATTATTACAATTGTCATAATGAAGTTATAACCTGAATCATAAACGTATTGATTTATTGAGAGTGTGAAATTAAAAAAAAATATTCTTCTTAAAATTATATAACACTAGTTGGCCCGTGCGAAAAATTCGCAGAAAATTTTGTTTAGTGAAGAACTAGCAAACCATATAAAAATAAGTAGTTCCTATGTATTATGTAAGGAAGGAATTAATATGTTTTCCTTATTAGATTACAAAATTCCATTAAACATAATAGACTAAAATATTTATACAAATTGTTTTGCTAGAACCTATTTTTAAACGCTGACTGGAAAGATAATAAAAGTAATAAAGACAAAATAATGCCCCGATCATAGGATATTCTAAATTATTAAAAAAATAAAATGTAAGAACAACCAAGTGTCTTTAAGAAATAATAAAGTTAATAGAAAAGCCAGAAAAAAAATGTAGTTGACTATTCTACTCCTAAATGTAATATCTTTAAACAGGAAGACATTATTAAGTATAGTAAAATTAATGGACTGTATCTTTGTTAATAATTGTCCGATTTTTACGTGTTTTTTTTTTTAGATAATTCAGCAACCGTTCTAATTATCATGGGTACAATCAAGCAAAAAATGCATAATTTTTGAGTTATTTGCAAACAAAGTTTCTTTTCCTTCATAACTTTTTTCCCAGATTTCGGAGGGATAGGACTATTTTTCGCATGTGAAGGAGAAGAATATCTTCAAAATGAGTGGTCAATCTTTGGATTTCATGAAGAATTGACGAAGTTATGACGTACCGACAAAAAAACACCTTTTAGAAATAATATATAGGATTCTTTCATCACAAATTAATAGCCTCAAAATGATGATGAAGAAAAGAATATTTTGTGTTTATCGTTTAACATTAATTTTCAATGAAAAATTTATTCTTTTATAACATATTATTTCTAAATAATAACTGTTATTTTACTAAGAGTAACTGTTACTAAAAGTGATGGTTGTACAGCAACTGTTAAACGTTTTGAGACTGAGTATCTTTTTAGATACCAAGCAATTGTGAAAAAAAAATGTATTTGCAATCCTATGTAGGTATTTATTAGCTTAAAATAAAATTTTAAAAAACACCATTTCCGTAAGAAATATTCTAATTGCATATAATTTTGAATAAAAAAAAAAAGACTATATTTACTTTAACATCTTGGTAGATTGTTAGGAAAATAGATATCTGTGAATAATTAAGCTTAGTATAGTAGTAGGATGCACTTAGGGATCCAGGATTTAATTTTGGGTGAGGGAGGGCTTCAGCCCGAAAGCTTTTTATTTTCATTTATATTACGATGATTACTTTAGAAAAAAAAAAAAAAAGAAAAATACTAACTACCTATATGAAATGGTGTTTTAGTAATTCTTGAAGTCATATTAAATATAATTGCACGAACAATAATACATTAAAAGATAATTTTTTAATATTTTTTTCTATAAAACATGGTTACAGTTTACCATTTCGGAGAGGGGGGCTTCAGCCCGAAAGCTTCCCCCTCCCCCGTAGATCCGCCTGTAGTAGGATGGATGCCTTTCATTACAAAATATGGTTCCTGGCAAGTAAATTTCGTCCGATGTATCCGTACATCTCAATTCGTTATGGATATTGTAGGCACCCGATTACTAAACTAAATATTAGTAAAAATAAATTTTCCTTACAATCTACTAAGGTATTAAAGTAAATATGGAAGAACTTTTCTAATTAGAATAGACAGGATTTTTCAGTTTCTATAGTAGATTTTTTAAAATTCAATTTTTTTTTTTTTGGTCAAAAGCAAATTTTGTACTTTAAATAATATCCAGTAATGGCCTAAGGGCCTAGCAAATGTCTAGGGGTGCTCGCCATTTGTTAGGAATAAAACAAATTACAAAGATGTATGAGAATAATTATCATTATCTTTTTAATAAAGCAACTGAATCAAAGACATAATGAACAAAATAACATTCAAATATTAATAAATATCAAACACCTTAAGAAATAATTTTGGTAATAAATTTGTGGGAGATGGCGTCATTGCCCGGGGGTGAGGCGTCAAATGTCTAAGGCCGGCACTGATAACACAATATTTTTGTTATAAAATTAACTCTTAAATATGAAACAATTTTATCATCTAATAATCTACACAAAGATATAAATGTATTGTATAGTATACTAATCAAAGAGATAACTCTAATTGTTTTCTATGTCTATTTTTGAAATGTTTATTTTAGTGAATTAATAATTGATTGTCGTAGATATATTGAAGAGATTTTGGTTAGGGTGTTTATTAGTTGGAGAAAATTTTGCACTGCAAAACAAAGGCAATTAAGGCAGACTAAAAACTTTTTACTTTCACTTACGTATATATGTAATATATAGTAAGGGTAAGTATTGCGATCGTGAATATTTTTTAATCTAAATTTTCAACGGAAATACGCGTTTTGGGGTACCCTGAGCCCAAATAACCAAGTCCCGAAAAATGGTATGTGTGTATGTTAGTAGTCTAGCTCAAAAACGAAAAGTCGTACGAAACTGATGTTAAATATTTAAGATAGGTATATGTCTTAGATGTGACTACAGCTTTTTCCTTAAAATCGGTTAATAGGAAGTGCCACTTTTTAGCAACGGTGAAACACATTCTTACAATTTTCTCAAAAACTGCTCTAATGATTTTAAGTGGTCATTAATATCATCTTATCCCCGTTGATGTCACTTTAAAGGGCTTAAATGCCTAATGTTCATATGCGTCTTCCTCTAAAGTACCTTTAATTTGTTTTATTCTTAATAATTAACTATCTTTCATTTTTAAAGTCACGAAAAAATGCTAAATATAACTTTTGAAAGAATTTGATAATTGAAAAAGGAGAAAACAGATAAGGTCCAAAATGAATCTCCGGAAATATTAATCAGAAGGTATATGTATAATATATCGTTGGAAAGCGGAGAATTTTAGAAAAAACAATATCGAATGTAGAAAGCTGTAGAAGACAAAGGAGAGTAGCAAAAAAATTATAAATAATAATGCTTGCAACTAATAATATTTAACGTAAATCAAATGTTTTCAAGGAAATCAAATGAAATTTACTAACTAGATGTAAACTTTAAAATATGTTACGTTTGAAAAAAGTATTTAAAATCAATGTATCGTGCAATCCATAATTAACGGATCGTACAAACCATAATCAACCGATGATATAATTAATAAAACTTTTGTTATTTTAATGGTGTTTATGATTTGTTAGCTGTAATTTTTTAGCTTTAGCTCAGTTAAAAATGCAATTCGAAAATTTTATAATAGCCTAACATGGCTAGAAAATAATTTCTATTCAAAGTTGAGAGGTAAGTGAAAGTTGTGTGTTGCGCGTACCAGATTTTTAATTTTTTTTCAAGTATTTTTTTTAAGATCAGCCAATTTTACACCAACTTTTAAATTTTGTCAATTTAATGACTACACATAACAATTACGACGTTTCGGCTCGTCGAGCTATTTTTAAGTCTAAATACCCATCATGTACCTGTACTTTTCACTTATTTATTATTTCACTTTTAAATATATTATTCTTGTCATGTCCACCTTGTTCATGTGTCACCCACATGTCATCCAGTGACTGAATAGAAATGAGACGGATGACATGTGGGTGACACATGAACAAGGTGGACATGGCAAGAATAATAAATATTACTATGAGTGGACGCATGCAATTCACATAAGTGAAAAGGACAGGTACAAGCTGGGTATTTAGACTTGAAAATGGCTCGATGAGCCGAAACGTCGTAATTGTGATGTGTAGTCATTAATTTGACAAAATTTAAAAATTGGCTGATCATAAATAAACTTGAAAATAAATAGTATGCACCGAAGAAGAAGTGAGAAATATTATGAATTTTTGTTTGAGTAATGTTTTTTTCAGTAGAGACTTAAATAGATAAACAGAAAATAACAAAATTTAAAAACAAGAAATATTTTAATTTCTAGAAAGAAAAAATCTTTGCAGTTCACACACAAATGAATCAAAGTATGCCTTTAGCGAAAGCAATATTGCAACTAACATAATATTGACATCTGTGTAATAAAAGGAATCCTTTCAATATATTACCTTCGACTATATTGCTTCAATAATATTGACACTTATGAGGAGTCCTTAAGATATCGAAAACGCTAAAAGCAGATCAAAATCATATTGCTAATTATAAAACTAGGACAATTTTGGTTTATTGTTTTCAATAATCAACCATTGTGATCGACCAAAAAATTCAAAAACTTAACCCCCTCTCAAAATTTGAGGTTTCATCTTTCAGGATGCATAGAATTCGAAAGAAGAATAAAAAATTTTCGTCCGTCCGCCGTCCGCTGTCCGCACATTTTCTCCGAAACTACTGGACCGATTTTTTTCAAATTTTGATATAAAATCAGAGGTCACCCGAGGATGATCCTCTTTCATCGACATTACTACCCGCCTTTTACTTTCAAAATGGCGGCCGAAAAATCTGCGTTGCTATAGACTGTAGCTTCTAAACGAATGTACAGATTTCAATGAAACTTCGCTAAAGTCATTTTCTCGACGCCCTTTAAATTTACCTATATAACATACTTCAACGAAAAGAAGCTGGAAAAAAAGTTACGAGGGATGGTAAAATTAAATTCCGAATAACTCGAAAAGTTTATACTTTTTTGTTAATATTGTGATAAGATGTTTCAAAGGTATTTAAATTTCCTAAAAATGAAGAAAGTTTCGTTGAAATCAAAGAACTATTAGTAGAGATATCGCGGTTTTTACATATTTTTGGTTTATTATTTTCAATAATCAACCATTGTGATCGACCAAAAAATTCAAAAACTTAACCCCCTCTCAAAATTTGAGGTTTCACCTTTCAGGATGCGTAGAAGTCAAAAATTTTTTGTCCGTTCGCCGTCCGCACATTTTCTCCGAAACTACTGGACCGATTTTTTTTAGATAATATAGAATTCCTTATTTTATCTATACATGAGTATAAATTTATTATTCTTGTCATGTCCACCTTGTTCATGTGTCACCCACATCTCATCCAGTGACTGAATAGAAATGAGACGGGTGACATGTGGGTGAGAGAATAAGAATAATTTTGTTTTCCACTTTTATTTATTAATCCGCACCTACCAACCACAACTATCGACAATCAGCAAATGTGCTACCCTAATCATGAAAAAAAACAATAAAAAAAATAAGTAACAATAATAATAAATAAAATTAATATATAAAAAGGCTTGATAGGTATGAAGAGAAAATAAGTTTATCATAGTTAAAATAATTTTAGAAATAGTAGATCCAGGATTTAATTTTTTTTGAGGGGGGGGCTTCAACCGGAATTTTTTCTTTTTTTTTATAAAAATGACGACAATTACTTTGGAAAAAAAGAAAGAAACTATCGATATGAAATGGTGTTTAAGTGATTTCTTAAGTCCTTTTAAATGTAATTACACGAACAATAATACTTTAAGAGATAATTTTTTAATGTATTTTTCCATAAAACATGTTTATATTTTACCATTTTGGGGAGGGGAGGGGCTTCAGCCCGAAAGCCCCTCCCTCCGTGGTAGGTATTACCTGATACAAATGTATGTGACGTAGAGAACAGGGTTCCTGACCTCGAAACGTGGAATGCGACAATGGAGGCGTCCTGAATGAATTGGTTTTGTCTGGTTTGGAGTACGATCCTAACAGCTGACTGTTACGACCATAAATTATGTTTATCCGTAATAATAACTAATATATAGTCTTCGGAATAGAAATCTAGAGCATGTCTTGTCAATTCAAACGTAATTATTTTAATTGAATGGATAGAGAAAAAAAATCTTTTTATTTATATAATGGAAAAAGAAATATAAAACTATAAATTAATCATATAACAAATCGAATAACAGAAGTGTATCATTACAACAGATCTGTACAAAATAATTTTATATATATTTCGCTAAATTTATATTTCGTATTTTGTGTCATTAAAAAATAAGGTATTTTGATTCTCAAGTATCAAAATTATTTATAGAAAATGTATTCCTAATACTTACTAAGATTAAAATGAATAATACCAAAATTGTATTTTAAATTATTTCATCGTAAGTATTACCCAGGTATAATAATATCATAATAACCTAATAGAATTAGATAATCCTATATATTGTTTCTAAAAGGTGTTTTTTCTTTTTTGTCGGTACGTCATAACTATTTCAATTCTTCAACAAATCCAATGATTGACCACTCATTTTGAAGATATTCATCTCCTTCACATGTGAAAAATAGTCCTATCCCTCCGAAATTTCTGGAAAAAAGTTATGAAGGAAAAGAAACTTTATTTGCGAATAACTCAAAAAGTTATGCATTTTTTTTTATTGTACCCATGATAATTAGAAAAATTAACAAATTACCTTAAAAAAAAATTGTAAAAATTGGACAATCATTAACAAAGATACAGTCCATTAGTTTTAGTATACTTTATAATGTCTTCCCTTTTAAAGATATTGCATTTAGGGGTGGAATAACTTTATTATTTCTTAAAGGTATTTGTTTGTTCTTACTCACGTTTATTTTTGTAATAGTTTAGAAAATCCCATGATTGGAGCATTATTTTGTCTTCATTAATTTTAATATCTTTTCAGTCAGCGTTTAAAAATAGACACTTGCAAAGCAATTTGTACAAATATTTTGGTCTATTATGTTAAATGGTATATCGTAATCGACCAAGGAAAAATCATTAATTCCTTCCTTACATAATATATAGGAACTACTTATTTACATATTGTTTTGCTATTTCTTCATTAAACAAAATTGTCTACGAATTATTCGCACGGGCCAACTAGTAATCTATAATAGCGAAATGATTAAAAATCAATAAATGTCATATATAACCTAAAATTATTAATATTTTTTCTTGTATATTACAGTTATTATCAAGTTATTTATAGTTTAAAAAAAATTATAATTGTGGATTGATGGTTAACTGTGAATAATTAAAGGGAAGATTGGTTAGGGTGTTCAGTAAAATAAATAAATTATACTTATTTTTGCCGACGTTTCGGCCCAAAGTTCAAGCCTTCATCAAGTATGATCTACCGAAAGGTTCCCGTTAGATATAATTAAAAATTAGTCAGTAAGCATTAATAATTTTATAAATTTAATTGCTTTTAAACAAGAAAACATTATTTTAATTCCAAATAGAGAACTAAATAAGGGATTAATAGGGAATGTTCGTGACCTTACATGATTTGAAAATTTTTGATGACGTATAGACAATGACTCACGATTCCTAGTAATCCACATAGTTTGATCTATGTCGTAGGCCTTCTGTTACGTATTCTGGCTTACTACTAATTATCACCACAAAACTAGTAATAATTATGTATTAAAGGAGTTTTAAATATTAAAAAGTGTGAATACCCAACACTTTCATTTCAATATTTTTGAATATTATGTAATAAATAATGGATTAGTTAAAGAGTTAATTTGAAGTTAATGGATATTTCAGAATTTTAATTAAATTAAAGCTCGATAGAGATTTTCCTATAATAATGCCGATTATCTTAAAATATTATTTACCAAAGTTATTATTTTAATTTTTTTTTCCAGTACGCTATGACTTCGTTAATTTTTTATCAAATCCAAAAATTGAGCCATCATTTTAAAGATTCCCTTCTCCTCCAGGTGGGAAAAATAGTCACATCACCTCGAAATTTCATGCAAAAAAGTTATGATGTAAAAGAAACATAATTCACGAATAACTCAAAAAGTATATTTTTAATGAATTATTGCACCCATGTTTATTTGAAAGATTGTTAAATAAAAAAAATAAATAGAAATCGGACCATTATTTTCAAAGATACTACTTATTGTAATTTATAAACATGAATATAATGCAAATTATAATGTTGGTTTAGAAAATGAATGGTTTTAAATTAATTTTCTTTTCACAACGGTGTGGAGATAGTTGACTGGGATTATAATTTGAGATGGTCCAGTGAGCGGTCAATATATAATACCATATATAATAATAATATTTTCGTTTTGATTTACGTTGTTGCTCTTCAACAGAGCTACGAAAAAATACAAACTATAAATATTAATTGGTATAAGGTAAAACAATAAATAAATTATAGATTACTAATAAACTGGTAACCTGTACTACTTTAATATCAACTGATAATTTATTCATTTTTTTACCTTGTAACAATTAATACTTATAATGAAGAGAAGAATAGTTGGGGTGGTCTTTTTTGACAGACCACCCCAACTAATTCTTCTCTTCATTATCCACGTCAGTCAACCATTTTCCAATTATGAATTAATACTTGTTTAATAATAATATTTGTTTCTATTTTAGCCCTGATGAAGGCCTACAACGTAGTTCGAAACGTCGGCAAATGCAATAAAATACCGACCGAAGCCTCTAATTTTCTTTTTCCTTGATCAATTACAATTACCGAGTAAAAGATAATTTATTTCTCCATCTAATGGTACATTGCAATAATTTATTAAATATAATTTTGTCATTTGTTCACCTATATAATACGCGAATTATCAGCATTGGCCAGTAAAATTAATCTATTTATCATAGTAATACATGATTCATAAATTACGTAATACATCAATATGGAAGATTAGTACGATTTTAACGGTAGGGTAGGGAAGTCCGTATTGATTAAAAATTGGCTCTCGGTTGACTGAACATAAAAATAAAATAGACAATCCTTTTAAGATGTTCTTTTTTGTATTAGAATAGAACTAGGTATTATTTTTATTTTATGCCTAACACGAGGGGTGTTATTTTTATACTGTTGCCAGGGAGACGGACGATCACGTGGCGAAATGCATTGTGGGGAATAAGATTGGGAGTGTAATAAAAGTCGCCATATTGGCCAGTGCCTCAGAGCACCTGGCTGTTGCCATTGTGTTATTGTTTATTATCAGCTGCCGTCATGCAGCTGAATTATTGGACTTGACGTAGTAATTTCAGAGGGGAGGGGGATTTGTGACGAGGAGGGGCTGAGCTGATAAAGATTGTATAAAACCTGCCGTTCGGATAGATCCCCACCAATCTGAGAACTCTTCGGTCTCTAGAGGAGGGAGTTTTCTAAAAGGGCTTTGTGCCAGTTTATGGGTAAGGTTTTCGAAATAGAACAATTGTTATTTCTTTTATTATATCCAAGCCTATTGTTGAAGTTTTCCTTGTTTTCTTAATTTATAAGTTTTTATTTTATTTTTTAATTTAATTTTACATTGTTAGCGTGTGTATACTTTTTCAAAGGGACAAGCATGTTACGGATTTTTAGGTCAATTTTTTTTTTTCCGATTAGTTTTATTTATTAATTGCTTAGTTACGTCATTCAGGTGACCAATTACCCTTAGTGTGACAGCCATTGTTTGATTTTAGTGAATGCTGAGTATAGAATTAAATTTATTATAGTAATAGCATTTAAATTTTAATGGTATTTTTTAGTGAATGTCTGAAATACAAGGCTTTTTATAAGACTGAATAGTAACTTTTATTTCATGATTAACTTAAATAGTAACCATATGGTTAAGATACAGGATTGGCTAATCTTGATTTTGCCTTTAACCATAGAGATGTTACATAATAGTATGAGACATAAATTATCAAAGCTTTTAACATATGTCTTATGGGGGGGAGGGGGTGGAAGAAGGATACATTTATCTTATCTATAACCATAAATGTTAAATTTGATTCATAAAAAGATTAAGATTTTTTTTATAGTTTTACCAGTTATCTAGAATAATTTTTAGCACCATATTATAATAAGTTTTTACTCATTTCATAGTATATTTATGAAGTTCTAACTATGCTAAAGCACCTTTTTATTTGAAATGGATAATTATCAAATTTCCCCTCATGAGCCATATCTACTATATCACATACAATTTTTCAAAATTGAATTATTAGGGTTTTCTTAAGCACCCTATTTATAATTTATGTTATAATTCTATCAATTAGGCATCAAATATAAATGCCTTTAATGGATTTTCTAAAGTGGTTATCAGCATACTTTTCCATTGGCACTATGCCAATGATTCTTTACAAATTATTCCTTACTAAATTTTCAGCCAACATCATTATGAGTGATGATTCTAGAAAATTATGAGTAATTATCTTCCCAATTGTACAATGATTTTTTTCATTCAATGAAGCGTCGCTGAGATAGAACAAAAGTACTGAGTAGCTTGGAATTTAATTACTACTTCATTTAACGATTTATGATCAACTGAAGAAATAGTTAAATTTGAGCAAAATACTCGGTAAATTTCAGTATTTTAAGAATTAAAGTCTACTTTATAAAATATTAGTAAATTTTTCATTGATATAGTGGGAAATTTTATGAATACGACTGAGTAGCTTGGAATTTAATTGCTTCTTCAGTTAATGATTTACAATCAACTGAAGAAATAGTTGAATTTGAGCAAAATACTTGATAACTTTCAGTATTTTAAGAATAACTTTCAGTATTTTAAGAATTTAACTCTATTTTCTAAAATATTAGTAAGTTCTACAGTTTTTTAATTGGTATAGTGGAAAATTTTATGAATACGATATTAAAATATGGAATCATTAGAAATAGAGAATTGTCTTAAAAATGTATTTTCTAGTACTTTTGAAATTAACTTTATTTTCTTCAACTAATAAGCTAAACTAAAAACTAATAACTGGTATGCTGCAATAATCGTTTAGTATTATAAAAAAAAAAAAAATCAACTTAATCAATTATATAAAACTTACATAAAATAAGGTAGAAGTTTTATAATTTTTATTGCAGAGATCTGTGATTCCTTTACACTTTAAATCCTATCGTTATAATCAATAAACTAAGTTCAATTATATTTGATTTGATATGTTTATCACAGATAATATAACATAAATTATTGTATTACAGAGCCAGAGAATCGTTCCCAAAAGAGTGAAGCCCCTGTAGCAAGCTGCAGGGATGAGGGGAGAGGGTTACCCAAGGTTGGCAGATGGGGATCCGAGTGGCCAAGTTGACTCGAAACTCAAAAATGGCTGAAACAGCGTGTGATATCACCCCCGATTTGGTCTACCCCACTTCAGGCTCTCCAGCTTGCTACAGTCGAGGCCTATGAGGATCTTGCTCTCTCATTTGAACTTACTGTTCAGCAGCTCCTCCCGAAACATCATTACAATACTGTTGGAAATTTCATAAGGTATTTGTACAACTATATCATTCTCCAGCAATAATGAAATAGCCTACTAATTATTTTGTCTTTAAATGATATACCATATGCATATTGGTTTATTGCAAAAAGTAACATTTCATTAAAGTGAATCACTAAGTACTTAAATAAATCTTCCCTCAGAATATTTAGCACTTTGTTTTTCTACATTGATGGATAAGATGAAAATTCAGGAAAACAGTCAGAAGCTTGTCTCTAAAAAAATGTACATAGTGACTTTTTTCAATAAATTAATATGTGGGAAAAAAAAAGAAAAGAGAAATTACCTTTTCATGAACGTCTTGTTGTTTTTAAATTTGAATAAGAAAATTGGACTTTTAAAACTTTTTAAGAAAAATCTATTAGTTTATAAAAATTTTCTATTATATCTTGTTGAAAGATTATCAAAAATTTTGTACATTAATACCCAGTAATGTAAATAATACTTTTAATATAATGCTATACTTTTCGTTATTCAATTTTATAATGCATAACTAATTGGTACTTTCTTACCATAAAATAAAATATTGTTTTCGAAAATTAATTTAGACATTTTTTTTTTTCAATTATATCATTAAGTTGTTAATATGAAATAACAAGAAATTCATTCTAGAGTTCTTCTTTTTAATAACCATCCAATTTGATTTATAGGTTTTATGGTGATTATCGTAAGGGTCAAGAATGGAATGTGAGACATTTCTACGAACAGTACATCCCAGCTATTGTAGAGGAAGAATACACGTGTGTTGGCCTCGGACTAGAATTGATTACAAGATTGAGGGAACTTCACCAGTCGGTTAGCTCCTCGATCAGCTTAGTTTCTTGCGAAGAATCTATTGAAGATCCAGCTGGTTACCTTGAACGTGGACCTTGCGAGGCATCCGATAAAGAACATGTTATGGTCTGCATGAAAGTAGAAATATCAGGCCGTAAAGGAGTCTTGCTGCTAGATCCTGGCTACCATGTCGCACGTGTTGTTACTGTCATGGAGGACAAAGCTTACCCACATACAGGTTAATGAAGAAATTAATTTATACCATTTTTCTTCTTCATTGTTTAATTAATACGTTTTTGATTTAAGTGTATTAACTCTGATGGTGTTTTTATGTCATATTATTCCCCTATTTACTCAGTATTTCTTTTATTTTTAGGTTGGTTTACACAAACTAATGAAACATGGGTGAAACGAGAATATAGGTATTTTTTCCCAGAAAATACTAGGAATTATGTTATTTGGGAAGTAAAAGAGATAAGAGGAACCAAAGTTAACACATTACAAAACTTGATTTACGTCGCTCGACCATTTGAAAATGCAGTGGAAGTTACTGAAAAAAGAAATTTAGTCTACAATTTTAAAAGCTGGCTTTCCCGTAACATTAAGGGAGAAGTGGTAGCGGGTGTATATTTTGCAGTGCCAAAGAACAGCTCTGGAGCATTTACTATAATCTGCACAGATTCTAACTCTAATACACAGAGAGCTAGATTAAGTTTTACAGATTTTCTACAAGATAATAAGGTATTGCCTCCAATTAATCTTACATGTGCATCTAAACACAGAAACTATTATTTATTAAAAATAAAATGAATGTTTATTCTTTGTCAGCAGGAATTTGAGGCAACAGAAGTAAACATAATGGAAATGTGTGGGCAACAATTAGGACTACTACCAGCAACTTTTCGAGAATTGCTGTCCACGGTCGCTGACATTCTTTCAGATACTGAATTTATTTTGCAGTTGTTGGATATCAATACGGAAATTAATGAAATGTGTCCGTAAATGTTTATATTTTCAACTATCTTGAGTAAAATTGTATTTTTGACACTGTCTGAGATTCTTGTTCTTTCTTTTATTTGAATAAAGTTGAGGACATATTTATCCCTCTATTTTAATTAACTGTGTCATAACCATTTCTACCTATCATAATCCCAGATATATCCTTCAATACTTAAAACAGTCATTTAATAAAATATGAAAAAAAAATCTGGTGTGGTGCACGCATCACACATCTTTCACTTATCACCCTCTTAGCAGAAATAAGTATTTTAAGACAAAGGAGAGTGAAAATAAAAAATATAGACAGTAAGAAAGATTATTTCAAACAATCAATCAACATATGTTTTTCATAGCCGTCTAATTTATTATATTTGACACGATCCATTTCCATTTACTACTGTACATTTATTTATTTATTTGATTATAATAAATAATTAAGTGTCACGATATATTTTTAGTTCGACAAGAGTGTCACTGGTAAAGAAAGCAACTATATTTAATTTATTTCATTAGGAGTATTTATATTTGTTTAAGTAGCGATATATATCTATCTATACTGGCTCTACAACCTTCTTAGCGAGTCATGGCATCCGCCAGGTGTCTGCTTTGTGCTGCCACCATCCAGTCTCGAACTCCTAGCTTCCTGGCATCTTTGACCACGCTGTCCCTCCATCTTAACTTTGGTCTTCCTACTCGTCACGCTCCATGCAGGATTTCAACCAATACCTTCGTTGGTATCATGTCGTCTTTCATTTTGGCCACATGACCTGCTGATCTGAGACGGCCTTCTCTTATAAAATTGATATTATTGGCCTCATTAAAATTAAAACGCTAGTATATCTGCTGATTTTTCCTTCTTCTCCACCCTCCATTCACACACACTGGACCATAAATTCTTAGAATTTTCTGTTCGAATATTAGGACTTTATATATACTAGAATATTTTACTGATATATATACAAATTTTAATTTTTATATCTCTGTAATCTATAATATTAAATAATACGAATGATAATATTCATGAAAACCACATATTTATATGTACATAATGTCGAGGACCATATTTTAAGCTCATGTTATGTATGGAAGCCCATTGTAATCTTTAGGTCAAGCTCGTATTTCTTTCGTTCCTCCACTACAACTATTATCCGTTATGATCTCTTATTTCTCTTTTAATTAATTATTTAATTCTTTCATATTTTATATTTAACTATTTTTTATATCAAAGATTAATATGAAATGGTTAATTATTTCAAATAAAATAAATTAAAGGTACTTTTGAGGAACACACAGACCATCTTGTGGGACATGGTTACTTGAACTCAAGGAACTTCAAAACTGGTATTTCTGTCCAACACTCAGATTCGAAAATTTTCACTATCGCAATACTTTCTTTTACTATACATTTAAAAAAATGTATTTGTCTTTTTTATTTTCAAGAATATTATGTATTTTAAAGCAACTGGTTTTCTGAACTAGACTACAAAAATAGCCCAAGGCTTTGTCTCTCAAATAGTCAATGAAAATGATGGCAGCACCCACAAAAAAATATGTCAAACTCTTGTTGAAGTTGAAAATACATTTTTCTTTCTTGTCATCAGATTTTATTAAATAATATGCTCATCTATTATAAGATGATATTGTAATATATTTGTAAAAAAACACAGGTAGTTACAACTTAATGAATTGGTCCATGGTCGGCCATGTTTTTAAGGGTAAAAGTTAGACATAGCTACAATAGAACAACTAATACATATAACATTTTTGATAAAATTATTGATTTTACTTTTTTTAAAAGTTATAATCAAAGTTTATGAAAACAAATTCTATTTGTTACTTATTATCTTTATTTACTACTTATTATCAATTACCACCTACTCAGTATGAAAAATTCGCAAATAATATTGGTCAGTGAACAAATGACAAAATAATAAGAAAATAAATAATTTAATGTATCATAAGGGGAAGCAATAGTTTTCTATTTTTTATGAAATTGCAATTGACCATGGAAAAAAAAATTATAAAACTTCCTTGATGTTATAAACTAAAATATTTATGAGGAAGGAAACGGTCCATGGTGGCAATCATAAAGAGATTAAAATAGTGGAAAAACTATTTAATTTCAAGACATTTCGAACCGACTTTGCAGGTCTTCAGGAGGGTGCGTTCAGCAAGGAGTTTCAGTAAAAATTCCAGTTTTAAATGAAATTCCTTCAATTTTAACTGAAACTGCAAAGTCGGGTCGAATAAATAAAATATGGCTTGAAATAAAATATTTTTCCACTATTTTAGTCTTTTTATGATTGCCACTCCGGACTATCTCCTTTGTCTAAAATAAAACGGTCAACCATTAACTATTCAATTACATTGTAATTCAATAGCCTGTATCTCAGCTGATAATGGTCCGATTTAGATGATTTTTTTTTTTTTTTTGACTAGTGAATTATTTGTAAAATTAACAGATAAAAAAATTAAAAATACATTTTGAGTTATTCAGAAATATAACTTTTTCTTCCTAACTTTTCCTTCTGAAATTTCAGTGAAATGTTACTATTTTTCCCACCTGAAGCAAAAGAACTTCAAAATGAGGGGTCAATTATTGAATTTGATGAAGAATTCGACAGATATACAGCAAACTTACAAAAAACACCTTGGTAAAATAACACATACAGGTATTTTTGTCAGAACTGAAAACAGCTGATTTTTAAGTAAATCAAATTTGAAGTACTATACAAATAATTTTTAACCTAATAATGTAAGAAGTCGACAAATATTTTTTAATCTGGATCATAAGTCATGAAAATACATGATCCCAGAGAAGAGAGAAATACTTGTGAGCAACTAAACAATTTTTTTTTCCTCATCTATTGCTTGGAAGTTAACCCACCATTCATTGAAACTTAGTGGTTTTATGTTTCATTATTCATTGATAAAAGCTATTTTCTCAATCTAGATGTACAAATGTAGTAAGCAGTGACTTTTGAACTATTTAATGAAGAGTCTCTAAATGAAAGCTCTTGAGAAAGCATGCGAAGAATAAGGTCAATATTCAAATGAATTACTTTTTGTTTAATTAAGCTAGCAGGCCTTTTGGGGAGTAGGAAAGCTGGAAATTTGAAATTCTTCACCACTCTGATACATACATATACACACGCACAAACAGATATGTTTAGATTAGTAGGTGGCTTTAGCCATTAGTACAGAAATTAATCACTAGGAGTAGCACTAATGTTCAGTTCTTAAATTTAATTTTTCATTAACAATTTTAATATATCATTAAATATTAAGATATGATTATAAATGTAAATTAGCAATAAAGTGACAGTTCTTTTATTTCTAAATTTTGAGCTGACATAAGATGATTTTGAATGTAAAAGAAAAAAAATCCTCAAATTTCCACTGGTAGACATTTAAGGTGTCAACAAAATAGACAAAGATACTGTAGAGGATACAAATGCAATAGAGAATGTATAAATATTAAAGGTGAATATATAATAAGCCACCAACCATTACCTTTACCAAGCATTAGAATGACATATAGTCCTTTAAAGCCTGTCAAATTAGGCAAATGATTAGCATCAATTTTCCAGGTCACAAATTTTAAGTGAAAATAGGTAGGTCAATGAAGAACTATTTACTTTCTGCCATTTTATTTATTAAAATCAATGAATACATTTTAGGCTGTATGTTATTTATTTTTTTAATAATAGATAAATTAGCTGTAAATAAACAATTTATTAAGAACAGTAAGGAGATAATTGACCATAATTCTAATTTTAAAAAAAGTTGGTCAGGGATGTGTTTAATAGACATACTATATATTATAGTAGTGTTATTTGCTAATGTTTCAACCAGAGCAGAGCAACTCAAAGAAAGGGTTGTTCTAAAGCCCTGAAAACAAATCACTTGACCGACCCATCTAGAGAGTTATTGGTGTTAATCATCATTCTCTAGAATATGTTTCTAACTTTTGTGATGAAACAGGACAATTCTGTTCTGCTTTGAGAACGAGAGCAACATTCCAATCAAGTAAAGATCAAAAATCGCTGATTTTGCATATCTCAACTGATGAGATACTGTACTGAGAATAGTATCAATGGATTCTACTTCCAAAAATAGACAGAAAATAACAATTCACATCTCTAGTTTATCTCGCCTATTTGTGAGTCAACATTGAATTTGAAATGAAAATTTAGAGGGTTATCATAGAATATAAATTTTGTGGTATTGATTTGAGCCTATCCTATAAACCACAACTGATGAAAAGTTCAAAAATGATTAGATAGTTACCCTTGGTGTATTGAAAATTATCTTCTTTCATAATATACAAAAATATATATTGTACACTTAGAAGTATTATGCGCTCATTTTTATAAAAACTCTAGAAATATTATAATAAAAATTTTAAATTGAATTAAAACTATGTAGGAATTCAAATATAATAGGAATAATTATAATTCATTTAAAAGTAAGGCATGGGCTTGGATACAAACAAGAACCTATTTAACTGTATGTTGCGTATTACCTTTATGAATGGATCAAAAGTCACAAACGTTTCACTAAACAACAAAAATCAATAATAAATGTTAAATCTTTGATAGCTGAATATGGGGATGTCGGTTTCCAAATGTTAACAGAAATACTGGAGCCAAGTTCATATTGATAAACCTCAGTGGATTAAATAAGATTTCCTGTTCAAGTAATTCTAAATTGACTCTCACTTTTAAGAAACAAATTGCAATTAATGTTAATTTTATTTAGAATTTCTCAAAGGTATCTGGATTAGAAATAATACTAAATACATGTAGGGGACTGATGGAACTTTTTATGAATGATTCCACCGGTTTTTCCATCATTATTTAAAAACGAGAATAATTTATACCTCATAGCTACATCAAATAACAAATAATAAACGGTATCTTACATTCTTATTCACAAAATTTCAATTTGTTACTTAAAATTAAAAAAAGTACTTAATGGTTCAACTGAACAATTTTATATAGGTCCTTTTAAGAACCCTTTGTAGGACCTTTTCATAAAAATTACAGCAAGAATTTATTTTAGTACTACTCAAAGCCTGAAACCACTACAAAATGTCCTTAAAAATCATTTTCATATTTTTTTTTTCTTGCCTTGGTCTTACTGTGCATTGTCTAAATAGTCTGTTACTTCTTTCAAATCTTTAAAATTAAAAAGCTAATTCCTCTCTGATATACAGAAAAATGGCACACAATTAATATTGTATAATCAAACAACAATTTAAAAAAATAAATAAACATGAATGATTAAATGTAACAAAACCATAGTACAATCCTCCTAATTCATTTGTAGATTATATAGATGTATATATAGATAAATTTCTATTTGCATATAGCAGCTACCGACCATTTAACTGAAGAATAATAAAGCTAGTAATCATTTTAAATTTACGATAAAACCCATTTGAACACAATTTCGGTAAATCCCTTGCTTTATATACGAACATTTAAATTAAAGAGATAAGAATATGTTATAGTATATTGTAAAGAATATATGCTCATAAAAGAGAATTTACCTTGACTGAAGATGTACTATGTTGCGTTTTGAAAACTGACAGCGTCAAAGACATCAGAATAGTTCATTTAATGATGGTGGGATCATGAAAAAATTCAAATAGGCGGTTTCTCTCCTGTTTGCTGAATCTGAATTTGACGTTCCCGAACGAAATTTTCCTGAGTTCGAGAACTATTAAAAAAACGCACCTTAAGCGCTCTTTATCTTTGTAATGCTTTTGATTCGGATAATTTAATTATATTTATAACAGAACTAGACAACAACTAACAATAATAATATAACAATAAACAAATTACATAGCTTTTATATATCATGGTGACATCAACAACGATTATCAAAACATCAAAGACGGAAATGCGCTTCGAAGTCGCAGCGGTCCAACGACATTCCACCTCTTCACACATCACTACTCTAAATAAGCTTAAATTAAATTTAAAATGCATAGAAATTCATATTTAACTCGGGTATAATCGTTAATATACAAAAAGTTGAAAAGCCATTGGCCCTTAATCTTTTGATTATTATTATTATTATTATAATAAATGAACTTCATACCAACTGAATATATAAAAGATATAAAAGCTATGCAATTTGTTTATACATTCTAGTTCTGTTATATACATATAGAGTTAAATTAGCCGAGCCAAAAGCATTTTAAAGACAAAAAGCACAAAATTGAGTGAGGAAGACACTAGGAGTGAAATATGCCTTCAAATTTGATTCAACAATCCAAAAAAACAAGATTTTTTTTCTCATTCAACTACCCTTCGAATCACAGGCGGATCTACCGGTGGAGGGGGGCTTTTGGGCTGAAGCACATCCCAAAATGGTAAAATGTAACCATGTTTTATGGTAAAAAATCTCTTAATGTATTATTCTTCCTGTAATAATATTTAAAAGTACTTCAAGAATCACTTAAACATCATTTCATATAGCTAGTGGGTATCTTTCTTTTTTACTTTCCTACCTATACTCGGTAAGAAAATTATTGAAATCGGGTCAAATTTCCGAAATGCGGTTTTTGATGGATTTATATGTTTCAGAGCCCCCTGAGTCCAAAACACACATGGTCTGTCTGAGCCTGATTTTTTTAAAGGTAATGAAATTCCCTGCAAATCTATATAAAAATCGCTCCTTTTGGATAACTAGGTATTTATATCCTGGTGTCAGAAAGGGGTTAATGAGAGAAAAAAGATGACTAGGTGAAAGTAAGAAAATCTGTTGTCCATTCAAACAAGCTTTACTATTTCCTCTACTTTTAACAGAAATTATTGTTTGACAATACTAAGCTATGGCAAACAGTTTTTGATCAGCAATATTGGAGAGTATTGACATTTTTACACTGATCTACCTTAAGCCGGTTTACATTGCTTTAGTTTATCAAATAAATCGTATTCAAAGCTTTCCTTTGATCAATTTTCAGGAAAATAAATCTAGTTTAATTTTTTTTTTTGTTTCTTCATTAACATATGTAAAGACATAAAATCTTTTCTGAAATAGATAGGAAAGTCATATGAGTGGACACACCTATCTGGTGTATTTTTTTTTTTTTTACAAAGTGATTATCGTTAAATATAAGAAAAAAAAGCTTTCAGGCTGAAGCCCCCCCACTACAAAAATTAAATCCTGGATCTGCTAGTGCTTCGAATGTATCACATTGCCAGTCAAGGTGAATTCTCTTTTAGGGACATATTCTTGACATCATCTCAAAATTTCAGCAGTCTGTTCTGCCATCAAATGAACAGTCAAATTTTATCTCTTTAAATTTTCCTATAGAAAGCAATGACTTTCAACGGACTGAAGGAAGTTGTGTACGAAGATGGTTTATCTAAAATTTAAAATGGTTACTAGCTTTAAGCCCTTTAGTTAAATGACATGGTCAATCGCTCCTAGGTCTAATATAAAGCTTAGAGACTGGAGTTATGAGGTTTTTATTGCCATAAATATAATGAATTGAGTTTGTATTGTTTAAATTGTCTTAATGTGTTTTTAAAGGATAGCTCCATTAAAAATGCTTTTAAAAAACTTCATAATAGCCCATCTTGCAAAAAAATAATTTCTGTTCCAAGTACAGTGGAAGTGAAAGTTGTGTACCAGATTTTTTTTTCTTAATTAAGAAAAGTACTAAGGAATCACGGTCAGGATTTCATTTTTTCAAATGAAATTTGAAAATTCAGGTGCCTACATTTATCACTTCACCCCTTGAAATTTTTTGTAATGACAAGATTGTTATTTAAAATTATTTTTTATTATTCTTGAAATTTGATGGAAAAAAATTTAAGCTTGAGTGAAAAATTAATTTCAAGAGATGATTGTATTTGTATGGTTAACTTCTAAATATTATTAAATGATGCACTCCTTTTATCTCTTATAACCCTGACAAAAACAAAAGTTTACCGTTTCAATACAAACATAAATTTATGAAAAATAAACATGTGATCCTACGATTTGTATGATTCAACATTTATAAGCTCAATTATTTTTTTATGTAACAACTTCCTTCTAGAGTTGAAATTAAAATTTAAAACTTGATCATTTCTGTCTAGAACTGTTTTTTTTTTTTTTATCTGTTTGGGTTATGCTGATTGTTTTTTTTTTTCATATTAGTAACTTGCTAATAAAACTATTAAGACTACTACGAAGTGGAAAATAATTTCTTTTCTTTTTTAAATTACCTGGTACTGGTACTGGTGATCAAGTCCTGTTGGTCCTTTTTGCCAACCTTAGAGACAATAATAATAGTCTATATCGCCACCATCTTTGAATTTTTGTTCTTCTCATGAAGTTTAAAAGACATGGGCATTTTTTGGAGGAGGCTTCTTGTACTAAGATTTTGTCCGAACACTAAGTCTTTACCTAAGCGATGCAAGTCCGTCACATTCTGTTATATAGTGAAGGATAGTAGTTTCTGATGCTTGTCTGCCAAGATGGCAGAGTTCATTGTCAACCTTCCCACTTCAGATGTCTTTTAAGTATGCAGAGACCTGTTAGTACCCCAAGAATATGTCTAATTTCCTTTTTACTTAGGCCTGGCAGCCAGTTAGTTGTAGAGAAGACAGTATTTTTGTTTTAATGTTTAGTTGGGCTCAGAGCCCAGTGCATTCTCTCTACTACATACCTGCTCTTTTCCATATCCAATCTAGGACTAAATGACCTTTATATAAATAAGGTTATTTTAGATACGATAGGCTGTCATCTTTGATAACATATTCATAAAGAATTAACAATATATATGTCATAGGAAAATTAAAACAGAACAATGTGTAGAAGTGTATATTTGAAAAAAAAAATCTTTGAATATTTGTTTAACATAATATTTCATACCTATCTCAAAAAAGCAAAAACCAAATAATGACTATAAAATCACAAAAATAATACGTTTTTGATCAATACTAAGATCAACTGAAAATATACATAAGGTCATGGTAAAACATAAATTAATGAAAGAACTACATAACCTCTTTACGCTTATCACAATAATGAATTTATTTGGCTTTAGGAAATAATATATAATACAAATGAGGTAATATATATGACCAGTTTAATGATAAAACAATAATATACTCAATACATTTTTCATTAAGCTAAATTATGGAAAATAATGTTTTAATTAAGGTTTAAAGAGGAGATTCTGATAATTGATAACAGTGAAATTCCGACTAAATGATTTTGAATAATTTGAATGACAAAGGTGAGTATTGAAGATATGATTTTGAATTTTTTAAAAAATTCATAATAAGTCTATTATAATCATAAGCTAATATTATAAAATCTACAATTATAAGTATAGTAAACGATAATACTTAATTATTCGTGACTAAAGCAGAATAATCAAATAAATATATATTGATTGACAAGGCATAGTTTAGAACAAATTAGAACAGTCTGAAACCTTGTTTTTTTATTAAGTTACAAGAAATACAATACAAAATGTGATGACCAATATATTTGCTATATGTTACTTGAAAAATTGTTTTATCTGAGTAATTCAACTATTAAAAGTTTAACAACTCTAGGAACAATTTTTGTTCCCAAATGTCAAATTTCAAAAACTAGAAACATTTTAATTCTTAAATTTAGAGAATTTCTTTTTTTCAATTTTAATTGTTTTTTCCCTTCATTTTAAATTACTAATTGTAATTAGCTGACAGATAGAATACAAAAATAAAGAAAAGACCTTTTTCCAACTTTTAATACTATTCTAATAGCATATAACATACATACACACGAAGTTTATTATTTATGTTTGTCATAATATATACAAACAAAGAAAAGGTACAACAGTTAAAGGAGAACACTTCACATAAAGAATGAGTGTGAAATACAAACTATTATTAGATAATTTACTTTGGTGTAGATTTTTCAGAAACTGGAGCTGACGTTTTCGCAGAACATTTAGTCTGTTTATATTTAGGTTCATTTTTTTCAGATTTTTCTTCAGAATTCAATTTCCTCTTTTTTGGGGCTTCATCAGTAGCATCGTCTTCTGAATCACTGTTAAAGAATAATTAGCATTAATATATTTATTGTTTATTCTTTAAATTTATACATTGATACAGACAGCAAAACCTAGATAACGCCCAGATATCTCTATAATGAATAGTTTTTCATTTAAATACATAACTTTTAAAATTTAAATACAAAACGTTTTCTCCCTTTTTCTTTTTCTGAATGTGAATGATAGCTTGTAAAGAAGGTACTGGTTATCGGATCAAAATACTTTTTTTCATAATATTTTTGTGTTTCAGAACTATCTGAATCTACAATAGCTATGTGTTAATGCCACTTTTATATATTGAATGGTTGCTTTTATTTTTTTTCACAGTCTTTTGGTCGCTAAATCCTGTGTACCCCATTAGTCTCACAAAGAGGAAAATTGTGGATGTGGGATTAATCTGATAAGATATTTTTTAAACAAAAGTTCAAATTATACATCTAATTTATTTAACATAAATTCTGCCAATTATTGTAAAAGACTGTGGAGATGATAATTAATCTTTGATAGAAAACAAAAACAACACAAATAGTAAGAATGGTCACATATATGAAAGTACACGGTTGTCTGCTTGCAAAACTTTGATCAATCCCCAAACTGTCCACTAAATCCCTTTCCTCTAAGTATGTAAGACCTGTCATCCCACTCTACTAAAGAAATTTGTCAGCAGAAATTTAGGCGACCACCCACCAGGGAAAGATATGCAGCCTGAAATTCGATTAATGATTATCCGTCTCAGGTGTGTGTGTGTGTGAGACCAGTCAGTTTACTGGAGACAACGCACACTGACCTGCAAACAGAGTGATGACCTTATGTACTCTATTTGAGATCTTAGTGACCGCTTTGAAATGCAATCCACGTATGTACAATCTGTTTCATTGAAGAAATGCAAGTATTTGTGCACCTGGTGACCCTGAAAAGAGCCATAATCCATGTATCTAGACCGATTCCTCAATGCTCGTAAACCCAAGTGAAGGGAAGTACATTGACTTGGCCTCCAAGGGATAGGTTATTAAGCTATGGTTGGTTATCCTGTTATCTTGGCAAGCAATAAATTTCCATAATACCATATTATGTGGCCAATGATCTTTACATCTTTACGGTATGCAACACCAAACAAAAAAATTATACATTAATCAGAACTTAATACTTACCATTAGAAATAACAAATAAGAATATATTAAAAAAAGTTAAAGCCATCTAGGTTATGAGGCGATTGGGGAAACATTCTTCTATATTATTATTAAATACATATTTCTATATGTGTTTCTACAAGCCTAACAAAACAAGTGACTAAATATACAACAAATATAAATAGGTGTAACAGGCATGAAATGACTAGTTTCAAGTTACATAGATAACAACGAATAACAGGAAAAAACAGGATTTAAAAAATTAAGAAACATTATTTAACTCATAGATAAAAATATGTTCCTGGCCATATTTGTAATTGGACTATTAATATAGTAGTTAATAGTCTATTTCTCAATAAATCCACTCTTATAATCTGGCTTCCAAAAACTGCTTTTAGAACTTAGAAACAAATTGGTCCCATGAAGATCTTATATGGTACAGAATTTTTACTGCCAATGTTTTTTTTGTTAAACCCACTAAGTAACCCATATCGTACGAATGAGTTTATTAAATGAAAGAAAATCTTGGGATAGATAGTAGCAATGGTTTAGATGTCAAAGAGGCCATTTGAACAAATTGCGTCCATTCTAAAAATATTTCAGATCATGTTGAGTAGTTTTTTGTTCATAATTATTTTAATAAAAACTTAAGCCACAGGCTTGTTTGACCCTCATACTTCTTATTATTCCATGTATATTACTGATAAAACGGCTTTTTATAATGCCACAGATTTAATTGATATGGAAATCATACATCAATATTTTTTAGTGAGTCAATTAAGAATAAATCAGACTTTGTTTCCTCTTCCTGAATTCTTTCAATTTAAAATACAAGTACTTAATTACTTTTTGCCACACTCCTATCCTATCCTACTTTTGAACAAACATTATAACCTACAGTAAACTCTTCTCTAGTAGAATAGACTCAACTATAAATAAAAACACTAAAATCAATATTTAAATCGAAAACACATGCATCATGCAGTTAAAATAAGAACTAACAGCAGTGTATATAATAAGCTTGATTATGAAAGTAAAAAAAAGAAAAGTTTAAAGCTTTCTTTCTGCACCCCTAACTTTGGATTAGTGAATGAAAAAAGAAAAGTTAGAGTGATCATAATGCTGTTCATTGAGAAACTTTAGCAGTAACTATTCATTAAACAAAATAAATAAGACCATATTTTAAAATTAGAAAGTCAAAAACATTTATTATTCTTCAAATGATTTCTTATTCATCGGTAAGAATAAAATAATATATTTTTATAATTAACACCTAATTTTAATTTTTTTTTTCAAGTAACAACCTTATGTTTTTTATTTTTAGTTTATCTAATGATTTTTTTTTAGCGCAAAAATATATTGATTTAATATTAATCATGATAACAATTATAATAAAAGAATATAGTGCAAAATTTTGAGAAAAAAAATAAAGAAAATGAAAAACATAAAACATCAATGAATAAAAAACCAATTCCCCAAACTAATTCCTTAAAAAAATAAATAAATAAATAAAATTACTTACATTACAGCTCATCAATATTTCCGGCCATACCTGAAACCATATTTAAATCTAACTATATGCCCCAACATCGCGATTAAAAAATTAAATTAAATTATGGAAATTTAAAAAATAACAAAAAAGTTTTAAGTTAATTGAAATATAATCCAGAACATTAACATAATCAAATGCGCCAGTAATTAAAGTAGCAACATGCAATTAAAATACATGGAGACAGCACTTGGCCAGACATAAGATCCCAAATATCATGCGTTGCGCAACTAAAACGTCTAAATTAAGCATATATTTCATTAAAAAAAAAGAAACAATGTAACCATGTAAAAATTATTTACTTATTATTAATGGCACCGACCGATAGATGTTGCCATCTGGTCGGACCAAATTGTAATTATTGGTTAATAAACCCTAAAACTCAAATGAAATACCGTTGAACAAATCCCCAATAAATTGAAAATATCTATAAATTATCTAAAGAAAATACTTAGATGTACTAATTGTAGTTCAATCATAGTGAAGTTTATTTTTAAATAAATTTTTTTGTATGATTATTATTATGAACAGAAGGAGGTTACTGTAAAAGTGGCAATGCCGCTAACCAAAGTTGAGTGCTTATTTTTGAGGATATGTACTTAAAAAAATCATCAGGAAGTATCTATCAAAAGACAACAATAATTAGATAATTTAATTGATTTTAGGGGAAATCAATAAATATGAATATGGTCATAAACTCATTTATGTTGATGTTAATCTAAACTTATGAGTTTTATTTGATGAATTGGTTTAACATAGAATTCGGTGTCTCTGATATATTATTATGTATATGAAGTTTTCAATAAAACATGAAAGGAAATAAGTCAAAATATACATAGTGACAGTTATTTTTTAGCTACATCAATCAAGAAGTAGTAAACCAAAAATATAACAATACAAAATTAAAAAAATCTGGTGCGCGCGCACACACAACTTTCATTTACCGCTATACTTTGAATAGAAATTATTTTCTGACAATGCTGGACTATTATAATTTTTTTTAAGTGCATTTTAAACAGAGCTAATGCTTAAAGCTTTACAGATAACAAATCATTAAGACCATTTTAATTACAAAAAGTCTATTTATTATATTGACGGTAGGAAATAAAAATCTAGTTGCTACATCTGCTTTTATAAACCACACAACTTCAATATCTGAGAATTTCAATTGACAGAATGACTAACTCCAATTTCAACATTTTTGAGTAATTTCATTTTAGTGATATTTCTAGTTAAAAAAGTTGCCTATACAGCGTTGAAATATAGAACTGTGAATAAAGGTATAAATTTTTCCACTAGAAACATCACTAAAATTAATAATATTGAAATTGAAGTTAGTGATTCTGTAAACCGAAAGGCTCCTATATGCCTACAGAGGTTTGAAAGTATATCTCAATAGTTAACTTATAAATGATTATGGATTGTATGAATATTAGTTATTAAGCTGTTATTTTCCATTTTTAGTAAAGATTACTAAAATGAAATTACGAGATTTTCATTGCCTGCCATGAATAGGTCGAAAGTTGTCACAACTAATTGTAAGTGGGTAATGTAAGGATTTCACAAAGGGAAAATTCATCAAATTATTCACTGATTTAATTTTATAAAAGGTTACTTGATTAGTTTTTGGAATAGAAGGCCGATGGATACATAATTATTTAAATATAATATCTTATCTAGAGTTAATACTCTATAGTAAATATATTTGAGGTTATAAACATATCCATGAAATATTTTTATATTTCACTTCTTCTTTCACACAAGTACAATGAATTAGTACTTTAAACTATGGCATTGGCTTGATTCGGTGGATTTTAAATACTTTTTTTCAATCTTAAAACATTTAAAAGTTTACTTATAGTGAGAAAATTTCATTTAGTTTTCTTGGAAACATGTGATTTACGTTAAATAATGTTAGTTTTCTGAAATTATTATTTATGATATTTTCGTCACTCTCCTTCACCTTCTACAACTTTCTATATTACATATAGTTTTTTTTTTTTACTAAAATTTCCAGCTTTTTAACGATATATGATATGTATACCTACTAAATACTGATTCCGGAGATTCATTTTCGACCTGGATAAGCATATTTGTTTTTCTCCATAGTTCAAGTATTAAATTCTTTCAAAAGTTATATTTAGCATTTCTTTGTAACTCTAAATAATGTGAGATGATTAATTATTTAAAATATACCATATTAAAGGTAATTTAGAGAAAGACGTATATGAACATTGGTCATTTATGCCCTGTAAAGTGACATCAATGGGGATAAGACCTGATTGATATTAAAGAACACTTCATTATGCAATGATACACCGAGTTGATTCAAAATCGTTAAGAGCAGTTTTTGAGAAAATTGTAAAAATGTGTTTCAGTGTTGATATAAAGTGGCACTTCCGGTTAGCCGATTTTAAGGAAAAAGTTGTTGTCACATCTATGGCATATAGCTATCTTGAATACGTAATATCAGTTTCTTACAACTTTTCGTTTTTGTGCTAGACTACTAACATACCACACACAGACCATTTTTCGGGACTTGGTTATTTGGACTCAGGAGACCTCAAAACGTGTATTTTCATTGAAAACTCATATTCAAAAATTTTCACGATTGCAATACTTGCACTTACTATATATTACATATATAGGTAAGTAAAAATAAAAAAACAATCTTGCTAAGCTTTATTTTTTTCCTTAATACAGTTTCTCGATTGGAATGTACAATTTTTAATGAAGTTACAGGCACATATGAATTTTCTAATGAGCATTAAAACAACCCAGTTGATACAATTGACCAATTAGTAGATATTTTTTCAGTACATTGGTGTTAAAAATAGCTCAATTCAGAATTTGGTATTAACAACGAACCCATCTCGATCTCATTCAACAGAAATAAATAGTTAGTTCCTTAATTTTTTAATCTCAAGTGTTATAAGCCAAAAGAATTTATTATTGTAGTTGACATAAAAATTTATGTAAGATGAAATATTATATATTTTTAATCTTAAATAAGTTTCATAAATGCTCAGAGCAAATAAACAAAGAGAAAGTTGTATTGATTAATAATGGATAATTGATCTAGTCACAATATTTACATAAAAACACTATTTACTTAAATTGTTAAAAAATATTTAAGCAAAGAAAAAATGCTAAGTTTTAAAAAAACACGCATTCACAGCCAAAAGAAAGAGTTTAATGTATAAACGTGCAAGCATGCAGAAGAAACAACCGCACTATAAAGAAATACTTCTCATGTCATTTCCTTGTATTTACATTATATACAACAAAACTTTGTTATTGTTGTTGTTTTTTTCTAGGATATGTCAATTATATATAGGCAGTTGGTGGAAATTGAATTTTTTCTATTTTCTTTTTTTTTTTTTTTAATTAGTGATTTACTATATTGTACACATTGGCGTCCTTGATGTTTTTCAAGCTTGAATCATAAACAGTTTAAAACTTTTTTAAAAAATCAATCTGTGTATTATTGGCCAAGTATGATTGATTGAATAATAAAAGTGAAAAAATTGCTTACAATTAAAAGCTGATTAATTAATAATTTTAAAAATGAAAACCCGATTCGGCCTAATATTCAGTTTCCTCCTTAATGGTAAAAAACAATTATATATGAATACTTTAAACAGATTAATTTTAATACTGAAAGTTAACTGTAAAATATTAAATAGTTAACTAACAGATTAAAAATATATTTTTTAAAAACTAAATTGACAAATTAGTAAGTTCTATTAATCATCAAATCAAAGCAATACAATTAAAACTCAACAACAATATGCTAACATTGATAATAAATACAAAAATTAAACAAAATTAGAAACTATATGAGCTACAAAAAATAAAATAATATAAAGAGATTCCGATTTGATATGAGTATATTGTCTTCATCGCCTTTTATATCCTTTTTTTTTTAAATTAAAAACATTAAGACAATACCTAACTTTTACAAAATTAGATTACTTTGAAGCTGTCATATAAATTGAAAAAGTTGAATAAATGTTGGAGCCAAGTAGACTGTGATCCTATGATATGGGTCCTGGGTTTTAGTCTGGGAGGTATATTTTATCATAGGTGATAAATAGTGAGAAAGCAGTCTTTTACAGCTGCCGACAATTTAATCCAAGCCTGTGGGTCACAATATGCTTGAGTTGAAACATTGGCAACAATAAAAGGTACTTCTCTTCTAGGGGGCAGGACTGAAACCGCACTTCTTACCTATCTTATCTAATGTCAGGTCACATAACCTCCCTCTTGTTATCCCTTCCAAACCTTTGAATTATTGCATTGTTTAGTTTTCAGTTATTCCCTAATTACGTTCACTTATTAAATTCTTTACTTTTGGCCCGTTTCTGTTTATTTTTCATTATTTTTAATTTTAGGTCCGTTTGTGTTTATTTTACTTTTTTTTTTAGTTATTGGCCCCTTTGTGTTTATTTTTCATTTTTTTCCGTTTATTTTCGTCATATTATGGATCTTCTTAGAATATGAGATTTGCCGCCTTCAGAAGAACAGGCAATTCAATATTTTCAAAATGTTGGGGTACTTGCCAACGTGAAATTGTGGGAACGAGGTCAACGAATAAAGTAACCAGGAAGGCCAAATGGAGATGCTTTCGTAGGAATTATGACAAAACTTTCAATAAGGAAAGGAACATGGTTGGAAGGCTCGAGGATTTCGTTTTTAACAGGTTTAAAATTGATTTATAGGTGGTCCCATAGCTTGACAACGATGAAGTGGGGCAAAGAGCAGCTGAAACTATCCTACGGAGCAATGGTAATGTGGAACAAATGTCTAAGAGAGATTTGTGCCCATGACATGTTATAAAGGCCAAGAAAAAAAATTGAAGGACCTGGCAAAGTGGTTGAAGTAGTTCTAAACGAAGAAATCATGTGGGGAGAGTTTTGCCTCAGCAGTGGATGTTTGCCGAGAAACAGATGAATGTTTTATCTTTTTATAAAACAGATTTTATGTTTTATATTTTTTCTTTTCTATGTAAATATGTTCTTTGAAATGTGTTTTTTTAATTTCACTTTGATGTTTTATATGTACATATCTTCTTAAAGTGTTTCTTTATTATTTCATTAATATATTTGTCGTCAAATAAAAGTATTTTTGTTGTTATTACATTTGTTTTTGTATCTGTTTACACTTTCAATAATACGAATTTAATACAATAATACGAAGATATGAAGTAGAAGAAGGCTTATCACTGTGTTAAGGAAGTTATCAGAGTTCAGGTTATAAACATTGGCAGATAGCAGTCAGTAGCGGCCCCCTCGACAAGAAGTACCCAATAAAAATCTTAAAATGACTCCGTCCTAACAAGTTATCACCCATGATATGTAGGACTGTCGACTACATTCCTTCAATATTTATTTTATTACATAATTTTACCACATCAGATATGGATCAACTATGGAATGATAAGATTCTTCTGGGGCACACCCAGCCTCTATATCTATCAACTATTATAATTAAATAATTGATTAAGGAAAAAACCTAGCTGTTGAGTGTGATCTCATTCAAATCACCTCCTTGTACAACCATAGATCACCAACTACTATACAAAACCACCTGGGCTATAGTAGTAATAAGATCAAAACTCTGCCAACATATGTATTGCTATCCTTCCGATATAAATAAAAATCATATCATATGTATTGCTTTCCTTCCGATACAAATAAAAATCATATCATATGTATTGCTATCCTTCCGACATAAATAAAAATCATTAAATTTAAGGTTAATATTTTTATTTAAAATTATTTCAGACTAGGATGCTAAATTGAGAAGATTTGGCCGCAACAGTGAGCAGTTTCAGTGAAATAAGACAAGCATTAACGGTTGGCAGTATGGAATGGCGGTTGCTGCCGTATGCACTACCAGTGAAATAGTACTTTAATGAAGAATTAGAAGATGCCCAGATATAAAGAGTATTAAATTGTTAAGACCGATGCGATTATACAAAGAGGAAGAGAAAAGAGGATAAAAAAAGCCAATTCAAGAAACCAAACGCCATCACGACAATAAATTGATAAATCCGACATAATTTTATTTCATATGCTAAATGAAACTTCCATTCATTCTGATAATTGGTAGGTTAAATAACTACATTATATATAATACAGTATTATAGATCCCTTATAAGGCTACTAGGAGCGATGGATTTTGATGAATAAAGTTTCAAACGAAAGGGAATTTCATGGAGAAGTGATGAATCCTGATTTTGGTTTTTAAATTTCTGCAACCAGGATAGGAAAAGCTACTAGTATATACTATTCCCTTAGCAACACAAACATAGGAAAGAGAGAGGCCAAGTTCCATATTTAAAAATAACATATATATGACTGTTCTGGTGTATGGAGTAGAGAACTGGGTACCCCTGGACAACAAATGTAGTTGAATAACTGCAGCAGAAATTAAATACTTGCACAGTGGCTTCTATAATATGTAGGGATACGATCGGGCATGAAACTATAGGGGAAGAACTAAACATCCCTGCTATGAAGGAGACCCTGGAGAAGAGATAGTTGGGATGGTATGGACATGTGCATACCATCCCAACAGGATGAGCCCTGATTAAGACCTACTCAAGATTATGGAGGAGAGAAAGCAGTAGTCATTAGACCTATACTTAACTATATTCCCAGGTTGTGAGCAAGAGGTGACAGGAGACATAAGAGACAGGAAAGACATTGTAGGAGATGAAGACTCGTGCAAAAGACAGTTAGATGGAGAATCCTGAATTGGATTAAGTTAATGCTGAAAGGGACAAGGAGAAAGTTCAAGAAGGAGAAATTCCAACAACTTTAATAAAAGTGATTGAAAAAATTGAGATATTTTTAAAGTTCATATTGTTTTAAAAGTCAGTGGATCGAGACGGAATAAATTTTATTTTAAAGATTTTGAAAAATAGATAAAGGCCGAGTATAGTTCAAAAGGAAAGGACCCATGTTTTAAAGCTGTTTTCGAGATATTCCATAAATCTTGCCGAAAATCTTTTAGGCGATATGGTTGCTAAGTGATACTTAAACGTAAACTAATATAAGTAAAATGTAACTCAAGATCTACGATAAAATTAATACTAATTGGATTTAGAATAAATTTAAGATAAGATTTGGGGAAAAAAATTAATTAGTGATGTTTGTATTAATATTTCACGCATACATGCAGCACACATTATTAGAGAATATTTTTGTTATTGCACAGCTGTCCTCTCTCATTTTCAGGGGTTAGTTTTTTATTTACGATAAAGTTCAATACCCCTTACCTGGAAACAAGTACAGAAGTTGGGGTGGGGGAAGAAGGTAAAGCCGATTGGCGACTTTTTCTACAGCTACTCCTTCCACTATATCTTGAAGAACTAATTGAAAAAAGAAAATTTTAGAGCTTTTTCAAACCTGAGAAGTCGATGTACTCCATTTAATTTTATTTAAGTTACAAGCAAGTTAATAGTAGAAGAGAGCAATTAACTTTCCCTAAATGTAATGATGCTAATAATCACTACAAGTTAAAATAAATCGCAATATATATATAAATAATTCTTAATGCCTAATTTAGATACTGGTTCAAATTAATTTTACAGCTGAATAAACAAAAAAAAAAAAAAAAAAGTTTGCAATTGTAAATTAATATCCTCTTATCTTTCTTGACCAAAACACTCAGTTAAGTAAACACTTTTATCAAAGGAAATAAAAACATCTCACAGCTTTTCCTTAATAAATAATTAAAATATTGTGATTGGAAATTTTAAATAAGTATCGTTTTATTAATAACAGATGATATGAAAGTTGAAAAATTAATAAAAAGTAACGATCTCATCAGATTAACTTTGAAGATTTAAAACAAAGTTCTATTTTAGAAACATTAAAATATTTCAAAATATAATACGAAGTAAATTTATTTACACAAATATTGACAATTTTAATTAAGAAACTAATCAACGAACATATGGTAGAGTCCGTGATACAGACTCCATTTTATCAAATTATTAACATCCGCCTAAAACTAAATCTAAAATAGCTTTATCTCATCATAACCTAAAAACATTTTATTTATGAAAATTCTCAGGATTAGGGCGTTTCCAATTTGGAGATCAGCTTCGAAAAAATGATATTTGTAGAAAGCAAATGGGCGTTTGAGTTTTTATTACCTAATTAAATAGACAAATAAAATATATTTTATTTTTCATATTATTTATTTAATTTAAATCCTACCCTGTCGGTAAGGTAATACGGGTGTTATGCAGCAGTAAATAGCAACGCATGTGTTATCACTCACTACTGCATTCAGACCAATTAAATTTTTTTATTTTTCAGCTGTGCACACAGCCTGCTTTTTTTTTTTCTCTGCCAACGTCCTCTTCCAACCTCTCTGGGGGGCTTCCAGATGCAGGTCTATCTCTTCTTTCCAATAAAAAAGTGGGTTGAAGCAATGAGTCCCGTATACAAAGGCCTTATAGTACGGGTATTTCCCCATAGTCATTAGTTGAGGGAGATCGCTCTCCATCAAAATGCAAAGCCCCGTCTCCCTCAACAACTTAGCCCTCAGTGCCTCAATGGCGGCACAAGATACCAAGGACAAGATACTTGGCGGTCTCTGGTACTCAGCAATTTGGGTATAGGGGATCAATGTTCTTACCATGTTTCACGAGCTTTGCTCGGAGACTCCCCACCCCCTGTGAGACCCAGTAGTCCGGGAGAACCCATGTCTGTTCCATTCTTGAACTAACGGCGGGGAAGTATTCTCTTAGCGTAGCTCCTTTTGGCTTCGTCACCCACTGCTGGTTCCATTCTTTTAACGTGTTCTCCCAAAGAATGCTCTTCTATCTATCAGTGTCTTCGCTGATCCTCACATGGCGATTTGGAGAGGCCTTCCCTCTTCATCTTGGGGCAAAAGTAGTAGTTCTCGTAGGAGAAGATCAATAGGGGTAGTTCCGGCTAAGACCTGTACCGCCTCATGAGACACTGTCCAGTACGCTCTAATAACCCGCAGCAGAGCCATCCGTTCGATTGTTGCCAACCTTTTCTTCTGTTGGTGCAAGAGATCATGTCTCCAGGCAGGAGACGCATATCTCATCATGTCCATAATGACTCCTATAAAATAGCCAACATGGCTGGGTACATGAGGCCCCAAAATGTGCCCCAATATCATATGTATACTTGTGGGCATATCACTATTACATAAATTATTTCGTTAATAATGATTTTTAATCATAACAGAAAATTTAAAACCACGCCCTCCCCGCCAGCTTCTAAAATTACCTGGCTTATAAATAGCTACATCTAAAATCAAAACTCACAATTAAATAAAACTCTGATTTATTGTTAATCAATCAAATATTGAATAATATTCATGTTATGAGAGTTCTTTTGTTTTCATGTTTTAACCTGAATGCTAGTTCCTTTCCCTTTCTTTTTCTTATGAGATCTGAAAATAGATATTAAGTTAGCTAAAAAAATATTTAAAAAATTAATATTAACAATCGTTTTGAAAAATATTTTTATTGTTTATAAAATAATTATAACAAAAGATGGGTAGACATTAAAGGAAACTATTGAATTATATTAAACATTTTGTTTCGACCACAATATCTATTTCAGTCCTATGAGAAAATATAAGCTTATTAATCAGAAATGTATCATAAAATTCAATACATCATGCAAAGAATAATAAACAATACATGGATCAAACAAAGAAATATAGAAAAAAAAACAATGAAAACATTCAGACTAGAAAAACCCAATACCAAAGCATGCAAAACTTTTTAATTATTTTTGAGAAGAAAAAGATATTAATATAGTGAAAATATTATTTTCCTAATCAAAAAAAAATAAAAAATGGACAAATCTTAAAAATAAATGCTCTCGACTTCCTTATTATTTTTTCTTTTTCTTTTCTTCAAATTTCTAAAAAGTGATATATTTACTTTTAAAATGCAATAATTGAAAACAAAACTTTATAAAAGGTGTCACGAAATTTGATTGTGAATTAAAAATCAATATGTCAAAGAATAATTCATTTCTGCATGGTGAGTGGGCGAAGATCACATTGAAGTACTGTACATAGAATGTCAAAAGAGAGAGACTGATTGTCTGCAATTAAAATCATCACTTCTTTAATTGGAAAACAATAGTCAGAATTACAATTTCTCAAAAGATAAAATTAAAAGACATATTTGTTTTTATATTTGTAAAAAGACAGATTTGTAGTTTGTATTGAGCAATAATAATTTAATTATCCCAATAAATTAGGATTGATAGTCCTTGCCTCCTAAACGAAACACTACAATCAGAATTACATCTCGAGTGTGATCTTATGAGATCTTGGATCACCCGCCACACAGGAATGGCACTTGAGAAGAATTATAGCAAGTAATAACTTGATAAGCTTTTAAACCCAAATCAAAACTTGAGATGTTCATAATTGTGAGTAAAATCACTGGTCAGAAAGGTTAATCGATCCTCGCTATGAATAAAATACCAATGAACATGCAGAAAAGAAATAAAATTAACTTTAACTTTGCGCAATGCAATATGCAATAGATCATTTAAAAGAGTACATACTGGTGATGCGGGGCTTGAGTAGACGGAAGAGCAAGCTGAGGGGATGATCTGGGTGCACGGCGCCTGCCATTTCTTCCATATTCAATGGCGTTATTTCTCCTCACGTTTCTAGTTCTGGTTTCCCATTCCTTATTGAAATCCTCTGCTTCTTCTATAAAATTATAATAAATGAAAATTGGTCCACAAATTATGATCAAATAAATTACTATGTGTTTTTTTTTTAATTATAGCATTATATGAAATCAGTTCCCATTTCTTTAGATACTGATTTTCACTACTGTGTATCGATTAAATAAGAAAAATGACTTGATGTTCAATTTCATTTGTACACAGTTAAATAAGTATCAAAAAAAGAGAGAAGGTCATATGCCTATTTAACCAAACAAGAACTTTTTCAAGGAGCATTCAAAACTAAAAAAAAAATTATGATAATTCTTCACAAGTGACACTCCAACATGATAGACAGTGATGAGAATAAGTAATCAAACTATTTCTGGAATGCTGAAGCTAGCTGAGGACGTCTATCGGTGGGAATTAAGTTAGTTAACATTTTTAATAAAATTTCTGATCGACAATTATCACTGTCTGCAATACTACTTAAAATTATTAAGTAACGTTTATGTTATATTTGCAGACTGGTTATCAATTAAAGAATATTTATGTTTTGTACTGACAATAATAACAACTACTGTTAAATTTTCGGATTAACATGAACAAAAATGTAGAATAAAAATGCTGGAAATTTAATTAAAATAATAGCACATTAAGTTAAATGACTAGTTATGGACACTGTACCAGTTATGAAATTTTTTTTATAAAACTTTGTTATTTGAATGGACATAAAGCTAACTAAAGGGGTGTCCATAACTCATCAAGCAGAACGTCCTTAAATAAAAAATGTATAAAAAAATATAACCATAATCATCATTTTGTGGTTGGATAAGGAAAGATACTTATTCTTTAGATGGTAACAAAAAAAAAAAAAAAAATGGCTTAAGGGTGTACATAACTAGTCATTTACCATATAGCAAATAAAAACAAATGAATATAATTAAATAAAAATATAAGTTAGAAAAGAACCTCAAAACCAACATAAGCACCAACAAAAATAGATAAATAGAATGATTAAGATAACAGAAAAATATATAGATGTTTACGAATGTGTTCAACTTCTTACATCAATAGTTACTCAAGTTCTGAGATAGCATTTCATCCCTCTCTTCACATTACTACGATCAGTTTAAAATTTAACAAATATATTATTGAAGATTATTTATTTTAAATTGTATTGTACTCAATCTGCTTTCCTTTTTTAAGAATTATAACAGATGCTTTATATAAAACTTAAATGTATATACAGGGTGACTACCAAACTGTCTTTAATTAATGTTTTCAATTTTGATATATTGTAATCAGCTGCTATTTTCAAACAATATAGTGGAGTATAATGTCAATTGTGAGGATCTGTGGTAAAGAAGAGTTACTTATTTAAGTTAATGAAATATGTATACATATATTTAATATATATATATATACATACTAAATCTTATAGGACTTTGAAATTTCTGTGAGATACGACAAACTGCATATTAAGGATTATGGAAAAAACAATCTCCAAAATTGTGGCATTTTACAGAAGACACCCTTTTTCCAGCTACCATCTAAACAATAAGAAACCCGTAGATATTTTGGAAAATGAAATGATCCAAAGAAAACATTTAGATAAATGCATCGACTTGTTCACCACAATAGGATTGCTCAATATAATAATTGATTGTCATCTGTAATAAATGCATAATTATTGTTGGTTAATTCAACTCTGAGAATTTGCAGCTAATTTAATCTGGATTGGCTTGTGTTCCGTAAGCTGAATGAATGTCTTTGTGATGGACTGAGTGGTTTCAAAACAGCTGTTAAATTTCATAGAGGAATAATAGCGTCATTATCACATTTAAACACTAATAACATGCCTCACAATCTTTTCGTCAGAAAAAGAAACAAAACAGATAAATTTTGACAAATAAAAAAACATATTTAAAAAATTAATTCATCAAAAAATGAAGCAAAGTTCTATTTTAATTTATTGGTTTGGTAAATTAGTATTTTGAGCACATTTTACAAATCCTTCAATTACTTTCTTTCTGTTGCAAAAACATAAAACAGATTGATGGTTTATTTTAAAATAGAGTATAATTTTATAAATCAATCCCGTAATTTAGAACACTAATTGTATTTATTAAACAGTACTTTATTTTAAAGTGGGAATAATGGGGACAAAGGACATATATAATAAAATGAGAAAAAAAAATTAATTCAATAAATAACTTAATGAAATATTTGGTTTATGGTATTCTGTTATATCAGTTAATA
Source organism: Nezara viridula (assembly GCA_928085145.1). NCBI lineage: Eukaryota > Metazoa > Arthropoda > Insecta > Hemiptera > Pentatomidae > Nezara > Nezara viridula. The sequence continues at coordinate 125,017,265 of OV725082.1, forward strand.
CAAGAGCATGTATCATTTATGATTTGAACAAGTGTAATATCTGACTGTCCTGCTGAAAAGTAACACTTTTCAAATGGAAAAGAAAATGATTTAACTTTTACAACATAACTTGCCATTCACTTTCAATTATATTTTCATTTAACAAGATGAATGCCATAGTTAATCCAGAGTTCACCCACTCCTTTGCTAGAAAGGGAACAACCATGGATAGTTCATCAGGTTGATGAAAGTTTTGGTACTATTTTAGAAGTGTCATTACCACAAAATGTGTGGACATAACATCAGATCAAGGACAAAATTCCAAAAATGTACTGGACAGAACAAAACCAATACCCTTATTCGCCATAAAAATATAGATTAAATTCTAATTTCCTAACAAAGACTTTCTTGATAAATATTATTAAGAAAACAATTATAAAAATTAATCACTGGAGAGAAAAAATCATAATAAAGAAACGAAAACACTGATAAGTTTTATATGTTTCTAATTCTACATGTTCTTCCATAATATTATCTGAAAGTTTAAACAATTCCTTAAATTTTACAGGTTCAACAGACGTCCTGTCTATAGAGTAAGCAGGAGTTGAAATTTGGGATCAAATTAAAGCTAATTTAGGCTCTATTTATCCTATAAGGGAAGAGGGTTTTTGTTATTCTCTTTTGAGAGCACATGTCATTTGTTCTTATCTAAATGAATAGTCAATAATTGTAAGAATTATATCAGCAATGTGGTCATGTGATTTTGAGTCCGTCTATCATTTTAGAATGAGGCTTGTGAAGTGGTACTATTATTAATATAAAATCAAATACTAAATATTTTCAATTCTTAGATAAACAGCATACCTTCTTCTAAATTGATGAAATCTTGTCTTTCTTCTTGTTCCCCAGAGAAAACATTTTGTTCCCGTTCGATAATATGAGCTCTGTCATGAATATGATGACCTATTGACATCTTTTTCACACCAGTTCTGGAATCAGCAACAGTCTTTTTTGTTTCACGAACACCTCCAGGCCCTTGTTTGACTGTTTGGGATGCTTGATAAACCTGAAATATCACAAAAAAGTAGTTACAAAACTATTGGAAGAAATAATAATCACACTAAACAAGGTCATGTTAAGCATAAACAGTTCAAAAATAAAATTAAACAAGTTCATCTCTGGCTCAAGGAGTACAAGTAATGCACTTTATATATTTTTAACACATTAAAAACAGACAGAAAACAAAAAGTACAGAAGTAATGAAAAATTTTCTTGCCTGAATTTAATTCAAATTCAAGCTCATTAATAGTTCAATGGTAAATAAAACTAACAAATGAAAGATGAAGGCAGTACAGTAACTTAAATCCTATGAAGTATACAAAGAAAATTTACTATGCAAAGTGAAATAAATTTACCTGGGGTCTGCCATCAGGTCCGGATGTCATTGTCATTACAGTGCTTGACGAAAAACTATGGCAATTGGGGTTATTACTCAAGTCTGAAAACATATTACGGATATTTGGAAAACCCATAGGCATCAAGCTCATCCCCATTCCAAAATCATCTGGACCTGGACCATGACCATATCTAGCTAATTCTCGACCTCTAGTATCACGACTATTTCCAGCAAATGGCATCAATTCAGATCCCATGCTCCTTCCTAACATATCACCAAAAGGGTCTCTAAAAAAGCTGTTCATCATGTTGTTCATTCTTCGCATATGACTTCTGAAAAAATAACATTAAAATATTAAATCTTTATGGTTTCAAAAAGAATTTCTAGTTGTGTACCTATGCTTCTTGGAGAACTCCATTATAAATTCGGCAATCTACTTCTAATAGAAACTAAGGAATACGTGTTTTACATATGATTTGAACACTCAAAACACAGTAAGTTGAACCAAGTCATATGTACCATGAAACAATCTCATGAAAATAAGCCTAAATAAAAATATATTACTAACCCTAGGAAAGGATCGTCATCAATTTCACCCATAAGAGCTCCAAAAAGAGACATTCTGAATTAGTAGTTATTTCCCACAAACTATTACAGAGAAAATATTCAATATGGATCACAAGGATATTGACAATCTCGAACGTACTAACTCAGATGTTGCTCAAGCAGGCATATGCTTCGTAAAAAATCATGATACTGTTTCTCAAAATCACAATAGTTATTTTGTAACTGTATTAAAGTATAAATATAATTTCTACTTATAGTATAATATTAAATTAAATTTCTTTAACAATCCTAAAATACGGTAAAACTTGATTTTAAAAATATATATGGCACTGGTTTGACGTCATTGAAGAAAATCACGAAGGTAGGGGTAAGTTTACTGAAGTCGAATTCCATAAATCGTTTCAGGCACAGGCGGTTAGGGTATCCGAATCCCTAACCTTAATTTTAAATTACGAAATAATTCGAATTGAAAATCCACAGGTATGATCTTCGAGAAGATAGATTTACAATAAACCAATTTTACTTTTTAATATACAGTGATGAATATTTACCCAGGTTTTCTCCGTTCTCCGTTAAATGAAATAAAGGTTACGAAATTCAAACTTTATTTGCTGAGAACATTTTGTTCAGAAATTATACACAGCTTTCCCAGCATACCAGAAATCATCAGTGAAGAGAACAAGAATGAATGCATGAGAAGAATTCAATCAATTAGAATTTCACCCAGAGAATTGACAGAGAATAATAGAAAAAGAGCTGCTGTTCTAATACCGTTATGTATTATAGACAAACAACTATCTTTCCTCTACACCCTAAGAAGAGAAAATTTAAAAAGACATAGGGGTCAAGTTTCTTTCCCTGGTGGTATTGAAGATTCAACAGATAATACTCTAGTTGATACTGCACTAAGAGAAACTGAAGAAGAACTAGGAGTCAGCAAAGAATCTGTCAAAGTTTGGGGGTCGGGATCAATTGTTGTTGGAAATGAATTCAGTGTTTTACCTGTGTTGGGTTATTTAGGTCCATTGAATTTGAATCAGTTAAAACCAAATCCTGATGAAGTTGAAATGGCTTTTACTATACCACTGCAGCACTTTTGTACAGAAGATAATTGTAGATATACTCAATTTCGTTACAGCGATGCCAAAGGATATGTTCTACCTGTGTATATTAATGGCAGATGCAGGGTTTGGGGAATTACTGCTTTAATTACTCATATTGTTTTAACTTCTCTTCTACCCAACCATTATAAACAAAAACTGGAGTATATCAAACCATTGGTCTTACATCCGCCTGTGTTATAATGAAGTCCTTTTTGTAATTATTTGTTTAAATAGAAAAATAATTCATGTAAATTTGTTTATCATTTCCATATGGAAGTATTGTTTTATTAAGCTGACAAAAAAAAAATTATTGACATAACATGATTGTTAATTATTTGATTAAATCTTTAATTGTCGTAATGTAAAATCTAAAAAAATAGCCCAAAATGAATCAAACCAAGGAACAAAAAGGCAATAACCCTTCCAAAGGTATAAATGTATAAAAAAAAATTTACATATTTTTATTAATACAAACATGTTAACATTAGAAAATTGTTTTTTTAAAACAATTAATGGCTGTGTTTGTTGTGTAACGTATTTATGTATTACGTATTGTTGATCCTGTTATGTATTATTGAGCCTGTAAATATTTAGAAATTAAATTATTTCTATTCTGTTTACTTCCTTTTTAATTTATTATTAACTACTCTTTCCAGGTGAATTATATATAAAATGTACCTTGTTAAATCCTAGATGTCAAATATTTATATTAATTGACTGAATAATTTTGGAAAGCTTTCCATCAAAACTTAATTGAGTATTGTCATTCTTATCCAATTTAATCAAACAAGATTTTTTTTTATTTGCCTCTTAACTGTATTAACAGTATTGCAGGAAGATTAAATCATCTTTCTTAATTAAATTTTGTTGGTTTCTTGAAAAAAGTCATCAACATTGAATCACTAAGAAATTTGATGAATTTTCTATTTGTGAAATCAGAAAATTGGGTTAATGTCATTTTAGTGCACTTACTGTATTTGTTACATCAATAAAATCGAAATTAATAAAAAAATGGTGACTTTTTGCAAATAACCGACGATTAGTTCAATAAATAATTGTTAAGTTGTAGATTGTCTTAGTATTGTAATAATCAGTTCTTTAGTTTATGTTTATTGTTATTATATGCTGAATTAAGTTATTCAAACTTTATGTATCTTATTCATTTTTAATCATGAAAATATTTGGACATCAAATGGTTATGGAATAAAACAATTAAGACATTTTAAGGGACATTTAGTAACTTTAAGAAGGTGCTATTACAAACTATTTTCTTTTATGGCAAGATGGGTTGCTTTATTAATTGTACATTAAGTTGGACTTCAAATGATCATACTGATTCTTGTGGAATTTCATAGTTTTTCTTTAAATCAAAGTTTCTTTCCATGAATTGGAATCTAAATTATTGCACAGTACTAACTGAAATATGGAAGAACAATTTTAAATAATAAAAACCAGCTGACAATATCTATTGATACTGTTGTAAAATATTTTTTAAGAAGTTTTCTAAGCTACAGCTCTGATCAGAAATGTTAATGAGTAACTATCCTCTAGATGATAAATTGATTTTAGTATAGTGAAACTACGTGATGTTGACAAGACATAATTTTTTCTGACTAATTAGTTTGATGTTAAAAAGATATTTTCCACCCCATAAGGATAACCGTGTTTGATTAAGTACTGACATTAGAATAAATGATTTTATTAGCGATGCTACACTCAAAAACCAATGTGACATTTTTCATGGATCTAATTCAAAGATGTTTTTACCAGTGAATAACTACTTATGAGCTGCTTGAATGATAATTAAATGGTGATAACTTTTTTCTAATTAATATTTAGATTACTATTAGTTAAATATCTCAGATAATAGTGTGACCACACTTTTAAAATATAGTATCAATTATTTAAATACATATCATGCACTCCAACCAGGACTGGTCATTAAACAGGTTACAAACCTATTCTAGAGTCTAAAGATTATGTAAGTTGACACCTGAGATTGGTCTCAAAGGAGCCTTACATTTGACTACAGGGTGTTATCATAACATGGTTGACCATTATGACTAATGTTACATTATATTTGCAGCTTTACTACAAATATACAATACATGATGGACAAAGAAGCCCATCTGATAGAATACTGGCTATGTATGTAAAATGATCCCAGTAGAAATCATGACTGGCATACTTAGTTTTTGCCGGAAAATTGGTTTCACTATTTCCTGTCACATTGTCTCTGTACAGGACAGGTGTTTGGTGTCTCCGCTAACTCCTTAAAAGAGTACTCGACCTTACTTGCCAGTCTATCCTCAAGACCATTCATGGTTCGTTGTAGGAATAATTTTTGGAATTTAGAATTAGATAAAATTTAAACATATATATATATATATATATATACATAATCAATTCTATATTACAAAAAATAACTGTTGAGTATCAGAGATTGTAAAATATTTTTAAATTTCAGAATGACAATAGCAAGAATTTATGGAATATACAAAACATTGTTGACAACACATACCTATAAGGTACAAGCCGTGCAAACAGGAATTCTCCTTGGTATGGGAGATTTAATATCCCAATCTCTTATTGAACCGAATGAGACCCCAATTGATTATAGAAGAACTCTGAGGTATTTCGCATTTTTATGCTTATTGCTTATTGTGGTACTTACCAATTATTTATGATATATCTGTTTATTTCTATGTAATGTTTGTATTATGAAAAACTATAAACTAAACTCGAATAATAAATTATCGCTGTCTACCCAGTATAATATTCCATTACCATAGCAGTACACAAACTTTTATAATTTCTGGACTCCTAATTAAAATGATACTTTTTTTTAAAACAAATTAACAACGTTAATGTTTTAACAACTAATGAAAAATAAGAATAAAAGTATTTGTTAAGCTCTTATTGTTTCTCTTGAACTTTGATCAGCTAAAATACTTTGAAAACTGCCAACAATGCTTCTTAGAACAAAAAAAAAGAAGAATTTTTTTCAAATATCATTTGTTTTTCTGCAACAACTCGATATTCAGAGTTCCTAGTTAGGCCAACTACATCCAATTTTAAATGTGATTAGTAAATAAGAAACATTTAAAACAAAACTGTTCAATTCAATTTTGGCAGTTCTGTCTTCCTACGGTAGGTTCCTTCTAAGACAGCCTGCAAGACTGGTCTAATAGGACCAGTAGCTCTGCGTGTTCTGATTCCAAACAGTCATGTCAGTCAAAATGTTCCACAATCATCACATTCTAGGGTGTCCATGTCTTCGAGTACCTGGTTTTCCATACATCTATTTTCTCAGGAAGTGACTACTCCAAATAGTTCAGAGCCAACTTACTTGAATTTCCTTTTTTTTTATTAAATGAGATTAAATCAGCAATTCAAAGGCTTTCAGTCACTGCAAAGTTTATAGTTTATAGTAATGAAGAGGTCGACAAGCTCACAAAAAATAGATTGCAGATGGACCATTTTTTAATTTGCCTAAAAGCTTGTAAAAGGGGTATTGACTAACCACTTCAATATTGTGAGGTAGGGCATATAGTTGGAGTAAGAAGGATGTATCTTTCCTAATCTTCCTCGAGATCATGCAGTTGCCTGACTCGGAATCACAACTGGTCGCAGTTACCTGAAAAAGCATCGGATCAGAAATGAAGAGTCTCCTTTGCAAAAGAACACTATTCAACCATTTGAAGACGTTATTTCTCATTTTAAAGATGATGACAGCATATAGATGAAAAAAAAAGCAAATCTAGATTATAAGGAAATAAATGACTCAACTCAATAAGCCAATTTAATCTCAAAGAATGATAAGTAGCTAGCTTACAGACATCACAGACTTATCTCATTTAAACTTCATAATTGGAATAGGTTGGAATGGATACAAGTTACCAACTTCTTGGCATAACAAGTACTATGATATATAGATTTTATCTACTTGCTGTTGTTGCAAACTGAGCCATACATAAGGATTTATTAGAAACAAATTAATGTTGAGGTAAGACATAAGAATCAAAGTAAATGTCAATTTGTGAAATTTCTTTAAACTGTCAATTCTAATTGAAGAATCGCTCAACTATAACCTAAAAGCCTGGGTCTGATCAATAAGCCTTCAACTTGTTGTAATGCATCCACCCTTCATTGTTAGATTATCTGTGGCTCAATCTCTATCCATTTCAGTCCTTGATTTCATCTCTTCTAAACCAGTCCCTTCTGTTGAGTCTAATTTTCATCATTCTGTATCCAAATTTCACTATTGTTTCATTCCTTTCGATTATTTAGAGTAATACTAAGGATCACAAGTATTCTTTAACTTCATATCAATATTCAAGGAGTGTGAAATAGGTATTCTTGCTAAGACTGATGTAATTAGAAAGTTATTGAACATTAATTTTACACGCCTTTTAAAAACCTTGTCCCTCTTAAGGGATAACATTTTAGAAACACTAATGGAAGAAAAGATTACCTTCATGAATTCCCATAATACCTTGGCTCTCCATTTTCACCTTTAAAAATGTATTTTATTGGCCACGTTCCTAAGGTTCTTCCTATGATCTATTCTACAGAGGTGTGAGTACCTAGCACACAAATAAATTTAAAATGTTAAGCATAATATAGAATACAATTTTTTGGAACATTGAATCTTGACTAGTTAATATTAAAAAATTGACTCTCTTGGTAATTTAGAATGATGTTGACAGAAGTGCTTTGAACCCAATTATGATTTCATAGGCTAGACATAGAAAAAAAAAATGTTAAAAAACTTAGCAATCGTGCAAATATAGCATATAGCATGGCTATATATGCTATTGCTCTTGACAGAATTGGGTGCTATAGAATTAGAGATATGAATGACAGTGCTTCCTGAAACATGCTATTTTATTAAAGCAAATTAATCATATAAAGAAAAGCTAAATTAAATACATGAAAGATATTATGTTATACTGCGTTATAGTCAAACTTGACTTCCACTCCATAAGTAAAAACTATTTATACAGAGAACATTTCCATGAACATATATTATTCATAAATTTAATGTAATAATAATATATTCATTTATTAGCACTTGTGTCGTTAAAAGGACTAAGCCTCATTCCGCAGCTTGTTCCATTTAGCTCTGTCAGATTTTTCATCCATCTCCGAAGTTTTCTTTCAACAATCTACCTTCAAGGGCTGCCTAAAAAGCAGCTCTTTGAAAGGCCGTTCTTGGGTGCTTCTCTCCAAATTACCAATCATTGTAATCTCTTAAATTATACCAAGAGTATATAGAAACTATACTAAGCTGAGTATAGATTTTTATCAAGTGAATTAATTTTTATTCATAATTGATTTCTCCAAATATCCTCCCCAAAACTTGGTTTTCATCAACTTAAAAAGTAATAATAAAATTAATATTTTATTTTATGAATTAAATACTGATAAAATAGCATGGATATAAATCCAGAGAAGTCTCGGTCAGTTTAAAGAGAGTACAGTTAATTGATTATTTCTCTTCTATTACTGTGTTCAATTAATGACCTTGTGTACTACAATAAATGGGAGTGGGTAGCTCAGTCGTAGAGCGCTGAGTTTCAATGCTAAAGATCCCAGATTCAAATCCAGCTTATGGCAGATAAATTATTTATTCTGTTTCATCGACTGTGGATTGAACCTGGAGTGTCGGGAAACTGTCCTGGGGCACATCCATCCCAGTGTCTATAAAATACTCTTAATTAAATAATTATTTAAGGAGGAAAACCTAGCAGTTGAGTATAATCTCGGTCAAATCATCTCTTTTCACAACCGTTGACCAAGAAACTGTACGTTTCTTAAATAGTAGTGAACGCAAGATCCTTCATGGGTTGTAGACGTAAAGGTTATTATTTTTTTTTTTTCTGATGTACTCCAATAAGAGTAGGAAGGACTATAACCTTTGAGAAGAGGGTACAATTACAGCCCTTTGCTCAGCAAACACCAACATGTTCAATAAACCGTATTGTGCAGTGGCCACATTACTTGCTGTGGTAGTTATTGAATGCTTGGCAGATGTTTGTCATTAGTATGACTATGAATTAGAAGTAACCACTCTATTCTAGCTAGAACGGAAAGGTCAATATTTATTCCATGGATCTCTGAAAAAATAAATTTTAATAACCTGTGCTTTATTCGAACCAATGCCGCTTCTGGCTTGGGAAGCTCAAGTGGACAATGCCTTAACATCCTCAGCCACAATTTAAGAGTTGTTATAATTTTAAATTTGAACAAAATAAAAAGACGTAACGTCTGGCTAAAAGCCAGTCTAGCTCAAGGAACCATGGGAAGTTTAAGATTCATTCCATAAGTCCATCCCGAAATAAATTTCAAGCCGCCCTGGCTGGATTTAAATTGGCACCGCTAAAATGAAAGTTGTGAAAGTGACGCTTCTCGGCCTCACTCTCCACCCTACCTAGCTAATTTAACTTCAATGCTAATCAGTTATAATTCATCTTTTTCATATTAGTTTCCTCACAACCTATGATAATTCCTTTTTATCTTCTTCTGAAGTTTCTTTCAAATATTTTTCCACTTTTTGTCTTTTTTCCTCTTCCCATAATACTTACATATTTATTTATCCCATTAATTACAAAAGTGCCACTTTTTTACTTGAGGGAAATTCCTCAGTTATCTCCTTCCAAGAGTCTTTCTATACCACTAAATCTTTGATCTTTTGCATTTAAAATTTGTAATGGTGATACTGCTTTTAATAATTTGATATTTGTTTCAAAATAATTTTTCATTTTCAAGTGCCCGGATTTTGCAATTTTTACTGAAGTTATAAAATTTTAAATCATTAATATATCTTTAGATTTTATTCAAGATATGAACTTTTCCGCACACCTCTCCTTTCACTTTGTGAAATATACAAGAATTGTTCTAGTAATTTAAAATATAGAAATTACTTCTGCCTATTTTACATCATTAATATAGAACAGTTGACCTATAAAATGAATTTCTTTCAAATGTATCTAAACATAGTTTCTGACAATTACTTTATTTTTAGCTTTAAAATAGTCTGAATCTTTTTCTCTTTCACACGCTTATCTAGATATTTCTTTACCAAAATCTACTATTATTGCTTTTCTACCATTACTTGGCCTTTTGTTACATATAAATTTACTAAACATTTTTTTAATGATTCAATATCTAATAATCAAAGTTATATATTGCAGGTTTGTAGTAATTGGTACAGTTATAGGCCCAACAATACATAAGTGGTACACAATTATAGATAAAGTCGTAGGAAAACAACAAGATTTCAAGACTGTAATAAAGAAAACAACTTTAGACCAATTGGCAATGGCGCCTGCGATGCTAGGTGCTTTTTTAACCAGCATAACATTAATGGAAGGTGGTGGTATTGAAGATATCCGTAATCGTTTTAAAAAAGATTATTTTGCTATATTGACAAACAACTACAAAGTCTGGCCAGCCGTGCAGTTGATAACTTTCCGTTTGCCTGTCGATTTCAGAGTTCTGTTTGTGCAAATTGTTGCTCTAGGATGGAACACATACCTAGCATGGAGAATTAACTACTGTAATAAAAAAAACAAACAATAATGTTTAACATTTGTATGCTATTAATGAAGTATTGTCTAATTAAGATATAATTTTAATATTTAAACAGTATATCTATATTTTCTTTTTTTTTGAAACAATAAGTATTAACGTCATTCCTTTGTTATATATTTATTAATAAGTGCATTTAACTACATCTTTCTGTAATCAGTATCAGCATCAGTATATTTAAAAACTATAAGTATTGATTGATCCTAGTCATTATATACAGTTGAAAAGTGTACTTATATGTATAACGATACCTTTATGTATTATTAAAATCTTTGTATAATTTTAAACTTTAAACAATTAAGAATTTAAGTAAAAACTTTTGTATTAATAATTTGTACTTTATCATACTTAAAAAGAAAACAAGAATCCATTGCTATTGCAATTTAGAAGATTATAGAAATGGTACATAATAATTTAAAATATAGACAGTTTATCCAATTAATTCTGGATCAGAGTTCTGTTTTATTTATAATCACAATAAATCCTGTTTTATCTGGTTGATACTATACACAAAGAACATTTAGAAACTGATGTATTCGATAAGGTAAACACATGTTTGCTAAAACGCAGATTAGGAAAAAAAATGGAACCAACACAGAAGCACATCAACAATAAATAGAGAAAATATATCTTATAAATAAAATAACAAATTTAAATATAAAACAGTTTCTACCCAATAAAAAAAAAATCTCGAAAAACTATGAGGGCACATAAAAGTTTCACACATAATCTAATCTTAATCAATTAGACATAACATTTTACACATAATTATTATAATGGCCCTGATAAGCATAGGGCAGATGTTGGTCCTTCCAAAATCTGAGGTTTCAACTCCTCTTCAGTGCAAGAGGAACCTTCTTCATTCGTCTTAGTTGAAACAGAACCATTTGGTTCTAAAAGTTTGTCTGGAATTTCCACTCGGGCTGTGGGTTTGGGAGGCAAGGGTGTTGCCCATTATTCCGATAAAAAACATACACAAAAAAAAAAACTAACTATCAACAAAAATTTATACATATCTCTGAACCTTTAGGTTATTGTGTGATAACATTTTAATGTGTTAATATTATTTTATATATGGTTGCTTTTTTAATTTTATGCATATATTTATTTTAAAACTATTTTATGTGTTATTTAATAATCACTTCTTTATAAAAGCACACATCAATTAATGAAGCTTATAGAAATACCTATTACGTCTATTCCAGACAATGAGGATCAGATGAAATTTGTTTTTTTAATTTTTTCTAATTTTTATTTATCAACATTTCCATTAATTACTTCCTTGAGTTTAAATCTTTGAGTTAGTCCTGGATATTTTCTTAACTGTATTTAAATTTAATATTACTCATTTGTTTTCCTAAGATTTACTTTCAAAAAATAATTTGGGTTTTATCTGTGTTCAGACTCAAGGAGTATTCTATCATTGGCTGCTTAGATTACAATCTTCCATGATTTTATTAATTTTGATTCAGTGGTAAATTCTTGAAATAATAAATAAATAAAATTTTAAAAAATCAGTAGATGTTATTCTCGATACATTTATTTTTATTCATGTGAGGTAAGCTTAAAAATTGTAATAAACATTGCCTACCCAAAACGAGAGTCCCAAAAATTTGGAATTGAAACCACACTGATCTGATCAATTGCTTATGAAACTCAGTTTCAACACATTTGATCAACCATCATTGCCTCAAAATCATTTTCAATATTGATTTATTAAAATATTAAGATATACTCTAGTACAAAGTAATAAAATATATCTTTATAGAAGTAAATCTATTTGAGAAAATTGAATATCTCTACAATACGTAAGTAAAGATTTTAATGTGAAAGTGGTACATCATTATATAAATAAACACGCAGTTCCGTACCTTTTTCTCCTCTGTTTCTCAACCAATTTTCATTTTTGACCAATCGACAAGCTTTAGAGTTATCAATAAAAATTTTTGAAAACAGTTTATATAAATTAAAATGTAAACGTTAAATTAAAATAAAGATGTTCAAAACTGCTAATCTCCCAAAGTTGTTCACTGATTACATTGAAATTTTGATACACATTGAAATCTAATTCACTCTGGAATACATGGTAATGAGATGGCAGATGAACTAGCGAGACTAGGCTCACAAATATCTATAGCTCCAGAACCCATCTGTGGAATTAGTCAGTGTCTAATAACAAACAGAATCGGGGAGTTGTATCGTGCTCAAACTAAAAAGAACTGGTGCTCGAAAAAACAGACTCACTCTAGACTGTTTCTGATAGGGTGACTGATCCCAAGTCGAAACGAGTTTATCAACCCAACAAGTTTACTACGGTTCATTGAAACTGCAGGAATTATGCTCTAAACAGGAGTGATTTTAAATAAGGTTTACAAATAGGCTTACATGGCCGCAGTGCACTCATGCCGCATTAAAAAAAAAAAAAAATTCAGAATTGTTTTTCGTTTGCCCTGCCTTTCGTTTCAAAATGGTGAACAAAAAACGTGTGTCGCTGTAGAATAGTTCCAAAACGGCTGCAATGATGTTGAAGAAACTGATGCTAGCCTTCTCCTTGAAGCTCTTTTAATTTATGTATATATCATGCTTGCCTGAAAAGTGGGTAACAAAAGAAACGATGGACTCACAATTTTTTTTGCAAATAACTCAAAAAGTACACATAATTTTTTATTTTGTAAGTACATATAAAAGTGTATGTAAGAATCTGTTAAAGTAGAAATAAATATTTTGGAAGCATGCAAATTCATATAGGGTTTCCTCAAATTTCCAAAAATGATAATGGTCGAATTTGGATACTGGGCAAACACTATTATGTTTAAATATGCAATATATGGCTAGAAAAGTCAGATACAAATTTAATATTTTTTTTTTATTATGAAACCTAAAAATAATTTAAAAGGAGCAAGGATTATCCAATATTTAAAAAATTAAAGCAGATAATTTATTAAAAACAAAGCATATAAATCAATTAAATTTAAATAAAAATACATTACCCTAGATAAATAAAATAAATAATAGTACTTCATATAACATCAATCTCAATCTCTTCCGACACAATACTGGGTGCATTATGAACAGCTCCTTCAATTTGTGTGATGGGTGCCGGCGATGAAGTGTAAGGATTTGAAACACAATGCTCTTTGAGGTATTCATATCCCTTTTCCAGAAAATCTTCCTTTGTTATCGAGGACGATTTTAACCAAGATAGATTTCTGGCCATATCTCTGGCTTTGTACCAAGCACTAAGGGATGGACTGTTGGCTACTTGAACTGCTATCTTAGATCTATAACATTGAAGAAGTAATATAATTAAATTATGACATGAAAATCGTAGTTCTAATTTAAGGAGAAGTTAGTCGGAGAGGGGGCAGTGGTCAACAGCCATACACATATGTTGGAGTAGTATTTATTGGATTGCCTACGGTGTAGGTCTTCATCAGAGCTTTCATCCATAAATATCAGAAGAACCAAGGGAACTAATCAATTCCATTGGTTCTTCACAGCATTGCTGGACAAAAGCCCTGATGGAGATATACAATGTATGCCAAAACCTAGGCTATGCAACAAACATTACTCCAATATATACTGGTTTTATTGCAAAAAGTCACGAAATAATATTCCATAAAATTATAGATATTTTTAGCACTAGATATTTTTCCTCAGTGAAAACAGAACATTGTGCAGTTAGTGTAACTATATATTCTTCTTGTTTCTCTAACACCAAGTTGCCACCAGATGTGGAGGTTTAGCCTCGGTCCATCTTTTCAAATTGTCACAATCATCCACCAGATCCTTCATTGGCCAGCCTCCATGTGGGTGCTTTCTTTCTGGTCTGATCTCTATCAACCATTTGATCTATCTTTCATCTCACATGGCCGTACAATTTCAGTTGGCTCTGCTTCTCCAACAGGCGTTACACCGAGGTTCTCCCGGATACTTTCATTACAAATCCATTCCCTTCCCTCTAATCCTTTTCAGCCGGTCTAGGGTTGTCCAACTCGCTGCTCCATACAGCAAAACTGGAAGGAATACTGTTTTAAATAGCCAGAGCTTTGTCATGTTGCTTACTTCCTTCTTTCCAATGACTGTGAAATGTATTTGAGAATATATCCCATTCGCTCTTTTCAATCTATGAAGTACTTCGTAATCTACTTTGTCATCTTTGCTGATTATTGTACCCAAGTACTCATACGCATCTATAAATCGAAGAAGTACCCCATTGCGGGTTAGCGCTACCAGTATTGCTTTACTTTTCTCAGCATTAATAGCCATTCCCTTCAACTACAGCCATTCACATGTACACAAATACATACTTGAAAGTTAACCTACATCAAAAATGCACCTAATGACATTATTCAATAAACTGGCAATATTATATGTGTGTAAGACCATAGAACACATCCCCTTTTCCTGTCTCCCCAACTCTAAACTAACTTAATGATACTTGAGGTCTATAGACACGGAAGTTACCTGAAAGGTCTAATTTGTGTAAGCTCAGCGATGATTCGGTCTTTCAATCCAGAAAGATTTGCTAAACCACCAGTAATAAAAACTTCCTTGCTCAATTTGTTTGCCATGTCTTCATCGTAACCATTTAGTACGTATTCAATCACCTCAGCTAAACCTGCCTGATGGCAGCCGAACATGGATGGTTGGAAAAGAAGTTCGGGTGCCCTAAACCTTTCCACTCCAACATGTAACCTAAAACATAAGTAAAAAAAAAAATATCAAAGAAATATAATGCATATCTATACCGTGAATAATACGGTAGTATATATCACTTTTCCGACTCTCATGAGCGATGAATAAGGTATCAAACAAAAGGGAATTTCATAGAGAAATGATTAAATCCAATTTTGATCCTTAAATTCCTTCAAAACTCTAATAAAAGTCATTCAAAACAACTGAGATGTCCGGTTTAAACCACACAACAGAAGTGAAAACATCAACAACACGAGATTAATAACATGAAATATGAATTATAAATAATTGCTCATTATAAAGAGGATGAAATGCTAGACATTTCCTTTGCTTACAGTGTGCAGGTCCGATTTTTAGTTTCAGAGTTATTTTAATCCATATCTTCAATAAAACTCGTTATCATTTGATTTTCGGCACTATTTTTCCCTTTTCACCTCTCTAACACAGCGACGCGTTACATAAATTTTGAATAATAGCTCATTACAAAGAAGATGAAATGATGAACATTTCTCCTGCTAACAATATGTAGGTCCGATTTTTAGTTTTTGAAATATTATAATCCAAATGAAAAAACACTTCAACTAGTCGACCCCAGCCGACTTTACCTGAGCGTTACACATTGGAAATCTGACACTCAATCCAATTCACTCTCCACAAAAAAGTGCCTAAAGATGTTTTCACTTCAAAAATTGGGTGATTTCAAAACAGATGGTTTCTAAATCAATGAATGAAGACAAGATAAATTTGAAGATTTTGACACAGTCATTAAGAACCAGTATAGTTTCAAAGGAACCAATCGGGCTCTGCACTTTAAAGCTCAAAAGGGTTTTTTGCTTTTAGATAAAACTTGCCGACTGCATCTTAGTTGCTATAGGATACTTACTATGTGATTATGTTTTAAAAATTAAAATATTTATATTTATATTAGTCTTGACGAACTAAAATTCAACCGAAAAGGTAAATAGATAAGATGAGTAAATGATCTCTTGGACACTTCGGATATAGTAGGAAGACTCTTAGCTAATAAGGTTTTCATAATAATACAATAATAAGCAATGACATCGGCTCATCTTTACACTGGGCGAAATTACGCCATCGATAAGTTCAGCACTGAGTTTAGAAACTTGCCCTATTTCTTTATTTTTTTAAATTCAACAATTCAGTAGATGGTTATTTCTTTAAGCATTTTTTTTATTTTTCATGTATTTAATAAATACTGTATTGGTAATTAATGTACTTAGTAAATAATCAGGAGTGTTAAGTTCTGTTGGAACCCATCGGGTCTGCTCCTAAATTGACCATAAATCATGTATTTATGATGAAAAATATATATTTTTCCCTTGTACTTGTATATTTGGTGTGAATTTCCCAGTTTTTAAGATTTTGTGCTCCTCTAAAACCCTTCCAAAGTGAGTTAGAAAGATTAAAATTTATAGATAAAATTTGGTGTTACAGATGTGACTTAATGGGTCACAACTCTTTATCCGAATGAAATAATTTTTCAACTGTTTAAAATCAAAAAATGAGAAAAAAAATCAGCAGTTCAATTAATAGTATTAATCATACTAACTTAATTTAATTTTAAATATTATATTAAATTTATTTTAATTTCAATTTGTTTTAAAATTGTTGCTTATATTTTGTTCCCTATTCTATTCTTATACATCAAAATTTCAAAATAACCTGTGTGTTTCACCGGGAGCTTCTATTCCTTCACTCCAAAAACTTGGATCATGTGCTTTGAGAACTTGTTCGAGTTCTAGTAGTTTCTCTGTTTCACCTTCACTATCTGTATCCCCACCTTCCTAAAACAAAGTAAATAATGAAAATTAGTGAGTAAAAATATAACCTAAAAAAAAAAGAAGATATTTTATATTACATTATATGTTGGTGCTTTTGACAAGGTTCGTCACGACCATATCATCAGCTCACTGGAGGCAAGGGGGGGTCTCACTAGACTTAAAAGACATGATTGCGGCTCTCCTGGGTATTAACTTAATTAAAGTTGGAGTAGGAGCCCATTCGATGAGTTGGATCAAAGTGCAGCAAGGTGTACCCCAAGGCGAACCCTTGTCGCCTTCACTGTTCAACCTTGCTATAACACTGATCATCTATGCCGCGACCTGTCTGAGCAAGACTTTTCCAAGTATTATGGATACAAGGTAACCAGCTACCAAGAATGTGTGGTCCTTACAGGCTTCATAGATGACCAGGCTGTCACAAGGGTGGACAAGGGTGCTGCAGAGAGGAACTGTGTTCAGAGGATCCTTGCCAAGATTCGTCTGGCTATTAATCTTAAGAAAAGTGTAGGCCTAATAATAGATAAAGGAGAGCTGCAACAAAGCTCTCCCTTGAGAACGGAGAAGTCATCCACACATCAAAGGCAGATGATACTGGAAAATATTTAGGATGCACGTTCTCGGGAGAGCTAGTGATGAATGAGGAAAAGTTGAAAAAATTTAACGACAACTTGGATAAACAGGGAAGCTCTTGCCTTATTAAACAGGAGCAAAAGATCAATGTTGCCAATCAATATGTGTTCCCAGGTCTAGCCTACATTCTCCAGACAGCGCCCCTTACAAAGATACGTCCTGCATTATTGGAGGGGATTGACGTAAATATCCACAGGAGTATCAAGGCCATCATGAGGCTCCCCGCTAATACAACATCGGCGATATTATATGCACCAAGGAGGTATCGAGGATTAGGACTTATTCTCTGTCAATGGGAGGTTCCTTTGCAACATTGGTCCATTGCCCAGCGAATGTCCAATGTACGGCTCTGTTCCAGTCTATATTGGATTATAAGGGCAAAATCGACGAATGAGAGGAGATACTGGGTGTTGATCAGGGCTACTGAAGCGTGAGAGCTCTACGACAGTCACTGAGAGAAAATTCTTTTCAAGAATGGGCCAGTTGCAGATGGCAAGGCTTTGGAGTTAGGCATTTTAAAGAAATACCGAAAGCTAATAAATATATATGCCAGAAACAAGTAATTTTGGGTTCAGAATGGTCCAACACCTTAAAACTTAACATCAACTATGCACCGTTGCTACAGTGAACAGCCGAAGAAAGTTGGGTCCTGTCTCAAATGCGGCAGAGAGTCTGAAATACCACCCTATGTGCTGGGAAAATGCCCCCAACAAACTCCCTCCTCATAACACGCCGGCACGATAGGGTAAAATTCAGTCTATGAGGCTCCTTTGGACAAGGGAATTCACATGCTTCAACGAGGTGTATAGTATCGATAGTGATGAATCAACGAGATATGCGGATATAGTTGTATTCTCCAGGACCGGAAAGGCGGCACTGGTCTAATTATGAGAGCAATGACCTCAATCAGGTCAGTGAAGTAGAAAAAGAAAAAGAAAAGAAGGAAATATATAATAATTATACCCCTTTCCTATAAGAGAAATTCCGAGAGACCTTCAGAGAGAGAGAGAGAGTTCACCGTGAGAGGCCTCTGGTTTGGATCTCGCGGAACGATTTCTAAAAGAACAAGGAGCTTCTTTGAGGAACTAGGTGTTGACGTCGGGGAGCTTGCAGTGTTGGTCAAGAGCATTATTCTGGACTCCCTTAGGATCATTCATCACCACATATATGGTAATTAGGCATTAATTATGGATATTTATTATCATTTATTTATTTGGTACTGTGAGCGACGCGGAACGCCATCTGCAGTTATCTTGTTATTTAAAGTGTTGTTGTTGTTATTTATATTTCTTATTATTAAATTACTATATTATTATTATTATAGAGGCTAATATACAAGACTATATTCGAGCCAATTATGACATGTATTTCTCTCTACATATGTATGATGACAAACGAATGTTTCATAATATATTATGTAGCTATCATAGGATATTTGTGAAAATTACACATAAAACATAAATGAATATTAATAGTTGACCGTTGTATTTTAGAGGAAGATGGTCCAGAGTGGCGGCCATAAATAAACTAAAATAGTGGCAAAATTATTTTATTTCAAGCCAACATTTAGCCAGTCCTAAGTGAAACTCCTTGCTGAACACACCTCCCTGAAGAAGACCTGCAAAGTCGGGTCGAAACATAGGTTTGAAATAAAATATTTTCGCCACTATTTTAGTCTATTTATGACCGCCACCTCGGACCATCTCCTTCCTATAAAACATAAATATTGCAGAGAGCATGGTAAGGACTAGTCCAAATACATCTTTACCACGACGTAATCCACAATACATAAAATAATCAATGGACTCAAATTACCTTGTTTATAGCTTTGTAAACATCCCAATCTTCATCTCTTAAGCCAAAGTCATCATCCCTTTTTTCATTTCGTGCTAACTGGCTAATCAGTCTCATTCTCTCAAATGAAGCCGCAGTCTTTCTTTTAGCCATGTCTGACCTTCTTTGCCTTCTAATGGCTCTCTTCTCTAAAATTTCTTCCCTGAAAAAATAACCAATAAAAAATAGCAGTGTGCAATTTCATTATTCAAAATTAAATTATGTTTGTTATATAAATAGTTAAATAAGTGCATGTGCTAACCGATTAACGGACCCACCCAGATATTAACAGGGAGCACCCCTGTGTCTTACACCATATCTCCTGGTCCTCCAGGTTGAAGGTTGAGCATAGGGCAATAACCCTACCTCATAAAAAACAACATAAATCAAACAAAAAAATACTTATTACAGAACCTGAAACTAGCTTCTGAAAATCGAATCGTCTTAACATCCTAATGACCCCGGCTTTGTATCACGGACTATACTGGAATATTCAGAGTTTATATAGACCAGAAACCACAAAATGGTAGTCAACCAACTAAGTAAACTGCTTACAGAAACTGGACAATCAATATCTCATGATATGAAGGCAAAGAGGTTAAGATGGGCAGGACATGTATATGCTATAATCCATCGAGAAGCCTCTACACAACAATGGATGCCTCAATAATTGGCAAAGGAACACAGAGCAGGACAAAATAGATGGATAGATCGAATCACCAAATATGCAACAGAGTCAGATGCAGAAAAGTGGAAATCAATACCCCCAGATAGGCTGGTTAAGACGCAGAAAGATTTATATAGTCTGTAAAGCAAAGAGAAAAAATAAATAAATAGTATTCATTTGAAATCAATCGAAGATTCATAGCAGATCTTGATTGGTACTTACAAGGAGCAACCGCCACCTATGAGTACTACTATCTTGCTACCAAAATAATCTTGTTGTTATTCAAGCCTCATTGTGAGTTAATGTCTGCCCATTTTTATTTATTTCTTTTTTAATATTACATTCAATTTATTCAGTGTGCTTCGCTATTAATGATATAGTGTTGATGTCATCATCAATCTAACTTCATTTGTTATATGTGTACTATTACAGTGAGATCATTATCCCTTATTGTGAAGAAGCAATCAGAGTCTCTTTGAATTATAATCTTAATTTTGTATGTTGTAGTTGTTTAGCTTGTCCTACTTTTGTAGCAAATGTATTTTATTTTTCATTTTAATTTCATATAGTTATTTAAATCAAATTAATATTAACAACTCTTCCTTCCACCAAAATTAACCTTTTTTCTTTATCTATATGAAAACCTATGGAAATAGTCTACAATGTTACTACTTAGAAAACTCTAACAACTAACCTTTTCCTTCTAACTCCTTCTACCCAACTTTTAAAATCTTCTTCTCCTTTAGGAGTCTGAAATTTCATAATTTTCTGTTTTGGCTCCTAAAAATAATGTTATATTTTAATAAAAATAATAGTAATAATTAAATTCAAAAAGAAAATTAAACTAATACAATTTAAAATAATATTAATGCATTTTTAATACACCACAGGCATTCCTAATTAACTTTTTACTCTCAAACTTTTAGTTTTTTATTTGTATATACTGTTAAATTTTAAAGGATTCAAAAATTGTATAATCGGGAAAATCTAACACATAAATGTTTAAAAGATGAAGAAAATTCCATAACAATGCGAAAAACCACATTAAGTAAAGCAAAAATAAGGTCTTAAATGTTCATATATTTGAAAAATATCCAATTAAAATATAGTTTCTAAGTTAAAATAAATTTTAGAGGATAAATTGAAAATAAACCTTGAAAAAACAGTAATTCTTAGTTTTAGAATGTGAGACTTTTTGTACACAGTGAAATATAAATTTAGGATTATTTTTTGGCTGAGAAATTATTTAGCTTCGGAGCTATTAATTTTTTTTAATTTTTATCTTATAAAAACTATTATATGCTTTTATGATAATGGCTAAGATGAAATTGTTTAGTGGTAGCAAGTTGAGGGATAGCTAAAAGGGATAACAGTATTTAAACTAATAACTTAATAACTAATAAAACTGTATTATCTCCAATGTTGAATATAGATTTAGATGAACCTAGGGATGGGTGATAGGGGATAGAGTTTTCCACCATCGATAGTGGTGTTGATGACATGAAGGTTTTACGCCTATAAACAACAACGAACAACTATAGTTTAGTAGCTTTCGGCCACAGACTTAAGGGGAATTTGTTTTTGCTGAATTCTTTATTTATTTACTTTAAAATGCTGTATAAGCTTCAAAACAACGATCAACAATAATGTTGGGTACATGAAGTTAAGGCACTAAAAAAAATTTTTTTTTAAGGTGAACAACTCCATGTCCATTTTTTCATCAAATAATTTAGTAAAAAAAAAACAACAAATTTCAATAGCTCAAGTTATGGAAAATTAGTTCCCTTGAATAAATATAAAAATGGATATGGTTTTATTACCTCCGGGGTACAGAATTAAACAATTGCAAAAATTACTGATGGGAAAATAAATTTAAATCGAAAAATAAATTACTTGATAATGGATTGATGGTTGAATGTAATGAATAATTGAAGAGTAATCTTCTGTGTTGGAGTGTTCAGTCAGAAAAAAAGTTAAAATAAATAGAGGTATTATATTTATTTTTACTGAATGAACGCCCCAACCAAACTTCTCTTCATAAATAAATTACTTTCATCTCCATAAATGTAAAATTAAAACAAGAAAATCTACAACTAAATGTATGTAGCATCGTTTTAATTATTTGATTAAAAATAGAAGTGAGAAATATGTCTTTTAATTTTCAAGATTGTGATCTTCTAAATTTGATTGGATAAGACTTATTAAAATATTTTAATTAAGACTTTAAATATAGTCGATTACAAAATAGATTTTGTAAATTTAAAAAAAAAAAAAAAAATAGAAAGGAGAGGTAAATGTAACATTTTTTTTTAATCGGCACAACTGCAGTTTTAAAAATATTTCTAAGAAAATAATTTGAGATTGTATTCTTTTTACATTAAAGGCTTGTTGTTGTTCAATTTTTTATTTTGTTAAAAATAGCTTTAAACACGCATTCACACTTCTACCCATTTATTTTCTTAATGTAACAATTCTTAATAGTTTTCCATTATCAAAAAATTCACTATTACATTATTTTATTATCTATTCCTTTAAGTACATAAAATTTGAAAATAATATGTCTCTAAAAGTAGGATACGAACTATCGATAGTACTATTGACTATCGACCATCCCTAGATGAACTATTTATAGCCTTTGATTATTTTATTTTCATCCTTAACAAAATTTAATTATACAACTGCTTTGAAATGTCTTAACAAATCGAAAGAACTGTAAATGTAGCATGTGAAAAAATGTATAGTGTGACATCCTAATTTCTATTTCCCAGACACAACACAATTATGAATTGATTTCTAATGAAACCACAATTGGTATTTAGTCTGAAAATAACCTTTCTTTCTTTATTAAATTAAAGTTTTAAAAAACAACATTATTTTGACCATTACAAAACAGAAATAATTTGTAATTATGTTCCAAATAATTTACTTAAATTCAAAATATATTAATTCTTTAATATAACCTATCAATTAAATTGTACTAAATGAACAAGTCTAATATTTAAATGAAATTATGATTTAGTTGTTTGTTAAAAATATAAAATAAAATAAGGAAAAAATAAGTTACTTCTGTAATTGGATCTTCAGATGTATTGGCTGCAACAATCTTTTGTCTTGTCTTTTCGATTCTTGCTTGTATTTGTCCAATCATTTTTGGTAGATCTTCACAACTGTTTAAACCAAAGTCAGACACAGCTTTCTGAAAAGAATATTCACACAATGACAAAACTATAAAGCCAAATTAGTATTACAAAAATTTTGATATACTTTAACAAAAATTTGCTTACAGTAAAATTCTGTGTTCTTATGACATCCAACTAGGGGTGAAATGATCCAATGGTAACGAACCTATTTCTATTTAGAGAGGGAAGACCAAGATTCATTCTATGTTTTAATAAAAAAAAAAATTAATTTCAAAACCAGTGCTGCTACTGACTGACATACTCAACCACCACTGTCTCAAAGAAAAATAATTTGCTACAATATTGTAAACTATTTTATTTTTAAACTGTGTTTTCTCATAAGATGAAATTGAAATATGTATCCATTGGCTTTTCAACCCTTAATAAAATAAAATGTTATAAGAACTTCAATTTCAATATATCCGGTTCATAATAACATCTGTTTAAATGATAAATAAAAGTGAAACTAATAACAAAAGAACTTCTAAACTTCAAAATTATAAAATAATGTCGATCCTCTTGAAATGTCTACAACTAAAAACAAAATGTCGGTACATATTAGACAGTATGTTTCATAATTGTTTATTTTTGTCTGTACCTCACTCTCCCCTCCAAAAAAGCCATTTTCATGATTTTAACTAATAAAAACATTAAAAAAAAGAGAGTAGCTACTGATCTTAAACAGTACATGCTGCAGTCCATGGTTTGCAATTGCTTCTTTTCACACTAAAATCTATCTCAATCCAAATAACTCCGACAACATACAAAAGATTAATTTCAACAGAACAAGGATTTATCATGATTGAAAAAACAAAAACAAAACACTACTCAAAGTAGAACTAAATTCCACTCATGTGTGTCAATAATGAGACTATCATAGATCATATGTTTTTATACATTTTAATTAAAATCAATAACGAAATACACTAGCAGAACTAATTAAACTTATGAAAAATAATTCTATTGATTCTATTGATAAAGTATCTATAAATTTATAAATTATGTACTTTATTTAATATATATAAATATTTATAGATCTTTTAGCCTTTATTGATAAGCTGTTTTTCTCTACTGACAGGTTAATATTGATAAAATACCTTAATACCGAAATCTAAAAGATGCCTAACCAAAGTAGGATCAAAAGGTTTAATCTCAAGCCAGAATAGACAGATTGGCTTTTAAATTCGGTTCGGAGCTCTTATTCATTCAATATTTATTAAATTAAAATTACAAATGAATAGAATATTTTTTAAAGTTAAATATTGGACAAATTATCGACTGAACAGTTAAAACAGACCTTAAAAAAAGGTATAACTGAAAGTGCTTTTTATGAAGAACTCAGTATTAAAGTGGATCAAGTTCTAAAGTTTAAAAACAAATTATTTGTTATGGAATTTGTTGATGATATATATTATCATAGCCAGGGTGAACAAAGTTGCTACTGATGTTTTTTTTCTTTTTCTAAGAGATGATAATAGTTTTTTTACCCCTGAAAACCATTCATAAAGTTTTAGGGCCAAAGTGGATCAAGCCACATTAATTATTGTTTTTGAATTGTTGCCATGTAATTATTGATTACAACACTGAAAAGAAAATTGTAGAATATTTTAATAAATTTCCTTTAAAACGGAAGGTAATACTTAGCATTAATAACATTTAAGATTGGTCAAAACTATGACTCATGGACTTGATCAATTTACAGTCTGAGTGCCTCATGTATTGGAATAGGAAATCTTCATTATATTTATGGTGAAAAATGTAATATAATCTTTTTTCTTTCAACCTGAAACTCAGTTTCCTCCCCTTCATCTTGTAAGTCTTGAATAGCCAACAACTGGTTCAGTTGCTCTTCATCTTCAGCAAGCTGTAATAAAAATAAAATTTAAAAACATTGTAATTTATTTTTAATATAACATTAAAAACCATTTCTACATTTCTCAGTCATTATATTCTTAACAATTAAATAAATAAATTTGTATTTTAATTAATTAATAGGCCAATAGATCACTAAACTCTCACCATTATTTCATAATTAGACTATATTTCAGCTGACTGGAGAAATTCTCATGTCTATAAAAAGTTATTTTTTTTTTTAAATTTAAATAATAATAAGGCTTAGCAAATCCAAAGGTTGAATGACGATACCACCAATCAATTTCTACATTCTTCCATCCAGTGTGTGCCGTCCAAACCCAACCCTACCAGATTAGCCTAAACGCAATCTTCCCACTTTTCGCTTTGGTCAACCCCTCGGACGTTTGCCAGTCAGCAATTTTACATGCCCATTTAATTCTCATGAATGTAATCATCTCTGTTATATTAACCAGGTACAGTTAGCGTAGACATACATAGCGTAGACAAGACATTGGACATCCTTTAATATAAACGGCCACGTTTCGCACCCATAAAGAACTGTATCGAGAATAATTGTTTTAAAAGAAGAACATTATTGTTCTTAAAATAAGAACATTTATGATAAATGTATCTTTTCCCTGAAAGAGAAATTTCCTGAGACCTTCAGAGAGAGTGTTCACCGAAAGAGACCATTGGTTTAGGTTTCGCAAAACGAACAAGGAACTATTGACACTGGGGAACTTATGATATTGGCCAAAAACACCATTCTATACTCTCTGGGAATCATACACTCATTTATATTGTAATTGAGCATTAACTGAGGATGTTTCTTATCTTTTACTTATTTATATATTTATTCAATTACAATTTTTAGTCTATTTAACTTATATTCATGAAATTGTGTTGATTTATGTGTGTGCATTTTAACATTGTATTTCTAGCATTCAAAGTTTGGTGTTTTTTAATTGAAAAAATATATATTATGTAATAGTTATAGTTTAATGTTGTATATTAATAATATTTTATAAGATCAGTATTAAGAAAAGGAGGGAAAAAAGAAAAACATATATATGATAACAAAATAATGTAATATAAGTGCTATGCAATGTCCAATGTGATTGATCGGTATGCTGTGTACAAAGCAATCCTATGTAGTAAGGTAGAATTACTTTTAATAAAGTATTTTTCTCCTGTTTCCAAAACTTTTTTCTTGATGAAATTAAAGCTTGTCAACAGCTACTAAACAAGAAAAGAAACGGAAAATCAGTTGAGAAACAGAGGAGAAAAAGGTATTGAACTGTTGTCTTTGTATATTTATAAGGCGATTGTTGTTTTTATTTAAATTAACAAAATTATACTATTTATGGGCATCAGAATGGTTCAAGCGAACCAAAATGAAGTCTAATTATGAAATAAAGCTGAGAGTTTAGTAATCTATTGGCCTATGGCTTTATTACAACGTAATCATGATGCCAAAATTAGGTATTAGGAAATTAATTTTATAAAATTGAAACCTTCTTGATCATTATTTTTACCTGTACCGAACTTCTCTTCGACTTTGGACCAGATTGGACATACTATTTTTAATGTTAGCCAAATCTAGGAAAAAGCCTTTGCACAAGTGGAAGCAGAGGATGGAATGCGATAAAATTGATGCAGCATCTTTTTATCTCTCAACTTCAAACTAAATTGATAAAATAAAATCAATTTACAGGTACATAAGCAAAAGTAGTGGACGGAATTTGATTAAATTGATATGAGACCGTCAAGGTACCAACACGACTATCTCTGAAAATCGGTTTAACAGTAATATGGAATAAGTTTGTCATATGGTTTCAGAAACAGACACGGTACTAAATTTGTTCCTTGATGTCTTAAATGTAAAATGCGACTGGAAATTTTTTATTTTGAGGACCAAAAAAATTGTATTTTCCAGTGCAAAGATAAAGCTTTCCAACCTTCAGTAATGAGGAAGCAGTAAAGTAACAAAATTCAATCAAATTTTCAAAACTAGAATGCCGAGTTGATTTTGATAAACTCTGTTCCATTATAAAATAGAGGAGACAAAACTATTTGTTATTAAACAGATAATATAAGTAACTCCAATTCAGTCTTGCTTTCTTCAATAAAAATAATATTGACACAAAATTTCTAAAAGAAAAAACAATAATTAAAAATTTTAACCTTTTCTTCTCTCTTTCTAGCATTTATTTCAATAAGCCGCCTAGCCAACTCTCTGCGACGTTCCTTCTGCTGTTCAGGAGTAAGACTGGACTGTGATGTGTACGGAAGCTGAAAACACTTGATATTTTGATCATAATAGTCGCCATCAGACCACTTTCGTAATTCCTCCAAGTAATCAACAGCCACATGACAATGTTCATGTAATAGTTCCTGAAAACATATTTAACTTACTATTTGCTTTCAACGTAGACAATAGCCCATCTGATCAGTTTCATATGATTGGTAGAATAATGATTTCAATAAAAAAAAAAATATATATATATATATATATATATATAAAAATTAACCTCACATAATCTCTTTTCAAACTTCTCGAGCCACTTAAGTGTAGTTAAATAAGTAAATAAACTTGGCGTGTGTTTAAATAAATAACATATAGACTGATACTGCCTAACTATAATATCATGTCTATAATTTCATCAGTATATCAGTAACTACATGATTAATAGATCAGTCTATCTGAATTATCTACAGCATAAATTTCAGAAACTGCCATAATGCATATAAAAAAAAAAAGTAGCAGTTGTATACTGCCTACCTCAGAATATGTTGATATCTGATATCTATGGTTGACTACAATGCAAAATACCATGGAACTTTTTTTGTTAAAATACTAGTAAATTTCTATTCTAGGATACCAATGTTTATGAAACATTTCTTATTCATGGTAATGAAACTGATGAAATGTTGTGGGATAGGGAGTCAATACATGTATGAAAATTTGCATAGACCTGAAGAGAGAGGGGAGCACTGTAGCCTATGAAACTGGCATTATAATAATAATAATAATAATAATAATAATAAGGCTTAGCGAACCCGAAGGTTCGATGCCGACAATCGCTTGTTACACACCTCCCCTCCCTCCACCGTTCGCCGTCCAAACCCACATTATAAGAAGAAGGAAAATAAATTTTATTCTGGGGCCAAGTCCCCTTAGAATAACTACAATGTACAATTAAATGACAATCCTCTGGCATTAGGAATAAATTAAATTTCATGATTGTTTAGATCTAAGATTACAATAAAGAAAAGGCACTGATAGACATATGAAATCATAGATAAATTCAGATATGAGAGTTTAAATATTTGTACACATAAAAAATATGGGTGATATATAATTATCTGTTGGATAACATTAAATGCGACTGACAGATCTGAATAAAACGTGAACATTATTTTACACATATTCTGAAGATTGACTGCTGAGGAGATGGATAAATAAGTTATGTTTAAATGAGGGCAAGGATGAGGATTTGCGTATGGAGGTTGGTAGGGAATTCCAAAACAAGGTAGCACGAATGACGAAGGAAGTAGTTTTATATGAGGGAGTATATAAATCTATAGGTTGAGACCTGGTATTATGAGAGTGGATAGAGGAATGTAGAGTAAGGAGTTCCAGGATGTAGGGAGGACTTTTGGTTTTAAGTACTTAGAAAAGGAAAATACCAAGGAGGAATTGTCGTCGGGAAGTAGGATAAAGCCACTTCAACTCATGACAAAGGATTTTTTAAAGGAAACAGTTCTTTAAGAAGGAATAAACAGGTTTGAGAGCTGGGATCTCGTGTTGAACAAATGGACAGAGGAACGAGGAGTGAACAAATCGAGAAGGTAATAGAGTTTTTTGGTTGAAAAGGTTCTAAAAAGGAATACACCTAGGAAGTATTGCCGTTGCAAGACTGGCATTATGTGTTTCCATGTTTAATTTTGATATGTTGATTTGTACATAATTTCAAAGTTGTCACACATGATGAGTCGAGCTTTGCAGAATGAGAGATCTCGACTCTTCGATGTCCATGCGATGTCTATTTCTAAATTGCTTCATGAATAATCGTATTATTATTTTATCTTGTACACTCCTTAAGTTTTCTAATTTTACTTTCAAGATAGTCAAAGATGTTTATTAATTTTATAATGACATGGGAGGTGGTTGACCGTGGATTCAATTTCACAAGAAATTAGTCGGGGGTGCAGTAAAAAAAATTTACTATATCTTGTTTTATTGTCAAACGTTTAGTAAAATTTATAACGATTGAATATTTTTAAAAAATGTTGGACAATACAACAAAATATACTATTATAATATATAGCAATTTACTGCACCCCCGACTAATTTTTTTTGTGAAATATATTCATTTTCTTCCAAGTGAATTATCTGAAGAAGTGTATAAAATCTTCCTAATTAGGCCTACTTTCTATTTTTCAAAATAAGAAGACATCATTGAGATTCCTAGATCACTGGATGATAAATGTGGCACTAGCATTATATGCCCAAATAATATTACTGAGAAATACCTGTATCTTGGTATACCTACCTTAACTATAATCTCTCTCTCTTTAGACTCTATCTCTCTTACAGTTTATGTTACATATTTTTAGATAGGTGTTATTTAATAACAAATTTCATAACAACTAATTAGAGAAAAAAATGATCACCTTGTTTATTACAATTAAAAAAACAAAACAAAAGAAAAACAGCACTAATAAATAGCATTATTGTTTATAACAAATTATACATTGACAGTAAATGAAATTTTAACCAATCAATTTTACAAAATGCCTCATGAAATGAAAGTTGATAAATTGCAAAAAGTCACTATGAGCAGTTTTGATACAGGTTAATTTTCAAATATGATTTTTTACCTGATTTGGCTAAACAAAAACACTATAAATACATGAAAATGATACAAACCCTTTTATTTATCATTTATAGTTAAACTAATTGCACAATTTTCTGATTTTACGAAGGCAGCATTTATCGAAGTTCTTAATTATTTGAGGTTATGAAATGTCATTCAATTACTTTTTACAATAAACCGGCAATATGTTTAAAGAAATATCAATAAAAACAATTTGGGTGCACGCATCACACAACTTTCACTTACCGTTTTACTTTGAAAAGAAACTATTTTCTGGCAAAGTTAAACTATTACAAAGCTTTTGAAGTGAATTTTTAACAGATCTAAACCTCATAACCATAAAAATTCATTAAGATCATTTATTATACCGACGGTAAGCAATAAAAATCTCCATCGGTCTTTTTGAATCAAATAACTCGCCTCTGAGCTCTATATACAAAGAGCAATTTGAGAGTAAATCTACATATTTCCTCTATAAATGAGTAAGGATTATACTTACAAAGTGAAACTTATAGGAACTAATCTGAATAACATACATGTTATTAAACTATTATTTTTCTCTCATAAAATTGAATAAAATGTAGTTAAAAAATTTTCATTGCCTACCATCGATATTCCAAAAGCTGTCACTCTAATTTAAGTGAATACCGTTGCATTTTCATAGAGGAGAAATTTATTAAATTATTCACTAATTTAATTTTCTATTATGGCAAATAATGAATTTTCAAAATAAACCGACGACAAATACCTAATAATTTATTCTAATATAGGAACTAATGTTATTAAACTGTAGTACATGCACCTAAGGTTATAAACATATGTTTTATTCATCCATGAAATACTTTCATTTTTCACTTCTTCTTTTACACATGTATAACAACAAAGTTTTTCATTGGCTTATAAATGTTTTTTTTTAAACTTGAAAATAATTTTAAAAGTGTCCATTTACTTAGAAAATTTCTTTTAATTGTCATGAAAACATTTGGTTTCCATTGATTGAAAAGGTCAATTTGATGTTAGTTTTTATAATTCTTTTGTACTCTCCATTACCTTCTATGAATGTATATATTAGATATAGTTTTTTCTAAAATCCTCAGCTTTTCAACGATATATTAAACATATATATTCCGACTATTATTTCTGTAAATTCTTTTTCAATGTGAAAAAAACATTTTTCATTTTTTTCCTTCTTTAGTCAATTATCAAATGTTTTCATAGTTTATATTCAGCCATTTTTTATTGCTACTGACGATGAAAGACAGTTAATTATTTAAAATAAACCAAATTAAAAGTAGTTTACAGGAAGAAATTTCGAACATTAAGCATTTAAGGCCTGTTAAGTTACATAAATAGGAAGAATACCTAGCTGATATTAAAGATCATTTAATCTTAGTAGAGGTTCTTGCTTCAAATGAGAGCCTTTTGCCAGCTCTAGACCATTCTCAATGCTTAATATTCTTTTTTAATATTAAATTTTAGAATCAATTCTCTCAGTGAGAGATTGTACACCCAATTTCTAATCAATAATAAATAGATAATGAGGAACATAAACAATAATGATATAGTCAAACAATTTACATCTAGACAAAGTATCATTAAAAAGATATATAATCCATACCTCTGTCCTGCTTAATGTTATTGCAGCAAAATGAACGGGGTATTTCAGTTGTAACAATCGATGCAAATAAGAAGTAATATGATAACCTCCAATATCAAGTCTTCGAGAATGTTTGGCGTCAATCGCACCATCAATAATAGGTATCACATGAGTTGAATAATATCCACATGATATAATTAGGCCGGTATTACCATTTTTACTTTCATTTCTGTAACTTAAAACAGAATCTACTGCATAACATATACTCGGGACTCCATAACATTCAAAAAGAAGTTCTGACATACCTAAAACAAATTTATATCAATATTTTCAAATCAATATAATAAAATAATAATAATAATCAGCTCCTCATAAACGTACAAGAACGGGAATAATTTGGATTCATAAAAGCTTCAGTAATAATGATAGGATGGTTGACAGTTTCTGTATTAATTCCAAGATGTGAAAACATATAATTAAAAATATGTTCTTGAATTTCACAATGAGTAACAATATTTCGATCAAACTGAGTCTTTAACTGAAACCTCACTGCTTCAATGTTTACAATATCGTTTCCTACTTGCATTTCACCATCCTGTAATTGTATATATTAGTACATAATAATAATAATAATAATAATAATAAATGTATTTGTATAAAAATTAGTATTACCTTCTTTCCTCTTTCTTTGCGTGGTTTAGCAAGACAATTTTTAAAAACCATGAGAGGTTTTTCCACAGTGGCCCAACCAACTCTACAATTATAAGAACCTAAAAATAAAATGCAGCAACAATCAATATAAATATAGAATCTATTACTCAGTGTAATAATACTATCCAAGAATTAGTAAACATCGAAAAGCAGGGCTTGAAGGGAAAAAAACTTTTATTTTTTTTAAAAAGTTACTGTATCATTGAAATGTTTATTGTTGATATTTTTTCAATTCTTTTGCAACGAGAACTGTTTCCTTTGTAACTTTTCAAGTGAAAGTTTTGCAGTTTTATTTTTTAAAAAATTGTATTTAAAAGTTCTACCAATTTCGCTAAAAAGTCAATTTAAAAAATAACTTATTCTTAACTACTCAAACAAACGACACTTTAGAATCTAGTGTAATTCATTTAAGACAAATGATTACTCTAGCTTAATTTATTGTTTATTTTTCATTTAACAGAACTTTTCTTAAGAGCTTAAATAAATGCACTAAATCTAGAACTTCATAACAAAAACTTTCCTAAGAACTTTTATTTTAAGAAATTGTTTTCTAAAAAGTTTAACAGAAACTGTGAAAATGGAACTATTTAAAAGTTCCAATCCCTGGTGAAAAGTCAATAATCTGAACTAGCAAAAAAACGGCACCATTTGTATTGTTATAATCCTTTCATATTATCATTACACAATTTCTAAGAGAAGCTGTTTATATACAAACAAAAATCAATGTTTTCAAGTGAGCATACAGGTATGAATTAAATTAGTAAAGCTGTATATAATTCTTCAGTTTGAAATCTTTCATTCTAAATAGTTTTCCAAAATAC
The DNA here is from genome assembly GCA_928085145.1 of Nezara viridula. Classification (NCBI taxonomy): domain Eukaryota; kingdom Metazoa; phylum Arthropoda; class Insecta; order Hemiptera; family Pentatomidae; genus Nezara; species Nezara viridula. The sequence goes on from OV725082.1 coordinate 125,050,575, forward strand.
CTCCTATAAGATTCATTATTTCCTAATGCTGGTGACAATGAGTGATAGATTTCAAGAATTTAAGATATAGAAGAGAAGTTGGTTACGGTCTTCAGTCAAAAAACTTAAATAAATATATTTATTTGTATTCCCTTTGTGCAACATTTCGGCCTAAGTTTCAGATCTTTGTTTTTCATTATTATTCTATGACTATATCATTTCCTCTTTACATATTAAGAAATCAACTTATAACTGTCATCCTGTTCATTTTACTTCCAGCACTTATGATTTGTATCTCTTAATATTCCACTTCATTTCTCTGTTATTTCATTTTTCATTGCTTTGTTAAATTCAATAAGTTTTTTCTTTTATGTTTATATTACTTCATCACTTTATTTCATAACTTCCTAAGTTTGTTCCGTTATTTCCTAAATATCTAACTCTTTTACTGTTATTTTATGCATCATTCATTAATCAATTTAATTATAGATATCAGAGTGTTATTATATATTTCATTTTTCATTGCTTTGTAAATTTCATTAATTTTTTATCGTTTAATTCATCACTTTATTACCTTAATTTTTTAATTTACTAAGTTTGTTTCAGTATTTCATAAGCCTCCAATTTTGTTACCATTGTCTTATATATTTTATAAATCTCTGCTGTGTTACCGTTACTTTATACTTGCTTAATTTATATCTATTATTGTTTGTTTATCATTGCTCAATATTTATATTATATGTTATCTTGTCTGTGCTTAGCCCTGAAATGTCGGCATAAAGAGAAAAAAAAAAATATATTTATTTAATTTTATTGTTTTTGACTGAAAAACCTAACCAACTTCTCTTCAATTATTTACTAGTCAACCATCTATCCAATATCATTTAAGATTTAGGATGTAGCCTTTTAAATGATCTATCGAAAGTGACTCATACCACAGACAGTGTATTTCAATTTGTGTATCATTATACACGTGGCTTTCTGGACAACGAACATACCACTTTCAAGAAAACAATGTGCTTTCAATCACTACTTTTTTATATCTATGATATCTAGGAAGAGCAATGGCCATGATCTCTTTCCAAATTTGTGTTCAATGGATAATGAGAATTGTACAATTAGGTGAAAATTTCATTAAAGAAAATTCTATAAAAGAACTAACACATAAAATTAATAAATATGCTCCAAAATTCTTTAACTTGGTAACATAGACAAGAAAGGGACTGGTAATTGCCTGCAGATGAGATCGCCTTTACCCTCTTTTCAATCCTTGTTTGCCGTTCCACTACTTCAAGTGTGGCTGAATCTTAGTACTCTTAGGCTGTGGAAACCTAAAGACAAACAACCACGTGCAGAATCATTTTTTTCTTTCATGATTGATCTATTTGGTTTTTCTTTACGATATTAATAATTTGACAATACAGCTTTTATAACCATTTTATGAGATTCTCAATATCTATTATATTCACAAAACGGGGCTACAATCTATCTAATATCAAATAATAAATTTTCTACATTCAATCATTACAAGTCAGATGTAGATGATTTATTATAAAATACTCTTATTTTTTATTTATATTTTATCATGTCTATCCTTCCATTCTCTTTATTTTTAAGAGTCTAATTTTTACTGCATGACTTATTTGTAAACTCACAACATTAGTATTTATTAAATTGTTTGTATTACTTTAAATTTTATTTTGACTGTTTTGGTAGCAGTCGTTACCACTAAGTGATAAGATGAAGAGATAAACAATCATTTTATAAACTTAATACTGCCAAAGTTCTTTTTTTAGTAATGAATGAAATACTGTTTGTAGTGATTAAATTAATTGTTTTACAACCACACATGACACTGCTATATATGTTTACAAACATTGCAGTTGATCAGTTTTATGACCAACTTTACAATATTATTGTAAATAGAAAATTTTAGTATTATTTTGTTTTTAACATGTTATATACACCTACAATTAATGAAAATGACAATCATAGGCAATGGATAGATACAAGATTCAGTAATACAATAACTTACAGAAAAAATAGATATGGGTTGTATTATCTTTGCCTTGATAATATAATTAGTGAATTTAATATATTACATAAATCATACTTACCATTCTCAATTACAATAGGTGTATTAGAATTTTTTATTGAATCTAAATATGAAAAAAACTGGTCTGGTGATACCTTATGGTCTTTAAACTCTAGATAATCCATTGTACATCCAAATTGAAATTTGAAAAAATATACATTCGTATTATCATTGAACACTTACGATCGTTAACGGAGCTTTCAAAACAACAGGTTGTGAAGTTAGTTAGGGGCAAGGTCAATAAAACTTTCAGGTTCCCTCACACAGAGGGAAAATGGTGGGGAGGAATCGAGCTCTGACGTACCCACTAGACCGATAATACCTCTCCCGCCACTGTTTCTGGATGTTTTAAGATTATTATTTACCTTACTACATGAAATCAATACTTTAAAGTATAATATACTAGTAATTTATTAATATTAATAAATTTAAAAAGTAAGAGAAAGGTTCATTTGATATTTTGTTTATTTTAAAACAAACTAACAAAATGTAATTTTAGAAGTTGGTATGTGTTTTTTTTCAGAAATGCAAAATACCACATTTTTTTTTTAAATAATTGAAATAAATATAAAACATGATGTGAAATGATAGCACCGTTTTTTTAAATTTATAGCAGTGTCATGTGTGGTTGTAAAACAATTAATTTAATCACTACAAACAGTATTTCATTCATTACTAAAAAAAGAACTTTGGCAGTATTAAGTTTATAAAATGATTGTTTATCTCTTCATCTTATCACTTAGTGGTAACGACTGCTACCAAAACAGTCAAAATAAAATTTAAAATAATACAAAATTATAAAGAAGCGTGTTTTCTTTCTACGAATGTTTGTAAATTTGTAATTTTTATGTCATAAGTAATCCTAATATTAAACCCTCCCTAAAAAAGAAATAAAATAAAAGTTAAATAAAGTATCACCCTTCTACACAAACATATTGGCGTTTTATCTTTTAAAAAATTCATAGCATTTTATTCTAGATTGCTAGTAGCATTTATTTATTTTTCTACTTGAAACTATCTTTAGTCAAACGTCAAAAAAACAGAAAAGTATTCTTTTAATTAAATTAAACAAGAAAAAAAAACACAATAATGTTGAAATAAACCTTTGTTGTTAGGCTTCAAAGAGTAATAGGTAGGTCTGGCGGTCTAGTTCTTACGTCACGTTTCATGTTCCTCCACCAAGCATTTCTGAGTGAGCAAACCTCTGATAGTTTTATTGACCACGATTCACACCTCTCTGGCTATGATGGTTTCCATGTTAACCTTCACTGGAAACTTATGTAACCTCCAGTCTAGAGCTATCAAGCAGTTCTGTTGTTTAGGATTGTATGTTGATAGTTCTGTTGAAAACAATATCATAATTAAATACCTTTCAGTGTATAGTATTATTATTCTTGGCATTGGTAATTTATAATGGCCGGGGGTTCCAAAAGATACAAGAAAGATAGTAATTATGGTTGGCACAGCCCTTAAAACTTTTGTTGTTTTATATGTTTTAGTTATTTAATAATAACTTATGAATTTTAGCGGAGAGAAAAGGTAAAAGGAAAAAGAAGGAAGATGAAGAAGAAGTATTTGATGAAGATACTCTTACCGATGTAAATGTTGAAGGTAGTTAATAACTGTCTAATATTACCTAAATTGGTTATAGAAAGTAAAAAAAGTTCTTTTTGTTTATTTTTCTTCCAACATATATGCAGAATGTATCAATTGTCTAATATGTCTATTTGTTAATCAAACTTAAAATAAAATTTTTAAAAATATTTGTTTTTTGTGATTATGGAATCCTACTTTAAAGGTGCTAAAATATTTTGGGAAAATGTAATAATCAGAAAGTAGAGAGAGACCAAAAGACCATGTGAATTGTCAATTATTTTCTAATACAAAGGGTGTTAACAAAAGAATTCACTAGGTCATAACTGTCATGTTTGGTTGACAGATGAGTCAAGAGAACATCGAGCACACAAAGATTCCCAAATATAGCTAGGTGAGCATATATAGAAGTAAGTAGAGGCGACCTGTCTCCAGTAAGTTCTTTGTGTTTTTGTAAACTTGAGAGTGTGTAACAAGCCCACTCATGAACGAGTTTGTCAACAATTACACCACATTCGGAAATTATCTTGTGATCTTGATCCATTTGTTAACAAGGCATGACATTTGTGAACTATTACCCAAAAGAAATATATGATTCATCATTATGATTTAAAATTCTGAATGTTCTTAGCTATTTATCTCCTTGCCACTATGATATTTTCAACAATAAATCTCTACTCTTTTGTAGTTGTGGTAGGATTAGTAAGAAAATGGTGGAGCTGTTCCACAGAAACTAATATGTACCCAGAGCCGTTCAAAACAACCCCAAAATGGACAGTATAGTGTCTAGTTGGAAATGTTTAGACTTGACATTCGGTTATTGGCTCCGCTCAGAAGTGGGGCTCCAAAGACCAATCTCATTTTCTATCATCATCTTAGTTTCTATCTCACTCGTATTTATCAGGTGTTTGATAATACTCAATGGACCAAGTATAACAAAAATTAAATTTGAAATTAGAACTTCAAAGTCAAATTAAAATCATTTCTATTTTTACTTTCACTTTAGTATATATTTTTATTTTGACTACAAATATTCTTATTTATCCAAAAATAAATGTTTGGTTTTTTCAAAATTTGATGACCCTCTGCACCAGATCTCGCTCCAGAGAATTTTTTTGTTATTTGAGTGATAAGTGTTTGATGATATTTCAAAATGATGATTCTCCCCGGGCCTGACTGTAGGGGCTTTTTTGATTCTTAAATTGAGCGATAACTGTATTGCAATGGAATAACATCAAATTATTGCTAAAAAAAAAAGTATTTATCCACACCATGCCTCCTTTTACTAAGAATCACGGGCGGATCTACGGGGAGGGGGAAGGCTTTGGCTGAAGGCCCCCCCCCCTCCCCAAAATGGTAAAATATAACCATGTTTTATGGAAAAAATATTAAAAAATTATCTCTTAAAGTATTATTGTTCTTGTAATTATATTTAAAAGTACTTTAGGGATCACTTAAACACCATTTCATATAGGTAGTTAGTTTCTTTATTTTTTTCCAAAGTAATTATCGTTATTTTTATGAAAAAAAAAGCTTTCGGGACCTCCCGAAATTAAATCCTGGATCCGCTATTGCTAAGAACATATCCATTTTATTATTTATTCAATTGAATATCAACTTTTTTGCAAAAAATTAAGTTATTTTATAACATTCTTATAATGAGTAACATCTTGCTAAAGTTGTCTTATTGCTGCTTTTCATAAAAGTGGTATTTTGTTTATTTATAAATAGGTCTCTGATTGCCTCCAGAGCATCAAATTCCTCCAATTATTCCACTTACTCTAGTAGAGCTCTCACAGCGATCTCCACATTGTCAATTGGTACCATAGACCAAGTATTTGGTTCTACATACTATACAGGATCAAGAATAAGAAAGTTAACTTTTTTTTTTTATATAGTTAGCATTGTTGTTTTCTTTTATGTGTCAAGGTACTAAAAAAGTTCCCTTTAGCTCAGAAATGAATGGTGTTTCTTTATTCCTTAAAAATGGTGGAACATTAGTTTAAATTTATTTTTTTCCACTGAGGTTTGTTAAAGGTTGTTATGTTTTCAGATGGAGTACCTGATGCAGCTAAGAAAAATGTAGAAGCTAGTGATGTAGGTCTGGAAGATGAGTTTGGAGCCAAAGATTATAGAAAACAGCTGATACTTAAAAGTGATTTTGGAAATAGACCTTTATATGTGGTAATTTATTTTTTTTAATCTTCCAGACACTAATATTTTATTCTGAAAATCTAAGTTTTAAGATTATACTGTAATATATCTCACATTTAGCAGTCCCATTCAAGTTTTATTCTGCGCCATAACAATCTTTAATTCTCAATGGAAATAGTGAAATTTCTAATCTAATCTAAATATAAATGTCTAGTATTTATAATACTCTTTTCGTAATTATGCTAGTCCATGGTACAGACCCTTTTTTATCAAATTATTAACATCTGCCTGATAATTCGTAAATTGCTTCATCTCATCGTAACTTACAAATATTTTATTTACAAAATTCTCAGAATTGGATTGTTTTTAATCTGGAGATCGGCAAACTTTGGTATACTTAATTAGGTACTTAAAACTCATGAATAATCATTTGCTTTCTACTTGAATCGTAAGATAATATGATCACAAAATCGAAAGAAAGGTGGCCTACAAAAGTATTTATCCGTTTGGCGTGTCTACACCCCGAATAAGTTAAAATAAAAAGGTTATATAGGCCAAATTCCCCAATATTTTTGTAGGCCACATTTTTTTTTTTTAGATTTTGTGATAATATTATCTTATGATTTAAATGGAAAGAAAATGGGTATTCATGAATTTTTAGTACCTAATTAAAGAGACAAAATTTTATGATCTCCATTTTAAAAATGCCTCAATTCTGAGAATTTTTGTAAATAAAATATTTGTAGGTTATGATGTTATGCAGCTTATGAAATTTCAGGCAGATGTTAATAATTTGTTAAAAACAGGTCTGTACTACGGTCTATACCATATTACATTAAAATTAAGAAACAACTGCTTCATAAAAATTGATCTACAATGAGACTTTTTAAAGTAATACTAGTTTAATTTATTAGTTGAGCTTTTATCTATTCATATTTTTTAACGTCTTTAATACCTAGAAACTTGCAGGTTAAAGAAACATTTTTTCCCACTGTTTAATAAGTTATTTATTTTAGCTAATTTTTTTGTCAACTTCAACTTATTCAGTCAGATAGTCAAAATAGGCCTGAGCAACTCATGTGTATCAAGAAAAAATAGATTTCCTCCTTAATCGTTTTTATTTTCTATTTTAATTGGAAGAAAAATTATTTTAACAATACTTTTGGCCAAATGTGCAAATTTACATGTAATAAATTACCCTTCAAATATGCAAAATAAAATAAAATCTTATTCTGTAAAGATCTAATTATTTTTGTTGAAAAACTTATAAATAAAACTTGTATTTTCATCCGAATCTGCTCTTGAGTTATTACAGTCTTATTTTTTTTCAGCAAACTATTCGGTTTGATAATTAGTTATAATTTTCAAAGAATTATCTCAAGATTCAATTTATCTAATTAATCTTGATTATTGTATCATGACAACTAAATCTGGTTAGAATGCTTATATTAATTGAAATATATTATGTTGTGTTTCGTATGTCGGAATCCACTAAATGTTCTGAACAGAGCTAGCTATATCTATCTAATTTTATCCCTATTACTGAAGAAGATATTGTTTATCTATTTTCAGGGACCTAATGGACATATTTTTCTTGAATCATTTTCTCCAGTTTATAAGCATGCTCATGACTTCTTGATAGCTATAGCAGAACCAGTATGCCGACCTGAGCATATTCATGAGGTAATATTTATTATTTTATTAATTTTATATCCACTTTATTATTTTAAAGCATTGATTTATAATTTGATTATTCATGTTTCAGTATAAGCTGACTGCTTATTCATTATATGCGGCTGTTAGCGTAGGTTTAGAAACCAATGATATCATTGAATATTTGAAGAGACTGAGCAAAACAACTATTCCGAATGGAATTGAAGAATTCATCAAACTGTGTACACTTTCATATGGAAAAGTTTGTTTATTATAATTATTTATTATATTTTTATGTAGTACCTATTTCTTCTATTCAATCAAATTTTCACTTAGGTAAAATTAGTGCTAAAGCATAACAAATATTTTATCGAATCGCCATTTCCTGATGTTCTTCAAAAACTATTGAAGGATCCTGTTATACAAGAATGTAGGCTGCGTCGGGATGCTGAATTGATAACCCAAATTGATGAAAAGAAAACAGCTCCATCTGTAAGTATAGTTCATATTTCTTAGTTATGATGACATTGGCATGATAAAAAAAAAAAATTTATATATTTGAATTAGATTGAGGGCCTTATCAGGTACAAGATAATGTTACCTTATGGTGTTATCAATGTATAACCTGATCTATAAGTACAGTTCTATATTTTTATTGGTTTCTTTTCTTCACTTTCTTATATTCATTATGGTGTTCACATATTCATTTTAAGGCTAATTTGTATTTTTCGGCCAAGGTGTAATACAGAGTAAAAGTAAAAGCAAAAAGTCCAATCATAGAATTATTTTTACTCTATATTTCACACAAAATTTTTACCTGATCACTTCTACCCTTTAATCTTTTTTTGTGTTACAGTTTAAAATTCATTTATAGTAAAAAAAAAAAAAAGTCCTCCAACATTACATAATTATTGATACAAAAATATCCTATTATATAAATAAATCCCCATATTATATAAATAAACATTCAATGCAATCCTGCATAATTAATTATATTACTTAACAAGTTTATTATTATTAAATGTTCATTGTAATATAATCAAGAAGTTTTGTGTGAAATATAGAATAAAAAAAATTCTATATATGAACTTATAAGTAAATCCATAGGAAAACGACAAAATATGAATTCTGCTCATAGACAAGTGAAGTAAGCTTCACAAGGTTATGATTTCTATCAAATGCAATGTGGTTTTATTTAGAATATGTTTTACCATGTTATTTTCTATTAGGCTTGAAAACTGTTATTTATTTAAGTTAATTTATTTGTAATTTTTTACCTAATCTACTACCACATAAGAGATTTGTGATTATTATTTGTTGACACCGATCTATGAAAGCCCTGCATTTATCGACCATTTCCTTGATTATGAGACATTAGTTCTAAAGCTATAAGACTGTGTATAAAATATATTGGCCTGCTAGATATTGCATAATTGATTACTTGAAATTTTCCCTGGATATATAAATAATGAAAATAACTTGACCAGTTTTGTAACGGGATCTTTCTTCCAGACCTATGCTAGTCATATAAAAAATAAATTTAATTTATTTCTTCAAATGAAATTAAAATATTCATATCTTGGCATTATTTTAAACAAAAAGAAAAAAATGTATCATGTCTCTATGATAATTTTGAAGATAGAATGTATTTTAAGGAATCTTTCATTAATTGTGAATTACTATTAATGAGTATATTTAAAAAGATAGGCTACGAGATGTTGCATGGCCAAAATGGCTCAAGATAATCAAGGCATAGATTTTAATTGAACAAAAAAATTATTTGTTTTAGTTAGAAATAGATATTTAACATACATATTGTTTTACAAATTTGGTTTTATTTTTATAGTTTGGTGCTAAGCCAATTACTAGTGCTCCCGAACAAACTGATGTAACAACTGCAGAAGCAGTTCCAGAAGATATATCTGATTTTTACTCAAAAATGGATAAAGCTGATGAAGAAGACGATGAAGATAATCAAACAAGTACTGTTTCATTTGAAGTTAATCAGGTAACGCCACTGTATCCACTGCAATAGATATTTATAATACCTTTCCATATTTTCATATCATAACTGCTTAATGAATTTCAAAGATATGTTGTGTTATTTCCACCATAATATACCAAGGCATAGCTATTTGAATCAGTGTGTTTAAACAGTTGTGTAGTTTCCCAGGAGCAGATATTTCTGTTTATTGTCAAGTGTTTCCTTTTCTTGATTGAATTTTACATTTTAGTTTATTTACATATCCGTTTGCTAGTGAAACAATATAGTAAATGAATATTGGGTGGGGCAGATGAATACTAATACTGATATTAGCACAATCGAATAAGGATTAGAGAAGGAACCCTTCAAAACTACAACTAAAACCAAAACTAATGGCACAAAATCAATCGATGGCGATTAGTAGACAATAAAAAATAGAGGAAAAATACTATGACGCCGCAGAATTTATCATTGTGAATGTTCCTAATGGAATTCAGTGAAGGTTCCTATGGTTACCTTCTCTGCAGTTTCAGGTTTGTTACCTGTATCAGTTCTGGTGACCTAGGGTAGTGAAATTATATACTATTGCAGTGTTATAGAGAAGATGTGCCACAGTATTCAAAAAGTCTTGCTTAACTAAAACATCTGGTGTGTCCACTCACACGACTTTCCTACCTATTTCAGAATAGTTTTTATATCTTTACATATGTTCATGAAGAAACAAAAAAAAAAAATTGAACTAAATTTATTTTCCTGAAAATTGATCAAAGAAATGATTTGAGTACGATTTATTTGATAAACTAAAGCAATGTAAACCGGCTTAAGGTGGATCAGTATAAAAATTTCAGTACTCTCTAATATTGTTGATCAAAACCTTTTTGCCATAGCTTAGTATTGTAAAGTAGACGAAATAGTGAAGCTTGTGTGATGCGGGCAACAGATTTTCTTATTTTCATTCAGTCATCTTTTTTCTCTCATTCACCCCTTTCTGACACCAGGATATGAACCTGTAATCGTACATTGGAAATTGAATAGCTGTAAGTTCGTTAATTGTTGTCCAAAATGAACGGTTTTTGTACAGTTTTGTAGAGAATTTCACTACCTCATTAGAGCCGTTTTCGCGCTGCAGTCTATAGAAAAACATGTTTTTCATTTATTGCGCATGGAGAACCGAATTTCTGTCACAGGCATCAGTAGTCAAAACTACAAAATAAAAAAAGAAGCAACAAAATCGGTTCAGTAGTTCCTGAGAAAATCTTGGCACAGACAGACAAATGGCTAAAAATGTGTTTTTCGGACTCAGGAGGCTCTGAAATGTATAGATCCGTCAAAAACCACGTATCGGAAATTTGACCCGATTGCAATACTTTCCTTACCTAGTATAGATAGGAAAGTAAAATAATTTTTTTTAAATTTTCTGAAAATAACATGATTTTCCAACAATGCCTATATAATTATATATTGGCAATCACCAGATGAGGTAGAGCTCAACACAAGAATTAATGAACAAATGAATCTTGATTAATATTTTGGAGTTTTCTAATCTTTTAATGACCTGTGGATCAAATTCTTGAAACTTTTTTATTTTAACTTTCATTAAGGTCATTGACTCAACATATTTTTTTACAAGTTACAGTATTATCCTACCGCCATAAGTATTTCCTGGCATCCTTCCTCTTCCAAGTCATTCACACCCACCGTCCTTCGTACATCACCGAGCTCCTTCAATTTAAATCCTCTGTTCACTCCCGCTATACCCATACCCGGTTTTCAGATTTATATATAATGGCCCACCTAACAGCTGCTTTCGATAAATCTTTTATTATTCGATCCTCATCCCTATGGAACTCCATCCCTCCCGAAATCCGTCGTTCCAATACTATCCTTACTTTTAAATCCCGTCTATTCAATCACTTTCTTTCAATCCAGTCCCTCTAAAATTGTAAATAGAAACTTCTGTAAATAAGTATATATATCATTAGTTTATTTTCAATTATTAATTATTTTCATCTCATTGTTCTTTCATTTTTTTTTTCTTAATCAATTTAATCTAGAAGATAACTTTTTTTTTTCTTTATTCTCTATTATGTCTATTAGCTAACTTTCTAAATACATGTATATATATCTGAGGCTCAAAAGCCCACATTTCTGTCCTTGTTAATTATTCTAAAGGGATTTGTCCCAGAATAAATAAAAGATTATTATTATTATTTAACTATACCTATAGTTGATACTAACCATTTAAACTGATCTAATATTGCAGGAAAAAATAGAAGTAATACAAAAGAGGTGTATCGAACTCGAGTATCCCCTGCTGGCTGAGTATGATTTTCGGAATGACACAGTTAATCAAGACATAAAGTAAGTAATCTTGCTGCCTGAAATACATAAACAAAATGTGTTATTGATATCATGCTAAGCTAAAATGCAGAAGTAGTACGTTACCATTATCTCACTGTTTTAGATCGCTAGAACAGGGTTTCTTAAATTTAGGTAATCAGAAGGCATATTTTAAACTTTTTTTCACAGATCCCATCCTGACTCTAGGTGTTTTATGTCATTACGTTGATAATTAGTTATGTTACTAACTAGCTAAGTAACAGTAAATTCAAAAGTCTTAATCATGTTGTTTTTTTATTAAATGAGTGATTTGAATAATAACCAAAAAGTGAGGGTGTAAAATTAATACCCAAATCATTTAATGGACTCTACTTTAAGAACTTCTGCTCTAGAACTTTAGAACATTTGTAGTTTAAGGTTCTAAAATTCAGGATCAAAGTGTCGATATTATCAAAATGTAATAAATAACAAATTACTTAATTTAAATGTATGATAGTTAATATCAAATTTCTGATTTTCCATTTCTGAAAACAAAAGGTTCTGTTTGTTTTATTGAAGGAATTTATTAATGGAAACACCTAGGAAAGGTGTATTTATTTTTTATTAATAATAGAGGATCATTAAAATCATAAAAAGTTTGTTGGAAAAAGATGTGTAAACAATATAAACTTTTTACTTTCAACTTCAGGGTGATGCTAATTTTTTCTTTTATCGATAATTGTTTTATCTGGAACCCTGATCCTTATATAATCTTTTTTTATCATTAATATTCTATTGTGTTCCGTATTACAAAATTAATCTAACAGGAGGAGTATAGTTTTGAAGGGATGCATTCTTAAAATAATAAAACATTTAAAAATAAGTTGAAGTATTATTGATTTTTATTTCTGTATCTATTTATTTTTAGTATAGACTTAAAACCTTCAGCTGTCTTAAGACCCTATCAAGAAAAGAGCTTGAGGAAAATGTTTGGAAATGGTCGAGCCAGATCTGGAGTTATTGTTTTACCTTGCGGTAAGAATAAAATTACAATATTAATTAATCAGTTAATCAATAATAAGGAAACATTTTTCTATAAGATAAATGATAATAACAGTTATGTAGCAGATAACTAAACAAACTTTCCTATATTTTTATTAAAGATTTAGCATATTATGGAAGCTAATTTTATCTGTTGACGTTTTTATGTGCAATGTTCTATGTTATAATTTTTCATTCAAACTAATTCTTGAATTTTATCATCCATTTTATTAAATAACTAATCACTCATGATCTTTATTTGATTTCTTAAGCTTTTAAACTTGTTATCAGGTGCTGGAAAAAGTTTAGTTGGTGTCACTGCTTGTTGTACAGTAAGAAAAAGAGCTCTTGTTCTATGTAACTCTGGAGTCTCAGTAGAGCAATGGAAACAACAGTTTAAAATGTGGTCTACAGGTTAGTTTATTTATGTTTTATTTATTTATTTTTTAAATATTTAATTTAATTTTAAATTTTAATTTATTTCTAGCTGATGATAGCATGATTTGTCGATTCACTTCTGAAGCTAAGGATAAACCAATGGGATGCGGTATACTTGTCACAACATATTCTATGATAACTCACACTCAAAAGAGATCATGGGAAGCAGAACAAACTATGAAATGGCTTCAAACACAAGAATGGGGAATTATGGTTCTAGACGGTATGGTTTAGTATTATTGCATACTCAATTGTATTTTTAAACAGTAAACTAATTTATATTTTTTAAGTATTCATTACCATAAAAGCACATCTTTATTTTTTTTTATCGATATATTTCTTTGTGCTACCAATGAGTACTTTTTTTACCAGCTAATGTCATCTGGTGTGAATCTCTCATCACCTTTTCATTACTGTATCTTTGTTGTAATATTAAATCTCAACCATAGAATTTAAAATTAAAATAGCTCAAATTATTCAGTGAGATCCTCTGAGTATTAAGAAACAATGTGGGCTATAAATATTAACCCGTTATTAAATAAAATATGTTTAATCAATTTTCCAAAAGCTTTGTAATGCTGTTTTAAGTCAACAGCTAGATCGATTTTTAAATTTGATGGCTCAAAGTATTCGATGAGATTTCTTGAGTGTTTTGAAACAATTTGAGCAAAAATATTTACTCCTAAATAAATAAAATGTAACAGTTTTTCGAGAAAACGGCTGGATAGATCAAATCGTTTTCAAGATTTCATATTATAAATTATATTACTCAGTGAGGTCCCGTCAGTGTTTAGAAACTGAAACGACACGAGGATCATGTGTTCACAGTGCCCACTGAAAGCTTTGTAATGCTGTTTGAGCTAATGGCTTGATCAATTTTTAAGTTTGATTTGAAAGGATTTGAGCTGAAATCACTGATAAATTATTGTATTAAATGTATTTTACTTTAATAGGTATGTAACGTATTTTTTAGCCGATGGCTTAACCGATTTTTAACTTTGACGGTTCACTCAGTGACATCCCTTGAAAGTTATGAAATAATTTGAGCTCAAAATATGAGGAAAAAATATATTATAGTTGAAGTTTGTGATTATTAATTGGTTTGAAATAATATCAGGCGGTCATATGTTATGAAAATAAATTGTCAATATTTCAATTTTAAAAACGTTAAAATTAAAAAAATATTTGAATTATAAAAAAAAATCCGACTAAGAAATTGGGAAATTCTATCCACCGTAATGAAATGTATCTACTACCATATTTACTTAAACATCTTGGTAGATTGATATGGTAATTGATATAAATTAATATTTAAACTAGATGCAATAGTCGGGTGCCTAGCACATCCTGAACGAAACTCATGACTTTCGGGTGTTGACATGCACTAATACATGGGACGAACTCTATTTGCCTGGAGGCGTAATGTGTAATTAAAGGCACTTGACTATTAATTCAAGTTTAAATATCGTAGATGTCTATTTATCGAGTTGTTTAAATAGATATGGAAGTACATTCCCTTAGGATAGTTAGAATTTCACAATTTCTTAGTAGAGTTTTTTTTTTTAATTAAAAAATATATATATATATTTTTAATGTGCTTAGTTTGAGGAACATTTATTTATAGTTTTCCAAAAATGAACTGTAATGTATTTTTTGCTATCAAGCAGGAACCTATGACACAGATTTCCAATTTAGTTTCAAAGCTGCATCCACCTCATCGTATGCCTTGACTATCTTTTTTTTCTTTTCAACTTTAAAAAAGTAGGAAGAAATATAAGTTATAGAATGAGGGAAGGATGTTTATGATTAAGACCACAGAATATGTCTTCAGTTTGGTAGCTTTATAGTACAAAGCTTATAATAAGATTATTATTAGTATAAAGTTTATACTAATAAAGCAGCTTTATACTAATACTAGTTTTCTCCCCAACCTGATCTAGATAAGGAAACTTATAGTTATCTATGGGGAAAAAAGTCTTCTCTTAAATCGACTCCATTATACTTTAGATTATCTCTGTGCTTTATTTATACTTACTGCAAATGATATATTAACGGGAAGATATTCTAGCATAGTTACGTATAATTCCTATTAGTTGTATAAGACCTAACTAAAGCTTTCTCTCAATAAACTAGACATTTAGATAGAATTTTAAAATGCTGTTTTAAAATTGGGCTACTAAATTCTGAAGTTATTTATGTTCTAGCAAACAAACTGTTTTATAGCCCTGATGAAGACCTGCAAGATGGGTCCAAAAGTCGGCATAATTAAAAATTCTATTTTTTTTTTAAATTTAAAGACTGTACTCCCGACCAATTCCTTCTCATATTATATCACGGTCAACCATCTCTACATCAAACTGTTTTATATATTAGTATTGACAAATTGAAATGGGTTCACTTTTTATTTTCTCATAGTTTACATATTTATAAATAACTATTTCTTCATATGAACAAATACTTGTGAAATGTGTTTACATTAATGTTTTGACTAATTTATTTATGTTTTTAGAGGTACATACGATTCCTGCGAAAATGTTCAGAAGAGTATTAACCATTGTTCAATCGCACTGTAAACTTGGTCTTACTGCCACTCTTCTCAGAGAAGATGATAAAATAGCAGATTTAAATTTTTTGATTGGTCCAAAGTTATTTGAAGCAAATTGGTTAGAACTTCAATCTCGTGGTTACATAGCCAGAGTCCAGTGTGCCGAAGTTTGGTGTCCCATGACTCCAGAATTCTATAAAGAGTATTTACAATGTCGAACTTCAAAGAAATTGGTACGTCACAGGAAGTTTTTGTACAATTGAAATAGGAATTTCTGTATGTAACAATATGCCATTTTATTCTTAGCAATTGTTTAAAATTATGCTTTATTATTATTATTATTATTAGACTTTAAAAACTTTAATTTTTTCTTTGCTCTTTTTTACTTTTGGTATGTAGAAATTGCTCTCGTATCCCGCATTCTGTTAACTAATTTGCACGCTTTTTAATTAGAGAAAATGTATAGTCCTTGGTACACATACCCCTTTTTATTAAATTATTAATATCCGCCTGAAACTTTGAGAATAGCTTCATCTTATCGTAACCTACAACTATTTTATTTATGAAAAATCTTGGAAATGGGGCGTTTTCAATCTGGATATCGGCAAACTTTCTCTATTTAATTAGGGACTAAAAACTTGTAAATACCCTTTTGCTTTCTACTTGGATTCTAAGATAATTTGAACACAAAATCAAGAAAAAAAGGTAGCCTACAAAAATATTGGTCCGTTTGGCATATATAACCTTGTTATTTTGGGAGTGTAAAGCCAACCGACTAAATATTTTTGAAGACGCCCTTTTTTCTTGATTTTGTGCTCAAATTATCTTGCAATTGAAGTGGATAGCAAATGGGTATATACGAGTTTTTAATACCTAATTAAATAGACAAAGTTTGCCGAACTCCAGATTGAAAATGCTCCAATTCATAGAACTTTTGTAAATATAATAATTGTAGATTACGACGAGATGAAGCTATTTGCTAAGTCTCGGGCAGATATTAATAATTTTATAAACAGGGGTCTGTACCACAGACTATATTTTAGATTTGATAACGGCTATTAATAATAATTAGTGCTATGCATAGTAAAATAAATTAATATTCTAAAAAATGAATGGTACATTGATATGAAACTAATGAAAACACTGTTATTTTAGTTGCTGTATGTTATGAACCCAAACAAGTTCCGAGCTGCTCAATTTTTAATCCGATACCATGAGAAAAGAGGTGATAAAACAATTGTCTTCTCAGATAATGTTTTTGCTCTTAAACATTATGCTATAAAAATGAATAAACCATACATTTATGGTCCTACATCTCAGGTGAGTTTATATATAAATATTTACTCCATTCCTATTAGTTTAACTTATATTTGTAAGATTATGAAGAAAATGAAACATGTTTTTATAGTAATTTGATATTAACAATTATTGTTCAAAAGTATTGTCCAAGGAATCCATCTATCAAAAATTAAATTTTAAAAATATAAGGAAATACAACAATCAGAGGATTCATTCAAGATAAATTATGTATAAACTTAGCCTCTTTTTTGTTACTATTATTTTTTTTTTTTTTGTAAACTAAAACTTTTATTTTTAAAACGGAACATTTTTAATAATTCAATAAAAGTTTCAATTTCTGGTATAAGCATACAAGTTATAGCAAAGAGATTTGAGTATTGTTTTTTAATATAACCTTATGAAAATTATAATTAGTTTATGTTAACATTTTAGAGTGAAAGAATTCAGATACTTCAGAATTTTAAGTTTAATCCGAAAGTCAACACAATATTTGTGAGTAAGGTTGCTGATACATCTTTTGATTTACCAGAAGCTAATGTATTGATTCAAATTTCTTCACATGGAGGGTCGAGAAGACAAGAAGCACAACGTCTGGGCAGAATTCTTAGAGCAAAGAAAGGTTAGTTTTATCATATAATCTCTGTTAATTTTCTTGACATGTTCCATAATTGACTTAATTAAAATTTCAATTAGTGCTTTACATGAGTGGATATTACCATGCTTCAAATCCTGGGTTTGAATGCAGCTGTGGCATGTAATTATTTATTCTATTACATTAGATGTGGCTTGACCCCAACATCTGGAGTCCCTCCTGGGACATACCCAGAAGTACTGCAGATTTTTTAATATGATTTGTGACCTTTTTATGTGTTTATGATAAACAACAGAATTGTAAATTTATATGTATTTATTTGTTATTCTAATTTAACAGGAGCAATTGCTGAAGAATACAATGCTTTCTTCTATACATTGGTTTCCCAAGATACCATAGAGATGGGCTATTCCAGGAAGCGACAAAGATTTCTTGTTAATCAAGGTTATTCCTATAAAGTCATTACAAGACTTGCAGGCATGGATGAGGTATAGTAATATTAAAATAAATAAATATTAAGTTTCTGTTAACAGTTAACTACGTATTCTCAGAAGTTAGAAATGGTTCGAATTTTCATCCATTTTATTTTGGTTTTAATATTCACTTTATGAAGTTTTTCTGATCTAAAATTGTGATTAAAAGTATTTACTAGAATTCATTATTACATTTTTTTAAACATTGGTAATGAAATTTTACAATATAAATATTAATTTAATTATTAAATTATAACTATTAGTTAATAGTTATCATGAGCGGTATAGCAGAGTGTTTAGCGCGCTATACTAGTAAAGTAAAGATGATATGATCGAATCTCGGCCCTACCTCCCACTACGGCTGGTCCCCGCGGGAAGTTAGACCTCTTATTTAGCAGAGGCCTACAGATTGTAAAATACTTGTTGGAACAGGCTAGAAAAAAAAAAATATCATTAATAGTAATAATGTATGTTATTTTTACTGATAATACCTATCCTATTTATATCATATCGGGGGCTCTATTAACCCAGAAAAGGTTCTTATTGTGTCAGTGATTGTTTATAGAATACATCTATGGAATTACGATACTATGTTATTCTATTCAATAATTATATATGAATATATTTTCATTCTCAAAATTTCAGTCACAACTGACAAATCTTAACTTTTCAGGAGAGACAAAAAAAGCTTTAAAAATTAACTTTTCATCCTATTGTGATGGTTAGTAAAATTTAGATAATAATAAAATAGCCCAAAATGAAAATGTATGTTTTCATATTTAGACTGACGAAATGTACAATACATATTATGAATATACATTTTGTACCTTATATTTTAATTTCACACCTTTTTATAGTTTAATTTCCATTAGATTCTTCTTGAATATAATCCCTGTTTTACTTATATTTCATTATTATTTCTGACAGAAATGATTACTGTTTATTCTATTAATATTCATTATTCTTATTTTATTAATTTTTTCTTTGGTTCTTCAATCATTCCAATAAAACAATTAAGTGGCCTCATATCAAAGACGGACATCTGTAATTTTTAAAAAGTTGGGAAAAAGTAAATTTTCATAATATAGCATCAATTTAAACCAATTCTAATGATTTATATCCGTGATTACTCAACTTAAAAATTCTTAATTAAAATCGTCCGAGATAGTTTGTTGAACCTATAAAACAAGAATTGGCCTTTTCTCCACTTCCTGAATATCACAGAGTCCGTCTTTTATATGAAGCCACTCAATTCTCATTGTTATTTTATGCTTTTAAGTTTTATTTTTATTCAATAAAATATTCTTATCTCTTATCAAACTTTTTTCAGTTACCAAAATGTGTTAATTTTACTAAAAGTTAAAACAACCATGGAATAAAATTAATGCTTTGTTATAAAATTCTGGCTTGTTAGATTATTGTAATCATTCAAGATTACATGAATAAAGAACATCAATTTTTTTCCAACAGTCAAAAACCTAGGAGTAACCTTTGGCCAGATTCTCTCCTGGAATAACCGTAACTTCCAGATTACCCAAAAATTCATAACTGTTCTTAAACAACCCCTAAGATTCCGTGATTGTATTCCTTTAAAAACCAGATAGCTCCTCGTAACCTCCCTTTTATTCCCCTACTTTGACTACGGTTGCTTGGTGTATGGAGGGCTATCTGCCAGGCTAGAAATGAGACTGAAGAAACTCATGAACTGTTTCATAAGATACATTTTCGGAATCCCCAGGCATTCTCATGTTTCATTCTGGTACACCGAGTTAAAGCTGCTTTATTCTACTTCCCGACGACAATTCCACCTTGGTATTTTCCTTTTCCAAGTACTTCGAACCAAAAGTCCTCCCTACATCCTGGAACTCTTTACTCTACGTTCCTCTATCTACTCTCTTAATACCCGGTCTCAACCTATAGATTTATATACTCCCTCATATAAAACTACTTCCTTCGTCATTCGTGCTACCTTATTTTGGAACTCTCACCCTACCTCCATACGTCAATCCTCCTCAACAAATTCCTTCAAACAACTACGTTCCACCATCTGCTACACATTCAAACTTCCGTAAACATGTAAAATTACTTGCGTCTGTACACTGTTTAATTCAACGAACTGCACAATTGCAATAACAATCAAAAGTTAATTAGTTTGTATTTTGTATTCTTCTAAGCCAGACTAAAACCCATAAATTTGGAACTTTGTTATTATTCTTAGGGGACTGTAGTCCCAGAATAAAATTATTTTTCCATTCATTCATTCAACATTTGCCTTTGCCCTTAGGATCAGGATTTGCTTTACAAGACACGAGACGAACAAGGGCTACTTCTCCAGCAAGTTCTAGCAGCTTCCGATATTGACGCTGATGAAGAGCGAGTTCCTGGCGATCCAACCCATGGGGGTCGTTTTGGTGGAGCAAGGAGGGCCCATGGTTCCATGGCATCCATGTCAGGAGCAGATGATGCTGTTTACATGGAGTACAAGAGGCCTGCTAGCAAGCATCCTCTTTTTAAGAAATTCAGAGGATAGTGAATATTACTATGTTAATAGATAGCTTTTATGTGAGCAATTATTTTTAATACAATTATATGTACAGTTTATGTAAATGTAATGTAAATACTTCATTGTTAAATATTGATGTTTATTAAGAAGAATCACCAGTTAAGTTATCAAAGTTGTGCATTTTTTAGATTATTAAATAAAATATGTTTCTGCGTTCTACCATCGTAAGTGATTTTATTTATTTTTTTCTTTTACTTATTTTTTAAATTTTAAGTAAGAGTCTGTATAATTGTATGAATAAATTATTGTGTACATATTTTTGTGTTTTTTTTTTCAATCTGTTTTATTATAAAAGAATTCATAAAAGTAGATACCAATGGTTCACTAAGTAAAATAAGATATTTCATAAAATCCTTTTAACCTTTCAGATAGAATATCTTTTTTTTGTGTAATGTGAGGAGATTCCCTACCATATTTTTTCATGTTTTTCGATGTATTTTGAATAAGTAATTGATTACATGAATTGTGCTTGTAATGATGTACCACAATACTTAAAACTATTTGTTCTTCTAATTCAACTTGAAGCGTAAGTATGTAGACTGAACAGACAGGTATAAAAAGAAATAATGTGAATACTGTTACAATAAATTAAATTAAAAACAATTAAATTGCAAAAGACGTTAAAAAAGAAAAGAAAACTGATATATTAACCAAATATCTGAACTAACATTTTAAATTGAAATCTATATTAATACAGAGTATGGCAATATAACTTCCTTATTTGAAATGTGTACCATTTAGGCTGTAGAGGCAGCAGCGTGGTGGGCCGAGAGACATGGTCCTAAACTGTTTCCACTCCCTAGTCAATCCCGTTGGAACAGGGAAGAGCGTGTGTTTGCTGTTGAGGTCTAATTTTGCAGTCACCTTTCCACGAATTAATGACTAGGTCTTAGGGGACATTTGGTTCTAACAGAACTGCGCCACAGCTCACATTTCAAAGACATTGATGGCAAAACACTTCCGGGGGCACCTCATCTCAATTTGGAGTGTCCAACCCGTTCTCCCAATTTGGCCTTGTGCAATTTTTTGAAATCCTATGTTTATGTCAACCATCCAAGGACTACAAGACCTGAAGGTAAACATCCAGTCGAAATTGTGAACATATCGGCTGCTATACTGATAAGGGTCATGATAAATTGCAGAAATCGGCTTATTCTAGGATATGGATAATAGGGAGCATCACTTAACTAATATGATTTTTAAAACTTTAGATATATACCTTATATTGTAAAAAATTGGTTTTATTCCGCTTTAAAAAAAGGAAGTTATATTGTCGCAATCTGCATATAAAGCTTAAGAATTAGTTTGTTCGAACTACTTTCAGGAACTACCAGTCTGATCGAAAATTTGTTTGTGTCCATTATATGTACTATTATTCGAAGAAACCTTTAAGCTTATAACATCACACTACAACCCATAGGAATAGATCAGTGACCAAAATAGTCAATCAATTTAAACTTAAATTACAAAAAGATTAGCATAGCTTGCTGTTGATAAGTTATCATTTGCCATTACTATAAAAAAAGTGCAAGGGCAAAATTTTAAGCTTATTCAAGTCTACTTAAGGGAAGACTTTTTTCAGACACCTGTATATTATCCTATTTAGATATGGTTGTGAAGGAAACCGGACAGATTTTTATTAAGCAGTAGGTACTTTTGTTTTTCACCAAACATTTTAGATGTTAATCAATCACTTAATCATATTCTTATCATGTGTATGATAAAACAGGCATTTATAATCTAAATTTAAGATGAATAAAAATATGTGACATATCTATGATAAAATATGAAACATTTAGTTTTTGTGAAGCTCATAATTTTCCAAGAGTTATAATTTAATTTATATTTTCCCCTTAAAATAAGCAGTCATTCATATCTCAAACTTAAAAACTCAAAATCTTTGTTTTTGTACACACGTATAAGTATACAATCTTTATAGCAGTAACTAAAGGAAAGTCAGAAATTCTCCAAAATAACTTTGTTTTACATGGGTAGTAAAAAAAAATGGAAAATATTAATGAGGAAGATTTGAATTAATCAATTAATATACAAATATCTCAATTAAGCCTATTTAAATTGAACCAGTGCAGAAACATAAGTATCTTACTGACGGCTCATTAAGGACATGGTGAAGTCCAAGTAAAGTATATGAAGTGTTTAAGGAGTATGGAAAAGTTCAAAGTCCATTGAGATGTGGAGGAGGATCATTCTGTAAAATTTGATGTTGAATGGTGGAGGCCTCACAAATCTTGTCTTTATAGTATTTCTGTATGTAAGTCAGTGAACAGTGTTGAATGAAGGCAAGGTAGGAGAATGGGCTAGCCAAACTGTTTGATGCTTTCGATAAATATGTGTTGTCTGGCAATCTGATAAACGGAAGTTTATAAGATAAAATAATTACCAGTATGCATCCCAGAGCAAGAGAGATTTTTAACTTTGGCATTAATCGCTTGCCCTCTTCCCTGGACAGAGAAAAATCCCGTATATCCTAAAAGGTGAGGAAGGAACGAACAAAAAAGAACAGTGTTGAATGTTCATTAGAGTAGTTTAATAATGAATGGGTGGGTGGTTGATGCAGTCATCAGCAATTGAGGATCCGCCAGTTAGGCTTGCTTTACTTTTAAGGGTGTGTCTCTGGAATCAATATTGAAGCTCAGTTACGTTTTCTAATAATTTAATCAATAATAATAAATAAGTGAATAATTTACGGTGATAAGCTCCGTATCGGGTTTATGGATCTGCTAGTTTCTTTGAGAAAAAGGAAAGAGGTTGTTAATAGTTGTTGCAATCTACATATTTGGTATGTCTCTAACGGGTGGTCGTGGTGCCACGTCGCTTGTTGGGAGAATTATCTGAATATTGCTGAATTTGCTTGCATTCCTTATAACCAGCGCTCACACTCTTTCAGTATACCTTATTATTTCTCTTTTAGTGCAGGGACGATAAGACTGTTTAAATATATCTGAGTTTCCGAAGCACCGGTTATAAATCTGTGACAATAAGCATTCCTAAAACATATCTCAGTATCTTTGTAGTTGTTAGTCCCTTTAAGTCATATATATAACTGACTCTATCAGAGAGTGAATATTCCAAGAACTTCATTTGAGGGAAGATGGGTTTTGCGGAGTTCAGTTGGAATTTAGTGAAGTTTGTTTCTAGGAATAATAAGTGTTCCGTTTTTACTTCTTTATGAGATTTATGATCAAGTCAGTCGTATATAGTACGTACTTGGCCTCTACACACACAGAATTTAACAAATTGCGGCGTTTGCGATCTCCATGAATGGATAGGTAGATGGCATTCTGTGGGACAAATAGTGCAATATTACAAGATTGCCGACTTCCCTCATAAAGAGATCGCAAAACTTCTGCGATAGATTGCACTTTATATGTGTGAGCCTTTAAGGATTAACTGCTTTAGAAGCATATGGAAGACTCATTATTCAAGTAGTAGCGGTTGTGGGACAAATGCAATATTTTCTCAGAAGATTGTTTTACTGACGTAAAAAATAAAAGCATAGAGAAAGAAATTTACGAAAACAACTTCTTACCGATGCTCATCTAGTCGAGTGAATGTAGGACTCACAAAACACAACAGTCTTTCCATACTAAGGAAATGCGGTACTTAAAAAGAATGAAAGAAAAGACATGGAGAGATCAAGTTCGTTATAAAACAATGAGACCCAACCTGTGATTAAGGCCAGCGAAGGTTATCGCAGAACCAGCTGATATGGCTTGACCTTGTTGCTAGAATGGCAGAAAACAGATTGGCGAAGTTGGTATACGAAAGAAAGTTGGAATGGCAGAGATCGTGGTGGAGAAATGGAATGGTGCAATCCAAAAGGTCTTTGACCGAAGAGAGTTGGAATGTAGGAGAAGACGGATGATTCAGAACATAGAATCCTGGATCAAACCCAATTGAAGGGATCCTCACACTGCTATGCTGTACAAGAAGAATCATATATAAATTTAATAATCGAAAACTGGTTTGAGAATTACATTATACAATCATTAGTGAGTCACGTAAGTGTGAAGTGCAATAGAAATATATTGAAAAAAAAGCGTTATTTCGATGCGCTAGTTCCGGAATTGTCTTCGCTAAATATAATAATGGAGGAAATGCTCATCACACTTGCATAATGATATAAAAATGTGTGTTATCAGCGTATTTTATCATGTTTTGCCTGGGTATCTACGGAATAACACATCTAAATAAAAACTAGAATACTGTCGACGAGAAATATAAATCACCAAGTATTTCAAAGAACAGCTTCTGAAGGTCTTATCGATTACAAAAAGAAAAAAACATTGAGCTAATGGAACTAGATTTTTTTCCTATATTCCATCAGCTAGGTTGTAAGCGGCATACATATGTGCAGTACGTTCGCATCGGCGTTTAAGTTTGGAAAGGAGAGAGCCGGTCATTAGTCAAACCTCTTGTTTCTTAGGACACCCATCAGAGCAACAAGTTGAAAAAAGTAACAGCCTCGTTTAAACCTGAATGATGCACATAAAAACATAACTGCTCATGATTTAAGTTTTAACATGTTGGAATTTTGAATTCGTTTGTATTCAACTTAAATATGTTCGTGTTCGTCATGGAAGCTTGGACATCTGTCTTTAAACTGCCTCAACTTTTGATGTATAAACTAATACATCATTTTCCCTAAATCTAGATACTTTTTGTTAAATCATACATTCGTTCTTGTCACAAATTTGTCCTTTATATAAATAAGAACATAAAGAAAGATAAGAACAGTTCAACTTGGATGTTTGGATTATGGCACCATTGTAACCTCGTACACGGCAGGTTATCTAGTCAGGTTACTTGGATAGGTTTGTTTACTTATTTGGAAGAGGTTTTGGTCATAGGCAATGCCCATTTAGTGTTTTCAGATTCGTTAACTGAAATAAAAGGTGAGAAACTTTCGGTTTTGGGTTTTCACCGACTAAAAAAGAGGCTTATTGGCGTATTATCTCTTGTTTTCTCTTAAATTATAAAAATTATGATCACATAAATTTCAGACTGAATATGAGCTACCACAGGGGTGGAGATGGCCAGCCTAAGGGATTTGGTTTTGGTGGTTTCCATTTGATGAGTAAAGCAGAAAGGCAGGCTGCTGTTCCTCCTCCACCAACTGCAGCACTTAGCAAACAGGGTTACTCAACTATGAGTTCCATCACTGAGAATGCTCTGTCTGCAACTTGGGGTATTCCGAAGAAGAGATCCAAAACAGAAGAAGAGTAAGCACTAATGTTTTTTGTTGGAAGACTATCATCAACAGAAACAAAATTAGCCTTAATATATTGCATGCAACGATTTGTGTGTCAACAACTAATAGTTATAATTAGGTATTTTGAAGAAGAAGATGAGACCCCAAAATTGGACTACATCCCAGCTCCTGGAAGTCCAACGGCTTTTACGGGCACCGAACAATCTTTGGGTTCTGATGAAGAGGACCCTCTTGATGCTTACATGGCTGACATAGAAAATCAGGTTTTTTAGTGTTATAATTTGTTTAGGTTAATAAATATTTAAAATTTAGCAAGTAAAATATTTGTTATCAAATTTTATAAGTCCCAACTACTCTAGTTGAAACTTTTCACTCTTGACAAATGAGTATGTTATTAGGATGGAATACCGATGAGAAACCAATGTAGTTTTTAAGGTTCTAGTAGTTATTAAAGGGTAAAACATTATGTAGAAGAAAAACCGAATAAAGGAAATATTAGCAAAAAAAAAAAAGGGTAGTATGTATATGACAATATTAAAATTATAATAGTACTTAATTAAGTACAATAAGTTAAAGAAGGGAAATAGTTGTATTTTAATATTCTTACAATAAAATTGTATTCTGTCTAATATGCCTTTTTGCCTACTTTTTAGTAGAAAATGGGTGAACTGAATTCAGCAAAACTTTTTATAGATCTGTAACAGGATTTTAAGCAATAGAAATCTGTAATTTGCCTCCTTAATATAATATTTTTGTTTTCTTCACTTTTAATAGAACAACGGTTATAATAATTTAGACCAAATTTTTGGTTGCGTGTGATAAGGCCCCGACCTCAACTGAACCCTTTGAGGGTTTATTCAATTTGAGCAAGTGAAAGTTGAAAGAAGATATGTAATTAATTTTAGGCCATCCATCGATATAGAAAATGCTTGTAAAGTAGTACCCATCAAACTATTATGTTTAACTAAACTATATACGGAGGTTGTAATAGAGTTTGATTTTATTTATTAAAATTCAGATCAAGAAGGCTGGATTACAAATAACATGTGGACTAATACAAATAGGGTGGAAATATATGAAAGATAGATTATAAAAGTAATAATAGAGATAAAATTAGTAAACAATTAAATAAATAATTTACAGAAGTATAAATAATTACATTATGACCAGACTAGAGATATAGATATGAATAAAGTGTGTTGATGGGAAGAATTAAGAGTAGCAAAAGATAAAAAAGTAATAATAGAGAAGAACTTAGTTATAAGTGATAAATTAATAATATTATAGAAATATAAAGAATGGCATGACTTAACTATAAGTAATAATAAAACCAATGGGAGAAGGCAGGAATTGTTTGAAACAACTTCCTCATTATATAAGAAAATATTTCCTGACAGGCTTGTAATATTTGAAAATTAAAATTAAATTATTTCTAATTCTGTCCTTCCTCTTTGCAATTTTTAAATTATGAAAATTAATATTTATACATAGATTATTGGTAGTGGAATAGCCAACTCAAGTGAGGTAACACGGTGGCTATGAATTCTAAAGTTAATCACAGTTCAGCTTAATCATCTCTCAGATAAGGGCCCGACTTGGTGACTAAGCACCTCACACTAGGTGATGTCCATCTGTCTATAGACTGATGTGCAAAACCCTGGATATATGGCTAATACCAGTGTGAATTAAATTGTTTCATCTCTGTGTCAACGTTACACATTTAAAGTTTTTTAAGTTAATTTTTTTATTATCAATTTATGTAGTTAAATAATAACTTGATTTTTAATGTTTCCTCAGGTAAAGAAAGAATCTGTCCCGAAACCAGGAAAGAAAAGTAATGCTAAAGATTCGAGTAAAGGAATTCGTGATGATATTGAGTCTGAAGATGTTGAAGAATCTTATTATAGGTATGATTGTGTACTTGTTTAGGTAAAAAAACTTAAGGAAGACCCTTTTTGTTCAGATGCAACCATTTGGTTATTGAATTAAAAATAACTTACAAATTAATGAATAGCTACTACAATGCTGTAAAATAAAACAAAATGTTTAAAAAAAATTAAGATGGGATATTTTACAATGTTTTAGCATAATTTTCCTGTCTAAGCTCTGGCTAAATATAAGTATCTTCTTTAAGTTTTTTGTACTTGTTCAATTAATCATATTCACTTTTGTTCTTTGTGTTTTTTAACCTTACAATCATATTTTACACATGTCAGTTATTGAATCAAGAAGGAGTGAACTTGATAGCAATACCTTAAGGGCATGGTATGATGGAAAATAGTACTTAGCAGCACTTCCTGGCATGATATTAATGTTAGCTAGGAGACGAAAAGATCCCTCTTCCAGCTCCTCTTCAGACGGGGGATTTTCTCCACTGTCTGACACCAATTCTCAGATCCGCCTCTACATCATCTATCCACCGGAGTGGTGGTCTTACTCTCCTTCCTCCAGATGGCCCAGCCATCTTATAAGGGCTTATAAGATTATCTTATGAGCCTTTATGAAGGTATAGTGAAGTAAGCTCTCGGTTGTACTTTGCTCTCCAGACTCCTCTTTTATATATAGGTTCATATATCTTGTGCAGGATCTTCCCCTCCCAGACTCCCTTCACTCTTCTTTGTTCAGCCATCATTGTTCATGTTTCGTGCCTTCCTTGACATACCGCTGAATTTGAGTACTAACAGAGCCAAGGTAATTAAACTCCTTGTATACTGAGAAAATATGGGAACCGATGCCATGTGAAGTAGTGCCTTATTATTTTCTATTTTTATTTATGGTGCCTTTGTTATTTCTCCTGAATGTTTTCGCCTAATAGATTTGAAGTTTTGTTAATGTTAATCTTTTTAGTTCTTTTAGATTTGAGTAAATGTATGGGCTAAATTTTAGTTTTGAATGTCTCAAAATAAGCAAATACTAGTTTGTCTTAGCAAGAACTCTCACATTAGATTGTAGTATTCTTCCTAATTCGACATATAAGGTATATTAGCAAAACATGTTTATTAGTATACACAGCATAATATTATCAAGATTATCTATTTAACACATACAATCAGTGAAGTGTCATGCTTTACCATGGCTGCTAAAGTAACAATTTAGCTTTTGCCATAGAAAAATATCCCTTCAGTTTAATAGTTAGTCAATCAGATATCTCTGAATTTATTTATTAAAAATATCAAATAGTTTCTTTAGGTGCCCTATGGACCTCAGAATTCTCCTCCATCTACCTTTTCAACTGATTTTTAGTTTGTCAAAAACTAAATCTCAAATATAAATAGTTGTAGGAATTTAACAATTGATATTGGAATTTTTTACTTATCCTTGAAATTCCCTTTTGTTCGATACCTCATTCATCAAAATCCATTGCTCCTGGTATATTGTAGATTAAAGTCTTATGTCTTTCACTATGGTTTCTTTTTTTTCTTAATATGTTGACTTCATATTATTTTCCATTTAAGTGTCTGGAAACTTTTTATTATTAAGAAAAATCGGAGAACACCTTTCATTTCAAAGCATAAAGGTAATATATGTGATGTGATTTGTTACTAAGTGTTGTTAACTTATTGATTTAGTTTTATTTACTGAATTAATGTATTTTTTTTATTTACTGAAAAAAATATAGACTTTATTTCACCTTATCTGAGAACATTATAAATTCAATACTCGCTACTTATTTTAGTTTCTTACCTTTTCTAAACATCAATGCAATTTCAGGTACATAGAAGAGAATCCTCGTGCTGGCATGCAGGATGAAGAATCAGATGTTGAAATTGAATATGATGAAGATGGAAACCCAATTGCTCCAAAAAAGAATAAAGTAACTCCCCCAATTTTTTTAGTAAAGTTTTTCTGTTTGTAAATTTTTTCTCGTTGTTTGCATAACCACTTGCATAGTGAAACTTATTGTTTTTTCTGGTTGATAGTTAAACTCCCTAATTCTGTAATTATATGAAAAAATATGAGTAATTTTATTAACGGAAGGCTCTGCCCGTCAAGCAATCATAGGTTTATTTCCATTTCAATTTGCATTAAATTATTTCCATGTGTGACAATTTTTATAACGAATTTTTTTATTATCTAGATCATTGATCCGCTTCCTCCTGTTGACCATTCTACAATTGAATATGAAGAATTCGAAAAAAATTTCTATATCGAACACGAGGAGATTTCCTCTTTGAGCCCTGACAAGGTGCAAGAACTTAGGAATACTTTGGGTATTAGGGTCTCCGGGCCTAACCCTCCCAACCCTGTCTCCAGCTTTGCACATTTTGGGTAAGAAGTACATTTTTATTTTTTTTAAATATTAATTTTTTAAGATTAAGTGCTCACATATGTACTAGAATAAACGCCAGATGAGTCATTTTACTGATAATGTACTTTCACATAATTTCATATTATGCCATGAACTAAACATAAGTAATTTGAAAATAGTTCCAAAAATTTATTTTTCTACATAACATAAAAAATAGAATATGATCCAGTTTGTCAAAATTAAGTCATTCCTATTTAGTGTTAGATTGTATCAAATCAGATATAAATTTATCATAACAGTGATATATTATGTATGGATGTAATGTAATTTTAGTAAGAAGGAGATGGTTCAAAAGTTGTTCAGAAAACATCAAATAATAAACAATCGTTAAAACAAAGCCGATGTTTCAACCCATTTAGATTTTCATCAGGACAAAATAGTTGCATGAGACTACAATGAAGATCTACAATATGGGTTGAATTTAATAAAACCTTATTCTAACAAGTTATTACTAAAGTACAATTTTGGTTTATAAAAAAATAAATATTTAAAAATTTTCATTTAAAGTGATAGTGCAGCAGTGCTTTTTACACACATCTAAATTATGGTAATTAATCTAGTTCCTTCTTATTATGTTTCAGATTTGATGAAGCTCTCATGAAAATTATAAGGAAGTGTGAATACACCCAACCCACTCCTATCCAGGCTCAAGCTGTTCCCGCAGGGCTTTCTGGGAGAGATATTATTGGTATACAAATGTTAATTCAAATTTTAATAAAACCATATTTGTAGCACAAGAAAAAAAAAAAAAAAAAAAAAAAAAAAAAAAAAAAAAAACTAGATCAACTCACAGTCTAAGAGCTCGGTAAAACCATTCACGTGTTGCTTGATCCACATTAGAATAAATTTATAAAATCTGAAGTTTTATGTTGTTTTTTTCATTAACTTTTCTGTATTAGATCCTCTCTTCATTTTTTCTTTTAAAAAAGCTAATCAGACGTTAGTCGACAATAAAATCTGTTGAACTAGCAACAAAAGGTTAAAACTGTAACATCCATTTTAAAACCAAATTCCGAAAAGGTAGTTATTTAGTACCGGGTAGCGACCGACTGCTGTCTGCCAATGTTTATAACCTTAACACTGATAAGCTCTTCGTATTCGTATTTATTGTATTATATTCATATTATTATATTTTCGTATTCATATTGATTGTATTGTATTGATATTATTGAAATTGTCAACAAAAACAGAAATAAATGTAATAATAAAAAAAATACTTTTTTTTTGCAACATATATATTAAAATAGACCAAAACATTATAGAAACATTATCGACCTGTACAACATGTCAAGGGCACAAACTTCTTTTAAAAATTTGTTCCATGTTATGACAGTTGCGATGGATAGTTTGAGCTACTCTTTCCCCCACTGTATCGTTGTTAAATTATGGGACCACCCATAAATGAATTTTAAAGCCGTTAAAAAAGAAATCCTCGACCCCTCTAACCACGTTTCTATCCTTATAGTAACGGTTTTGTTACAACTACGAAAGCATCTCCATTTAATCTTCCCGTCGAACTTCATTTTATGACCTTCATCACAACATTTGATCTTTGCAAATATCCCGGCTTCTTGAAAATATTTTATAGCCTCTTTTTCTGTAGACAGCAATTCCCACAATGTGACAACATCTATAATTAAATAACACTAACTCACGGCTAACACAAGAAACAAAAAATAAACAAGGGAATAACTTAGGTTAGATGAGATAAGGGAGGTTATGTGAAATGAGATTAGATAAGAAGAGAGGTTTTGATGCTACCCGCTACTAAATAAGTACCTCCGAAACCAAACTAAAGCTAATGTTAAAAAAAAACAATGGATGAATAATTGCAATATTTCAATATATCATAATTTCTATGTATCAATTTTTTTCTTGAAGGATATTCAATTTCTATATATAATAAAACAGGACAGTTTCTTTTTAATGTTCTGTTTATATAGAATACTAAGTTAAAAATGTATTACTTTAATTTTTAGGGATTGCCAAAACTGGAAGTGGTAAAACAGCTGCATTTATATGGCCTCTTCTTGTCCATATCATGGATCAGAAAGAGCTAGCTGTCGGAGATGGGCCGATAGGTTTGATTCTTGCTCCAACAAGAGAACTTTCCCAACAGGTAACTGATGACAAGTTTTTGAAATAATATTGTTTTTATAAATATCATAATATGGTTTGATTTATCTGTATTAACTCTTTCATTCTGAAAGTTAACGGTATACTGCCCGGTACCCCGACTCCGACAATATTATCTATATATACATATTCGGTTTTCATAAATGCTATCGTTGTTATTATTTAATATTTAATTGTAAAGAATATAGCAATATAAAAAATTAAAATTTATATACATATAAGGGTATTTAAATAAATAACAATACCGACAATGAAATGTAAATAAATATAGTATCTATAATTTTTACTTTCACTTCCCGTTTGTCTGAAAATACTTATTTCCGCTAAGGAAAGGGTGGTAAGTAAAAGTCGTGTGATGCGCGTACCATATTTTTTAACTTGTTATTTGTTAATTAAATTTTGTTCAAAAGATTCAATAATAATAAATAAATTTGTTTTAAAATTGTTAATCAAATTAAAAATGGGGGAAAATCTGGCAGTTGAGCGTGATTCTGGCCTGATCACCTCCCCGCACTAGTTTTGGCCTTGAAACAGTACTTCTTAACAAAGTACTGTAGCCAAAACCCTTCATGGTTTGAATTGGTACAGGTTTTAGTTGTTTTTAATTTTTAATTTTTATATTATATGTAAATGTACCATGGTTGGTTTTGTGGTATATACTGAGCTAGACCTGGGCACTCTTGAAATTATTTATTTCTGAAATAAATCATATGATTATTATGACTATGAATTATATACTCAGCCTCTTTAGAGACTAAAGTGTCTCAAACAGCAGTAAATATAATGCCTCAAATCCTCTAATTGTTAAAAAACGAAAAGGGGTATAAGAAAAAATGAAATTTCTTTCGGGCACACCCAGCCTCTACAAAGATTAAAGTGTCTCAAACAGCAGTGAATATAATGCCTTTAGTCCGTATAATTGTAGGATACTAAAAGGAACCATAAGAAAAAATTAAATTGCTGCCGGGCGCACTCAGCCTCTACAAAGATTAAAGTGTCTCAAACAGCAGTGAATATAATGCCTTTAGTCCGTATAATTGTAGGATACTAAAAGGAACCATAAGAAAAAATTAAATTGCTGCCGGGCGCACTCAGCCTCTACAAAGATTAAAGTGTCTCAAACAGCAGTGAATATAATGCCTTTAGTCCGTATAATTGTAGGATACTAAAAGGAACCATAAGAAAAAATTAAATTGCTGCCGGGCGCACTCAGCCTCTACAAAGATTAAAGTGTCTCAAACAGCAGTGAATATAATGCCTTTAGTCCGTACAATTGTAGGATACTAAAAGGAACCATAAGAAAAAGTTAAATTGCTGCCGGGCGCACTCAGCCTCTACAAAGATTAAAGTGTCTCAAACAGCAGTGAATATAATGCCTTTAGTCCGTACAATTGTAGGATACTAAAAGGAACCATAAGAAAAAATTAAATTGCTGCCGGGCGCACTCAGCCTCTACAAAGATTAAAGTGTCTCAAACAGCAGTGAATATAATGCCTTTAGTCCGTATAATTGTAGGATACTAAAAGGAACCATAAGAAAAAATTAAATTGCTGCCGGGCGCACTCAGCCTCTACAAAGATTAAAGTGTCTCAAACAGCAGTGAATATAATGCCTTTAGTCCGTATAATTGTAGGATACTAAAAGGAACCATAAGAAAAAATTAAATTGCTGCCGGGCGCACTCAGCCTCTACAAAGATTAAAGTGTCTCAAACAGCAGTGAATATAATGCCTTTAGTCCGTACAATTGTAGGATACTAAAAGGAACCATAAGAAAAAGTTAAATTGCTGCCGGGCGCACTCAGCCTCTACAAAGATTAAAGTGTCTCAAACAGCAGTAAACATAATGCCCCAAGTCCCTTTAATTGCAGGGAATAAAAGGGAACATCAGAAAAAATGAAATTTCTGTTGGGCGCACTCAGCCTCTATAGAGACTTAAGTGTCTCAAATATGAGTAAATATAATGCCTCAAGTCCTAGTTGCAGAAAACAAAACTGGGGCATAAACGGAAACTAAATTTAGAGCAAACAATAGGATTTTTATTATGGTTATTACATTCCCTTTTGAATTTATCAGAATAATTATTTCGGAATTAATGCTCAAGTTATTTCATGAAATAAATTATTTCCGAAATAAGTGGGAAAGGTTATTTAATAATTTATTTTCGAAATATTATTTCAAATAAATTCTGCCCAGATCTATACTGAACAATAAATTAAATTTAAGCTAATCTATTATTTTTTTTTTTTTTTAGATTTATAATGAAGCAAGAAAGTTTGGTAAAGTTTACAACATTAATGTAGTTTGCGCATATGGTGGTGGCTCAAAGTGGGAACAGTCTAAAGCGCTTGAAGAAGGGGCAGAAATAGTTGTCGCTACCCCGGGTCGTATGATTGATCTCGTCAAGGTGAAAGCTACCAACCTCCAAAGAGTTACATTCCTAGTCTTGGACGAAGCAGATAGGATGTTTGACATGGGCTTTGGTAAGAAATAATTAATATATTTATTTATATGTATTATTGGTTTATTATTTTCAATAATGAACCATTGTAATCGACCAAACAAGTTATAAAAAATACTCTCCCCTCTCAAAATTTGAGGTTTCACGTTTCAGGATACGCAGAACTCAAAATATCTAATACAAACATTTTTATTTGTATATTCATTATTTTTTCACTTTTTATTTCATTACTAAAATCAGTGAATCTTAACGCTATATATACATACTGATGCACAGTAATGTTTTCTCCGGATCTGTCAATTCTCCCTTTTATAGTTTACACCAATCTTATGAAAACTGCTTAGGTTTGATCACCATTTTTTTTTTTTCTTACAGTAGACTCCCTCTTATCCTTAGTAGTTTGATCTATTAGAGAGGCACCTATGAGAAATAATCATTTAATTCATGTTTAATGAAATTCATAGAAACTTTTTGTTAATAAATTAAATTTACTGAAGGGTCTTGGGTTTAATACTATTTATGGAAGGTGCTGTTTCTTAGTCAAGAGTTGTGCAAGGAGGTGATTTGACTAAGATCACTCTCAACCGTCAGGTATTCCCCCTTAATTAACTATTTAAACATTACTTTTAAAAATTAGCATAAAATAAATGGGTGGTGTATCCACTTGAACATTTGCCTACCAATTTCAGACAAATTTAAACCACTTTTGATGTACCGATAAAAAAATAAAAAAATCAATTAGCATTTTTTTTATTGATAAACCGATATTACCAAGTGATATAGCCTAAAAAAAATACACAAATATCACTTATTACACATTACACATAAAGAAATAAGTTTTTTGTATATTGCTGAATTCTGAAATCCTCTGATCGACTCCCGCAATAATAATGATCTTGGTGCTTTGATTAGTCTTACTGCCAAAAATTAGGAAGTAAAAGAATCCACATCATTTAATTCGCAAACTGAAGACAACATAACAATGGCGTATAAATTAGGGACAGTTAACTTCATCAAAGTGTTAGAATTTTTCTAAAAACTGAAAGAAGCTTGTAGACAGGTATTGAAACCTTCGGCGGATGCACAGAACAAAACAAATAGTCCATTTAAAATAAGTGTATAAAATTCAGTACTCTATGGCTGCTAATACTGGTTCGATTTTGATTTATTTTTCTAGAGTAGTTAATTACTTTCCAAAATATCCAAAGACTGTTGCCAAGTCTTGTTCGACATTTTACAAAACCTTATCATTGTATATGTTTATGTTTTGTTTTCAATTAAAGTTTTTATTTGTCTTTAAGTAGTATTTTATTGAAAGGACGATAATTTTTCCTCAGAAAAAGTGAGCTGATGTGCACCTGCCGTTTTTTCCCAGCAGTTTAACCAGCCTTCACTCGCAGTAAACTGTGTTATCTGGACTAAGTTGTTGGTATGAAACCAGTGCTTTCTCTTTGAGAATATGTCCAGTGATCGGTGTTATTCATCCTGTTTCTTGAATGAATTAAAGCTTAAGGGCACATCAAGAAGTTCAAGAAAAGCTGTAATGATGAACATTGTAAGAAATTAGCTTCTAGATCCTTGTGATTTTTTTTTTATTATTTTTTTTTTGTTTTCGAACTTTTACAGTGGTAATTTCTTCTGCTGAATTCAAGGTGGGCTCACTAGCAGTAACATATTATTCAGTTGTGTAAATGCATCCTGTTTATTCAATATGTTATGTCTGTTAGTTGCATGATCATTAGTGCAAAATTAACTTTTATCGGCTGGTCACTAAATGCAAATTTAAATGGAGATGGGTGTTAATTTAGGATTGTGACAATGAATCTCAGGAAAAGGCAGCTATCTAAATCTAAAGCAAATCTGAATGAAGATGCTTGAAATGACTCCATTTAGTCAACTCTGCTTCCTATCTTTTCAGTCCATCCACTTCCTTCAGCTTAAAAGTCTTCATTATGTAGTAGTCCTTAATATGAACTTGGTTGGGAGCCGAATCCTCCATTATTGCCGATTGACTAATAGTTTACACTTATTTTGACTTCAAATCAGAAAGACTAGAAGAAATGAATGAAGAATGAAGAAAGTGAGGTTTTAGTGGAAAAGGTTTGTAAGCAATAGTTCTTTCATTAATGCTAGTTCAAAATAAAAAAAAATTGGACACATTTAAAAATTGATTTTGTATTAACCTTGTGTGAGTTGAATGACTCTCTGCGGAATCTTTTTGCTATAAGTCCTGGAGGCAATAAGTCCTCCAGGGGGCGGATGGGGGATCCCTCTTTGGAAGGGTGACCTGAATATGACCCAGCGCTGAAGAGTATAGTCCAGCCAACCTTCCTCCTGAAGGGTTCTTAGTATTCAGGGGATCGGGGACGAGGTGGCCGAATAGGCTAAAGCGTGTGCACAGCACCGCTAGTTGCCTGGCAACCAGATTACAGATTTGAGAAGATTTAAAAAGTATGAGTTCGCATCCCGGTGCCGTAGGGGATTTTAAATTCCCCGCCCCCATCCCTCGGCCTGGGAAAATCCTGTATAGCCTAAAAGGCGAGGTAGGGAAGAACAAAAAAAAAAAAGTATTCATGGGATCTGTTGTCCCGAAGAAGGTATATAAGGTCCTCAACATAAGGGCCTTGGATGACCCGGAAAAGAGCATGAAAAAGGAAATGGAACCTCTAAAAATATTAGAGACTCGACTACTTTGGGAGGAAACCGTGAGGGTGTCCCAGAGTTTCATACTAGAAACTTCTGAAGAGGATTTAGGTCGAAGAGGCAAATTATCAATCAAATAAAGCAGTTAAGCAGGGTGCTCCTCAACACTAGAAATGGCATGTGAAGAAGGGATGAATGAAATTTACTCACAATCACTTTTCATTAAAAATCTCAATTTCTTCTCGTTTTAGTGCTGATTCCTTTCTGCTTTGACACTATTAATTTCTTTCGCAATACATCAATATCTTCATGACGAGCTTTACAAAAGTACTTTGATCAGATCTAGAGGTAATAGCGGAGTCTGACTTCCTTTTTTGTAATGATGGTCGATAAAGCTGAGTTCCGAATATTAAATATTTATTTTTTAAATCAACAAACCAAGTAAAAAAAAAGGGTTGAAGCGGGAGATATTCAGAATTGTTTTAACTAAATGTACTTACTTTCTAGGCCTTCTAACCCACTAGTAAGTTACGGCCTCCAAAGTCATAATCCGCGAGTCGCCTCGGTTGTGTGCTGCCGCCTTCTAGTTCTTCACACCCAACATTGTTCTGTCATCATTAGCCACTCCATCTTCCCATT
Source organism: Nezara viridula (assembly GCA_928085145.1). Lineage (NCBI taxonomy): Eukaryota > Metazoa > Arthropoda > Insecta > Hemiptera > Pentatomidae > Nezara > Nezara viridula. Next base: position 125,088,722 of record OV725082.1, read on the forward strand.
GTAGCTTCTGCCTTTCAGGTCTCTTTGTCCCATGTACCTTCATTTAAAGGATCTGTTTTGGGCTCTCTAGGTCCGACATCCTTGACACATGGCCCTCACAATATCAGTGTCTTCATATAAACTATAGATTTGCTGGTTTGATCTTCTCCAGGTATCCTCAATACAAGCTCCAAAAATCACTACAAAATTTTCCTTTCAAATATTAGCAAACTTTGCTCGTCCTTCTTGCTCAATGTCTATGTTTCGGATCAGTAGCATAGGACTGGTCTGATGACCGATTTGTTGAGGAGAAGTTTAGTTTTCCTGGACATGATGTTTCCTCTTAGTTGGCGCTGGAACCCACAGAAGCGGCATTTTGCTAACATTTCTTGTTAGCGTCACTATTCTTAATTTCGTTATCGATATCATTATTTGAGTTTACAATACATCCAAGAATAAATATATGTATCTAGATTAAATCTGTGTGTTTGCCTAAAATTGTTTGATGTATACTGACTGTTCAATCCTGTTTGTTGTACCTGGAGGTCACAAATAAAAAAATATATGTACATGAAAGGTTTTACTGCTAATTTTTTGTTTTAATCACTTTTACTGGAATCATCAGAAAAACTGGAAATGAGATAGGGGACGCGTTTAAGAGGAAGTCTACTGTACTTGGATCTATTTTCATCAGTTAGATACGTAACTCTCAAGCTACTTTTTTGACAGCAATAATTTATAGAAATTTTGTTTAGTTAGAAAAAGATTTCCACATAATATTTGTTTTTTAAAAGTACTTGGTTATTTCCCATAGTTTCAGATTTTGGTATTTATTAGTGGACAGACCAATCTTAATTTCTACCATCAGCATTTATCTTAAATAGTTGTTCAATAAAATAAAAATTAATAAAAATAATGACATGACATTGTTTATAAATAACAATCATAAAGAACACAATAATCTGGAGTTAAGATATTGAAATAGTTTTAAGTTTTGTTTTCAATGTAACATTATTATAAAGAAAAGATTTACTGACAAGAAAAAAAACTTTAATGATTGCCTAATGCTTACCTACTGCAGTTTAATTTAATTTAGAATCATAATTACTTCTTATATTGTCCCTAATGGTCTTCTGCGATGAATAGCTGAAATATTATGTAATATTAAAACTTGTTTCAAAATTTTCTTTTTTTATTTTTCACAGAACCTCAGGTGAGGTCAATCTGTAATCATGTCCGTCCTGACCGACAGACGCTTTTGTTTTCTGCGACATTCAAGAAAAAAGTCAAGCGCCTGGCTCAAGATGTGTTGATAGATCCGGTAAGGATCGTTCATGGTGAAGAAGGTGGAGAAGCAAATGAAGACATTACTCAAGTTGTTATCGTCCTTCAGCAAAGCAACAAACTGCCATGGCTATTAGCCCATTTAGTGTCTTTTCAATCTAATGGTTCTGTACTGATATTTGTTACAAAAAAGGTAAGTTAATGATTAGTAATATATGAAGTGATTTGATTAGCATAATTTCACAAATAATATAATTGTAATAAATCAAATATCAAGTATTTTCTAAAATGATAACGTGAATTCATTAAAAAGAGAAAAGAAATAAACATTTTAATGAAAGTAAAAATTGACGAGTAATCTATGTAAAATTAAAACTTCCTATCAAAGGAATAATAATTTTTTTTTTTAATCTTTTAGATTAATGCAGAAGAGTTAGCTGAGCAGCTGAAACTTCAGCAAATTGAGTCTTTGCTATTTCATGGTGACATGGATCAAGTCGAAAGGAATAGGGTTATAACTGCATTCCGTAAAAAGGAAGTTGATATAATGGTTGCAACTGATGTAGCAGGTATTTTCAATTTACTTATTTATTGATTTATAATATTTTATTCAAAAGTAGATTTTTTTTTAAACCCTTTTTATTTTAATTAACTTATCCCTGAATCAGGATCTACATTATCGATCTATCGCTGATACTTTAAGGCCATTTTACAGAGTCAAATTTCTCTATCAATGCTTTGTATTTGAAATAGTAAATAAGTAGTTTGGTTTTACTTTCACCAGAGGAGATCACCATAGACTTTATAGATCTTTTCACGCAGTTAAGTTTCTCGAACGAAGTCGAAAATCTAGTTTTTATATTTTCCACATATTTTTATATTAACATATTAATATCCGCTAGGTGTACCAGGAAAGTAACCTTATCTCGCAACTTTGTGTGTTGTTTGTTTATTCATATTAAAAAATTGAAGAATGAATTACAGTTTCCGTTAATTCAATTCTATATATTGGTTGTCCTATAAAATGGTTTTCAATCAGCACATTTATTGTAAAAAGTTATTACGCAACATTTAAATAACTTAGTAATTTGATAAATTTTCCTCTATGAAATCAAAAGATTGTGCACTTAGTGTAACTATATATTTTTGATAGATAATAAAAATTTTTTTATTTTGACGACCTGCTTTGATGAGTTTTTCTATGGATAAATATAACCAAAGTTCATAAATACATTCTCAAAAGTTTACCTCCATCAAAAATGTACTTCATGATATTTTAAATAAACCAACAAAATCATCTCTATCAATCTAATCCAGATGTATATTCCATTACCATACCATTCGAATTATGGATTTACAGTATTTGAGAATTATGTATAAAGCACTCATGTCATTGAAACAATTTTCTTTCGTAAATAATCTAATAACTATGTAAATCAGTAACCTATATAAGAAATAAAATAAATGCTGCTTAAATCATTATTATTAACGTTTTCGGTTTAAACAAATCTTTGTTGAGTATGCAGTTCTAGGCTTGGGCTTAGAAGTACATTTGTTCCTGGTGATGGTGTATAATTAGTTATATGCATGATTCTTCCATTAAAAAATCAATTACAATATTATAATGTGGGGCAATCGATATGCTGTATTTCTAACGTTTTAATGCAGAATGCTGATAGATTCTATAATGTTTTTAGAATGCAAATATAATAAATAATATGGTGTCAAATATTCCATTAACTTATCAAGTTAAAATTTCTATTATTTTTTCTCTCTTTCAGCTAGAGGTTTGGACATATCTCATATTAGAACGGTAATCAATTATGACATGGCAAAAGATATTGACACACATACGCACAGAATTGGTCGAACAGGTAATACTCTATTCTCTCCCTTTATTTCCTTTAGATATTTAGATCACCATCTATAGGTCAAATATTAATTACTTTTTACTAATACAACAGGCAGGGCTGGAGAGAAGGGGACAGCGTATTCATTAGTTACATCAACAGATAAGGAGTTTGCTGGTTGCCTGGTTCGGAATTTAGAAGGCGCAGGGCAAGAAGTTCCTGTTCCATTACTTGAACTTGCCATGCAGGTAATAAAATAATATATTTCACTAATAATTAGTTTTGTTATGTTATGATTAACTTAAGTATAAAAAAAAAATAAATGTTAACATGCGTCCATGTACCTCCATGTTCATGGTAAACATGGTACCTCTAAGCTAATTGTTGATTGGAACATATTGTTGATATATTTTGTTCCAACTAGAAAAGAAGAAACCACTTTTTTTAATGGTAGAACATGTAGGGTCATTCAAGCAGTTCCTAGCATACTCCGTCCTATCATCTTCAACTGGTTTTGAAAGGATCATTTGCCCTTTGGTCAGGACGATCATTGCTGCTATTACATTTTTCATAAAATTTCAAGCTATAGAGAAAAGAAGTTTAAAAAAATTTAATATTCACTTATTAAATTTGGTTGATTGGATTCTATGGAGTTAAGGCGTAAAACCTGTAGGTTATCAACTGTGTCAATTAAGTTTATATATATTTTTATTTATGCCGGCTGCCAAACTCGATGAAAAGCCTGTTCAGTGTCGAGAAAGACTCCTGTGAAAAAAGAAAAGTAAAATTAACATTAATGTGTTTTGTAAGTTAAAATGGTGCCATAATTAATTGTGATATATTTTTATATACTTATAATAATAAATAATAAAAAGGCTTAGCGAACCCGAAGGTTCGATGCCGACACCACCAATCGCTTATTACACACCTCCCTCCACCGTTCGCCGTCCAAACCCAGTCCCTTCAGATCAGCTTTAATGCAATCTTCCCACCTTCGCTTCGGTCTACCCCTCGGACGCTTATCATTCGGCACAGCAAATATTAACCTTTTAGGAATTCTCTCGTTACTAAGTCCAACAACTTTACAAGCCCATTTGATTCGCCGCGATGAAATTATCTCAATTATATTACTCGGATTCGGAGTTCACGCAATTCGGCGTTGTGTAACTGTCTCCTTAACTCATCCTTCTTCGGTCCGAATATTCTACGCAATACTTTATTTTCAAAAACCTTAAGACGCTGCTCATCCCTTAATGTAAGCAGCCAAGTTTCGCACCCATAAAGAACTGTAGGCAAGATAATTGTTTTATAGATTCTAATTTTTAAGTTTCGGGACAAAAGGCGCGAACTAAGTAGTTTTGTCACAGAAAAATAACAAGCATTTCCCGCCTTCAGTCTAACCTTAATTTCTTCTTCAATTTCGTTTTTTCTAGTTATCGTAGAACCTAGATACCTAAACTTATCTACCTGCTCAAACATATTACCATCTATATCGATATCACCAGTAGTATCGCCATTTTTGCAGCTAACCATATATTTTGTTTTATCCACGTTTATTTCGAGTCCTAGTTCTTTACCGGCTTTCATTAACGTTGTCGTATTTAGTTTTATAGTTTCAAGGTCTTCGCTTAACAGTACCAGATCATCAGCATAGCCCAGCATGGATGTTGTTCCACCCAGATCCAACCCTTTCTCGGTCTGCATTACCTCCCTAATGGCGTGTTCTAATGTCAAATTGAACAGTACAGGTGAAAGGGAATCCCCCTGTTTTAAACCCGAACAAACCTCAAATTTTTCGGACAGATTATTACCGATTCTAACTTTATTAAGTGTCTCTGTCAAGCACATCCTGACTAGATTTACTAATTTTTTAGGAATCCCCTGCTCGATTAGAATATTATACAGTTTCTGGCGGTCAATAGAATCTATTGATATAGAATATAATAATATTATATAATTATAATTTAACATGATGTTACAGAGTGCTTGGTTCCGGAAGACAAGGTTTAAATCTGGAAAAGGGAAGAGTATAGGGGACAAAGCAGGGCTTGGGTTCAGGGAGCGGCCTGGATTAGGAAGCAGCACCAGTAGTAGTATGCCTTCTGTGGTTAGTATAATTCTTTATTTACTTCTATTATATATTTATTATCATTTATTGTTATCCTTTCAATGAAGTAACATTTTTTTAACAGTCTACAACACCGAATTTCTATCTACTTATACGTCAACTTCACCAATAATCTACCAATATAATTAAGTAGATATGCAAATTTATTTCTCTTAAAATATATAGAATTATTTTAATAGTTTCATCATCATCATCATCATCCATGGCGCTACAACTCCTATAGAGTCAAGGCCCCTCGCAGCTTGATCTGCCAATCTTCTCTATTGCTTGACGCTGCCACTCCATCGATCCATTGGAGACAAGGTCTTCCCACTCTTGTTGTCCCATAAATTTTTTCATCTAGGACCATTCATTTTAATAGTTTGGTTTTTTAAATTAATTTTTTCTTATTATCTAAATGATAAAAACATGTACTCTTATTGAAGTAAATAATTTGTCAAATGTTTAATACATTTTTAATATTCATATCCGTTAGTTTCCCCAATGAAGGAAGTGTCAGCATTATAAAATAACATTATTCAAGCTTTATTAAGCTTTTTAACTATCATTTTGAAGTCCGAGTTTGTCGAAGCATTATTCTTGAATTTTAAGTCAGAAGCAGTTCATTTTTTAACCTTTCCTGAGTGGGTTGAAACACATTTTGTGATTAATCAATGGATTAAATCTCAAGCTTATCGCTTTTACTAGAATTTACTAGAATAGGTTGGTATTCCGTAAAACAACTCATCTTTCCTACCCTTGGTTGGTGTAAAAAAAGGATGTTAAATCCAAAATATTTCATTTTAATTTGATGAGTTGTCATACATTTCTTCTTTTTAATCATTTCCTCTTTGACCTGAGCGATGTGAAAAGACTTCTTGTAGAGATGAATCCACGACTCACAATACTGTGCCAACTGCTGCCTCCTCCCTCAGTCCATATCTCTTCCTGGCCCTCTTAGTTTTCTGCCATTCGAGAGACATTAACTTAACGTTACTAAACCACCTCAAACGATTTTCCTCTATCACAGTTTCAACTGGTCTTGCATTCAAACTTTTTCTTATTGTGAAATTCTTTATGCGGCTTCTCTTTGTTTTCCTTCAACACTCCATAGGAATTGTATCTCCATGACTTGAATCTGACTTTTGTGTTTTGTGGTAAAGGTCTAGGACTCTCTGGAATAGGAAAGTATTTTATAGACAGTTAATTTGGTTGATAAGATTTTATGACTGTAATATTCTTGATTACATTTTATTTTTTATTTGATTTATTTTACATTTCATTAAAATTTATATTATTTTTTCCACAGCCTTTAAATGTTAGACCAACGATGAGTATATCAGAATTAATGCCAAAAACAAGTCGAGGCCCAGCGATGGATAGGTTGCAAGCAATGAAAGCAGCATTTAGAGCCCAATATCAAGCCCAGGTTTGTTTTTCTTTTCAATTTAGAGAATTTTTTATTGTCATCATTTGAAAGAGGTAAAGAATAAGCATTTTTTTTTTTTTTAATATGCTTTTTGAAAATAAAAGTTAAATTTACATGCTGATTTAACCAAGAAATAAAACAGAGATTTTTTATATTCTAAAGCAGCGGTCTCCAAACTACAGCCCGCTAGCATCTTCAATCCAGTCCTTTGATTAAATAAATGGTAACATTTATTTAAAAACATAAAAACTATTTTAAAAATGTGAAATTCAGCAAATTCTTCACACACGAGGTTACTAAAATATTTATTGCATGTTTTTTTTCTCTAAGAAAACTCATTTCACAGCGTCATGTTTCATTTATAAAACAAAATCTATTTTTTAATCACAAGCTATGGCACTACGGTTATGGTTGAAAGTCTCAATGTGGCCTGCGGAACTTGGTCGAGGACTTAATCTGGCCCATGGAACAAAACGTTTGGATACCCCTGTTCTAAATTATGAGGATATGAGTATTTTATCACCATTTTAAGATTACTTTATGTTGTTTCACGAGCATACTTATTTTTCATTACTTATTCAAATGAAGACAGAAATCAGTTTAAATATTCAAACAGGCTGAACAAGGACATTCATATCAGGCTGGTGATCTAGTTTTATTATTAAATATAGTATTATCGTATAATATAATAATTTCACATATCTCTGTGAGGAACCATACAAAAAGATCATATTGACAGATTACCTTCTATTAATTTGATCCTTTAAAGTTTATCATATAAACAAATGCCATAAAAAAAATGGTCTAATAATTTCCAATTATGCACTTTAAAAAGAAATTTTTCACATTAGAAATGATTGACAAGTAAAAGGAAGAACACAGATGACTTAATAAACTGATAGTTAAAAAAAACGGTGCATCTTGATTTTTACATAAAAACTGCAGATTAAAGAAATATTTTTGAGGCTGAGGTAATAAAAGGTTTATGCCATGTCAAAGGAGATTACCATGCATTAATCCTTTTGAGAAAATTTCATAATTTATAAGGATTAACGATAATAGTATTAAAACAAAATGTGGACTTCATACCAGTTTGTCTTTAGTTGCCTGTACAATCGCATTGGTTTTGCTTTTGTGTTTGTTTTTTCTTGAAAAACAATATTTCATTTGAATCAAACATTTTTAAGTGTGCAAAATGATTTTTGATCCCTTGGTAGTCGCTTAGATTACTGCGTGAATTAGACATAGTCAATATCAGCAATAGCGCCCTGAGTCCGCAGGCTGCCTGAAACAACGGTTCGGTGAAAGCTATACCAGGCCACAGACGGATCTACGGGGGAGGGAGAGAGAGAGGGGGGGGCTTTCAGGCTGAAGTCCCCCCCAAATGGTAAAATTTAACCATGTTTTACAGAAAAAAATGTTAGAAACTATCGGAGGAGGATCGGTGATGTTTTAGGGTGGAATATGTTTAGAGTCAAGTATAGACCTCCATGTGTTCCGAAGTCCAACTCTTAATGCACTCATCATAGGTGCATCACCGACATCTTCGAGAAATATGTGGTACATTTTGGCCCATTTATTGTCCTTCATTTCCTTTCTATGTAATATAATGCTCGGCTGCACATCAAAAATTTATACGGGACTACCTAGACGAGGTTAGTGTCTGCATCTTGGCGTGGCCAGCACCCACCCCAGACTTCAATCTTATTAAGCATCATGGGACATCCATCCATTGGCAACTGAACTCTCCATGTGACCTCTAAGTACGTGAATGCATCAGATTCCAGATTGAGTGACCAAGATTATTCTCAGTATGCCTACGAGAGTGCAGGCCGTTATTTAAGCAAGAGGAGGCAATACTAGGTACTACAGATTCTGATTTCATATTTAAAAAAGAATTACATGCGTTTTATTTTTGTTTAAAATAAAAGTTTTCATTTGCTTCATTTTAAATTACAGATTTTTTTTTAATGAATTCCTGTTGTATTTTTTCTTTAGTTGTGGTCTCATAGAAACAGAATATGTTACACTATATTGAGGTAAAAAAATTCAATATTTTTTTCTGTTGTATAAGAAATAATGACAAAATATAAGGTCTGCTGGTTTTTATGACCATCAGAGAAGTTAGAATATTTCAATATGATGTTATAAACAGCCACTAGACTTGATAGAACAATTATTGAAAAAATAAATCTGGATAATACCGTAGTTAGGACATTGATGATTATACAAAACACTATAACAACTTATAGCCAACATGCCAACCATATAACCAAGATGCTCTGTGCCAGCTCTCTTTATTCTAACTCTTGCGTATAAAGTCTGACAAAGTTATTTTCATTTACTGAAGGCTTAGCTGTGGAAGAGGAGGGGAACAGGAACAGAGTGGAGGAATGGGGATGTCCTTAACAAATGGTCAAGGTATACATATGTAACAAGGGTCAATCTTTTTATTCTGAAAGGATTTGGTTTACCTTATTCTTTCCCTGTTCCTTTTTGGCTTTAAATTCAATATAGTGGCATTATGATTTTTTATCATATTGTTTTGATTTATTATTATTAATACCACTCAAACTACTAGTAATGAGAAATCAAATTATTTCTTCTAATGAAATGTAAACTATAATTTTTTTTTTATAGTTCACAGCCTCTGAAGACCATACCTGGGAACAGACTCTAGACAATCCGGATGGAGCACCAAGAGTAAAGAAAGGACCCCTCCCGGAAAAGAAAGCTAAGAAGAGCCGGTGGGACAATCCATAGTAGTTAAATATTTTGTGGTGGGGCCCTCTAATCACATAAAACTATAAACTGCAAGCAGTTGATTCATAATTGTTATATAATATTAAATGTATGATTCATAATTTTATTATATTATTGCCATGTATATAATGAATATTACATGTTTTTCTTGTTTTTTAATAACAATTAATGTTTTATAGAATAAGTTGTATTATAAAAGTACAAACCTAACAGTTGTTTTTATATTGTAACAAGTGGATGTAAAAAAATGACACTCCCACAAAATCATGGCTTTTTATTATTCCTCTTTTTTTTTTTCTTTTATGTTTACATCTTCAACCACCTTAGGTTGTGCAGATCAATATTTTCTAGGACACTATGATGTACGACCATTAAGAAAATAAACACATAGATATATACAGTAGGGAGTGATAGACGCTCAACCGCCAGGTTTTTCCCCTTAACGAATTAATTAATTAAGGGTACTCACTTTATAAAAGGATGGGTATGCCACAGGAGGGTCTACCGACCCAGGTTCGCCCCACGGCCAATGAAATAGATAAATAAATTTTCTGCCATGAGCCAGGGTTCGAACCTGGAACCTTCGCATTAGAAGCTCAGTGCCCTACCAATGAGCTACCCCACTCTATAAAAAAGCAATTCTAATGTATAGGTTTCAAATACTAATTACTGTGTTTTAACTATCCAATACTAATTACGTAATGTATTTGTGAAAATATTATATATAAGTGTTTGTAACACTTTGATGTGGGTGGGCTCAAGATCTCATGAACACACTATCCAAAAGTTGATAAAGGTGATTTAACTGTCTGGTCACTACCCCATGGGATTTTTTTTTTTTTTTTCAATTTTAACTGAATAGGATCAGTTGAAAGTTTGCATAAGTTGTTGTTGCAATCTAAATAAAGGGGTGTTCTAATGATAATTAGTAGCATGTAGTAAGTTAAAGCTGAAGAAGAAAAAATATTGTTAGATATTGGCCTTCCAATAAAAATTCACTCACAGTCAAGGCCCCCACCAGCTGGCTTCCCACAAATCAGTGTTTTATGGATTCATTTATCTCAGTCCATACTATCTTAATGTCACAACCAACTGAATATATAAGAGAATGCCTTTCTCTCTACAATGACTTCTGCAGCTCCTTATTTATTCCGGTTCGCTAGACATTTTCCAATTCCACTGCGCCCAATATTCAATGAAGAACTTTTCTTTTCCAGACATTCAAAACTTTCATGTTTTTTTTATGTTAAGGTCCATGATTCACTTCCATAGGTGACAGCCGGCCTTACTATTGTCTTATAGATTAAGAGCTTTGCCCCTCTTGAGAAGTCATTGAAGTTACATGAAATTGAATAGAGGATTTAATGAACCCCAAAGTCTAATTCTAAATTTTATATTGTTATAATAAGCTGCTGTAAGGTATAAATTTGTATAAAATAACAGTATTTTAATATTATGTTCTATGTCTAATAATGACATAACTTTGATATCAATACTTTAATTATATGTTTAGCTTTTAATATCTCTTCGCTCTAAATTATAACACTATCAAAATACTACAAACCTGACTCCTGACAGGTATTTATGAATGATGTTGCCTTAATCTGGTAAAAACGGCATGAATATTTTGATATTAATTAAATTTTAAATTTAAACATCAATGGTAAGTCCATAACAAAAACAAATAAATTTATCTTGAAATTGTGTTATGTTTCCATTTATGTATTTTTTATCTTCATTTGGTTTATTTTTTATGAAGTAATATTTTTTCCTTACTCCTAGCCTTATATTTTGGCAGATTTTTTTTTTTAAGTATGATTTTTAAATTACTATTTCACTTGTGTTTAAGAATAAGCTTCATATCAAAGATGGACATCTATCATTTTTAAAAAGTTCAGAAAAATCCAATTTTCTGAAACATAGCTTCAATTTAAATAAATTCTAATCATGTTTTTTTCATTATTCAACTTGAACATTCTTAAATAAATTCATCAGAAACAGTCTGAATTTAACCTATAAAACAAAAATGACTTTTTCTCCACTTTATGAAAAAGACATGTATCCGTCTTTGAAATCAAGCCACTCATTTATTATATATTAGTTTTAATTAAAGAAACAAAACAAAAAATACGTTTTTTGAATTTATAAAAATTGGAATTCAAGTAACGGAATAGAGAATGCTGAAGTTGAATTACTTCAAAGACTATGTTGAAAAATGTACCTTCAGAAAAAAATAATTTCCTCCAAACAAAATTAGGTTGTAGTTTAAACAATTTTAAAAGCAGTACTATTACTAATTGATCCAACTCATGTATTCTGTCAACTAAGAAGTTTCTACAAATTCATATCATTAACTTAATCTAAAAGTTTCATATTTTTTTCTATTCTTAAAATTGTCTTCTCTTCTAGTCATTCTGTTTTTTATTGAGTAGGTATTACTAACATAAGATTGGAACTTGGAAACAATTTTGTTTTAAACAGATAAATAATTTATTCATTAGGTAGTATACAACAAATCAAATAGTTCTCTTATTTTTTTTTTTACTAATTGTCTTTCTCTGTTATTATTTATTTCTATCATCATCCAACAAAGATGTCAACATGTTATTTACTACCCTTATAACATAACATTATCTAATTATAATAAAACAAGAAAATGAGAATCACCTTGGTTTAATTTTAAATAGCCACGGACTTCTTGGAATAATAATTACCGATCTGAGTTTCATTAAATATTTCAGCTCAAAGCTAAACAAACATATCAAATTGACTTCCATATTTCAGACTCACTTAAAATTATGTACAGCTTCATGTGGTGAACAGCATCTAATAAGCCTTTTTGAAGTAGCTTCTTTTTTAAACAAACCATAAGCTTTTTAAGCTTTCTTCATACAGAACACGATAATCCGCAGGGATACCAACATATCACTTTCAGTGTGTAGGGTCCTTAAGGCTAATAGTAAATGTTAGAGTCAACGTCGTTCATTTGTTTACTCATATATTTCTATAGATTTTTTTCAAGTATGTATATCAATAACAATTCATTCGTAAATTCCAAAAATTATATTTATATACTTTAATGATTAAATTTAGCAAATCACCTTTATTTTTTCTTAACTGCTGCTAATTTCGAGGCCATCTGCTGCATTGTCCACCATTCGTTTGTGCTGAGCTCCTGCTTTAGAATTTCGGGTACCCAGGATGGACAAAGCGTCTGCAGCCTAGATCTGCCGACCAGTCCAGCATCTACCTTAGGATCTGGTCCTTGGCAAATTTCACTAGCTTTTTTTTTTTCTCTCTCCCTGCCTTGCCTTATAGGCAATATGGGTTGTAGCAGCAGCATGCGTATGCTACTGTTGGCAGTTTAGGTCCATTTAATTAAAATTTTGTTAACATTATTATTTATGAGGTGTAGACTTGTTTGTATCCACAAGCCCACACTTTTATTTTTCTCCGTTCTGCCACCTGAAGCCGGTCTTGAAGCAGCTGCAGCTTGTCTTAACTTCCTTCTCTTCTTCCCAGATTAAAATGTGTAGGGCCTACCGTATCTTTCCACTATAATGTGGGTAATTCTCTCTGCTCATTAGCTGGGAGAACGTGCTCTCTGTCAGCGTAAATCCCTTTCTCTCTCAGGAGCTTAGCTCTTAGTGCCTCATAGGCAGTATATTCGACGACCATATGTTCGGCGGTCTCCGGAACGTTGCAGTTGGGGCATAGCGGATCAATATTCTTCCCGTGTTTAACGAGCTTCGCTCGGAAGCCCCTGTGTCCCGAGAGGAGTTGAGAGTTTGGAGAACACTCGGCCACCACACGCTGTCAAATGCAGAGGATGTGTCGAACAGGAGAAGTAGAGCATACCACTCCGCTCTTTCTTCTACGTCATGAAGTTCTCGCAATATGGCATCTGCTGTTCTCTTGCCTTTAGTGGATCCATATTGCCGTGGATGACTCGATCTTGATAAGACTAGCCGAAGGTTTTCCAATACCTTGCTAATTACAGGAAGGAGACAAATAGGCCTGTATGATTTGGCAAGTTATTTGTCCTTGTCTCTTCCTTTATAGAAGAGTCTGACATCAGCAATTCTTCAGCTTCTTGGAAAGTATCCCCTATCTAGACAGTCTTTGAGAATCGCAAGCAGCCTATTCTCTAGATTTAAATTTAAATCTAAAGATTTAAATTTTACTGGATGTTCCTTACAGTTCACCCATTTCAATGTTTTAAATGTAATTTTTTATTGTTTAAAAATGTAAAATACATTTAGTTCGGCATTGGTACATTGTCTACAGCTTAAATCATTTTATGAATTCTTTGGAGGCCATTGTCTGTTCTACGGAGTGTCCGACATTTAGATCCGTTCGAGATCTTAAAACTAATGAGGGTTTTGAGTAGCCGCACTTTTTGTGGACACTTTTGAGATACATCTCTGCTTTTTAAGTTTGTGGTAGCATCTGTTTGTAGCCATTATTTGAAGATTGATTTCGATGTTTATGTTTTTTCTAAAGTTAATCTGGGTTCCGACGTAGACGAATTCTCTAAATGCTGCTAATATACACCTACGTCTCGCTGATCTCCATCAAGCAAATTCGTGGGCATGTACTCAGTTTTTGTTTCATTTATGATGAATCCCGTACTATTCCTTGCATAAGCTTTAAGTCATCCACGTACAAGGCATGAGAAATTATTATTGCATTAGTTCTTGTTTTTTTCGAGGTCATTTTTTAAACCAACAATATTTTCTATTTAACTTCAATTATTTTCCTCCTTGTTTTGATCTTCTAAAGCGAACCAATAAAAATGCTCTTTGTAAAGTTGGGAGAATGACTAACCTTCCTTTCTTGTCTTTATCAACAAGAGGTTAAAAATTGATAAAGGTAGGATTAATTGGAGATGTTTGTACTGCGAAATTCTTAATACCCTTACTTTAATGGCTTAATATGCCAACGATTTTAGCTTGTATTCATATAAGAAGCCCTCGCACTGTTGGGAGACATATTACTTTGGTGATACTAAGGTTGTTTTTTAATTTGAATGCTATTTTCTTGTTTTGTTTCTCTCGCTCACAAAGGTAGCCGCCGATCGTTTATCAAAATGTCGAATATCGACTTGGGTGGTAAGTTAGAATTGAGTATTACAACTACTTTGTTATTTACATCGAGAATTGTTATAATAATTCATTGTTACTTTGATACAGATATGAGAATTAGTTACAAAGCAAAGGATGAAGCCTTCACTGAAGATCAGTTAGTTAGTAAGGAGCCTATTGGTCAGTTCTCTGCCTGGTTTGAGGAAGTTAAAAATTGCAAAGACATTTTGGAACCGAATGCTGTGTGTTTAGCTACTGCCAACAAGTAAAGAAAATTAACGTTAAAGAATTTAGTCTATTATTGAATTGAAGTATCTCATAAGACTTAAATTTAACTTGCATCAAATAGACTGACTACACTGTCCTGAAAAATCTTCATAGACTTCTTGTCGTTCAAATCACTTCTGATGAATATCCTGTGATGGACTTAATTATCACTCTGGTGAGTGAGCCAAGATATCATCAGTCACACTTTAGATAAGATTCCGTTTGTAGGGAATATTGCCTGATAATAAAATTATTTGGAATTCAAAGATCTCATTATCGTTGAGATCATTAGTGGTCATTAAAATTATTGTAATTAGATCATAATTTTTTTTCCTTCATACCCTGGTTTTTGTTAGTGAGAGTTTTTCTCGGGCAAGAGAAGAAGGTGAGACGTAAGTACCACAGTTTGATCTACCTGGCACTCGAACTTGTAATCTTCAATTTATCAGATCGCCGGGCAATTTCTTGATTGGCGCTGTTTTTATTTTTAAAGGTGTTCACACTTCTCAGTTATCAATGCTTTCTTCCTCAAGAAAATTGAATTTCCTAAGACATGAGTCATGAACCTTTTTCTTCTTCAGGACACATTTATAGGATAACAGGCTCAATTTTGACCACAGACATACACGGCACATGCAATATGATACCTGTGGGCACTATGTTTTGAACCTCTGTCCTAAGGGATATTCCCATTGGATATTTGTTTAACATATAACAATTGTCTTAATTATTTTGAACATCTCTTGATAACCTATAGAAGGGGTCACGTCACGTAAGTGAAGCAGAAAAACATATTTAAGAATGTAAAGCCTGTTCTGATTATCGATAAACTCTTATTGGTGTGTTGTATGTCAAAAGTAAGTGTTCTCAACAATTATCTTATTTTAATGATCAGAATAAAAAAAAAATAGAAGATAAAGAAATAACTAAATTGTTTCTAATTATTTCGAAGAAGTGTTTTTCTTTATATCTTCTGTAATTTACAAGAATATTCTTTTATAGATTCTATGATTTATTTATTTATTCTAATGGTTTTGGTATGCTTAGTGCTGTGAATAAAATAATTATGAGATAAAATCAGTTATCGTTTTATAAATAGCCAAAGGAAAAACAGTTAAGTATTTCTTCTCCATTTCTCAACCGATTTTCTTTTTTTGTTTAGTAGCTATTGAAGACCTTTTGTGTTACCAATATAAGAAAATTTAAAGAAGTGCATATAAATAAAAATGTAAATGTTAGTTTGTTCATAACCTCTAATCTTCGAAAATTCTTCGGATTGCTTTGAAATTTTGATATAATATTGCAATCAAATTTAGAAGTCTTTTTATATATAGTTCAGTACTATCTAACTTTTCGTCCGTCGAAAAACCTATTTCGCCACAGATTGTAGCGCCAAAATGGCTCTAATGATTTTAATAAAACTTGGCCTTATTCTTCTTTTAATTTATGTATTTTTTAAAAATACTTTCCCGATAAGAGGCTGAAAAAAACGGCACTATGAAATCACAATTTTATTTGCGAATATGTAATTTTTGCAAAAATTGAATGTTACATAACATTCTATATATTTAAGTACATATAAATGGAATGTAGAAATGTATGAGAGTAGGAAAAAAAAGTTGGAAATATGTATGTTCATATGTTTTCCTCAAATTTCCAACAATGATTATGGTCGAATTTCGACCACTGGGCGAACACTAGTTTTAAGAATTCACTATAATCAACTAATCCCTAAGGTAATATTAATGTAATTTTTCTTTAAAAATATAACTTTTATATTTTAGAAGATTTTAAGATTATTCTTCAGAAACGGTTAGAATAGTAATTGACAAGAATATTTAGGTCTAGTAGTATTGGAAAAAAGGAATAATAGGCCCACTTGGCGGACGTGTCCACCTACCTTTACCAGTAAATCTGGTACTCATTTCCTATATTATAATCTGTCAGTATAAAGTTCATGATTTATTTATTAAATTATAGGTACTAAGCAGTTATTACTTGTATAGTGAATAAAATATTCTTATTTGTTGTATTTTGGTAATGTGGATATAAGATGTATTCTTTTTCATAATATTATAAGCATTATTAAATAAATAAATATTAATAAATTGTTGGTTGTATTAAATTTGTTATATATATATATATTTTTTAATCTTAGTGTCACTTTTTTTTCATAATTTTAAGGAATGGAGCACCATCAGCAAGGATTGTATTACTGAAGGGTTATGGGCCAGAAGGTTTTAAATTTTTTACTAACTATGAAAGTCATAAAGGAAAAGATCTGGTTAGTACTCTTTCCTTAAATTAATTGTTTATGCTAATGATCTTAGTTTGGTTTACTTTTACTTTTACTTACCTATATATGAAATATATAAGAAAGTATTGCGATCTTGAAAATTTTCGAATCTCAGTTTTCAACGGAAATACATGTTTTGAGGTCCCCTGAGTCCATATAACCAAGTCCCACAAAATGGTCTATGTGTGTTAACAGTCTAGCTCAAAAACGAAAAGTCGTAGGAAAGTGAAATTGCATATTAAGGTTTTTATAAGGGGTGTTACAGCAACTTTTAGTCAAAATCGGCTTACCTGAAATAGCACTTTATATGATGGACTAAACAAATTTTCTCGATTAAATTCATTACATCAGTGTAAAATTAAGAAGTTTTTAATAAAAAGTAGTTTTTACTCTGATTGGTGATCTCTTACAAGGCTTAAATGGCTAATTTGCAATATTAGCTTCCCCTAAATTACCTTTAATTTTTTTTTTTTAAAACAATTGACCATTTCACATTAATCTCTAATATAAAAAATAGTTAAATATAAAATATGAAAGAATTTGATAATTAACTAAAAGAGAAATAAGTGATCGAATTGGAGAATAGTTGTAATTGAGGAATATAAGTAGAACACGTTTCCATACGTAACATGAGATTAATATAATATGGACTCCGACAATATTATATAAATATACATATGTGGTTTTCATAAATGCTATGGTTAGTATTATTTTATATTTAATTGTATAGATTATAGCGATATAAATATTAAAATTTGTATATATATATAAAGGCACTTATACAAATACAAATACCCACAATGAAATATAAATAAATATAGCGTCTATAATTTTCACTTTGTCTGAAAATACTTATTTTTGCTAAGTGGAGAAGAGTAGGTGAAAATTGTGTGATGTACTCACCGCACCAGTTTTTTTTTATTGTAATAATAATAATGGCTTGTCAAACCTGTAGGTTTGATGCCAATACTACCTATTGCTGCCTACTTACTTATATTTGCTGGGCACAATTCATGTAATTCGGTGTTGTATAAATGTATGCTTTCTTATTTTATACCATTAAAATAAAAAATGTTTTTGAGGCATATTGGAGAATATTAGGGCCTGAAATTTCTCTCAATATTACGGAAATAAAAATATGCAGTACTTTAGTTAGATAGTGAAGCCAGTAAACTAGATCTTGAGTTGAATAGAGATAAATTTTAATTACTGCAATAATTAATATAAACAGAGTAGGTACTTTTCATTGATCAATTTTGATGAGAATGATAAATAGTCATGATTTGCAGTCTAGATATATTTTATGAGACTTCCTGATATTTCGACCCAATGTTATTGTATGTAGTTGAAAAAAAAAAAAGTTTTTTTTTTTAGTCTATCATTGACTCATTCTGATTTAACAGATTAAATAAATTATTTGGCACAGCTAGATTCGAACTCAAGGACTGGGAATGTAGAGTCTAGACTTTTAACATGCTGACCAATCCTTCTCTCTTTATTTAAATTTTTCGAAATATTCATTCATATTCTTTAATTAATTTCATATTTATCTATTTTAGGAAGAAAATCCACAGGCAGCTTTGACTTTTTATTGGGCTCCATTTAATAGACAAGTATTATCATCTGGTTCTTACTTTTATATTGTGATCTTATTTTATAATGTTTAATTTTCTCATATTGTTGGTTACAATAATTAATTTACAGGTACGTATTGAAGGAAAAGTGAAGAAAGTTTCACAAGAAGAGTCTCATGAGTACTTTAAACGTAGGCCTTTAGAAAGTAGAATTAGTGCTATCATTAGTCCTCAAAGTAGTACTGTCGGTAGTCGAGATGTTTTAATCAAAGCATACAAAGAACAACTTGCCAAGTAAGTATAAATAATAATAACCCTTTATGTTATTATTGGATTAATATTTATTTTGTTAATTATAACAATTAAAACTTGTAAAATTTTATCTATGCGAGATATTAAGGGTGGAAATTAAGTCATGGTATACATACAGCTGTACATTTTTTTATTTATATATTTAAAAATTTATAAAAACAATTGAAACCTGGAAATTCTAAGTGCCTAAGAACCTTCAACAACAATTTTCAGAATTTAAGTTTAAACTTGGATAATACTAAAAGAATATGATTTAATTAAAAAGAAACATTTTTTTTTCTGATTTTCATTGAATAAGTAATAAAATCACATTTATAATACAGGATGTCCAGTAGCCTTAAATAATGGAAATTTTTATTGATATAACCAGGGAAGGGATTGTATATATATTTATAAACTTAATATTATTTATTTAATTTCAGAGGCGATGTTTCAAAACCTGTGTCATGGGGAGGATATGTTTTATATCATGAACTTGTTGAATTTTGGCAAGGTCAAACAGATAGATTACATGACCGGATAGTTTACTCTAGAGAAAACAACGGAGAATGGAAAATTTATAGATTAGCGCCATAAGCATTCTAAGTTAATGCATTAGAATTTAGATACTAATGGAAGATGGGGCAAATTATATTTTTAAAAGCTTGTATATTGTGATGCATTTTTTTTTTTTAATGATTTTTAGCAATGAATAATAAAGCATTTATGGAAAAGTTAATATTTTTAATGTAATTTATGTTATTGTTAACAGCTACTGATTATATGAAAAAAAAAAGAAGGAAAAGGACAGAGAATATGGATTTCTTTTATTTATTATCATATATGTATTTATTTTTATTTAAATAGATGTTATAAAATTTTATAGGCTGAACTAAGCTTATTTTTAAAATCAAATCATACCTTAAAAGATCATTACTTCTAATTATAGTGTGCCTATGAAGACACTCAAAAGTCTGATAAATATTTAGTTATTTTGTTCTTTAGTCCTTTTATATTTATTAGTATGTAGAAATGATTTGTAGATTTTATTATAAATGAATTATCCAATTTTGAGTGATACATGTAACAATTGTTGTTGGTCATTGCATTTTAATTATTTCTGTGGTCTGACAATGTCACATTGGTCAGTAATATTTTTAAAGATTAAAATAAATATAATAGTTATCAGTGCACAGTTTTTTTCTTTCATCTTTATCAATAACTAATCGGTTATTTAAATGATTTAGATTTTTTTTTTATTATTTTATGCCTTCTATAGTCCCATTGATCTACTGTTAGCCTAAACTGATCAATTCTATCTTAAGGAGTTGAGTCTACATATTAAACAAACAATAATTTATTTTGACATTTGCCTGAACTTCAGGTCGAAATGTCGGCAAATGTCAAAATAAATATTATCATTTATTTTTTTTTGCTTTCTTATTTCTGACTGATCACACGAACCATTCTTCTCTTCATTATTCACGACAGTCAACCATTAACCCACAATTATTAAACAATCATTTAGTTTCATGATACAATTGTACACTTTGTCCTACCCAGTCATAATGTATAATCTTAGTGTAACTTATACAATTTTGTTTAAGATTTAAGATTCTTACTTAAGAAAAGAGGAGAGGTTGTTGCATGTGATAGAAAGAATTGTTCACACAAGGAAATAAAGTTACACATATCAATTAACTCAACTCATCAAGACATCTTACAAGTTCTACTTATTACTATAATAAAAACCGACAGAACATTGTTCTCTTGCTGGATATGACTGTTGGTCTGACTGTGGCATTAAAGGCTCTTCCAGATACTGTTTTACCTGGCATTCTATCGTTTGAACTATTTACGTGAAGGAAGTTCATCAGTTCAAAAATTCGTCCACTCCTCAAATTTATCTGTTACAATTTGTCTAATCTGAACGATTCTATAGAACACAGAACTGTATGTGTGTGGGTAGGAGGCCTTAGTATACATTTAATACAAACTATCTGGGAATGCATTTTGTATTGGAATGATTTAACTTTATTTTTACTTATTTGAGCGAATGGGTTAGGCTCAGTGAATATGGCACTGTGCTATGCTCTAACATAGGAATAGGCAATTTTCTCAGATGCTGATGAAAAAAAACCCAGCAAAAACAATCATATCAAGAAAAAAGAGTGATAGTTGATTCAACTGTGTTAATCAAAGAACATATGAGCAAGTGCAGGGAAGCGGTTTTTGAGACAAATAATAATTTTGGCTATCACTAGGCTTTAGAATATTTAATTTTCTAAGTTTTAAATAAAAAATATTATTCATAGAATACAAATAAATGTTATATCAAATGTTTGGTATAAAATTAATAACATTTAAAGTTATTGAATTATTCTGTGTAGTAAATGATGTCATTATTATAGCTATCTCCTTAATGATCTGTGCTGCAGCAAAATAAAGCTATTTATATTTTCAAAATATATTGGTTTATCTTTTCTTTAAATCTGAAGTTTAATTATTGATATTTAATGACTTATTTAAGCATATTATTTTTTTTTTCTTGAAGCTTTTGCACTGATTTATATGTTTTCTAACATCATTCAATCACACATCATTTATAATTGGACTATAAGACTTCTCAATAAAGTAAGGAAGGATATAAAAATATAATTAAACGTTATAATGAAATATTACTTAAATATTGCATTTTTGTTATTAATTTTTCATGGTACTGAGATTAGTCTACTTTATCTAAAATTTAATAAATATATTATTTAAAATTTTAAGATAAAGTTTAAGAAATGTTTTAACTAAAACTAGTAGGTAGATTATTTCCAGTGCTGAATATATGCAATTTATACCTAGGCCACTTACACTGAAAAATGTATTTCTGCCTGTCCCATAGGTCTAACATAGAATGTGATGATTTTTTTTTTCTTGTTCAAATGGAATACTAAATTAATCTGCCTCAATTTGTAAAAATCTCCTTATGAAAGCTAGTTCGTAATAAAAACAAACCTTCATTAGAATTCAAGCATTTCCAGTAGCCATTTCTCCAGTTTGTTTTATTCTTCTCTTCCTCCTTTGGAAGGTGAATAATTTAGGAGGAGTTGATATCTTATTTTATAATGAATCAGATGTTGTCATCCATTGCAGTAACAAAGGAATTCATCAATACTGACATAGGATCAGCCCCTTATTTAGTTTATTACCAGCAATATAATTATTTCTTGTACTATGCAATAAACTGTTTTACTTTCACTTACTTATATATACCCAGCAATGGAAAGTATTTCGATCATGAAAAATGTCGAATAACCAAGTTTCCCTAAATGGTCTGGGTGTATGTATATGAACATTAAAATGAAAAAAACAAAACTGAAATTAAGTTGTTAAGCTCAAGAATTGAAGCCCATCACCATAGTCAGTGAAGAATTTACTCTGATTCAATATTACAGCATGAGGAAGTTGATGCTGATTTTTTCTGATGGACCTCACTTCCTAAAACCTGGGTATGTTATTAAACAAAATCGCCGTATTTGGGGTAAGGAAAATCCTCAAGTGATACAAAAGACATCATTGCATTCCTGAAAATTTGCATCAGAACATAATCCTAATCCCTTAGTACAATCCTTATCCAGTTCCAGTCATCCCTATAATCCTCCTCAAGCTTGAAGCGGCAGTGGCCTCCAGATCTTTTGTAAATACGCCACTGGAGTCCTGTGAAGTTTTCTTAAAAGTCGCATCTATATCTACGAAATTGCATCGTTTGAGCACCTATATTTATAATCGTCAATTTCTCTCTAAAAATGTACCAACGTCTTTGAATAGATATGCAAGTACATTACATTTGGATGGATAGAATTGTTTCCGTTATAGATTTTTAAAAAATAAATTACTTTTTTTACATTTACGTTTTTAGCTATTCTAGTATATTCATCTAATCGAAACTGAGCTTACACATTTTATGATATGAAACCAACATAAAATTGAGAATACTTAAAAGAGTAGTTGGTTGGGGATTGCAGTCTCCAGAGGTAAAAAAACAAAACACGTTTCAGCCTAAGTTACAGGCCTTTATCTGATATAAATAAAAAACAGACAACAAATAAAATATCTGGTCTTTGCTTAGCCTTAATGAAAAGTCCAAAGAAAATAAATATTTTATACAATCAACCATTTCTCCACCACCATGAGAATACTTTATATATATATATATATATATTGTCATTATTTTGAGCTCAAAATGTTCCAAAACATTTACGAGATTGAGTAATTGGAGACGTCAAAATCGGTTGAGCCGTTCGCACAAAACATCATTACTTACTTCAAAAGCATAGACTAAAGACATTTTATACAAAATTTGATAGTATCCAAAAACTACTTTTTAGAAAAAAAGTTACATACTTAGAGTCAATCTAAACACATTACCTTCCTTGTTACTCTCCAAAGTCGAGTAAAAATATCTATTTCTACACAAAGTCGGGTAACAAGAGAAAGTTGCGTGATGTGTGCATCGCACCAAATTTTATGATTCATTTTCTGGTAAATGATTGTAAAAATATAAAATACTCTGGCCCCCTTAACAAAATGTTGGTAGAATGGAAAAGGCTGGTTCCTCCTCATATCTCTCCCCCCCCCAACCATACAAAAACCCTGTCCATGAACCTGTATAAGGGATGGTGCTTTTTTTAATATAAAGAAGACATAAGTCATAGGATTTATCAGTTAATAACATTTACAATTAAAAAAAAGTCCATCCTGAATGATTTTCTAGAAACTCCGGACCACATCCTAAAAATTAAAATTGTTCTGAAAAGTTCAGAAGGAATGGGTCACCTTACTCTAGTTTAGTTGATTATTATATTTTTGATTCTGAATGTATCATTATGTGAGTGAATATGTAGTTTATTATTAAAATGAATATAACTTGTGAATATTATTTGAAATCACCAAATATTTCTCAAATCGTACGTTAAATCTGAATTTAAACTTTTGAAATGTCCACTACACTCGTAAATATTGTCAGAATTTAGAAAAATAACTTTACAAAATGCTTTAAAATATTATTGTTAGGATCATAAATATTCTTATATTTCGCTATTCCTGAGATGTTTATTTATAGCTCTTTTGGTTGTTCAAGTTTTGACATTTTCTTCCATATGACTTTTCCCTAAAATATATTACTTAATTAGACTTTGAAATTTTGTACAGATAAAAATAATACATGAAAATGACTTTTATTGAACAATTTTAGAGCACTATCAATAATAATCGATTTAGCTCCGCGGTGTTGCTCGGCTCTGCGCAAAAGCATTCTATGACCGATAGTTTGTGCTTTTCCCGATCCAAAACATATACGTTATAAAATAGTTGTTTTTGAATGAATGAAATCACGAATACAGATTATAGTTTTTCTCAAATTTACTGATATCCTAGAATTTACTTAAGTTCGTTTAATTTTTATTACTTTTAAGGATGGACCCATCAACGAATAAGTTTAAAATAGCCGAAGGAGATTGGATTTGCAGTGATTTGAACTGTGGAAACATCAATTTTTCGAGGAGAAACAAATGTAATAGATGTGGAAAAGATAGGGCTGAAGGTTCAATGAAAAAGAAACTAGGCCAAGAAGTAGGTAAGATTTTTGCTGATAAAAGTCGTGGTTTGTTTAGTGCTGATGATTGGCAGTGCCTCAAATGTGGAAATGTTAATTGGGCTAGAAGACAGCAGTGTAATGTGTGTAATGCACCAAAGTTTGGTGAAGTTGAAGAGAGGACAGGTTATGGAGGTGGTTATAATGATAGAGGTGTAGTGGAGTATATACAGAGGGAAGATTCTGATAGTGAGTATGATGAATTTGGAAGGAGGAAAAAGAAGAAAAAAGATAAAAAATCTTCAGATGAGGATGACAGCAACAATGTCGAGGAAGTTGCCCATAAATTAGCAAATGAGGATGAAGAAGAGGAAGATGATGATGATGATGACGACTTGTCCAAATATGATTTGAGTGATTGGGGAACTAATGATGATGAACCAAAAGAGGATAAGAATGATCTGCCATCTAAGAAAAATGCTGCTAAAGAGAGTCGATCGAGGTCAAGATCTCCTGCTTGGAAACGCACATGAAGTTTGTCGTCACGTGTATTATATGCATAAGAAAATTATTCAAAGACTTGTGTAATTTATGTAAATTGAAAATGAACTTTATACGTACTTTATCATAACTATGATTTTAGTGTGTTGCATGATATTGGAGTAATATAGTTAAGAAAAAAACTTATGTTGCCTAGCCCTTTCACTCAATTTATCCAGGAAGATAAATCATGGTTAGTAATGTACCTTATATTGTAGCCCTCTATGTCATCACACTATTTTAAAGTATAAGTGTTGAAATTAATTGAATGTTTACTTCAAGGTGTCAAAATGAGATTTTTTTTTTTACATATTAGAAATATGTATGTATATAGATACTAATAAATATTTTGATTTTTCCAAAACAATTTTTCACCAACATTAAATTAGCCTCTATTTTATTGTAGATATTTTTCAGAGCCATAGTTTTTGAATAATACGTAGATAGTTTAATTTTTACTAGTGGTTGTATAATATTTATAACAATAATATTTAAAATTCTTATTTTCATTCATAAATCTCGTAATTATCCAATCAGGAGATATTTTCAAAAGTTTATCACTAGTAACAATATTTTTGGGTTGTCACGTTTAACATCCAAACATGTTTAATTCTTATTAATAATATGGCAATTAACTCATATACTCATTACTATTACTATGGGTGCTTATTTCTGTAAATGATTTTAAAAGATATTGTGATGGACTAAAAAGAATTAATTACCTTACAGCTGTTTTGCAATTTGTTTCTATTAAATGTATGTTTAAGTACGGAAGTTATTTCACTAAAATGTTCCTTCGAGAGTTAACCTCATATGAATAGGAATTAGTAATTTTCATTATATTATGTTTTTTATAAATTTGATACCTTCGAATAATATAAAACATTGTAATGTTAAGATTTAAAATATTATATTTTCTTTTACATAAACTTATTGATTATTCTGTTTCATCAGCCGTAGGGCGACCCTGGGCTCAGGATACCCTCGTGGCGCAGACCCAGCCTCTATAAGTGGGTACCCTTAATTAAAATAATTATTTAAGGGGAAAAAACTTGCGGTTGAAAGTTATCTCAGTCAAATCACCCCCTTATACAACCATTGACTAAGAAACAGTACTTTCCGTAAATAGTACTGAACCCAAGACTCTTCATGGATTGTAGAGGTACAGGTTTTTTTTGTTTTTTTTAACATACTGACAAAGAATTGAAATTTCAGTGTTGAAAAAATTTAATAAAATGATAATTTTAATGTTTTTCCCTTGTCTGACAAAGACATTGATAGGTTACAACAATGTCATTTCTTTCAATGCTATATTATTATGGTGTTTTTTTATTATTTTCATGAGTATTACAAAAGTAATGGAAAATAATTTTAAAATGTTGAATTTGTGCTATCTTTAACAATAATAATGCCCTTAATTCTTAATTATTTCTTATAAAAGCTGTATTCGAACTAGCTGTGGTAATTTACAAATCAGAAGCTGGGAAGTAAAGGGGCCATATAGAGTTGCAAAAATATTCATTTTGGAGCAACTAAAGTAAATATTTGGATTATATTCAACTGTTAAAATTTTTGGAAGAAATACAAACCCTTCTATAATTCATTACATATATCAAAACATCAAGTGGCATCGTTTGGGGTTTGAGGTATACTTCCCCATTTAATTAATGTTGATATATATTTTTAAAATATATTTATTGCACTCAGTGTAACTATTTTGACAATAGGGTTTGTGGTATTTTGATGCATTTACATGAATTTTGGCATTAGTAAATATGATTGAAATTCGCTAATATATACTTAAAAGTTAAGCTACATTTAAAGTATATTTAGTGACTTATTACAATAAATTGATATTATATAAACATCTATTATATGTATTATAATGTTGAATTTTGAATGAACTAATAAATAATTATTTATGATTTAGAGTTCTTTAATGGCATAAATATTTTTTAAAAATAAATGAAAAATCATAATTAACATTTATTGAATGCAAGATACTTTAGAAGAAAGAAATCTATTGCAATATGGTAAGTATAATATCATAAATTAGAAAAGATTTTTATGAATAACAAGAAAATTATGAATCTATAAAATTATTGTAATTACAATAATAATTTTTTGTACTGAAGATAAATCGATAACTGATGAGCTTTTTGAACATTTCATAATAAATAATAAAAGTAAAAACTCCATATAATCCATTTATAAAAAATAAAGTAGAACTTCAGTAATTTAACTAAAAAACTTTGAAAATCAGTAATGAAAAGATAAGTAGCTGTATACCATGAATGTTTGATCACTGCATCTGTCACCATTCCGGGATGCCCACCTCTGCCTTCCTTTCTGGATTTACAGGTTAGTGCTAGGAACTAGGTAAATAACTTAATCCCTTTGGAAACAATATTGAATTATACAGTTAAATATAGATGAAATTTGGATATGAGAGTGGAATGTTGTTTGAAAAAATATAAAAGTATATTTAGTGATTTAAACTTCATGAAATCCCATTGACCAATCAGCCTTCTCCCAATCCTTCTAAAGATACTTCTGAACAGGGCTGATGGAGTGGCTGCTCCAGGTGCCAAGACCTAAGGAACGCTGACTCTGTGGTAAAATAACATCAATAAATGGAATGTTTATGTGAGCTATTTAAAACTATTATTGCAACAAGGTGGCATCAAAATTGGATCTCGCTCCATACTAAAATTTGCCATGGGCCGCTACTGCTTTTAAAATAAAACCTACACATAGAAACTCAAAACCTTTCTTCTCATCAGTTCACATTTTGTTTATAATATTCTCAGGACAAGGACTCAGTTTTGGTCAAATATTTTTTAGCACAAGAAAGCAAATAGTATGGTCAGGTAGTGCTGGCCTTAGGAAGGGGCTCTGATCTGGATGGGTGATTTTCAGTGGTCTCCACTCCTTAGAAATTGAAAAAAAAAAAAAAAGAAGATACAATATGTATTAAACTAATTCATTTTAGCCTATTGATAAAGAAACCTTATTAGAGATATATTGAATGAAATAAAAATCAAGTATTCCATAATTTTTTTTCTTTCATTGGCCCAAGACTCCCACAGAAGTCCTATACTGAAGTATTCCATAATATAAAACATCTTGAGAAATAAATTTAATTTTTAAGGGAAGATGAGGTCACATTGTTCAGGGGGGCGCCGAATGTCTAAGGCCGGTGTGCTCAGGTGCATTTCTGGATGTAGCACAGTATATTTATTAGGTGGATTGCTTAAAACTCATCTCTCCCAGTTTTAATGTATAGTCCTCTGACTCTATTTTTCTAACTTTTCCTTTCGATTTTTCGTGTTGTTATTCAGTTGTTACTGATGTTACTTACACAAGGAAACGTCTTAAGCTCTAGATGGCAGCTAAAATTTCTAACATGGATGGGGTTGACAGTGATTTAAGCCTTGAGATCTGTTGGTGAAGCTCAAGATAGATTCGGAGATCTCTTAGCTGGATGCCCTCCAACAATTACTTATGGAAGCTTTCTTCACATCTCTGTATTATGTGTGTATGTATATGTACTCTGGGAATTCTTGAGACTGGAAAAACAACTTCACTCCTCATAATTTATTTCAAAAAGAGATGTACATGCTATATTTCTTCTCTTCACTTTAAGAAAAATATACTGCAATATAAATATATATAATCAATATACACATTGTAATTTTTTACGATTCTCAACAAGTGACAAACGCCCTCCCACTCCTCCATCCAGTAAGACCGATACTGTACATAGTGTAGATAAGTTTATCTGATTCCTGAAGAGATATATGGAATTTTACTTCCTCCAGGATGAATTTAATTCGACGATAGTCAGTGGAAAGATTACAGCTGAAATGTGTTCATTAATGAATGCAGCACTGCGTGAATTTTGGTGTATTCAAGTAAAATTATAAATTTGTTGAGATGAAATATTCGACGAACACATAAACAGAGATTTATTCAATTAAATTAATTAAACTATTTCTGCAAAAGTTTAAATATGGGTAAATCTTCAGTTATATTTCGGAGATTAAAAGTTGATAACTAGGATCCAGACGACATACTTCTCGGAAAAACATTATAAGGAATGAGAATGAGAGTTAAATTAAATGTTTTGCTAAAAAATATGACTTTCATCCGATGTTGTTTTTATCAATTTCTTTTTTCTTGAATTGAGGCTTGATGTTATAGAATTAGATGGATTTTAATAAAAGGGTGTCCCAGTTGACTAGCAAGAGAGGAGGGACGTTACAAATTAATCTGATGAAAATCTAATGACCAAATCGGGGACGGAAGAATAAAAAATATACAGAAAAACAATGTCTGTTTATTTGAAAAATTAAATTTTGATTGTTTTCTCACCATAACCATGCTGTTTCTTTTGAAAATTATTCTGCCAGTCATCGTAAATACCTCTAACGATTGTTTCAATCGTAGAAAGGTGTATTTAAGGAATGCGTACCGACTTTACTGTCAAATCCAAAGAGACTATTGAAAATTTAGAAAATTGCCTAAAAGTTTATTAGTTCTATGGTAACTTCTAAGTAATTTGATTATCCAAGAGAAACAGATATCTAAATATATCCTGGTTATGAGGTTGTAAGGTTATAAGTTTACAATTAACTGTTATAATATAAGTATGTCTTACAAAAATGGTAGGAGTGAGAACTTATTTTCTAAAACCAATAGAGTTGATAGATATAAACAGATGACAAAGCAGCAGCAGTTGATTGAAGAGAAGAAACGACAGATTCAAGAAAAGCAAGAACAGCTAAAAAGAAAAGAAGCAGAAGATGCTTTAAAGAAAATACAATCTAATGAAGCTAATAATGAAAAGAAGAAACCTTTAGTTTTTTCAAATGATGGTACTTTTCTTGATCAGTTTAAGAAATTGTCTGGTTTACAAGGTAATTTTGTGTGTGACAACTTTATTATTTTTTTATATACATTATATTGCTTATAGTACTCTACTTTGATTTGAATTGTACAGCTCAAGATGGTGGAAATAATGATAAAGATAAATCAAACACTTCTGAGAATATTAAACAATGTGAAATACATGAAGGAGACTCTGTTACAAACAGTAGCACTGAAGGTATTTATGAAATTAATTTATTGTCACTTTTACATAAGTACATTAATTTGAGAAAAATGTATGGAAATTATATATAAATTGATGCAGACGTGTTATTTTCTCTTAAGTTGTATGAATAGTGAGTTATAAGTTGTGTTAACACATACATTAATTTATTTAGAGTTAAAAATATATATAATCCATAATGAATCAGTAAAAAGATATATTTCTGTTTGATTGATTTATTACAACAATATTTATTTTAGGTTGCTTTATATTATATATATCCCATTTAGGAATGTGCTGGAACGATTTAAGTTTGGAACAGTTCCAGTTCTGTCATTAGAATAATGACCCTTCAGAATTCCAGGTCCTACAACTAGCTTGTTAGACCTTGCTTCAATTGGTTATATACTTAAATGGTAGGCTTAGGTCTGGGATATAGATCAGAAATTTAATACCAAAATTTGTATAAATTTAAATATCTGAGTACTTTTGTATTTGGAGTCTCAGTAGGTAATTCTTGGAAAAAAAAGTAATATAATCACAATTTCATGAATATAACAAGTAATAATACAGATTAAATATATAGCATTATTCCCATTTATTTATGAATTTTAATGTGTTAATTTCGTTAGAAATATCATATTTTATTTCTATTTTAGTTGAAGAGATCGATGTAAAACTTGAAGATGAGACAAATTCAAATGATTTACAAGAAGATAAAAAGCATATATCCCAGTTTCCTCCTCCTCTCCCACCTCCGGATCCTCTGACTCACACCCCATCTATACAACAGCAAGCAACACTAACGCCTCATCCACAAATGATATCACAACCTCAAGTGGTGCTGCAGTCACCCCCACTGTTACCACAATTTCAACAGCAACCTCCACAAAACTATCATATTCCTTATAGCGTTCCACCACCCCCACCTCCAGTAATGCCACCCCCCATAATGCCACAAAATATTCCACCACCAATCGCACCTCAATCTATACCTCCTCCTAGGCCGATGAATGTCCAGAATATACCTCCTCCACCTTTAAATATACCACCGCCTCCTCTACCGCCTCGTTATCCTCCTCCTCCGCAATTCCCTGTCAATCAGTTGCCTCATCCCATACCAAATCTCTGTCTACCGCCGCCTATCTTCAATTCTAACCAAGGTAATATATATTATACAATATTTTGTGGATATTTTAAAATTAAATATAAACGATAAGTCCATTTTCTGCAGTTTTTTCATATGTATTTATTTTATTGTTTAAAATAGTATAAATATTCATAAAGATATTAAAAAAAAAAAAAAATTCTGATATACATTTTAACTGAGCGATTGTGCTGGTAGTATTTAGAAAATTAAATTTAACAGAGCATCAATTATTCAGAATAATTAAAAAAGCTTTAACATTTGTTTTTCTTGTCTTCTTGTAATTTGTTGTAAGTAAATGAATTCTTCACTTATGTTTTGTACTGATTTATATCCTCTAAATTAACATTTATCCCTAGGCTTAAGGCATTCACGTATATTTGCCTTGGGGTGTATTCAATTTTAGCTTGAATAGGTATTTTAATCTATCAGGATTTATCTTTCACCTGATTTTGTAAATCGAGTGAATCGTTTGACTAATTACTTGGTCTCATCTTCGTTTACTTTTAGTCAATATTTTATCTTATCCTTCCAAATTGATTCATTTATATTATTATGAATACTTGATGCTTATAACTTTCTGTTTAATAGTAATTATTAATTTAGCATGCACTTATAGAATTGTTAGTATTCATATAAGTTTCCTTCTTTTTTTTTTTTTTTTTTTTTTTTTTTTGCTTTGACTAAGTTGTTTTACATTTAAAGAATCTTGTAGTAATTTAATCCATTGGCTTAATAATACAAATGGTATTCTTGAAAGTTTTATTTTTAATAATTTTTGCTATGAAGTTTGAAGATGATTAAGTTTTTCGATTATCTTGCTACTAATAAAAAAAAAAGTCAAATGAAAAAAAAAAATATTAGAAAAATTGGCTAAAGACCGGGTAACAGTGTTTAGAATGGTTTGATAAATATGAAATAGATGGATTGACTCGAGTTTCCTAGTTCCTGCAGAGAAAATCCAGGGAAATACACAGAGCGAAGGTTTCACCCCTCCTCTGGAAATCAAACAGGAACCAGACTCTAAGGATTGGTAAGTGTTAAAAATAATATACAACCATTATTTTATAATATATTCTTTATTAAGAATAGATATATTTTTATCTACATGTTTTTACCATGACTTAATTGGTAGTTAAACTATAGTAGTTTATTTTTCACATGATAATAGTTCTAGTAAATCAAAATTAGTAACCTCCATGTATTTTTCATTATGAAATGTTTAACATTTCGGGCCAATTGCCCATTATCAAAAACATCTGGGTTTATAACCTTTATTACATTTCACAATTCATAAGTCCCTTCCTTTGTCTTTTTATATGTATTGTTAAAACTATAAGCTTAATTTTCATATCTTCATAATTTTATTATGATATTTTTCAAAAGTGAAATAATTCATGTTCTATTTTAATCCAGGAATTGAATTTGAGATTATTTATCTTTAGAAAAAAATCAAATCATATCCAGATTTTTAATTTTGTGATTTAAAAATAATTTTTGTTTGTCTCTAAAAGAACTCTTATTTATTTGAAAATAATTTTAGAAATTACTGCTATGTGAAAAAATTTAAATAAAATTAACTATTATTTTCAAGAGTTGTTATTTTTTTTTACTCAAAATGTTAACTACCTAGTTGAGAGTTGTTTTATTGTATTCAGTGTGAAATAATGTATTTATAATTGGTGATGTAACCACTTTTTAATTTATATGATATGCTAAAAATAAACAGTTGCCAAACAAAATATAAATCCAG
Source organism: Nezara viridula (assembly GCA_928085145.1). Classification (NCBI taxonomy): domain Eukaryota; kingdom Metazoa; phylum Arthropoda; class Insecta; order Hemiptera; family Pentatomidae; genus Nezara; species Nezara viridula. The sequence continues at coordinate 125,121,762 of OV725082.1, forward strand.
ATTTTTAATATAAATCCAAAATATAGATCCAGATCCAGACGCCAGTGTTTCAACTGCCTCCCGCAGTGCCACATCCTACGCCCTGAAGACGACCTGCAAAGTGGGTCAAAACGTCGGCAAAAATTAAAATAATTTATATATTTTAATTTTTTTATTTATTTGACCGCACCCTCGACTAACTCCTTCTCATATAAATCCAGATTGTTTCAAAATATGTTATAAACAAGAATTCTATTTGAAAAAAATGTTTATCTATCTGTTTGTTTGTTACTGTTAAATATTTTACCAATTTCATTCAATAACATGACACATATCTTTCTATCCTTGTGTATGATGGATAGATATGTAGGCAAACAACTTTGCTTATAATCTAGAAGGGTAGTTAAACACAAAAAAGAAAAATCTTTTCCCATTTGAAATATTAAAGTTAATTATATATCTTTTAGTTTTAAAAACAGTTTGTGCCTCTGGATTCCCAACACCTGATAATTAGTATAATCTCTTTATTAGGATATTTGCCAAGAAAATGAATCGAAACAGGCTTAACAATATAAAGTTTTTTTGCTCAAGGCAAATCTTTTGTTAATTGGCAAACTCGAGATATCCTATTAACTATACAGCTTGTAGATACATGCAAATATGTAATTTTTGGATTTGCTTAGAGCTTATGAAGAAATCAAGAAAGCACACCATTTGGGGCCGAGGTTCTTCTCACTACTTTGTAAATATTCGATCCATATTAAAGTATTAAATCATCCAAAATATATAGTCTTCCTTATAAGTTAGATTTTAACCATTTTAAAAAATTTTCAATAAAAGAACAGTTTGTGCACATAAATGGAAATTTAATTCTACCCTGATTGCAAATGATGAATGGTATAATTTTACTTTAAATGTAAGTGGTAGTAAAGTGTTGTCCATTTCTTATTTCTAAAATATTCAAAAATATTTTCATTCACATCCAAATTATTAGAAATATTTCTGTAAAATTTTGACCAATGTAATTGAATCTATTTATGGTATTATTTTATTATGTTCAGGTTTTCTGCAATTAAGGACAATTCTAACGATGGAAGTGTAAGTGATGCTGTGCCCATCAAGGAAGAACCATTACCTGAGATAAAACAGGAGCCATCTGAAAATGAACAGAAATCTTTAAAATCAGGTTCGATTCTACTTCCATTGAAATATTAGTTAATTTTTATTTATTTATTGTTCTGAGAGTGGGGTAGCTCAGTGGTAGGGTGCTGACTTCCAATGCTCAAGGTTCTAGGTTCAAATCCTGCTGATGACAGATAAATTATTTATTCTATTTCATTGGCCGTGAATCGATCCTGAGGACAAATCTACAAAAAGAACCTCCAGGGGAACACCCAGCCTCTATAAAGTACTCTTAATTAAATAATTAATCAGGGGGGGGGAAACTGGTGGTTTAGTGTGATCTCGGTCAAATCACCTCCTTGCACAATCCTTGGCCAAGAAACAGTACTTCCTTACAAAGTACTCGATCCCAAGATCCTTCATAGGTTGTAATGGTACAGTTTTTTTTTACTTTTTATTTATTGTTCTATCACGACTCCTTTAGAGGAAAGCTGATTCTAATGTGAAAGAATAATAATAATATTTACGATTAACAATAAATGGAAGGATCAACATAATTTGGAAAGTTATTCATACCAAATACTGTTTATAATGGAGTTGAGTTGTTCCTCAGTTTTGAAATCATTTGTATTTTAATCACTTCATGAGAAACTATTTAGTTAAATCCTTAATTATATAATTTTCCTTGCATTAATTAATATTTACATCTTCAGTTACTAAGCTTTCATATACTTTATATTAATTATTAACTAGCCTACCTAAAATGTTATTCAAACCTCAGTAGTTAGTTTCTGTCGAACCTTTTCTAGGAAGTTAAAATGTTTGTTAGAAAAAGTATTCGAAAAATATATCGATTAAAATTTCAAACAAATTTTATTTATTTTTTATTTTAATTTTATTTATCAAACAAAAAATAACATTAAAAAAAATGAAAATGTCACTAAAAGGTCTCATAATTTATGTTCATAAGAATGGATAATAATTAGGTAAGAAAAAACTGGGTACATTATGCAATGGAATACATGCAAAATGAATTACTTTATGATTATTTTCTTTGACCACAATTTATGAATGATAATTTACTAAAAGAGATATGTGAATGAATGGTAATTATACAATCCGTATTTTATAAAACTATTATGTTATTGTATTTTGTATAGGGGAAAGGAAAAGGAAAAGTCGCTGGAGCGACGAAAAGGATATGAAGATCTCCAATGCGGTGAATTTAACTTCAATAGCTCCAAAAATAAATGTCACAGGTAATAAGTTAAATATTCTTTGTCAAAATTCTTTGGTTGTACCTAAACAAAACTGACCATTTTTTTTTATTTCTTTTTTTTATACATATATATAATTAGCTTGCTATCTATTTAGAAAAAAAATCAACCAACTGCTATGATTAAAGTCTTGAAAAATATGAGAAGTAGCTTCGAAAGAGATCTTCATCAGAGATATCAGTTTGTAAAACATATCAGGGGTCTTACACTTGAAGTTATTGAAATCATCAATATCCAGTGTTTCCATGATCAGGATGTGATTCATTTTTTGAGATTCAAGATATAATTATTCAGGCCAAATTTTTCTTTTTCTTTTCATGGGATTCTGACATCAACAGTGTGGTCAAAGTGATCCTGAGCATCTGTGGTTTTGATAGTTGTGATGCCATCACAAAAAGAATTACAATCAACAAAGAATATAAGTAAAGGTGGTCGGCTTGGGCCGTCTAAATGCAGCTCACTTGCTAGTGGTGAGGGCTCCTACCTTCCTTGTCAGGTTGGTTCTCGTCGTCAAAAATGGCCCTTTTTATTATAAATATGATATTTCGGAGAACTCCAGTTTATACTTACATTGCAGGGAGAAAGAACAATGAATATAGTATAATACTGAAGTAACTTTAGGTTATTTAGTGAAAAATATACCATGCTCAGAAAAAAAATATATATGACAAGTAATTTTTTTTTACTGGTCCTTTTGTTTGATCACATAAATTTTGGATGTTTATTAGTTGTACTTGGTCTTGTACTCATTAACAAGGAAGGCATGTGTATGAAACAAACTTATATAATTCTAACATAACATCGGTAACAGTTTTAAATAAAGCCAAAGTTTTTAAATAAAAGTGTTATAATTTTGTTATTAAAACTAAAAAAATATATTTATGAAATATTTCATTATTGTTCAACCAAATTATATTAAAATAATCAATAAAAATTAGAATTAATGTTCATTATATAGACTAACATTTTTTTATCAATTTTATTTTTCTATATTATTGGCATTACTTAAAAATTGAAGCAAAACAATAAAAATGATCTGTTACTCTCATAGGTATGTCTGGTCACATGATTAGCAAGGTGACAAGGACAGATCCTGGTCTTCTGCAGTATGCTTTAACTGCGTATGGTTCAAGCAATTTATCAGACGAAGATTGGAAGAAAGCAGAAGAAAATTATAAAGTAAGTATTTGTATACGTATTAACAGTTAAGGAAAAAGTAACAGCTGATATGTTTTCAAAATTTAATGTTTTTATTAATTTTATTTCTTTATCTTTTTTATTAGATTGTATTTGCAACTATGCTATGTTTTTTATTTTCAAGGTAAATTGAGGATAGATTAGGGATATTGCACAGGAGTTTTGTTTATAATAGTATGTTCTTGTTGTTTTTTTTTTACTTTCATTTACCTCTATGATGTATGTAGTGTGTAAAAGTATTGCAATTAAAAAAAAAATTAAATCTGAATTTGAAGTAGAAGTACATGTATTCTGAGTCCAAAATATCCAAGTCCTGGTAAATGGCCTGTTTATATGAACAGTCAAAATAAAAAATCTTACGGAACTGAAATTATGCATTTAAAGTGAGTATTTTCCTGGGATCTTTTGTGTGAAAATCGACTGACCAGACATCTCCACTTAATATGATAAATTTTATTCTTTTTTACAATTTCCTCAAAAATGGTTCTGATGATTTGGATTAAATTCAATATACCGATATAAATTTAATTAATTTCACTATAATATAGTGAAGATCTTTTATTTTTATTCTTTTTCAGATCTTTGATAAAAGAAAGTTTTTTAACATTGAAAGAAAAAGTATTTAATAACTCAAGTTTTTGTTTAATGATTTCAAAGAACAGAGAAGAATTATTCAGTTTTTTCATGGTGGAAAGGTGTTTAATAAGGTTAACAACTTTCTCAAGCTGACCCTGTCTCTATTTTGGTCGAAAAATTCTTGAACGATTCACTCAAATTCATCTAATGATGATAATAAATTTTAATGTCAATTTAAAAAAAAAAAAAAAAAACTAAACGAAAATTACATGTTTTTTAAATTCAAATGTCGTAACTTTGAACCAATTTTAATGTCAATAAAATCTATGCTTTCAAATACACTTTTAGAATTATAAATATTTAACAGAAATTAAAGATTTAATTGAGCGTGCATATTTTTGGAATTTTACTTTAGTTTTTTTTAAAGATTATCCTATATTAAAAACACCCTCTTCAACAAACAATGTAATACTTTCTGTGGTTGCCCACTACGAAAGAGATCCGCTAAATTAATATAAATAAGTTCTCTAATCCTATGAAAATCAGGGTTGTTACCAGAGTTGACAAAAATCAGTATTTTTCAGTAACACTATTTTACTAACTTCGTAGTTCCAAAGAAATAGGGACAAAATACATATTATTCAGAACTCCCCACCTAACTATCACTGAGGAAGGGTGGTGACCTCTTTCCACTCTTCAAATGACTCCCTGGGCTTCTTTAGAGTTTCGTGCATACATACGATCATTTTGGTGATTAAATTTTTCTTCAATTGTAAATATTTTCTCATCATTAAACAAAATCTTTCGATGAAGACCATTGGTGCAACAGCCAAGGAGCATTTTGCATCTATCCACTCTAATTTTTTTTTTCTCTAATAGGGAAGTGGTTAGCCTTTGTCCTGTCATTCTTGGAAATACACCCATCCTAAGGTCACTTTTTATTGGCAGAAATCTTGACCAGACATTGATCTGACAGAGATTCCCATTTCCCGAGACATGATTTGTTGTTTGCGAATTGGATTTTTCCAGATTCGAGCAGCCACTGCTCTCACTGCATTTGCCATTCTTGCAGTGCGGGTGTCCGATCAAGGTCTGTCAGATACAGATAGGGTCTCATTATATCTATTTATTGTGCGGTACACGAACATACGGCTGATACCCAATGGTTTCAAAGTGTTGAAAATCTCTGACCTACATTTTCCAACTTTGTGTAAGGCGATCACAGCTATTTGGTTTTCTTTATCACCCCACTCCAAGTTAACTGAGCAAAAGAAAAATACAAACTAATTGGGATTATTATCCTAACATGTAAAGAAAATAACCTGATAGAGGTAAGTAAGGATTATCTCAATAATATCGAAGGATGTGAACAAAGTTCAACTTTTGTAACAGTATTTATGGCAGAACTAGGTACAATCTCTATTTTGCTCGATAAGCCTAAAAATGTAAGAGAGTATATAAAATTTGTATAGACATATTTTAACCTTCGATCGGGCGGCTAGTGCAGATAATGCACCAGCCTCGCTGGTGGACTTTCTAAAAATATTACAGCTTGATCTCGTTGTTGAAAGAGGCTATAAAAGTGAGAAACGCTGGTAATTGATTTAAGTTAATTTGTTTGAAATGTTGTTGTGGAGGAAATTGTCACTAATGGAATTCATTTTGTCTTTAAAAAAAATGTTTTATTCTTTTCAGGTCCATCTTTTATATCAAGATATGATGGCGAAAAGAGCGGAAGTAGAAAAATTAAAAGAAGCTGGTAAGAACAAATATGAATATGATTCAGATGAAGAGATTGATGAAAAAGGCACGTGGGAGCATAAATTGAGGGAAAAGGAAATGATAGCTACTCAAGAATGGGCAGAATCTCTAACAGAAATGGCCAAAGGGAAACATCACATAGGAGATTTTCTACCTCCAGACGAACTGAAAAAGTTTATGGCAAAGGTAAGCTAAAGTATTTAAAAAAGTAAATGTTTTCTACTGTTATCATTTATGTGGTGAAGTATTCAGAACTTTAAACGTTACATTCTAACTGTTTCAAAGAAACTTTTTAAAATAAATGTTCTGAGATACTTTTGTGTAATAAATGTTTAAGAAATATAAAAAAAAAAATAAAAAATAAAAATTAAATTAATTAATAAAATAAAATAAAAAAAAAAAGTGGCTCAACTTAAAAATGTAATTTCTCGAGATTGGAATCAGCTGATTCTTATATTTTTCTTGTTTGAGTAACTAAGTGTCCAGTTCAATAATCATTTTGTAGATTGACCTTTTGATGTAATTAATTACTTTTAACAGAACTTTTAATAGCAATTAAATAAAAACTGAAAAACAAATTTGTTCCAGAACAGAATAGGAATAAAGAAATAAAAAAAAAAAAATATATATATATATTTATATATATATATACCCATTGAAACTGATTAAAAACAAAAGTTAATTTTTTTATTTATTTCAAGCTCTCAAAGAATTTTTTAATAGTAGATAAGTGTTTATAAAATGTTTACCTCAGAAATCCAAGAAAGATATGTTTTATTTTATAATGAACGGTCCGTGCTTAACTGCTGAATTTGCCCTCCCAATCCAATTTGTTGAGGTTAGGTGTGGTACAGGACGTTTTCTTATCCACTGTCTGAAAACTCTTTGAACTTACCTAGTTGTATAATTTTTATTCAGTGCAATCACAGTAGTCCTAACTAATTGCTGCTTAAAGGTGTTTGGATTATTGGAAAGATGGGATTTCTGATGATGTTTGTGAATTACAATTAACAAAATATTAAATATATAATTCGTATGTATAAAAATCATTTTATTTTGCATTAAGAGTTGCATTATTTCAGGTACTTTTGAATTTCGGAAGGTCTTTCTCACTACTTTAAATAAACTTTGTTGGTTAGGAAAAGGATTAGTTGTCTCAGCATATTGTTCTCTGTTACCATTTGAATATTATGTTTAAAAGGATACACTACATCTTTATGCTTTGTTGTCATTTTATTTATATAAAAGAAAGTAAGGATTTTCAGAAAATAGCCACAAATGAGTATGTGAGTGCGTCGATGCATATGACCTATGAATTTTACGGGCAATTCTACAATGTAGATGAGCATATTTCATTATAAATTCGTTTCTGGTTCCCTGTATTTTTTTTTTTAACAAAACTTTTTAACCACCCTCCCTTCTCTGAAATTCTATTTTATTAATTTTTTTTTTTTCTTTCTAGTTCACACTATTGAGGTGTTATTAGTTTTCATGTGTAATCTGTTGAACATACAAAAAAAATTAAGATTATTTTCAATTAATTAATTAAGTATTGAAGTATTAAGGTTATTGAAGTTTTGTTCCTGGTAGGACGTGTTAACCTACTAACCAGTTACCTAAGTATTCTAAATTAGAGTTTAAATGTTTATACTAATTCCGTGAATATTCAAAAAAGTTGACATGCGCAGATCAGGATTTAAACTGGCACTGCTTTTGAATATAATGTAATTGGGAAGAACCAGAGTTGGGAAATTATTAATTACATCTTCAATTACAATTTCAGTAACTACATTAAGTATTTTCAATTACAATTACAAAGTTCGTTGAAGCAACAGCAATTACAATTATAAATAATTGTATTATGTCTGTAATTTCTAATTACAGTAATTGCTAAGTGATCATATCTGTAGTTGAAATTAATTTCAACAACCATCATTGGACTGAACCCTATCCTTGTATTTTGATTTATTTAATTTTTCAGGAGTGGTATTACAAGTTGAATTATAACTTTTGCAAGATTTATTTTATATATATTTACTTTTAAGTGTTGGTTATATTTTTGTTAGCAATAATATGTGTTTTTTAGTACCAAGCGGCGAAAGGTGGCGATGAACCAGATCTTTCAGATTACAAGGAATATAAACTTGGCGAGGAAAACAAGGGATTCCAAATGCTTCAAAAACTTGGCTGGAGCGAAGGCCAAGGTTTAGGATCCGACGGAGCTGGAAGGCTGGATCCTATCAACAAGTAATCAATAATTATTTATAATATCAATTAATATACATTTACAATTAGAATAATTGGGACATTTGTCATGTTTCTTAGTAATTATTGAACGACAAATTTTTTTTTTTTATAAATCTTTGGTTAAATAATAACTTTGATTTAACAAAGTTAGGATTGGACTTTAAGTAAAAGAGAACCAATTCTCAATATATAGAAAAATGAGTTTTAGTTAGTTTTGAGTGGGTTTAGCACTTGTTATTTTCAAGATAAAATAACCATCTCTTGGTTCAGACAAAAAGGTTCTTGGACAAAAAGGAAGTCTCAAAGGCCACTAAGAAGATTGTCTTCAAGAATACCTTCCTCCCTATATTAACATATGCAAGCGAGTCTTGGACCCTCACTTCCAAACACAAAAGCCAAATCCAAGCTATGGAAATTCGATATTTAAGGAAAATAGAGGGGAAAACAAGAAGAGATCGCGTTAGGAATGTGACCATACGAGCTAATCTGGACCTGACCTCTGCAGAGGTGATAATCCAAGAAAACCAACTTAAATGGTTTGGACATATCTCGCGAATGGCTGAAAACAGAATTGCGAGGGCTACCTACGAGGTCAAAGTGAAGGGAAGGCAGCCGGCCAATAGGAAGACCAAGAAAAAGATGGGAAGAAGGAATTAAAGAAGCCTTTGACAGGAGAGGAATGGACTGGAGTAGGAGAAGAGAGCTGGCCCAGGATAGAGATTCTTGGATCAAGCTCTATAAGAAAGAATCTCACACTGCTCAGCGGTAACAGAGTACTGGATTAAGTAAAGATACCCAATTCTCAATATATAGAAAAATGAGTTTTAGTTAGTTTTGAGTGGGTTTAGCAGTTGTTATTTTCAAGATAAAATAACCATCTCTTGGTTCAGGCATCTTGATTAAAAATTGAAGTTGGAAAAAATATTTGCAATTGAATGTAACAAATAAAATAAAATAAATCACTATGAAGTTAATTTTTTATCAATTTATCGATGTAATAGCAGTGTTTTTGGGTAGATAAAATATAGACAAAAACTTGTAAATATCTTAGCAATCCATCAGGACGCCCTCTACACAATCTTATTGCCTCAGTAGCTGGCAAGAGACTATGTAGGTAAAAAAAAATCTGATGGACAAATTGAATATTTAACTTTGATTTGAGTCCATTCAGTGTGTGGGCAATGTGGATTAGTTCCTTTTTATTAAATACCATCCAATTATAAGTTTAAAGTAATATTGCAAAAGTAACCTAAATGTACCATGTCAATATAGGACAGGATTGCCAGGCATGTTGGGGCATGGGTCCCAGAGTGCCCGGTTCTAAACATTGTGGGTTCGACTTCCACCTGGGTCAGTTAATATTCATTTCTCAGCGGGCCACAGAAAATGAATCTTGACATTCCCACTCTGGTAAGTGGGCTGCGGCAACCTCAAGGTATCCGTCAGGGGTTTGTAAAAAGGACCATTTGGCCCACTTGCCGGATTAGTTTCCCCCACCATTACCAGTACCAGTATAATTCCGATATAACAAAATTTATTTGAATCTTAATTCTCTCTGTCTATACTGATTTACTTTTGAAACCATCTTCACTTTTTAACCACATTTAATAAAGTTTTATTAGGATTTTTTAAAATTCAATCAGAATTTGTCACTTCTATTTTTTTTTTTTTTTTTGCAAATATTTCAGTTCTATATGCTCTCTTTTTCTATTTACTTTTATTTGTAAGATATTTATGATCTGTATTGTGATCTTAATTTTTGATATTCTCAGGTATTGAGAATGAGTTTGTAACCAGATTTTTCTTTTTTATTTATTTATTTTTTCTTGTTGACAAATTATTATTATACATGAAGATTCTTGCTAAAGACTGAATTATTTTATGTTCTTTTAATGTCCACATTTTTGTTGTCTTATTATAATAATTTTTTTGTTTGTATGCAATTTTGGTATTTCTCATATACACTCTCATGGAATTACACACATTAATAAACATTTAACTTTTAAAAATAACTGAAAATAAAAAAAATATCAGTTTTTTTTATTAAATCTTTACAATTTTCTATTTTAATTCAAAACGTTGTCAGGAAATTTATATGAATTAAAGCATGGAATAAATGTATAAGGGTGAAATAAAACGTTTTTTTCTTGATGAAGAGAAGAATAGTTGGGGTGGTCAGTCAAATAAGAAGGCAAAAATAAATGATAATATTTATTTTTACATTTGCCGACATTTCGACCTGAAGTTCAGGCCATCATCAGGGCTAAGAAAAGAACCAGATAACATGGTATGAGAAACATAAATAATGTAGGTAGAAAAAAATAAAAGTAAAATGCAGTTGTTAGAATAATGACAATAGTAAGAACTAAGAGATAAATGATAATAACCGGTACAAAGTGTGGAATGATGAAGTAAACATAATAAAAAAAGATGACATAAGTATTAAAATGGGAATCTTAGAATAAAATGTTAAACAAAAAAATATGAAGTTATATAAGAAATGGAAATAAATAGTAAAATTAAGATATTGCGAATAGAATAGTTAGATAGAAAATTGAGATGTAAAGTCTATCAAGATGTACAGACAACATATAATATAATAAAGAGTTAAAACAGAGAGAAGGAATGAAAAGAAGGAGGAAAGAAACTGAGAAGGTTAAAATAAGAAAGAGAATAAGAAAGAAAAAGAAAACCAACCTGACTGCAAATAAGTAAATCGAAGCAATGAGCATGTTAGTCAGGGAGGGGGTGGAGAGAAGGGATATATAGTGGCTTCATCTCCAACGGTTATCTGACGAAGTTTGAACTAAAGTACCAGAAGCGTAAATAAGGACGAGAGATATATTACTCATAAATATTATGTATAATTAAACAAAAGTTGATAGAAAGAGGCAATAAAATAGTTTAATATAAAATAAATTTATAATAAATAAATTATAAATAAATAATTTATATATTATAAATAAATTTAAATAGTTGATAGAAATTCTGGAGAGGCAATAAAACAAAGATAATAACTTTTTCGTTAATAACGTTTTTTCTTGATACTATAAATTTTATTAAAAATATCAGGAAACTGTAAGTTTCACTGTTTACTTACTGTATTAGAAAAAAAAAAAGATATATATTTTAGTCTATGGTATATATATATATATTAGCCTTGTGTTTATGTTATATTTCAAATAATAAATTTTTGCTAAAGAAAAATATATGATTTTTAATCGTAATAATTTAGTGTCAATATTTGCAAAAATCAGCTGTCATTATTTATATATTGAAGTGAATTTTTTGACAATTTTAGGGGCAAAGTTCGAGATTCTAATGAAGGCCTTGGTCATATCAGACCAGACGATATCAGTACTGGAGATGACGAATATGACGCTTATAGGAAAAGGATGATGCTGGCTTATAGGTTTAGGCCTAACCCTTTAGTAAGTATTACTTTGATAAATTTAATACAGTTTATTCACTGTTATCTTAATATTATATCTCTTCAGTTTAACATTTCTTGAGATGTTTTGGGATTTCATTTTTTATGAAAGTTATAAAAGGGTTCTGTTTATACTTGATATACATTGGTTTGTCTCAGTGAGTTAAATTAAGGTGAATTTGAAAGAAAACAAGGTACTTTTTGTCTAGCGGGGTGGCACGAAACCTCACTTCTTATCTATCTTCTCTAACGTCACGTCACATAACCTCTCTCTTCTTATCCCTCCAAACCTTTGAATTATTGCATTGTTTAGTTTTCAGTTATTCCCTTATTATGTTCACTTTTTAAATTCTTTACTTTTGGCCTGTTTGTGTTTATTTTTCATTTTTTTTTTCCGTTTATTTTCGTCATATTATGGATCTTCTTAGAATATGGGATTTGCCATCTTCAGAAGAACCGGCAATTCAATATTTTCAAAATGTTGGGATACTTGCAGACATGAAATAAATTGTACATATGTTGTTTATAGTGTTGATATTTTTTCTTTTCTATATAAATATTTTCTTTAAACGTTTTTTTATTATTTTATTTTCATCTTTTATATCTATATATGTTCTTCAAGTGTTTTTTTATTATTTCATTAATATATGTCGTAAAATGAAAGTATTTTTTTTGTTATTATATTTGTTTTTGTATCTGTTTACACTTTCAATAATACAAATTTAATACATAATACGAAGATATGAAGTAGGAGAAGGCTTATCAATGCGTTATGGGAATTATCAGTGTTCAGGTTATAAACATTGGCAGATAGCAGTCAGTGCCGGCTAGACAAAAAGTACCGAAAACAAAAATTCAGGGGTTGTTCAGAAGATAATTTAGGACTTCAGATTTTGTTTTGTTTAATACACGGGAACGACCTGTAATCTCTTTGTATTACTTGCCACAACAGATCATGTTCTGTGTGACTGTGATAATGCAATAAATAGTTATATAAGTAGCTGTGGACCGAGATCTCAGATCTTTTTAATGGAGTATTCAATGCATTAAAGATAATCAGGAATTTTATATCTTCATTTTTTACATATTTATGTAGTTTTCCTTTTTGATTTTTTAATTACTTTTTTATATTTTTCAGAATAATCCTAGAAGACCTTATTACTGATATCAAAATGTGGGTGCCTGATGAGTTTTATGTTTATATGTAATTACAGCTAATATTTAGTTTTTAAATTATTGTGGAAAGAGAAAGTCTTATTAATAGTTATATTTAACTTTTGATATTCCTTGTAATGCAATAGATAGCTTCAAGAATTTTATTGCTTTCTAAAATACTGTAATCTTTTAAGTATTAAATTATATGCATTTCTTTAAATATATAATTTTATAATATTTTACAGTTTTATTACATTGCTGTTATATTTATATATAATATATTTTAATAGATATTAAAATTAAATTATGCATTTGTATGTATTTTTCAAATGTTTTCTCTGTGGTTGCCTGTGTTTTCGTTGTAATTTTCATAACTTTTTATTCTTGACACATATTAATTGTTTTTATATGTTGATAGTATTTAAAAAAATAAACAAAATTTTATATAATTAAACTTTTTCTGTAGTTGTACATTGGATCCTCTTTCCTTTTAATCTGTGGTCATTTTTTTTAAATTAAGCTCATGAATAATGGATGCTATAAAAATGTTTTTGAATAAAAAAAACAAACTTTTAATTAAATTAAAATTAGAATGTCTCTCTGGTATTATGGTGTATCCATGAACCATTTAGACCGGCTCTTGGTAATATAGTGGACGAATTTCCCCTCCAAAAGAAATAAATATTGATTTAACTCAATGTGAGAATGAGAATAGCTGTTTGATGATAGTAAGTTATGATGACTAAATTTCCGTTTTTTTTTTTTGTTTTTTTTTTACAAAGTTTGAATCATATGACCACTTCATTTTACACAAATCAACTTTTGATTGAAGTTAAAATATAAACAAACATAAAAATGAAATAAGATAGGTGACTTGTACAATGAATAAGTGATCCCTACAGCACAAGGCATCTGCATGTCTTGCTTTGAACCTTTGGTTCATTTGCATCATTAAGATGTCACAGTAATATCTTTTATAAAATAGGTGAAATAGTATGTTGGGATTTTACCAAATGTGAAATGAATTCATAGATTGTCTATTTTTATTTATAAGTTATTAATAGAATGGGAGTCTATTAGCAAGGGGGTGATTTAAGCTCCCTGAAAGATATTAAATACTCTTCATCAGTTCAAATTATTGTTGGCTTAGGAATGAAACAAGAAAGTTCTTTCAGGACATAAAGACCACCATAATTGGTTCTGTTAATGATCCACATATGGTAAGAGATAAGAATGGAAAGCTGCTTGCTGTGGAGAATGAGTTACAGGAAAGATGGAAAGAGCACTTTCAGGAGTTATTCAACCCTGCAGAAATTGGAACCTACAGAAGCATGTAATCAATAAGAGAAGAAGATATGGATGAAGTCATGCCACCTTATTCGGAGGACATCGAAAATATTTTGGAAAAGCTAAGTTAAGGAATAATAAGAAAGCAGGATCAGACAGGATCCCTGGAGAATTTCTGAAACAAGGGGAGAGTCGCCTTTTAGAGGAAATTACCAAATTAGTAGCAAATATTTGGGAAATAGAAAAACTACCAGAAGAATGGAAAGAGTCCCTCATTGTCCCAATTTATAAGAGAAAATGAAATGTAAGTGACAGCAGAAATTACAAAGGTATCAGCTCACTTAATTCTTTATTACTCTGTATAATTGCATTATGTCATACATGGAGGGACAGCTTGGAGATTAACAGGATGGCTTTAGGACAAATCGATCAAATTTTTGCCCTTAGACAGATCATGGAAAAAATGAAAGAGTATAATAACTCCATGTGGATGCTCTTCATTGATTTTAAGGCGGCGTACGACATGGTGGTTAGAGAGGAGCTTTGTTATGCAATATATGAATTGGGTATACCAACAAAGCCGATTCGTTTAAAGATGGCTATCATGGAAGGCACCTTCAGTAGAGTTAAATTACAAGGAAGAATGGGCGACTCCTTTGCAGTTTGTTTGGGCCTCAGGCAATTTGACTTATTAGCCCGACTCCTCTTTAATATTACCCTTGAGAACATCATAAGAAGGGTAAGATTAAATGAGGGAGGAACAATATTCCACAGAATGATCCAAATGCTCGCGCATGCTGACGATGTGGTCATTGCAGGGCGCTCACTTCAAGCAGTGAAGAGTGCATTCAGTAGGTAGGAGAATGAGGCAGGGAAAATAGGGCTATGCATCAACAAAAGTAAATCCAAGGTCCTTGTTTTAAGGAAGAAAAGGCTTGTCCATCCACCACAGCACTATGTCTTGGGAAACCATGTTTTTCCAGCTGTATCAAACTTCATCCAACTCCGGTCCATAATTAACAATAGCAATAACGAAGAGGAGGAGATAAGAGCTAGAATAATGGCTGCCAACAGAGCGTACTTTTTTGTAGCGAGCCTTCTGAAAAGTAGATTGTTAAGTCATACATCGAAGTTTAGGATATACAAAACGATTATTAGGCCAGTTGCAACAAAAGCGTGCGAGACATGGACTCTAACAAAGGCATCTGCTGAACGAATAGATCGGTTTGGAAGGAAAGTACTAAGACGGATAATAGGACCTAAACTGGAGTAAGGAGCTCTCTGCTTGAGAACAAACAAGGAGGTATACTCAATGTAGGGTGATCTATCTACCTCCCAATTCGGTCGAGTGCAGCGAATGAAATGGTTAGGACATGTCCTGAGAATAGATGAAGCGAGGACAGCGAGAAGGCTTTATCACGGGAAGAAAGAGACAGTTAGGTCTAGGGGAAGAGCGAAGGCAAGATGGATAGATAACGTAAAAGAAGACTTGAGAAAAGATGGCATATCCATCAGGTGCGCAGCCAACAGGGATGACTGGGCAAAGGAAATTGAGCAGACCAAGGACCGCTACATGCCTCTGTTGCACCAATAATGAATGAACGAATGAACAGCACAAGGCAACTGCATTGTGGGCGTGGTGGCCGAATGGGCTAAAGCGTGTGCACCGCCCTTGCCCGGCAACCTGACATATGAATCTAATGATATAAAAATAGTCACAAGTTCGCGTCCCGGTGCCGAGGGAGTCTTATAAATCCCCGGGGCGAGAAAATGGGAGGACCCAAAAAACAAAACAAAAAAAAAACAAGGCAACTACATGTCTTGCTTTGAACCTTTGGTTCATTTGCATCATTAAGGTGTCACAGTAATATCTTTTGTAAAATAAGTGAAATTGGGATTGGATCAAATGTGAAATGAATTCATAGATTGTCTATTTTTATTTATAAGTTATTAATAGAATGGGAATCTATTAACAAGGGGATAAATTATTGTTAAATACATTGAGGATTCTATTTTTATTTCATTTAGAAATTTCTCTTTGTCTTTAATTATTGTTTGAATCACAGTTCTCAGTAAACTCGATTTATTTCCAATTACAATTTTCGATAAACATTCATCAGTTAATTTTATGATTTTATTTTTAAATTATTATGTTTTCGAAAAAATGCAGAGGAAAAGTATCTAACAGATATCACGTTTCCCAAGGGCTGGAAGCCACTGAAGAAATAATATTATAAAGTAATAACATAAAGGTAATTTTAAGAATATTTTCATTACAAATACTAAATAAAATTAGAGGAACCTTCTTTATTATGGGAATGTTTCAGGAAAAGTGATGGTTGAATTCAGACTATCCAATTAGTTTATTTCTATTTTTTTAGTTTTTAATATTAATTTAATCGATTTCAATAAAATCAATTTTTCATCAGCTTCGTTCAATAAGAAAACAGATTTTTTTTTCAAGTAACATAACTTATGAATTCAGTTTGATGCAAAATGGTCCCCTGGAGGAAGCCCCCCTAGTAGAATTTTGTTTTTTCATTGGTCCATATTTGTTTACGTGAGTGATCTGAAGGTACCTTTAGACATTTCACAAACTGTGGGAAATACAAATATCTAAGTGGATGTTTCTCTATGCTATTGTTTTGTTTATTGTATTTGATATTTTCCATCTACTATTGGCACATGCGGATCTTTGGGCTGAAGCCCTCCCCAAAATGATAAAATATAACCATTTCTAACAATATAACGATTGCTTTGACAAGTCTCAAAGGAAAAAAAAATAACCGTTTTCTAAAAAAAATTATCGCTATAAGTATTATTGTTGGTATAATTACACTTAATAGGACTTAAAGAATTATTTGAACATCATTTTATATCGGTACTTAGTTTATTGCTAGCTTCGGAAGTAATAATCGTAATATTTTCCTAAAAAAAATCTTTTGGGCGGAAGCCCCCCTCTCCAAATTAAATTCTGGATCTGTTAGTGGCTATTGGTAATCAGAGAAATAAAAAAAAAAAATTGGCTTAACGCTAATAGCGCTGTTAGTTAAGTTAGATATTGCGTTAACCATAGTTTGTGAAATGTCTAAAGGCACCGTAAGCTAAATACTTAAACAATTACAATATATTTCCTTTTTAAATTAAAATGCGTAGATAGCGAATTTTATTTATTTTTTTTCTGTTGGCATTACAGACTATGTAGATCTTTTGCCGCCTTAACAAGTCTGCTCCATCTCTTCCTGTCTTGGGCTATTTCTTAACATTTTTTGGTACGCAGCTGTATTGAATCTTTTTTTGAATATATAGCTAATAAAACAGCATAATCGTTCCTGTAATTATCGTTATTTATTTATTTTTTAATAGACCTTCAAGAAACTATGTTGAGGAGACTTTCTAAGTTACACTGATGTCATTGGTCTGCCTAAAAATTAAACGCTCCAAACCCGACTCTTTGAGGTAAAGTTTTTTAATATTTTATTTATGATATTTACAACAGTATTAGAAATAAAAATACACGGTAAAGTTAAAAGAATGATATTAATGTTTTGGGAACAAAATATCGAACTTATAAAAAAATATTTTATTTTCATATATTTAAAAATCTTGAAGTGAAGCTGAAAGTATTAAAAATTCTCGAGTGTGGTTGGTTGACGAACTCGTTCCACCTTCGATGATACAGTTCGAGAGTCGAACCAGTCCTTGACCTAGAGTGGTTGGGTTCTTATGCAATACCGGTCGTTTACCTTTCTTTATAGACTTCTTTCGTAAGGATAAACTTCTTTGGCATTATATGTGGTCAAGTTATATGGAACAACTTTATTATATTATGATCGCCAAATCTTTGAAGTTATTAATGTTTTATTATAATTATGATAAATGTTGGTTGGGAATAATAATTTATGTCTGTATTAAATATATTTCGTTATTGAATTTAATATCTTTTTTTAAGTTAGCTACAAGCTCTTTGGATGTTAATTTAGAATAACGGGAAGGTTAAGTTCGGGGTTTATCAGTGCCTTCGTTTTATTATTGAATTACATTATAAAGGTATAATAAACCTGTTGTTTCATTTAAAACAAATCACATACATGTTTTAACTAAATAAAATTATTGTTTCAAGTTCTTAAGTTGTGAAATGAATATTTTTGAAAAATAAAAAGTTTTTTAAGTTGTTTGTTTAATTATTATTGAGTATAATCTCTATTTTCTCAGTTGGGAAAAATATATTCATGGTTTTCTATCATTTTAAGAACTGCTCTTAATATCCAAGTCTGTATTACAATTCAAACACCAACCCTCTATCCTATTTATGCTATATCTATTTTCAATGAAATTGAGATAAAAATCATATTAATTATTTTCTGCGGAATTTGATGATTATTATTTGACAAAATTTAAATTGATTTAACAAATACAAATTCTGAAAAGTTTAAAATTGACATTTGTCATGTTGCTTATAAAGAGGCGATATTTCTCAGAAAATTTGCTGTGTGATATTCTGCTAAAGCAACTTAAAAGAAAGAAATCGTGCTTTAATGTCATAAAAGTCTCTTATTAAATTCTTCAATTTGATTTCCTATTATTTTGTAGAATTTCGATCTATTAAACTGATACTTTTTTTAACTTAATTTCAGACTCTTGCTTCTCATTGGAATTAATTTTACTTAGGCCTTAAATGTTCAGAAAGAATTCAAATTTAATTGACTTAGTTTTTAAATTGATATAGAGTTGCTTGATTATCTTATATTAGTTACGACTATTGTATTAATATGTTTATGTTTAAATTCCTATTTTGGTTACTTTACATTCTTATTCACCTCTAGTCGATGTGGAAGGGTGAGTTAGCCTCTGAGCTTTTATCTATTATATTATGATTGAGAAATTCAAAATTTATTTTCTGGGTCCAGCTCAAAATATAAGTCAGTTCTTGCATACTAGAATCGAATTGATATTACTATCAATTTGAAGGTGGGTGTTGCCCAACAATGACCCATTATCTCTTTTTATTTTTTTATTTGGTTTCATTACTTAATACGTATGTATATAGTTATAGTAACTCTCTATTTTTAATTGGCCAATATTAAGTTATCTATTTTATAGAAGAAGAATAACTTTACATACAATAAGAATTCATTAGATAACACCCCATTCTTAATCATCTGCATTATATATTTTGTGGAAATATAGTTTTTTTCTATAACTGTAGAAGTATGATTAAAATGTGTAATTTGAGAAGCTGTTCATATGCAAAAGTGGAATAGGTTAGTAAGGCTTTGACCTCCTGGGTATGGGTTCGACTCTGGCCATGGCAGATAATTATTTATATTTTCAATCAGGTGTTGATTGACTCTGCTATTAGGAGAATCTCCTGAGGCATACCTAACCTCTTAACAGTGTGTTCCCTTAATTGGAGGGAAAATAGCCCTTGAACAATACTTCCTCAAGAACTACTGAACACAAGACCTTTCATGGGTTGTAAGTGAGATTATATGCAATAGTATTGTATTGTCATTTTTTTTTTTAACTGACTGTACTTTTTATTATTTGATTATAAAAATATCAAACTGCTCCAGATGGTTCCATTTGGAATCATCCATGTATAATTTTCCCCCTAATTATCAACAAATTTCCAAAGAAAGAAAAAAACATGAAATATTCTTGCCACTTAACTTTGACTCTCTTATCAGGAAATGTTTAGATGAGGAAATAATGACCAAGAATAAAACAGAAAGAACTTGCAAAAAATGTAGGCATGAGTACTGTCTTACAAGTTAACAATCATTTCCATTTATTAAGTTAATAATTCCTTTGATTGGATTTATCTAAAATCCATTATTTTAATTTGACAATGATGAGGCTGATGAATGTTTCGGATTAGTTGTGATTTGACAATTTAGAAGAAGGGTTAATTATCTTGAGTCTAATCATGATTAGTCAAGTGTCGATTGATGAGGCTGTGAAGCTATTATATTTTCTTTTCTTTTTTATTTTACTCATTGTTTATTTTACTTATTTTTTATAGAGGTTGCTTACATTCACTAAATTATGTTTAGCTAATATATATATCTTTGGATATGTACTGTTCCTCCTTGATTTTTGGTGCTTAATTTCTTTCATTAAACTTATAGATAATGAAATTCTTTTTTAGGTTTGAGTATGGTGGTCGTGGTTGTCTAGAACAGCTGCAGATTACTACTCTAAAGTTTATGGTGAGTTTTTGCTTTAATTTCCATATATAATGATAATAATGAATAAGTACCGCACAAGACTCAAAAGATGTATAAAAAAAAAATATATATGTTCAATTTTTAATATGCTACTTAGAGCTGTATATCAAACATTGAAGCAAACATATTAAATTATATTGACTTACCCAATATTTTTTGAGAGAATAAATTATTGCTGAAAAGGGAAACTCAGATTCCTCGAAACGTACTGTGGATAATTGTCAGAAGTTAGTTTTGATTTTTATTGTACGTAGGTCAAACACTTAAGTGTAAATAGTCATAATATAAAGGTTAACATTTTAAACACTATTGAAAAAAAAAAATATATATATATCGATATTTTGGTATATTTGGCCTCAATATTTTTAATCTTTGGAAAGAATAGAAATATAAATATCAAACAATAATGTTGATTCTTAATAGTTATCGATATATCAACCTTGAATGTTTTTGATCTCTGAAAAAAAAGGAAGCAGGATCAACATTGATAAGATTTTTAATAGCAATAATTAAATATTAATATATTTCCTATAGTAAAAAAAGATCAATTTACTAAGTTAACAATATAGAAAACAAAAACATATTTCTAGGAACTATAAATCGAAACCTGCCAATACCAAAAACAATTAAATAGCTTAAAAAAAAAAAATTAAAAACAATAGAGGTGAATCAACAGTATTACATGTATTTCTAAAAACATAAAAAGTTTTAAGGTATAAGGTATAAATTAAAAAGTACCAGTAGTAGACAATTTTAGAAAAATTGTCAACATTAATTTGATCTTTAGCTCTCACAGCTTTAATTTTAACAGTGGATCTTTACAAATGGGTTTAATTGAAAGAAAATATAGTCTTTTATTATATTTTTTTTAATATATCGTCAATTACTTAATTATTCATGAAAAACGTATAAACAGCTTATTTTACACCAGTAATAGACACTCAGATTTTTGGGGTAAATAGGTTTTATATAATTAAAAAATCCAAAATTGTTTTAAATGTAAATCTACTCTTATTTGGACTATCTGTTTGATGTATAAAGCTTATTATATGTTAATGAGTTGATGACTGTCTGTTATTAGTACAGAGTCTATAAATTGTACATTTATCTTAGCATTTATTATTTAAAAGGGCTATTACTAAGAATTAGAGAAAATGAATTAAATCGCCTCATAAAAAAAAATAAAAATAATAATTCAATGAATATTTCTGTTATTGTTTACTACAGGGATCTTTTTTTCATGTGATAACCAGTGAGTCAGCTTTTCTTTTATTTGTTTGTTATTAATTTTTTTTGTACTGAAAAAATATCAGCCAAGTTTTAATATTGATAGATGATGTAAAAATATTGATTTTTTTCTGAAATCCCTGAAAGAGGCTAAGGTATCAAATTCTCGACCTGTTTTTTCGGTAGGGGCCATCCTGAATAGTAATGTGCATACTAATGACTAATGCCATTGACTGTTCATTTGAGGTTTCACCGTTCCTGTCTGTCACATTATGGCCTTCTTCATGACAGAATTTACTTATTTTCTATCCATATAAAATTCATTTTCCAAGCGTATTTGTAAAAGAGGTGTTTATAGAATATATTTATAGGAACACATTTTTTTTTTTTAGTTATCATTATTCATTAATAAAAATTGAAGGTTATTTTTGTTCCTTTTGAAATGTTTTCTATTGCCTACCACCAATCAATAGTTTTCTTGGATCCTGTTTTAATGAGTAATGGTAATTCTTGGAATAAGTTGTTTACAAGTTTGAGTTATAAAACCCTTGTTAAAAAACAATCATGTTTTTAAAAGTATTTATATGTAGAAAAAGTAAAAAGGATGTACTTAACTTGATCTAGATCTAGTTTATGGATATAATTTGTTACATGTTTGTACAGTGATATCTCAAATTATCACTTTGTTTACCAATTTATTTCATTGCTACCCCCAATAAATTCAATGTTATTTTATCTTTTATGTTATGTTGGTTTTCTTTTAACTGCTTTTCATATATCATCATTTTTTAATGAATGATTGTATTAGCCCGTGCTTATCCGCTTAGTTCATATGAATTAGTTTGAACCTACATATATTATTTTTTAAATTGATTCCTCTACATTTTATTGATAAAATCCGAACTTTTTAACTTAAAAGATATTGGAGTTAGTTTGAAATTTTAGCAATGCTTGTTGTTATGTAAGAGTAAAATATTTTAATGCATTTTTGCAACTTGAAGCAGGTTTTCAATTCCAAAATGTCCAACTTATTAGATTTCTGAACATTGGAGAAAGAAGGGGAGGGTGTATGCATAGGCACAGTTTTCGGGTTGGGGTGAGGGGAGGGGGGCGATTTCCTCTCCATTAAAAATTTGGGGGGGGGGAGAGAGAATCTCATTTCCCAATAATTACAGATAAAAAAAATTAAAATCGATAACAAATGAGCTACATGAATGAATAAAATGTGTAAACTAAAATTGATTAATAAAAGTCGACTTAGTGGATAGACTAAGGCCAAGTTGTAGGTATATAACTATTTTCTTGATACCTAAATGTTACTTTTTATTAAAATTGTCATTTATATTCAATATCTGTTTATAATAATATATATCAACATACTCTAGAATTTTCTGATTCAATGACCCCTCAATTTTTACATGATATTGTTATTACATTTTCCTCGGAAAACTAGTTGGACTGTGAAAAATGTATATTTATTTGAGGTTTTAGGTAACTTTTAGCTGGAAAAGTTATAGAAATGTACCATTGTTATGAAGGCTGTTTCCTCTTTTTCTTGTGTTTAATCTAAACAAAATGCGTTGTATATACAATTGTATATTTAATTTGTTTTGTTTTTTTAGATATTTTCAAGTATATATAATAAGTAAAACAAAATAAATACAAATCTTTACAACTATGCAAATACATAAACAAATTAATTTTAAATATTCAATAGAATATTTGTTAGTTTAATAATAATAATATTGAATTTTTACGCATGATAAATACTTCCGAGTCTACTTTATTAAGTAAGATTGGATTTTGATTTATATGTGGAAATATGCTTCATCAGTTCTTTGTTGAAAATTTGACTGGACATTGGTGAATTTATTTAATTATTAGAAAAACGAAAGTAATGGCAAATATACGAACTTCTTAGACTGCTATTGTTTGGGTTTTTAATCATTCAAGAATGATTAATCTGACTGGATCATTTTTCTCACTATTTTACTTTGGTCTCGTAAGTTTTCCTTTTAAGAAGCCTCCAGAATCAGTTTTGAATACTGATGAACAGTTGAGCACGGACTGCCAATCAGAGCTGTGGCTGGAGTATTGTGATGCAGGAAGGTGTTCTGCTTTCCAGGAAGGGGCAAGACCTCCGTCACGTAGGATCACACCTCTTTGTTCCACCGCGTCAAGTCTTTGTGAGGATTCCCCGATCTTAAGGATAAGATTTTTTTTTCAGAGAGATTTCTGGAGATGAATATATGACTAATTAAGATTGTGAGATGGTGACTTAGAAGAAGGCGAATCACTCTTAGTGAATCAATAGTTCTTGTTAATAACGATGATGGACGAGCATGTTGAGTTAGTTCTAACATTTTCGAGTCTAGAGCCTAGCGGCGCTGGTTTCTAATCCGCGTGAGCTGAAATTGAAGTCTAAATGGCGTACTCATGGAATGAATCTTGACCTTCCCACACTGGTTAGAATAGGTTTGGTTGTACCCATAGACGCAGACTTCAGGGAGACGACGACAGAGGATGATCTACCCCTCTGATAAAAATAGGGAGGGGGCGAGAATATCCTTTCGTTAAAAATCCATAACTTCATAAGACTGTGCCCCCTCAAAAATTTAAATATTACAAACTTGCTCCATGAAACACTTTTTTGGGCACCGATTTGTTATACATTTGTTTGTACTTTCGCTCATGTATTGGTTTATTATTTTCAATAATCAATCCTTGTAATCGAATAAAAAAAAAAAAAGAAAAAATCTACCTTCTCTCTATCAATATTTGAGATTTTTTGTTTCAAATTGCGTAGAGTTAAAAAACTCCACTTTTATTCATGACTTCTGACTCAGTTTATTTTTTATATTTGGTATCAATTTCACATGAAAAACCAGGATCTTACTACTCTTACTTTCAAAATAGCGGCTGATTAAATGTCTCATATGCTCATATATCGTCGATTTATGAAGATAGAGTTTTAGAGTCATAACAAAGTCTATTAAAAAAAATCTGGTGTGTCCACTCACACGACTTGCCTACCTACTTCAGAAACGTTTTTATATCACCAAGAAACAAACAAAAATTGAATTAGATTTATTTTCCTGAAGAAGAGATTAAAGAAGAGATTTGAGTACGATTTATTTGATAAAATAAAGCAATGTCAACCGGCTTAAGGCAGATCAGTGTAAACATTTCAATACTCTCTAATATTGCTGATCAAAAATTTTTGCCATAGCCTAATTTTGTCAAACTATAATTTTTGTTAAAAGTAGAGGTAATAGTGAAGCTTGTGTGATGCAGGCAACAGATTTTCTTACTTTCACTTAGTTATCTTTTTTCTCTCATACACCTCTTTCTGACACCAGGATATGAAAACGTAATCTTGAAAATTGAATAGCTGTAACTTTGTTAACAGTTGTCCGAAATGAACAATTTTTATATAGTTTTGTTAAGAATTTCTTGGCACAGACAGACAGGCAGACTGCTAAAAATGTGTTTTTCGGACTCAGGAGGCTCTGAAACGTATAGATCCGTCGAAAACCGCATATCGGAAATTTCACCCGATTGCAATACTTTCCTTACCTAGTATAGGTAGGAAAGTAATAAATTAAAACATGTGTAGAAAATAGAATACGCTGTATCATCACTAATACTGATTCGATTCCGATGATTTTTATTTTGTTTTGTTAGTAATTTAATTAACTTTTAAAATTTTTTTTATAAATTTTACCATAGAATATGTACTTAGGGAGTTAGGCCTATGTTATGGTCTAATAATTGAAAGGACAATTATTAGAACATTATAGGAAAGATTCATCAAAATCGGTTGAGCCGTTTTCGCCTTATCGCAGTTATTGCGCATGGAGCACTCAATTTGTGTCACAGGAATCAATACTCAAAATAAAAAAAGAAGCAACAAAATCGGTTCTCTAGTTCCCAAGAAAATCTTGGTCCAGACAGACAGACAGACCAATGTTTTTCGGGCTCAGGAGGCTCTGAAACGTATAGATCCGTCGAAAACCGCATATCGGAAATTTTGCAATACTTTTCTTACCTAGTATAGGTAGGGAAGTAAAAAATAAAAATAGAGAAGAATTATTAACCATTGTATATGTTTGATAAAAACGATAAACAAGAATAACTTCTTCACAAAAGGTAAAATGAGACATTTTATTATTATAGTAAAACTATAATAAATACTTATTACATGCAGCAAAAGCAATGGGTTTTATCAGCACCACAGGCGGATCTACGGGAGGGGGGGGGGGGGGCTTTCGGGCTGAAGCCTCTCCCCCAAATGGTAAAATATTACCATGATTTACAGAAAAAAATATTAAATACTATCTCTTAAAGTATTCTTGTTCGTGTAATTATATTTAATAAGACTTCAAGAACCACTTAAACACTATTTCATATATGTAGTTAATTTCTTCCTTTTTTTTCAAATTAATTATCATTTTATATATATATGAAAAAAAAATCTTTCGGGCTGAAGCCCCTCCCCCCAAAAAAAAAATAAATTAAATCCTGGATCCGCTAGTGATCAGCACAGAGAGACTGCTGAAAATAGAAAGAAAGATACTGACGCGTATCCATGGGTCTAAAAAAATGAACAGGAAACTCTAAGGAGACATTGAAGACCTTGAGACATCGATGAGAAAAAGAATGTTGAAGTTTTATAGTTACACAAAGAGGATACTTTGAACAAGCGGATCTTTCATGAAGTGAAAAAGTTAAGAATATCAAAGGTTACTCTGAGCAAATTGAAGATGAAATAAAGAGACTAGGGATATTGGACTACAAAGACAGAGAAAATTTTAGAAGAATAATATACAGAAAGATGGTTCTTGTGGTGGAGGGAAAAAAGGGAACGAAGAAAGAAGATGAGGATTGGAGAAAGAAGAAGGGGTAAGAAAAAGGAAAACTAAAAAAAAAGAAAAAGAAAAAATATATACGTTTTGTTCTTAGCTGGCCTACATCGCAATAAATAGATTAACCATTCTATCGATTCCCATCTTTTTATTGATATCTGTAAGTTACTCGATTGTCAATAAAAATATCGATACTTAGGTAGGTCTCGAAGTTGCAATTACTGCTGATATCCCTTTTAAATGAATCTAGACCTTAACAGATTTATTGTTTTGGATTAGCACAAAATTAATTAAATAGATCTGTAGAATCATACATGGTCTTTCCGACCTTTACAGAAGGCAAGTTAGTTCAGTTATCTGATTTGCTCATTTTAGCTCGAAGGGAGGAAAAAATAAATTAAAATCTGTCTTTGTATTATTTCTTAAGTTTAGGAAACATATATACATTATAGCATATTTTGAAATAGCACCAATCTGTGTTATAAAATTTTTGGTTGAAAAAAAATATTTTGTTTATTTGAAGTATAAGGAATGGGCCGAATCGGAATTCCGTTAAGATTGGGAAAGAAGTCAGATGGGCTGTCTTCAGGCATCGGTCTCGGATACAAATAACTGTAGCCTTATTTGTGCCCCAAGGGTTTCCTTTCACTCGCCACATTATACTATCTGTCCGTTCATCTTGCAATAGGTTCCACGATTGTTTCTCAGGCCGAGATACCTTAAATGTCTTGCAATAAATAAATAAATTTATCTAAGAGTAATTTGATTGTGTATTTCATTTAGTACTTTTCCCTAATGGTGTTATTTGAAACGCGTTGTAGTCTTAATATGAGAATGAAGGACGACCGATGGCCTAAAAATGTACTTAAGCATATACCGTTTGAAAACAGGAAGAGAGGTCGACCAGAAAAGCAATGGATCAAAGGTATCCATGAGGCTATATTAGCAAGAAGACTCCAAGAGAAAGACTGCTATGATAAAAAGAAATGGCGCAAGGAACTATTAGGTTACGACATTTGATCTATATACAGGGGTTTTCAGGGTTAAGTGACCAAACTGCAAAAATGAACTAAGGACCTCAAAACAAGAAAAAGGTTTCCTCTGAAGCTATATCCGCAAACGCTTTGTTTTGGAGATATTCACACCTAAAGATTTTTGTGATGATGTGCGATGATCTAATTTTTATTTAATTTTTTTTTCCCGTTAGCCCATTCGGCCACTCCGCCCACATGATCTTCTAAATAAAGCTATTGTTATTATACACATACAGCTGTAGGATCACGCGTCTGTTTGATATGAAATTTTCTCATGGCTAGTTTTTCCTGTTCTCAGTAATAATAATAATTTTATTCTTGATTTGATTTTGAGGAGTTAATTCGATTGTTATTCACAAGTATTTCCAAACCGCATTCCATTCCGTCTTCCTTTCCCCCCAAGGTCAATGGCGCAAGAACCTACCCTCCTTTTCCCCTTCTCCCAAGATATTTTATTCCTCACCTTTCTTAAAAACAGAGCAAATTAAGGTAGAATTAGAAAAAATGTAGATCATCATAAATACATCTGCTGCACTCAGTCCTATGTGTTACCCTTGTCCATTAGTCCGAAAATTTATAACCCCTTCGAAATTTGCCTCCCTCAAACATTTTGATGGCACAACTTGCGCCATGAAACCTCCTTCTGGGCACGCCTGTTTCAAAATGAACTAATCATTTATATTTTATGCTCAAATAATATTTTATTTATTTATTTAGAAATATAATAATCTGTCACGTGGACAATAATTATAGTGATATATGAACACATTCATACCATATATACCGAAGATATAAAATTAACAAAAGTAAAATAATAATAACAAACTATGTACAATATAAAAATAAAATAACCTAAACATAAGTAAATTGAAAAAAATAAAAACACAGTCATACCTGTATACAATATATACAGTTAGGCAGGGAACCCCAAGCCAGGCTTCTCCCTCCAACTATAAATCCATAAACCGTGAGGAAAAGCAGGACTCCAAGAGTTCCCTGCGCTACTCTCTTAACCGCGTCACTGGTGTTAGAGCTGGTGGAGTAAAATAATAATTTAAAAAACCAAAAAAAAAAAAAAACAACATCCCAACTACAGAATTAACGCTATCCATCTTAATGGAATGTGATTGCTTAGATACTTAAACCCCTTGGTAGATTGTTAGAGAAATTGACATTTACGAATATTTAAACTTGGTTTAGTAGTCTGCTATCTTCTTCCATCTTTAAACTAAATCCAGTATTCTTTCGGATTTTGACATGCACTGGTACATAGGACAATAACTACTTTTTTTCCCTTCCCTATCCCGCCTTTTTATGCTAAATGGGGTTTTCCCGGACCAGGGGATGAGTGCAGGGTATTGATGCTTTTTTGAACTTTTTTCTATAATTTTTATGACTTTAAATTACATTAATGAGTGCGATGATGATAGTTATATAAATTTGTTAATTACTACTAGTGCTTTTCATACTTTTGAATTGAAATTGAATGTTAACAAAAAAATATAGTAAGGGTATTCGAACGCGGAATCATTAAAGGAATCCTTAATAATACATTTTCTATATGTAATTTGTTGGAAATTGTCAAAAAACTGCTTCTCATCGCGAACTCCTTTATAGATCCGCTAGGAAGACTGGAACTGTGACCTATCCTTCCAAGGTAGAAGGAACTCCCACTGCCATTGCGGTCCATCCATCATCAGTGCAAGGCCTTCCTGATCAGCTGCTGGTTCGGCACCATGCACTGCCTTCCTGATCTATCACTGGGTAGGCATCGTGCACAGCCTTTGTGTATTATTTAATTACGACTTGCTCATGACCTTAGCTACCGGCTTCATTAGTCTTGATGGATCGGCAGTTTGTGCTGTAATCGCCTTGTTTCGTCTTTGTTTCCTAACATATTTTCAGGTGTTATTATTATGAATGATTTCCGAAACTAATAGAATTAAATTTAGCACAATGCACTGGCGGATCTAAGGGGAGTACGCTAAAATATAACCGTGTTTTATGAAAAAAAAACATTACTTAAAGTATTATTGTTCGTGTAATTACATTTAAAAGGACTTAAGGAATCACTTAAACACCATTTCATATAGATAGTTAGTTTCTTTCTTTTTTTCCAAAGTAATTTTTATGAAAAAAAGCTTTCGGGCTGAAGTCCCCCCCCCAAATTAATTTCTGAATCCGCTAGTGGCACAATGGTTCCTGTCTGAATAATATGGATATTCATGCAACTAGTACTCATCATTATAAACTTATTAAATATGTTGAAGTCGAGAAAATAAACACTAAATTTAAGATTAGTGTGTTAAGTATGAGTAAGCTAGCACACTCTACTTTAACACGAACTAGGGTCTGTTATAGCTGATGTTAATTTTGTAAATTTTTAGAGAAGGTTATTCTAAGATATTCAATTTATGTTTAATACGTTTGTTTTAATTGGAATGTAATGTAAGAAAAGATGCGGAAGACATCCGGAAAATGTTGAACTTAAGAATATAATCATCTGTTTATAAATATATTTGTTTGTGTGTATATTTTTTGTTTTTGTTGGAAATTTATGAACCTTTTCAATAATCATGTTATAATCCACCATGAATTCTTTACTCTTTTGTGCCCAAATAAAATTTTTTTTTGAGTAGGAGTTGATCGCGGGGTGCGGTCAAATAAATACTAAATTATACAAATAGTATTATTTAATTTTTTAGCCGACGTTTCGACCCACTTTGTAGGTCTTCATCAGGGCGTAGGATGTAGCACTGCGGGAGGCAGTTGAAACGAAGTTTCTTTTTGTTCATAAGTTTTTTCTTACTGTTGGGGAATGTACTTATTTTTCGCACCTGAAGAAAGACAATATTCAAAATGATGGTTCAATAATTGGATTTGATTAGTAATTAACGAAGATACCGAAAAGAAAAAAATTATATATAATATATAAAGAAATTGTGACGTTGAGTGTGTGATGATTTTTCAACTCCATAATTATTTTTGATATTTATAAAAAGTACTAATGTATTGAAAAAAAATTATGATGTGTACGTTAGACCACACGATAGAAGTGAAAACATCAACAAAGCGAAATGAATATGACGAAATATAAATTATAAATAATAGCTCATTATAAATAGAATGAAATGTTGAACATTTCCTTCGTTACAGTATTCAGGTCCGATTTTAATTTCTGAGATATTTTAATCCATATCTTCCGTAAAATTCGTTATCATTTGATTTTCTTTTTTGCCTCTCTAACAGCGTCGCGTTAAGATACAATTTCTAATAATAGCTCGTTACAAAGAGGATGAATTGTTGAAAATTTCTCTCGCTACCAATATGTAGGTTCAATTTTTAGTTTTTAGAGATATTTTAATCCATATATGTCTTTCTGAATTTGATTTCTTAATAAATATAAATTAACTATCCATAGTTTAGCACAGTTAGATCGATTTAAGTTGAAATTTAATCCATGCAGTCCTATCAGAAAGACATATGTAATCAATATATAATTAAAGTTCAGTATTCTAAAACTTTCACATTTTATCCTCATTTAACTTCAGTAAATTATATTGACGACAAATGCTCATTGAAAGTGATCATGTGATGAAGGTGATGATGTTTTGAACTTAAATTATAAACACTTCAAGCAAACAAATAATAATTGTAGCATGTGTAATACAAACGATACAAAAGATCTCTATCACTTCCTGGCTGCTTGTGCGAGATTCTCTGAATTTAGAATTAAATGGTTAAAATCTAGAAATTTATCTCGGGATCAAGTAATAGATTTAATAAATGGAAACGATTGGATAGCATTGGTAAATTACTGCAAATCCTATAGAATAACAATGCTCACCAGAGAATTTAACAATTAATAAATTGAAGAATTTTGGTACCACACTTTTTGTAATTTAAATATTTATCTAACTTTTACATTGTAAATATAATTGTTCTTATTTGCATATTAATTAGTTCTATATAAATAGATTGAAATATAATTTTGTTATAAAACACACACTCCTCTGACGGTCAACATACCATGTAGCCCGTCTGATTTTCGGTTTTAAATCCAAAAATATTATTTTGTAATTTATATTATGTAATTTTGATAAATAAAAAGACTTTTTATTCTTCTTCTTCTTCTCTTCTCTAATCCATATACAAAAACACTTCAATTAGTCGACTCCAGCCGACTTTACCCGAGAGTTACAAATAGGAAATCTGACGGCTCAATCTAAAGAAGTTTTCACTTCAAAAATCATTTCTACTTGTAACTAAGGTAGTATTTCGTGCTTTCGTCACGCATAGAAAGTTGGATCTAATAGGCAGATTTTTTTTTTTTTTTTTTTTGTTAAATATTTATTAGTTGCTGCTGAAGGTAAACTTAATTTCGTAAGATTCAGATGCACCTGGTTTCCACTCCTACACAACACTAAGAGGTTGGAAATGTGCTGCTGAATAAATCAGCAATTTATTTAAAAGGTTTTGTTTGTTTGACGCTCCAATGGCTAATTGGTAAGAATTTATCAGTAACTGTTTGGCTTCTTGAGTAAAAGAATTGTGTCAGTTGTTTTGAATTCTTTCTCATTCTCAAGGCAAAGGTTGGTAACATAGAGAAAGTATTGTGTACATAGAAATTCGACCTTTAGAGATTGTTAATTTTGTTTGTTTAAAATTTTTTTTTTCATAGTTTTATAGTAGGTTTCATAATGTCCTGTTATATTTCCTTTTGCTGTATCGGTGATAAATTTTAAGATTTTTCTGTTAGATCTTTTTTTCTAATCTAACTAATATTTTGTGGCTGTCACTCCGGGTTGATGATGTTCATTTTTATTAATACTTGATTTTTTTTATAAATTTACTATTGAATGATGTATGATATATGACTATTAAACGACATATAAAGGATTATCCCAGATACAAAAGAATAACAAACATGTTAAACGATTTGGAATTTCAGACAGTTAAACAAGTCATATACTCCCAGACCGAAATTTTTTTTCTCCACAAACACTTCTGTAAACCCCTTAATTAAGACAATAAACAAAGCTAAAGAAGGTACAAGACACATTTTACTTGAATAAAAACTTACATAAACATAAATCTTTATTTAGATGTATATAATTTTTCTTTTATTATTGTGGTTGACTTTATTTATATACTAATTTTTTTTATGTAGATTTTTATTCAAGTAAAATGATATATTTGTTAAGTATATTAGGAATCATTAAATTTTATCATTTTTCTGATGAACTCATCTACTTTAGGCGAATTCATAAGTCTTGTAATTTTTCTGCCTTTTCTTTTTCATGTGAGTTATTTTTTAACAATTGTTTTAAAAATAATAATTGTAAATTACTTTAGCTTCTTACTTATATTCTCTGATGATTAGAATAGTAATGGAACATCCTAGAGAAGAGTACGAAGTACGAAGTACGAAGAATACTCTTTTAACTAAGTAGTTTCGCCTGAGATTAGAGCTCGGTGTGAACAAGGGACTGAACTGGTTAGATCTTTGTCTAACCTTTTAATAATTACTTAATAATAATAATAATAATTTTAATAATTTTGAAGTGCAATGAAGTGACTTTTATAGGTCGATTTCATTCCCAGATATACCATGATATTTGGTTGTACGAATCACCAACTATTAATTCTTTATTTATTTTTATTTGTTTATTTAGAAATATAATAATCTGTCATATAATTATAGTGATATATGAACACCTTCACACCATATATACAGAAAATATAAAATTAACAAACGTAAAATAATAACTAAATAATAATAAAAAAATATGTAAAAAATAAAATAACCTAAAGATAGGTATATTAAAAACACAGTCATACCTATATACAATATATACAATCAGGCAGAGAACTCCAGGCCAGGCTTCTCCCTCCAACTATAGAAGGAAATGCAGAACTCCAAGAGATCCCTACACTACTCTCTCAATAGTGTCACCGGTGCTAAAGCCAGTGGAGTTTGAGCGAGAGCGCTTTAGCCACATACACTCATGTCTTGAGTGAAGAATCTGGCCATTTAATGTCGTTTTTTCTTATTCGTTTCTGTGAGAATATTTGACTCGATGTTCTGAAAATTCTCTCACATCCTCTCTCGATGAAACAAGAGGTTCGGAATTGACAAGTGACTGTTCAGTAGGATTTAATTTATTTTTTATTCTTAGTTTTGTTAGCTAAAAAAACAAATTCTCTTTCTGTGATAAAAGGGTACTTTAGTTTTGCTATGTTTGATAAATATTATAAAATTACTATCTCATTACCTACTTTTTGTAGTGTATTTAGTATTTATTAATGTAAAAAACAAAACGCACCAAGAGATAGAAAATACATATTTGGATAAGCCTAATAAATCTAGCAAATTTGTTTTCTAACTTTGTTTGCGTGATCAGCTGTTCTTTATTATAACCTTGCTTTGATGTGCATTTTAATTTCACTTTCATTTCCATTCACTTATTATTATTTCTTCTTTTCTTCTTATTGGTTTTCGTTTTTCCTTTTTTTTTTGGAACATATTTATGTATTTTGGTTGGTAATTAGTTGTTTTTCATCTGTTCTTTTTTTTTTTTTAAAGATATTTGATTATAACCTTTCTGGATGTCTTGAAGTGATGTAATCCCGGTTTTATTTTATTTTTTGTTCTGATGTGGCCTGAATTGGTGAAAATTTGATATGACGTTATTTTGTTCTTTATCTCCACTTTTGAGACACAACGCAGTATGATTAGATTTTTCCAATTATGATATTGTAGTTATTAACTGTTTTTCATTGTATAATTATGTTTTTATAATTTCCAAAAGCGGAAAAATATTTTTAAAACTATGCGCCTACACTATTAGTCGGTGGTACAGACCCCTTTTTATAAAATTATTAACATCTGCCTGAAACTTCACAAATAGTTTCATCTCAATGTAACCTACAAATATTTTATTTACGATAATTCTGGGAATTGTGGCGTTTTGAATCTCGAGTTCCGTAAAATTTGTCTATTTAATAAAAACTCGTAAATAGACATTTACTTTTCACTTGGATCGTAAGATAATTTGATCACAAAATCGATTAAAAAGGTGCCCTACAAAAATCTTGGACCCTTTAGCCTACATAATCTCGTTATTTTGACAAATTGGGGTGTAGGTAACCATAAACGGCTCAATATTTTTGGAGGTCACATTTTTTCCCGACTCGACTTTATGCTCAAGTTTAAAGTGGAGAGGAAATGGGCATTTACGAATTTTTAGTACCTAATTTGATATACAAAGTTTACCGAAATCCAGTTTGAAAACGCCCCAATTCTCAGAATTTTCGTAAATAACATATTTGTAGGTTACGATGAGATGAAGCTATTTACGAAGTTTCAGCCGGATGTTAATAATTTGATAAAAAAGAGTCTATACCAGGGACTATATGGATAAACAATTATTTTGAATGTGATAGATTATAGAGGTCTAGTTACAGCTCGCCTCATTATGGTGAATAAATATTACTGATGCGTATGATTTTTTAAAAATTTTATTTACCATTGAGTCTTATTTAATTTGTTTCGATTAAGGTTTGATGGTTTAATAACTTAAGCAAAAAAGTATTCGATTCGTTGTTAGTTCAAAGCCCAGTGTTCTTGGTTGATATATTACTTGCTATCAAAATGGCAGTGGCAGTGACTGGTAGAGTGTTGCCTAGTAGACGTTCCTAATTAAAGGCCGATTTTGCAATTTGAAAGTGCAATAACAATTTTACTTTCACGAAAACATGCAGAAATCAGATGATTGCTATTTAACTAATTAATCCTGCGTGGTGGGAGAATATTGCTTCAAGTTTTAGGTCAATTTGTATGGAAGATTGGTATGAAACTCGGTTTGGAAATGTCAGCTGTAGAAAACTAATAAAACATATGATTTATCACTGACAAAGAATAATTATTGGTATGGATAAAGCAGATTGTAGGTAACCTAGTTCTCTGGATACTTCCACTTGTGATTGTATTAATTTAACTATAGATGGCAAGAAATAGGTTTGGCAATATACTTTTGGATTGGCAGCCATTTCGCTGATTGAATAATAACATCTATTACTTGGTTTCCCGGAGAGTTGTGTGCCCAATTAGAACGCCCTTTACTTCATCCTCCAATTAACCTAACCCCATAGCTCAACATTTCATCGAGATCAGCTGTGACGAAACAACTCTATCGACACCTCTGTATGCCCCTCCATTTTGCTTACCTTAGTTTATTATTTATTAGCCTCAGGTAGTATAATTTTATTTTTATTGTGGAAGTTTATTTTCAGTCGTATTTTAATCAAAATTCATTTTACATTGAATAAGTATTTGAAATTACGTTTGGTCACTTCAGTGTTCTTGCTTACTGTTGAAGATCAACTTCTATAGTAAGTTACCTTTGTTAAAATATTAGTGACATCATCTGTTCATTATCCGCCATTTTCCTGTCTGTCACTGTCACAAGATTTACCATCATTATGTAGATAAGTACATTATCACCTTCTTGACAAAACGACCACGAAAGGAATTGTCATTGTGCAATGCAAATGTAGAGTGAGATATTTTATTTATTTACTTCTTATTTAATTATTTTTTTCTTTGGACAATGGTTAGTGACTTTACAATATTTTACCAGCAGATAGCCCACCTTTAGTCCGCTAAGGTATCGTAAGTGATAATGACAAGGATGAAGACACGAAATAAGTGAATGGCTCGTTCTTCGGTGAAATTCCAGACTCTTCACGCTGAGTTCTGCTGTAGGGGGTTTTCTAAACGTTGTGAAGAATTGCTTTCCCTTAACATAGCTTTCATAGTTTCTCCCGTGAAAAAGTATAATAACGTTATAAAAATGATATATCAATCAACAATGGAATTCTTCACAAGCCACAAAAATAATAAAAACTATCTCTTAAAGTATTCTTGTTCGTTTAATTACATTTAATTGGACTTCAAGAACCACTTAAAAACCATTTCATATAGTTAGTTAATTTTATTCTTTTTTTTCAAATTAATTATCGTTATATGTACATGAAAAAAAAAATCTTTCGGGCTGAAGCTCTCTCTAAAATTAAATCCTGGATCCACTAGTGGAATTCTTCAAAGCTCCTTTTTGTTGGAAAACACTTTTGGATTTCTATTAATATTTTCGATTGGAAGTCATCATCTTATATTAGTTAAAAAGTTCCAGTTTTTTTTTTTTAATTCAGAGGGAACTAGGAACTTGGAGGGGGAAAGAAGGAATTGTGTTAATTTTCTTTCGAAATATTTTTATCTTTACAATACAATTTATAAATAGTTGTAAAATGACAGTCGTCCTAAAATTTTTCCAAGTCGTAAAAAAAAAAAAAAAATAAAAGGATGAAAAAACTGTCAGAATTTGCAGTCAAAAAATGTTTTAATGAGTTAGCCGACGTTTCGATCCAGATATGTGTGTCATCAGGGCAAAAAAATTAAAAAATATAAAATAACATCAGAAAAATTTGAATGTGTAAGAGTAATAAGAGTGAAGAATAACAGTGAAAAGATAATAATAATAATAAGAGTGACGAATAAAATCGGACAAATGATGAATATAAAAGTATAAGAAAACTTTATAAAGGAAGGAGATGGTCTGAGGTGGCGGTCATAAATACGCTAAATAGTAGCAAAACTATTTTATTAAAAGCCAACGTTTCGACCCAACTTTGCATGTCTTCAGGGATATAACGGACAAGATAAAAAAAATATAGAGAATTGTGGAAATTACATTATATATATATACATATATTTTTTTTCTTTATTTATTGAAAAATATTACAATCTGTTTCAAGGACATTTATAATAGTGACATAGTATTTAATGTACTTACTGTTTATGATTTTAATAAGCTTATTCACATTGTTTATAATTTTTTTTCTTTTTTCGAAATATTATGTAACTTCCACAATTCTCTATATTTATTGTATTTGTCCGTTCTAACCATGAAGAAGACCTACAAAGTCGGATCGAAACGTTGGCTTTTAATAAAATAGTTTTGCTCCTATTTAGCCTATTTATGACCGCCACCCCGGACCATTTCCTTCCTTTATAATACAACGGTCAACTATTCAAGAGAACTTTATATTTATCATTTTATAGAATGTTACCTTATTCATCTACTATATTTATTGACTTTTACTACATTAGTCATATGTCGTCACAAAAAAATAATACTTTGCCATCTTCTCATGTTCTGCCAATCTTCTTCACGCATACCTCTGTTCATCATTTCTTCCTTAACTCCCTCATATCAGTTTCTCTTTAGGCACGCTTTCTTCAGTCTTCTTTCTGGTTCCAAATTCCAAATTCGCTAAGGGCCATCGTCCCTCTTCCATCCTCATCACATAGCCATACCACTTCAGCTTCATAGTTTCAATGGTGTGGAGGATGTTCTACATTTGTTAGATTCGCTTCCTTATTTCATTATTTGGAACTTTGTGAAGGCGAGAGACACCATATGATCGCTTCCAATAGTCTATTTTAGGGCTAGCAATGTTTTTGATTAACTCACTTTAATTGTACACGATTCGTCTGAATAGAGATTCACACTATCTAGGAATAAATTATAAATATATATATTTTTTTCATCTACTCTTATTACTATAATCACGTTACTGTTATTATTCACTCTTATTACTCTTACACTTTCATATTTATCATTTGATTTTATTTTTTAGCCCTGATGACCCACATGTTTGGATCGAAACGTCGGCTAACTCATTAAAGAAATCTTTGATTGAAAATCCTGATAATTTTTCATCCTTACAATTTCAAGGCAACTCAAAAATAAATTTAATTTTTTTTCTTCCTTGAAACAGTTGAATTTTAGTTCCCTACCTAGTTATTTTAATAACCCCGCGATAGTCCGTGGTACAGACTCCTTTTGATCTCATCGTAACCTACAACTATTTTATTTATGAAAACTTTGGAAATTGGGCCGATTTCAATCTGGAGGGGAGGAAACTTTGTCTATTTAATCGGGTACTAAAAACTCGTAAATAAACATTTGCTTTCTACTTGGATCCTAAGATAATTAGATCACAAAATAAATAAAAAAGGTGGCCCACAAAAATATTGATCCGTTTGGCGTGACCTACACTCCCAAATTTTCAAAATAACGAGGTTATATAGAACAAACGGATCAATATTTTTGTAGGCCACCTTTTTTATCTGTTTTGTGATCAAATTATCTTACGATCCAAGTAAGAAGCAATTTTGTATTTACTTGTTTTTAGTACCTAATTAAATAAAAAAAAAGTTTGCTTCCCTCCAGATTGAAAATGCCCAAATTCCAAGAGTTTTCGTTGATAAAATTTAGATATTTATCCTAATATAATCCTGTCCTAACCAAAACTCTATAAAACCCTCTCATTAACAACCAACCTAACCCACCCTTTCACATACCCCCTTTACCAACTTCACAATAAACCATTCAAATAAACACACACTCACTAAACAACAACAATACACAACCAAACCACAATTTCCACAACCCCAATACCTTTTACAACCAAATCACATCCATAAACTAAAACACAAATCCTATCTAACCCCCTATATACCCTAACCACCCATACCCTCCCCTCCATTACCTTAAACACCAAAAACCAAAACAAACACCAAACTAACAACAAAAAACCATTACCACTAAACAAAACAAAACAAATACAAACTCATTACACTAACCAAACAAAAAAACAAAAACCAAACCACACAAAAAACAACCACCCAACACAACAAACCAACCACAACACACCAAATAACAAAACACACAAACAACAAAATAACACAAACAAAAACAAAACACAAACACAATAACACCAAAACAACAAACACAACCCACACAAAAATCACAACACAAAACCATACAAAAATCACAAAAACAAAACACAAACAAACACACAAAAAAACACAAAAAAACAAAAAAAAAAAACAAAAACAAAAAACAAAACACAACAAAAAAAACAAACACAAAAAAAACAAACAAACAAAACAAAAACACAAAACAAAAACAAACAAAAACACACAACAAAAAAACAAAACAAACAACACAAACAAAAACAACAACAAAACAAACCAAAACAAAACAAAACACAAAAAAAACAAACAAAAAACAAAACAACAAACAAAAAACAAAAACACAAAAAACAAACAAAAAACAAACAACACAAAAAAACAAACACCAAAACAACAACAAAACAAAACAAACAACACAAAAAAACAAACAAAAAACAAACACAAAAACAACAAACAAAAAAACACAACAAAACAAAAAAAACAAACAACAAAACACAAACAACAAAACAAACACAAAAACACAAACAAAAACAAAACAAACAACAAAAACAACAAACAAAACACAAAACAAACCCATACCAATAACCCATAACCCAACACCCAAACACACCACAAACCATAAACCAAAACCATTAACAATACAAAAACCATAAACCCATACACAAACCCACTCCACAAACACAACCAAAACTACAAACCCCATACAAAAAATTAAAACAACTTAACTATCATTAATCCTTATTTTTATTGTCTCTGTTATCTTATCTTCCATTAAATCTTTAACTTTCAATTTTTATAATTTTAGTTCAATTGTACTATCATAATCATCTGTAATTATTCTAAACTTTTCAAACTTTAACTTGTATTTCTTAGCTATAGTTTAGTTATGTGTGTAGTAATTCATCAAATTGTAATATAGGGCGAAAATGACCCAGGTACTTGAAGAGCCCAAAACATGTATGAATAAATAAATAAGTATCTCATTTTCAGAACTTTTTCTCAAATATCAACCGTTATCGTTACAACGACAGGGATGTGGTCTAAACTCATTGCTATTTGTTTTGGTCCAGAATGCGGAAGTTACAATCAATCTCGTAGTACAAAGAGATATAATCGATCTCGAAATGAAACAATGACGAAATTTCACACCACTTACTTGCATCCAGTTACATTATATTTGTCCAGTTACTTGCATCCAGTGACAGTATACAGCATTATTATCATCCATTCGACGTCGATACTCGAATTTTTTCAATTTTTTGTGAGGCTTCTCACTCGGGTATATCAGTTGTATCATATTTGGCATCCGAAAATGATATTGATAAAATAATATATTTTTATTTTACAGCTTACTCTTGTAATATTTTAAATGATAATAGTTCTAGTATGAGTTCATAGTTTAATGGAATTGGCAACATCCCTCATTGAGGAAGGATGGTTAATTCGCTAAGGGTGATGGGACTGTTGCGCTGTTCTTTGGCAACTGACCTAATATGAAGGAGTACAATTATTTTCTACTTAGGATGGTTGATATTATCGTTGCGGCGAGTTACTTTCTTTTTGATGTTGCCTTATCTAGACCTTGGTTTGGCAATCCTTTCCAAACAGGGGCAAACAAACAATTTCGAAGTATTTGGTTTGCTTTCTCATAGTTCTATTTCCTTTTAAAATTAGATGGTGAAATTAAAAAAAAAATAAATAAATAAAAAAAGTTAAAATAAATTTAAATATGTGTGAGAGAAAGTTTTGGAACTAAAATTGATGATATCAGTGAGACACTCAATCAAACCTTATCAGTTAACGCAGCTCCAATAAAAAAAAACACAATAATATCGATACCAAATTCAGCGTTATTTCCATCAAAGGAACCCATCAACAATGGACAATGATTTTTGCTGGATTTAGGAACGACTTGATGAATCCCAGTGGGAAGTTAACACTTCTGGAAGGTTACAAAACACATTTTGTTTTATTTTGTCTCATAATGATTTCTTGTCTATTTATTAATTCTTTTTTTTGTCGAAATAACACTCAAATTAAAGATGGACGAAACATATGAAGCATACAAGACAATATTTACCCACTGAATTTTTAAGTTTCAAATTAGAAACAATTATAGATAGCAAGTAAACTCAATATAAATATGCTAAGTAAATCGCGAAAAGAACTGAAGTGTTAAAAAAATCGTTCAATGAACGAGCTAAATCCCATTTATGGATGCTTCGATGCGTTCAGGAATGACCTGATGGAATTCCAATGAACCCAGCGCTGAGTTTAGGAACTTGCCCAATATTATGTTTCCTTCTTTTGTTGATTGTTTTTATTCAGTCAGCAAATTTAAAAATAAAGATATTGCTAAGTAGGATTATTATAACTGCTTCTCTTTTTCTGAC
Organism: Nezara viridula; assembly: GCA_928085145.1. Classification (NCBI taxonomy): domain Eukaryota; kingdom Metazoa; phylum Arthropoda; class Insecta; order Hemiptera; family Pentatomidae; genus Nezara; species Nezara viridula. Next base: position 125,163,363 of record OV725082.1, read on the forward strand.
GGGTAAATGATTAAGTTATTTTTTTTTAATTTAATGAATTGATAAAATTGTTTAATTATGATTTCTATGTGATGATGAACTGTTTTTGAATCATAAGTTTGGAAAGTAAAATACATAAATACATACTTAAGCAAAATAAACAGCGGATTCACGATTTAATTTTTTGAAGTGAAAACTTGTGGAGAGTGAATTTGAGCCGTCAGATGTGTAACGCTCGGGTAAAGTCGGTAGGAGTCGACTAATTGGAGTGTTTTTGTATATGGATTAAAATATCTCAAAAACTGAAAATCGGACTCGCATATTGTTAGCTAGCAAAATGTTTATCATTTCATCCTCTTTGTAATGAGCTATTGTACAAAATTGTAATTTTACGCAATACTATGTTAGAGAGCCGAAAAGGTAAAAAAATAGTGCCGAAAACCAAATGATTCCGAGTTTTACTGTATCTATCTATCTATCTATCTTAATGACTCTACAACCATCAGTGGGTCCTGGCATCCTCAATGAGCTTCAACCAAATTTCTCTCTTCTGTGAGGTCACTTTCCAGTTTCTGACACCCAACACGTGGTGTGACAGGTCTCTCGCGTCACATGTCACACCACCTGCCATCTCAATTTCGGTCTGCCAGCTCTCCTCTTATAGTGTAATGGTTCTTCAAGCACTCTTATCGGAATTTCAGACCTCTCCATTCGAGTTATTTGTCCTGCCCAACTTAACATTCCTAATTTTATTATTTTGGTCACATTAGGTTCATTAAACAATTTATTATTATTATTATTATTGAAATTTACAACTGTATTAAATGATAAATACAAGTAAATATGAAACAAGTAACATGACAACATGAAGAGAAACTACCCATTTGTAGCACTCAAATTATATTTCTGTATTAGAAGATCCCGAGGCCATCTTCTTTTCAGACGCCTCGGAGAGTTTATCAGGAATAGAAGAGGAAGCAAGGTTGGAAACAAGAGGGTTCGGATGGTTCAGAAGTTTATTATGGAAGGATAGGTATCTGGATTGAGCTAAATCGGAAACATATGGTACATTAAGGTAGTTATGGATGATTTTATTTGTGACAAAGTAGGGAGCATTGAAGATTTTACGAATGATTTTGGATTGTAGGAATTGGATACGATAGGAATTTGATGGTTTAGTAGAGCTCCAAAGCTCGATCCCGTAAATCCAAATAGGCCTTATTATAGTAACATATATAAGTCTTTTGTAAATAGTTTATTAGAGCGTTTGTCTAGTCGAAAACGTCGGGCGGTTTCTAGTCGTTTCAGTCTGGTCTGGGGATTTAAACAGTTTTGTTGAAGATATGGATTAAAATATCTCAGAAACTAGAAATCGGATCTGCATACTGTAAGCGAGGAAATTGTTCAGCATTTTATCCTCTTTAAAATGAACTATTCTTTATAATTTATATTTGATATTATTAATCCCGACGTGTTGATGTTTTCACTATCTATCGTGTGGTCTAAAGTACACACCTTAGCATATTTACTTTCCTACCTATACTAGGTAAGGAAAGTATTGCGATCGGGTCAAATTTCCGATGGGCGGTTTTCGACGGATCTATACGTTTCAGAGCCCCCTGAGTCCGAAAAACACATTTTTAGCCATTGGTCTGTCTGTGCTAAGTTTTAGTCGGGAACTAGTGAACCGATTTTGCTGTTTCTTTTTCTATTTTGTAGGGTTTTGATTACTAATGCCTGTGACAGAAATTCGGTGCTCCATGCGCAATAGCCTGCGCCCAATAAATGAAAAACATGTTTTTCTATAGACTGTAACGATTTTGATGAAACTTTCCTATAATGTTCTAATAATTGTCCTTTCAATTCTCGTATATGGACTAAATTTCCGAGAAAATTCAGGCAAAAAAGTTGTAAAGAAAAGAAAAATGTTTTGAGGCCTAACTCGCTTAGTAGATATTCTATGGTAAAATTTATAATAAAACTTTTGAAAGGTAATCAAATACCAACAAAACAACAATAAAATCAACGGAATCGAACCAGTATTAACGATGATACAGCTTATTCAATTTTCTACATATGTTTTAATTTATTACTTTCCTACCTATACTAGGTAAGGAAAGTATTGCGATCGGGGCAAATTTCCGATATGCGGTTTTCAACGGATCTATACGTTTCAGAATCCCTTCAGTCTGAGAAACACATTTTTTACATCGTTTACATTGCTTTAGTTTATCAAATAAGTCGTATTCAAATTCTTTGATCAATTTTCACGAAAGTAAATCTAATTCAATTTTTTTTGTTTCTTGATGTATGTAATGATATAAAAACTTTTGTGAAATAGGTTGGAAAGTCTAGTTTAAGAAATAGGAGTGGACACACCAGATATTTATAATGTTAGTTACTCCAAAAAAATAATGGCCTGTTAAAAAAAAAAAAAAATAAACTGTAATTACAGAAACAGGAACAATAATACTTTTAGAGAAACATTTCTTATGTTTTTTTCGTAGTACGGCTGATATTTAGTGTCTGGATATAAGTTATAATTTAAAAATAGTTATTATTTAATTATTTATCTCGGATCACTCACAGAAAAAAATACTGAGATATGAAAAAAACAAAACAATTATTGTGGGGGACTTCAGCCAAAATGTGCCTTCCCATCTTGGAATTTAATAAATATCGGACCATAAGCACGTTACCTATCAACTTTCCTCCAAATTTGTGCCAAATCAGTCAAGTCGTTTTCAAAATATAGGCTTGTCAAGGAATATGCGTTTGAGATTGCACAAAAGGTGGATGGTATTTGATAAAACTGATACGGGACCATCTGGACACCAATCCGCCTTGAAGGTTACATTGGAATCGGATTAACGGGTGTAAGTATTACATCAGTCACGTGGATTTAAATTTGACTGCAGATGGGTAGACATCAAACCTTCCACAAAGCTTCCCTACTTTCGGGAGTGAGGACTTTTATTTTTATTCTTAGTAGTAAAAATATTACGTTTGGTTTCAAACAAAAATTGAAATACGTGGACATATAATTATGTAAACACAAATATAAATGATAAATAACATTTTGCTTCTATCGAGTCCTAAGTTTTTTTTTTTTTTTTTTTAAAGGTCGTACGTGAAAAACAAAGTAAACGATTTCATCTCATTCGTTACTTATACAAAATAAGTTATGGCTCTATTAAATCACTAAGCAAGATTTAATATATTAGATTATTTATTTATATTTTTAACAGGCCATTATTTTTTCAGATTAATTAACATTATAAAAAAGCTAAGGTGTGTGCTTTAGATCACACGATAGATAGTGAAAACATCAACACGGCGGGATTAATAATATGAAATATAATTTATGAATAACAGTTAATTTTAAAGAGTATGAAATGCTGAAGAATTCTCTTGCTTACTGTTTGCAAATCCGATTTTTAGTTTCTGAAATATTTTAATCCATATCTTCAATAAAACTGTTTTAAATTGTGAAATCGGATTAACGGTAGGTTTTACACCCGTCACGTGGATTTAATATTTGACTGCAAATGTGTGGACACGAAACCAAATTTTCCATGGACTCTAAAAGGTAAACCGCGAGTAAGCAGTTTTAATTAAGAGCACACAATTTATTTTTCTCGCTTCCTGCATAAACACAAAGCTTCCCTACCTTCGGGATTGAGGACTTTTATTTTTATCCTTAGTAATATTATACTACTAAGTTTTACGTTTGGTTTCATACTAAAACTGAAATTCCTATATAATTTTGTGAATACAAATAAAAATGTTAAATAACGTTTTGCTTCTATCGAGTCAAAAGTTTTTTTTTCTTTATAAAAGGTCGTTCACGATTTCATCTCTTTCGTTACTTCTAGAAAATAAATTCTGGGACTATTAAATCTTGCTCAATGCCTTAATAGCTAGCGTAGTTACCACATTTCGCTAGATTATCTCAAAACATCTTCTCTAAAGAATCTGAAAACTTTATCCAATGAATTCCAAAAAAACTAGGCATCTCAATAGATTTTTTCAAAGGTTACCTTTATATAATTTATCTACTTTATCTGTAAACAAAACTTTTGATTTCAGCTTTAAATATAATAGTTTAAATTCGTTGTACAGTATACACATCATATAATTGGTTAACTTGCAATACATAAATAATTTACATAATTATTTACAGACATACAAATACATAAATTATGTACGAAGGCAACACTTGGAAAAATATGTTGATATATATGGCATAGTTTTTAGAGTTTATTGGATTCGGTTGTGAAATTCTTTACGGAACATGTTTTGATATAATCTCAGTTATACGGGCATTTAATTCTAGAATAATAATAGAATGTATATTTATATATTTAATATAAATTAGTTAGTCACTTAGTTCAATAAGGATCAATAACCATGGTTAAGGTCAGTGTTTCAAAGCTCTGTTTCATTCATATTTTGAACACATAAAATATAAATAAAAAAAGTAAAATAAAATATTGGATACTCATAGTATGTTTACAAAATAGGCCGAAAATCTCAACTTATTCTGTGACCAACCTCAAAATAATTCATATGGTCATGAATTAATTAAACCAGGAGGTTTTTCCTGATAAAAACCTATTGTAACCTATTTAAATATTCAACGGCTATTGAAAGAGTATGTCTTTCTCACTATTTAAGAAATACTACAAACTATGGATGGTCCTAGGTTTAGCATTTTTTGGTTTAAGGAAATACTGTTTCATCGTCAACGTTGTGCAAAGAAGTGATTGGTCTGAGATTACGCACTACCGCTTGATTTTCCTCCTTAATTAATAGTCCGTTGCACAGACCCCTTTTTATCAAATTATTAACATCCGCCTGAAATTTCGTAAATAGCTTCACCTCATCGTAACCTACAGATATTTTATTTACGAAAGTTCTCGGAATTGGGATGATTTCAATCTGGATTTCAATCAAACTTTATTTTATTAGATACTAAAAACTCGTAAATACCCATTTGCTTTCCACTTGAATCGTAAGGTAATTTGATCCCAAACTCCAGAAAAAAGGTGGTCTTCAAAAATATTGAACGTGACCTACTCCTCCAAAACGTCAAAATAACGAGTTTTTATAGGCCAAACGGCCCAATATTTTTGTAGGCCACCCTTTTTCTTTTTTGATCATATTATTTTACGATCCAAGTGGAAAGCAAATAGATTTATACGAGTTTTTAGCACCGAATTAACGAAGTTTCAGGCGGATGTTAACAATTTGATAAAAAGGGGTCTACCTCGGGTTATAATTATATTCGGTGTGTCCAGTAAGTATAGGGAAATATTTGAAAGGTTGGTAGTAGACAATCTACAAATATGTTCATATAAACAAATGCACAATTTCCAGCAGGAAAATAGGAAATTTAAGATTTATAATAAATCTGAACTTAATTAATATATTCTTAAAGCTTATTAAACGAAGGAGTTTTTTTTTTTATAAAAGTGGGGTAAATGTAGTACAGTTGAAGGATGATAAAAAAAAATTACAAATAATTTATGACTTTTTTTAAACAGAACTTAGCTGTTAGTCCTCTTTAAATAGTTTTAACAATGACAAAATCTACTTTCGTTTAAATTAAATTTTGTCTAGTTTACTATAGTGCAATGTTTAGTTACATAAATCGAATAGTTTTTCAAGTTATCGCTTTCTATTCAATAATAAACGTAACTACCTTAAAAAAACACAAATCTTAAATTTCCTATTTTTCATGCTGGAAATTGGACGATTGTTTATATGAAATTTTTGTAATTCTTAATGTCTAGTATCAAACTTTTTAATATTTTCCTCTACTTACGGGATACCCTATACAGAGGTTAAATATAACTCGGAATCCATGGCTGTTATCCACACATATATTATTACAGTAAGGCTCGAAATCGGTTTTGTACTAAATATAAGCTCCGGTCATGCTCAAATACCATGAATGGGGTACTGTTGGATTCAAAATTTCACGGAGGATTAGCGAATCGTTTTCTCCGCTTTAGTCTTTCTTTCTAAAATAAATAAAGTCGATATAAACATTTTGCTAAGCTTCAATACTGGAACGGTTGTAAGTCTGTAGATCGATACGGGCTTTGAAGATTTTGATGCATACAGCAAGACCCGGATAGTTCCTTCGGTCCTGCGTTTTTAACCCAAAAACGTACTATTTTCGAGATAACGCAAGGCAAAGAGTTCGCACACAACCTTACGTTAATTGTAGTACTGTCATTGAATACATGTCTTATTTCGCCGACTTGAGGCCTTTATGATCGAGAGAGTAGGAGTTAATATTATTTATCGATGGTATTTAATCGGCAACTTTTGGCGATAATAACTAAATAGGCAAATAACTAAAAAACAAATATTTAATTTAAGTAACTAAAAATTGCATCGTAGTAAACTAGACAAAATTTATTTCAAACCAGAGTAGAGTTCGTCATTGTTAAATGGAACGAAAGAGGACTTTTGAGCGGTTAAACTAAGCCAGTTTCTGTTTTTTAAAAAAGCGTGAATTATTACAGATTTTTTTTTATCTCCTTCCAATTAACCTGCAGATCCCCACTATTAGACAAAATTTCTTGTATAATAATCTTATATTACTTGTTAATTCGGTTGACGTTTATTACGAAATATTTAGAGCTTCTTCTCATGCTGTGAGAAGACAAAAACAAAAACAAAAAATTGGTGATTTCTTGTTACCTAAAAGTATTTTAGCATTAAAACTAGTGTTGCTCAAAATCGGTCTTGGTCTTGAACTGTTGCAAGACCAAGTCCAGGATTGGTAAAAAAATCGATTTTTTAAAATAAAAATTAAGACAAAATAGTTACTAATACTTGACAATCTTAGTTACTATGTTATTATAACCAATGTACTTTTGCATTTAACTCTCCTAAATTTCCATTCGGGCTTAGTTAGGTTTCTCGTATCTAAAAAAATATAGTAATATCTTTATATTAATAAGCTAATAAGTAACTGCAAGACTGTTGTGAGACTCTTGCGGAAGACCAAGAGTCTCGCATTTGGGCAACACTAATTAAAACTAATTTAGCATTTTACATTTTTCAACTAAAATGACTTCAATGAAATATTCAAAAGCTTTAATTTATTTATTTTTTTACACCTGGAATGTATTATAATAAACGTGACTGCATAAATACACATTTTATATTTGATGAGATTGAGCCATCAATTTTGAAGGCAAAATAGTCTTATTTATCCGAAAATTCAGGCAAGAAAGTTATGAAAGAAAAGAAACTTTATTTGCGAATCACTAATAAATTGCACACGTTTCTCTGAGTTGTGTTCATGATCATATAAAATACTTCTAAATTCTCTACAAAAGGAAAAAAAAAAAAAAAAATCATCGAAATCGGACAATTTTTAGCTAAGATACAGCTGATTGAAATTTGTAAACATGTTGGTTCCAAACATTAATGAAGTTTTAAATTAATTTTTGTTTCCTTTGTCGATTATATTTATTGATAAAGTAAAATTTTATGAGACGTTGCATTATTTTATTTTCTTATTGATTAAGCATTTGATCACTTAAAAATATGCTATGCGAATTTTTCATACGGGTCTACTGGTAAGGAAATAAATAATTACATGTTACAGCCGGAATCGAACTTGAGTCTTTGAGCACAGGAGAAAAATTCCTTACTCTCTAAGCTACATCTCTCCTCATGTTTGTACATATAAAGAAAATCCACAAGTAAATAAGTGTATTGAGTGATAATGAATTATCATAATGAATACAAGGTCGCATCATTGAGTCGAATTTCACGTGAATTTTTAATGATGAGCTTCCGAGGATTAGACAATAAACTGCTGCATTACAAATAATTTGATCGCTGATTATATTTTTTTTCATAATTTAGGAACAATCGATTGTTTTAATGATCATTCTTGATAGCCTTCCCAGTTCCCTCGTTCACTGAACCATCGCTCACTTTCTCCATTAGTGTCGAATTTATTAAAAAAATTTAATGTTTTATTTATTTGAAACAGTTTTAGGCCTCGACGTCACAATTCCTAGGAATCGATCAAGTAGTTTATTGCACTGTTTACTGGAGAACATTCTGTTAACTGCCCTTGACTTCTTAACGATAAGCTCTGACGCACGGTTCCAATGGTTTGTTGTTCTTATCTTTTCTACCATCTTGGCTGATCGGAATTTTTTGTAAAGCCTTGTCAAAATTGTAAACAATTAGTGAATGTGAAAGTCACTTTGTTAATTCCATTAATATCTTTATTTTTTGGCCCCCTTTACCAGAAAGTTATGAATTCTATAAATATTTAATATTTAAAAAAAATCTTACACACAAAAAAAGGTAAACTTCATCGCCTAATAATTTTGTAGAAATCAAGGGCATTTATTATAACGAAGATATAGACCTCCTTAAAATACAAACATGTTTTTTTGAAGAAAAAACCCAAGTATTACCAGAAATAATTACAAATCGTAATCTAGGACAGTTTTTTTTTCTGTCCCATTCCTCTCCTTTTAGGCTATACGGTGTTTTTCCGAGGCTGGAGGTGGGGTGGGGAATTTGAATTTTTTAAATTTCCCTCCGGCACCGGGACGCGAACTCGTAATTTTTAATCTATCATAACTTCGGTTATCTGGTTGCCAGGCAACTTGCTGTGCACACACGTTAGCCCATTCGGCCACTCCGCTCCCTAATGAATCCAAGACATTTATAAATGTTTCTATAGTCATCATGTTATTTCCGTCTATTCCCTAAAATCTATAGAATTTTTTGGGTATCCCACCAAATACAAATTTTATTTCTTGAACAGCACTTTATAATTTTTAAACATCCATGCTGCAAACAATAAAAAAAAAAAAAGTTGCACAAATGGGAGCTAACACTTTCTGTTACTTAGTTCTCTGTAACCCTAAATCCCATCTCCATCGGATTGAACAGTCGATCAATTCGTTCATGAACACGCTTCATTCCATACTTTCATTCAAGGTTTCATGGAAGGATTCGTTCTTATGCTCGACTCCTATTTCATTCGCTTCGATGCTTTCACCAGTGTTACATCTCCACGCAGGTTAGCGTTTCGTAGCTGTCTTATTTATTAGGTTACTATGCCATTTATCCTTTACGAGCATTCGCAAGAGTAGGTCACGCAGGCATGCCCCTTAGACTGCTTAAATTTGTGTTCTCTTATAAATTTTCGGTTGACTCATCCTTTTCAGCCAATACTTCATTCTGCGCAATACGTCTTCTAAAAAAAATATTAATACAAGGAGGAACAGCCCGTCCCCCATTTTACAAATATACAACTGTTCATACTCGTTGCTAAAATTTTATAACTTTAATTTACAAGTATTCTGTAATTCAGATTGCATTATTTTTTATCAACAGGAAATAAACTGAACGAAACCACAGTTCGGCTAAATTTTTAATTTCTTTAAAATCTATATTATACATCGCTCCTTATTGCAAATTTGTATTATTGTATAATAATAATTATTCTTATTGCCAATTTGTAACTATAATATATTCAACTTGTCCAGCTTCATATAAGCCCGGAAATAATTTGAGCCTTTTATCTCGAACATTTTCATTGTTCGTTAAATTGTGGTTTCTATTCTATTTCATTATAATTATAATTATATCACAATATAATAAAAATATTATTATATATAATAACTAATATATTGTACTAGCTGGCCCTTGCGAAAAATTGGAAAGATAATAAAGACAAAATATTGCATCGATCGTAGGATATTCTAAATTATTAAAAAAAATAAAATGTAAGAACAACCAAATGTCTTTAAGAAATAATAAAGTTAATATAAAAGCCAAGAAAAAAAAATGTAGTAGACTATTCTACTCCTAAATGCAACATCTTTAAATAGGAGGACATTATCAAGTATACCAAAACTAATGGACTATATCTTTGTTAATAATTGTCCGATTTTTACGATTTTTGTTTGTTTTAAAGGTAATTTAGTAATATTTCTAATTATCATGCATACTTTTTTAGTTATTCGCAAATTAAGTTTCTTTTCCTCCATAACTTTTTTTCCAGAAATTTCGGGGGATGGGACTATTTTTCGCATGTGAAGGAGAACAATGTCTTCAAAATGAGTGGTCAATCATTGGATTTGTTGAAGAATTGACGAAGTTATGGGCTACCGACAAAAAAACACCTTTTAGAAATAATATATAGGATTAAAGGGGAAATGTGTAGATCGAAAAATAATTGCTGTCACCTAGGTACAATCCATCTATCACCTTCAGATGAATAAATACCATTTTCCGTACAAATTTTTAGTATGAATTCTTTATTTTGTTTTAGGAAAGTACTAGGTAACATGAACTGAACACAAATGTACTCAAATGAACAGCTGTGTAAATAGTGCTAATTATAGAGCTTGTAGGAGAGCTCCTGTAACCTTCTACTATCCTAATACTAAAATAAAATATGACATACACTAAACACTTTTTTATATAATAGAAAGATTGTTTGATTAAGAATTGAATTCTATTTCTAATAATAAAACAAACACATTTGATCCTTAAGTCCTACTTTATTTTTTGTGGCATCCAAGGTTTCAGGTCTTTAGACCATTTTCTAGGCAAGATACCTTGCTTGACAAAATAAAATTATTTGGGTTCATTTATATATATCAAATTAATTACTACAGTTCTTAAAACTTTCCTCTTAAGAATTATATAAAAATAATGTGACAGGCAAATAGCCTAAATGATATTATTTTATTAAGTAAGCATTCTTTTCTTAGCAATGTTGAAACGTTGCATAAAAAAAATAAAGTTTGACTTAAGGATTGAATGTGTTTGTTTTATTATTCGATAAATAAATTAACATTGTTCTACACTTATTATAAATGAATTTCTTTTCGCTTTAAAGAACAGAAGGAAAAACTAGATTAAAACATGTTAAAAGTCCTAATTATGTTTTAAATGATTCTTTACTTGTTTCTTATAAAATGGTTAGTTACCTCTTTTAATCTTTATCAGTTTTCTTTCACCACCTAGTGAAAGCATTGTGACGTACAGTTGTTGTGTTATGACCTTACTCATTGAGCCCAATCAGCTGAGAGATGTGACTAATTCATATCGCATAGGCCCTGACCGCTCCTATCTGCCGGCCTAGGACGACTTGATATCGCGCCAGGCTTTGGATATTTATAAAATATTATTATTTATCCAAATTATAAATATTAGTGCTATAGCTCGCCTTTCCATAGGGCAAGTTCCTATCAGTTTATCGATGGCACTGTTTTGTCCAGTTTAGAGACGGTTTCGATGCCATCGCTGAGTTTAGGAACTTGTCCATAGTTCAAGTCAATTTTTGTTTGTTGAAGTGTTGTTGAAGTCAATGCATATATTACATTAAGGTTTGCTTGTGCATTTTCGTGGATTTTTTTTTCAAATTCTCAAAACTTCTTCAGACGCGCTTGGTAGTTTTCTTGTGGGTAGTGAATGAGACTGGACCGTCACACTCATGATATATAACCCTCATCCGGGTAAAGTCAACTGATTTTTGCATTTGGATTAAAATATCTTAGAAACTAAAAATTGGTCCTGCAAAAAATGTTCAGCATTTCATCCTGTTTGTTATGAGCTATAATTTAAAATTGTATTTTGACACGATGCATATTTTTACTTTTTGAATATAGAACACAAAATAATTTATTCACAATATAATTCAACCCTGTTGATGTTTTCACTATCGTGGGGTCTTAAGCGTACGCCATACTTTTTTGTCTAATTAACAAGAAGTTTATCATCCATTACCCAATATAAACCATTAATATAACAAACCAATGTTCTACTGTTTCCCGCGGCAAATATAAAGCGGATTGTTCATCTCACTGTTTCAAACTTTTATATAAAAATAAAAATATGCAATAAATTCAGTTTCTTTGTCAACATACTTTCAAATATATTCGTAAGCATAAACATAAAACGTGTCCACTCACACGACTTTCCAACCTATTTCAGAAAAGTTTTTATATCTTAACATATGTCCATCAAGAAACAAAAAAAAATTGAACTAGATTTATTTTCCAGAAAATTGATGAAAGAAAAGATTTAAGTACGATTTATTTGATAAAGTGAAGCAATGTAAACCGGCTTAAGGTAGATCAGTGTAAAAATTTCAATACTCTCTAATATTGTTGATCAAAAACTTTTTGGCATAGCTTAATTTTGTCAAACAGTAATTTATGTTAAAAGTAGAGGAAATAGTGAAGCTTGTGTGATGCAGGCAACAGATTTTCTTACTTTCACTTAGTCATATTTTTCTTTCATTCACTCCTTTCTTATGCCAGAATATGAACCCCTAATCTTACATTGGAAATTGAATAGCTATAATTTCGTTAATAGTTGTCCAAAATGAACGAATTTTATATAGTTTTGTAGGGAATTTCATTACCCTTCAAAATTTTTATTATGAAGCTTACCATATTATATATAATTAGCGAGTTAGCCCCCAAAACATTTTTCTTTTCCTTATAACTTTTTTTTCATGACCTTTCTCGGGAATTTAGTCCATATACAAAAATTGAAAGTACAATTATTAGAACATTATAGGAAAGTTACATCAAAATTGTTAGAGCCTTTTTCGCTCAACAGTCTGTAGAAAAAAATTGTTTTAATTTATTGCGCATGGAGCACCCAATTTCTCTCACAGGCATCAGTAGTAAAAATCCTACAAAATAAAAAAAGAAGCAACAAAATCGGTTCAGTGCTTTCCGAGAAAATCTTGGCACAGGCAGACAGACAGACCAATGGGTAAAAATGTGTTTTCGGACTCAGGAGGTTTTGAAACTTATAGATCTGTCGAAAACCGCATATCGGAAATTTGACCCGATTGCAATACTTTCCTTACCTAGTATAGATAGGAACGTGAAAACAATATATCAACCTTTAATTTTATATATATTGTTAAATTATTCGTTTTTCAATAATTATGTTCATTATCACTCAATTTGAATATATGAAATAAAGCCCCGAGAATTTTTTTGAAATTCTACACAGTGAAGGGTAGAATTTCTATTCTGAGGGAAAGGGATGGATCCCCCTATTTTTTTAAAATTTAATACTTACGGATCTATTTAAAAGTATGTTAGCAAATAAATTGAATTTATTATATATTTTCATTTTTATTTAAAAGTTTGAGGCAGTGAGATAGACTCTCCGATGCTTCATATTTGCCGCGGGAAATTTGATAAACTCATCACGTAAAAATGGAACGGTTAACATGAACTCATCAAAGAATGAATCATAAAATCATAGAATATGTTGCTGCATATCAGTGCATATTAAGCGTTCCCATGTTTCATTCTGGTTCACAGAGCTGAAGCGGCTTTATCCTACTTCCCTACGACAATTCCTCCTTGGTATTTTCCTTTTCCAAGTCCTCAGAACCGAAAACCCTCCCTACATCTTGGAACTCCTTACTCTACGCTCCTTTATCCACTCTCTCAATTCTAGGTCTCAACCTCTAGATTTATATATCTCTTCCCCTCAGAAAATCCTTCTTCATTCGTGCTACCTCTTTTTGAAACTCTCTATCTGACTTCATTCGTCAATCCTCGTCCACAAATTCCTTTAAGCAACTCCGGTTCCACCACCTACTCCATATTCAATTTTCTTGTAAAATTCACTTGCGTCTGCACAAAGTCAAATTCAATCAACTGCACAATTGCAATATCAATCAACAGTTAATTAGGCATCATTTTGTATTCATTTATGCCAGACTAATGTTCTTAATTATGTTACTCTGTTATTATTCCAAGGATGCTGTAAATTATTTTTATTTATTATTGCCCAGAATAAAATTATTTTTTCATTAATTCATTCATATAATTATCAATGATGAATATAAATTAAAATTTTAAAATTAAATTAAAATTCTAGGCCTTAGCTTAGCCATCTAATCGACTGTTCCTATTTTCTTAATTGATTTTATTTTATATTATTTATTTATTCATTCATGTAGATTAATTGTCATTGACTTCTTTTTCTTCGAAATATTGGAAGAGGGGGGAGGGGGCGAAACGATATGCTCGCCCACCTTTCTATTTTTATAGGAGGGGGGGGGAATCGCCCCCGTTCCCCCCGAGGTCTGCACCTATACCCGCTACATACTTACATGCATGGATGGCATAAAAACCTGCTCATAATTAATGAGTCTGTACTTCCTCTAAAAGAGTCTTTTAACGGACGCGGCTACGCCCGTTGGCTTTCATGATATTTAAATCAAACCACAAGGATCATGAAACCTCTAACCGCATTGCTTACAAGCTAAGCCATTTTATGTAACGTTTGCTGTTTAGTGTTTAAAAAGGAATAATTTTATGTTTGTCTGCGGTTTGTTTTTCTTTTAAATTATGGGCTCATTTATTTATTTATTTTTTTAAAGAAACATTGAAAGTGATTTTTTACGGTATGGAAAGTATCATTTTTATTCTTGTAATGACTGAAAGAGATGATGAAAGATGTTTGAAAATGGGCTATTATCCTTCCTGATTAGCATCGGCAGCTCTCCAGTCTAAATTTAGAACGGTTAAAATCCTCGAAACACGACAGCCGTCACCCCGCCGTTAACAAACATTCTTATCTCTCGAGGTTCCCGCCGAGCCTTCCCCGCCATATTCATCTAATGCTCCTTTTCAAGATGTCAGGATTAGTATTTCATTAGGCATTGCAATTCAAAGCATTATAAAGGTCCTATGACCTCAACCCTATTTAAAGCCAAGTGTGAATTGAGTCGGGAATTAAAGGTCTAACACGACTAGAGATTGTTTATACGCGTTGCTTAAGCTGTATCATTTGAAATTATTATCTGAAAGACAATATTTTTTGGTCGAAGAAAATAGGCCTAAATTGAGCAATTCATTCATTGATTCTTGAGGGTGTTGGTTGACTGTCGTGAATAATGAAGAGAGGGATGGTTGGGGTGAGCAGTCAAATAAGAACGCAAAAATAAATAATAATAATGTATTTTAACATTTGCCTACGTTTCGATCTGAAGTTCAGGCCTTCATCAGGGCTAAGAAAAGAACCAGATAACAAGGTATGAAAAAATAAACAATGCAGGTAAAAAATTCTATAAAATAGAAAATTGAGATATTGTAAAGCCTATCAATATCTGTTCTGTCTAACTATTCTATTTACAATATCTTAATTTTACTATTTATTTTTATTTCTTATATATAATTTCATATTCCTTTTCTCTGTTTTACATTTTATTCTAAGATTACCATTTTAGTCCTTATCTTATTTTGATTATGTTAACTTCATTAGTCCACACAACGGTTATTATTATTTATTTCTTAATTCTTGTTATTTTCATTATTCTACCCACTTCATTCTTCATTTTACTTTAATATATTTTTTTAACTACATTGTTTATGTTTCTCATACATTGTTATCTGGTTCTTTTCTTTGCCCTGATGAAGGCCTGAACTTCAGGTCGAAACGTAGGCAAATGTTAAAATAAATTATTATTATTTATTTTTGCCATTTTATTTCTGACTGATCACGCCAACCATCCTTCTCTTCATCATTCATTCATTCATTGCTGGGCTCTACAGTACTTGAAGAAGCATGGCCTCTGGTAACGTCTTCTTCCACATATCTCTGTCTGCAGCGAAGCACCTCCACCGCTTTACACCCATCTCTTTCAAGGTCACCCTCCACTTCGTCCAACCATCTGAGTCGCGTCTTTCCACGCCTTCTTACATTTCCCGGCTTTCCATAGAGAAGTTTTCTCAGCATTCTTGTAGCATCCTTTCCATATGCCCCAACCATCGCAATCTGTCGAGTTGAATGACTCTAACAATGTCATGTTGGTAATTATTTACAAGTGGTACTCCTCCGGCCATCTTGGTTGAATTGAGGTTATCCACAATGTTTCAGATATGGTTTACAAAAAACACTATTGCGGAGGGGTTGTCTTGTCAGCTCTTGTCCAATCCACCTTATGTTCATTACAAATAATCACCAAATATAACCTTTACAATATATATTAGCACCATTTTTTTTAACTTGTCGATTTTTTTTCTATCTTCAGTATATCGATTAAGCAAACTTTATATTTTAGATGTTATTTATAGACACATATTATTTTATAGATACATGAGATTTATCATTATTAATGCTTTTCGGTTTCCTTATCCTAAATTAAAGAAGTTGATTAACTTAAGTTTTGTTTTAATTGTGACACTTTATCTGTAATTGTACATTACCTATGTCCAATATTAATACGATTAAGGAAGAATTAAACAATTTACAATTTTCTATAAGGATTTTAATGCTGGCTAAGGGTTATAATTTTCAATTATATGTTACTTAAATCTTCTTCTACCGATTAAACGCTTTTTCAGTCTATTGAGGTACATACTGGCATTACCAGATTCTTAAGAAAATATTTCAGGATCATACTGGATTAGACTGAAAATCTGACAGAATCTATATAAAAACTATAAGCATACATATATTATGTTGATAAGATGGAAATTGGAATGGGTGTTCAGTCGATATTTATTTTCTATGAAGTGAAAATTGTGGGGAAAAGAATGCTAACTTTAAAAAAAGGCGGTTAATATGTAACCTAAACGATATAATTTCTACATTTACTTAAAAAGGTGAGGTGGAGGGGACAAGACAACCCCTCTCTATAGTGGCGCTTTCTGGTGCTGTATTTTGTAAACCTTATCTGAAACATTGTGTATAACCTCGATTCAACCAAGATGGCCGGAGGAGTACCACTTGTAAATAATTACCGTCATGTTCACCATAAAGCTCTTTTAGCTCTAGGTTAGACCTAATTCTTCATTGAGCCTTCACTTTAATTGACCCATAAATTTCCCATAAAGTTAGTTGGAAAGAAACGACACATTGGATAAGTTATAACTTTAAACGAAGACCAATTACTGTCTATTTCTCAAATAACATAACTTTTTTTTAAGAACTTAAATAAATACAAATTAAATTTGCACTTTTTTTGTGGAGATTGATCCGTCAGATCTCCGATTTGTGTCGCTCAGGTAAAGTCTGCTGGAGTTGACTAATTGAAGTGTTTTTGCATATGGATTAACATACTTCAGAAAGTAAAAATCGGACCTGGATACTATAAACGCGGGAATCGTTCAGCATTTCATTCTCTCTGTAATGAGCTATTATTTAAAATTGTATCTTAACGCGACGCCGTATTAGGGAGTCGAAAAGGAAAAAATATTTGTCGAAAACCAAATTATAGCGAATTTTATTGAAAATATGGATTAAAGTATCTCAGAAACTAAAAATAGGACCATTAGCATTTCATCCTCTCTGTAATGGGCTATTATTTATAATTTGTATGTTATATTATTAATCTCTACTTGTTCATGTTTTAACTTCTATCGTGTGGTCTGAAGCACAGAAATTGAGTATCGTATTAGTAAAGAAAGGGCAAACAATTTTGATATTGGATTTACATTCAAGAAAGTAGTATAAGTGAAATCCGGATATTTTTGTATAGCTTTTTGGAAATTACTTCATCAGCTGATAAAAGACATTTTTTAAGCAACAATAAATAAATAAAAAAAGGCGCCAGAAAAGATATTAGTCGCAATTTAGGCCTCATAGGACATTAGAATATTTTTTTGTCCGGAACGTGATAAACATCCCGTTGTCCGTCTATGATAAACAAGGTCAACCCACTAGAAGGCCTTTTGAATTATCTCTCATTATTAAACAATATAATGCAATTTAAAATTTGTATTGCACAGAATATATTATAATTAATTATTTTATCATTTTAATTGCCGAGACACATTAAAAAACAGTCCAGTTAAATAAGATTTCAACCAAGAACTCAATGATATGAAGCTTTATTTTGACTTTCTAAATGTTGGCTAAAAAGCTCTCATAAAATCTCGTTTTAGTGCCTCAAGTTATTGAAGGTTAAAGGTCAAAAAAAGAGATGAAAATCATTGTTTAATATGCGTCCTACGTCATTAGATGTTATTATAAAATTTTAGTACATGTAATCCTCCAAAAAAATTTATTTTAATTTATTCGTATAATTTACAACTGTATTAAAAAAATATAGGAAGAGATTTAATAAATGTGACTCAGAGAATATATGATGACATGATAGATGTGTGAAGAAACTACCCATTGGTTACACTCTAAATTAGATCACTAGGCCATCTTCTTTTTAGACGCCTCGGAGGGTTCACTTGGTTCGGATGGTTTTGAAGTTTATTATAGAAGGATAGGTATCTGGATTGGGCTAAATCGTAAACACATGGAATATTAAGGTCCTTATGGATGGTTTTGTGTAGAGCGGGGTAACTCCGTTGGTAAAGCACTAACTTCTAAAACTCAAGGTCTCGGCTTCTTATCCAGTTGATGACAAGTAATTTTTCATGAGGCACATCGAGCCTCTATTAAGTGGGTAATCGTTATTAAATAATTAATTAAGGAGAAAATCCGACGGTTGAGCATGATCCCGGATCGATCACCTCCCTGCACAACTGTTGGTCTTGAAAAAGTACCTTCTTAATACTGAACCCAAGACCCAATATTATTATATAAGTTGTACAGGATTTATTTTTTAATTTTTTTTTTTAATGAATGATTTTAGAATTTTACGAAGGATTTTGGAATGTAAGGATTCGACACGAGAGGAATTCCATATTTAATGTTAGTGTTGCCCAAATGGGAGACCAAGACGAGTCTTGGACTAGCGCACTGTCTTGGTCTTGGTCTTGTGCAAGACTCTCGCAACAGTCTTGCAGTTACCTATTACTATTATTAGCTTATTACTATAGAGATATTACTGTAATATTTTAGATAGGAGAAACCTAACAAGCCGGAATGAAAAATTAGAAGAGTTAAATGCAAAAGTATATTGGTTATACCATTTTTTTTCATATATTAACTAAAATTGTCAAGTATTATTAACTTAATTTTTTTTCAAAACCTCCATTATTTTTTACTAGTCTTGGTCTTGGTCTTGCAACAGTTAGACAGTCTTGGTCTTTGGGGCAACCGATTTTGGAATACACTAGTTAATGGGGCCCAATGCTAAACTTCGTAAGACCAAATAGGCCTTATTGTTATAGTCTTGTATATGAGTCTTTTGTATTTGATTGAAAACTTGGAGCGGTTTTCCGGTAAGTATTGAAGTGAGGATTCCAAGTTAGACGTTTGTACAGGTGTAGTCCTAGGTATCGGGTTTTTGGTCTATTATTTTCAATAATGAACCACCGTAATCGAAAAAAAAATCAAAACGAATACAAATTTTTTGTTCGTCCGCGGTCCGCGCATTTTATCTAAAACTACTGGTCCAATTTTTTTCAAATTTGGATTTAAAATTACAGGTCCCCGAGGATGATCCTTCTTCATTGTCATTTCTATCCGCCTTTTTCTTCCAAGATGGCGACAGAAAAACCTGCGTTGCTATAGACTGTAGCGCCTAAACGAATGTACCGATTTCAATGAAACTTCGCTAAAGGTTTTTTTTCGATGCCCTTTAAATTTATCTATATAACATATTTCAACGAAAACGAGCTGCAAAAAAAGTTACGAGGGATGGTAAAATTTAATTCCGAATAACTCAAAAATGGTTATTTAAAAGTTCACGGAATTTTCTAAAAAAAAAAATCGTTAAAATCGGACAATTAGGAGTAATGCTATTTTTTTTATAGCAAATTACTAATGATTTAAAAAAATATTACAATAATTAGTACAATAATTGGAATCACCTTTTATTTCTATTTCTTTGTCACTAGGAAGGTAATGTTACTTTAGATGTATAATTGTTTGGACATAATAAACCATTATGAAATAATTTGCAGCGTTTTTCAATAGAGATAAGTGTGGGGTATCATAAAAGAATAATGGAGGACAGGAAGTCACAGGTTTACGATTTAGAGTAAAAATGATTCGATGGGATTTATTGGAATTTAGTTTAATCCTTCAGCTTTTCAAGGTTTGTGATATGGGATTGAAGAGTTTGGGATGAAATTGATAATTCATTATTAACTGATAGGACACATGCGTCATCGGCGTACAGAATAGGTATTCCAAAAGAAATAAATGTTTGGTGTGGATAACCATTCTTTAGATTTAACGATCTACTTCCTCTTGCTTTCATAACTCCTTCTTCCCAAATAAAAAAAAAAAAAAATGAAATTAATAATAATAAGGTTAATTTTTCGAGGAGCCAATAGTACAGCATAACTATTTGGGAAGTATTTTACTTTTAAAATAAAAATACCTTAGATATCTGTATTCGAAACTCTATCTTGGGAACAAATTAAATACTTGATAATTGAAATATGGTACACTGTATTATAAAATTACAAAATACTTGGTATTTAAAAGAATGCCTTTTAAATACATGAACTTCCTAGGAGTTACTGTTATTTTTTGTTCACTCTCACTATTTCTGGCAACGAGGGACGGGGGAAAAAGAAGGGTTTCTAGCATAAAAGAATGATGGAGGATAGGAAGTCATAGGTTTACGATTTAGGGTAAAAATGATTTGATGAGATTTATTTTAACCCTTCAGCTTTTCAAGGTTTGTGATATTTTATGGAACAGTTTGGGATGCAATTGATAGTTCATTATTAACTGATAGGACACATGTGTCATCGGCGTACAGAATAGGTATTCCAAAAGAAATAACTCTTTGATATGGAAAACCCTATCTACTTCCTCTTGTTTTCATAACTGCTTCTCAGCACATTAAAAAAAAAACTTGTTATGAACAAATTAAATACTTGATAATTGAAATATAGTACACTGTATTATAAATTTACAAAATACTTAGTATTTAAAAGACTACGTTTTAAATACATGAACTTTTTTCCTAGGATTTATTTGTATTTTTTGTTTACTCCGTTCCTCACCATTTCTGGCAACGGGGGACGAGAGATAAGAAGGGTTTCTAGTGGTACAACTTACATTACGTTCAACCTATTCTAACCTGAATGGAAAGGTAGAGATTCAGTCCATGGGTCTGATACAAAATTAATTTCAATACACCCAGACCGGTTTCGAACCGGCAACGCTGCTAGATTCGAGAATTCTATCACGGCCTTCGATATGTACAGTCAACCTATTTCAACGTTACACTATACTATCTACTTAAATAAAATAAAGGTTTTGTCTGTACAGTTAATAGAATCAACCCGTTTCATGATATCTTTCCGTTTCAGACACTACAGTCACCAAATTCACTTTTAAAAAAAATTTTGTCTATTTATTATCAAACGAAATTTTGTCAGGGGTAAGCTCACCAGTGGCTAATGGTAGACTTTTGAAATTTCTACATTATATTTAGGTTTGCTAGACTTAAAACATAGGCTTTAAACGAAAACAAAATATTGAGTAGAACCAAAGCTATGAATTCTTGAGATCCCGGTTAGGCAGTTACATACTTCGATTCTCTTCCCAACCTACTCTACCGCGAGGTACATTAAAAGATATACTATTCAACTGATGGAACCAATTACCACAACTCAAAGGATAAAATCCGAAATCCCGAACATTTACGTTGTCGCTTAAAACACACTCATTTTTCAACTTTGTCCAATGTTCCCGTTTAAGGTGCCATTCGATTCAACTTCCCGAATCTAAAAAATGTTGATGCATACATTTTTAGGATTAACAAAAAGGATTAGCCGGAAATCGAAAAAAAAACTCCCAAAAGAATAGGTAACGGCCGCTTTTTATTGAACCCAATTTTGTTGATTTCAAATTATTTCAAAATATTTTCTCCAGAAAAAATTCTGTTTTTTTTTTCTGCAGACAAATTGTTTGCGATTTTTAAAATTTGGTTTAACTCTACACCCGACAACGATGGGTACATCAGCTATTTCATAATATATTATTGTAGACTTTCTAATCTTAGTTTGTTCACCTAATTCTCCCTTGTTACTCTACAAAACCTCCTATGATGTTTAGTCAATACAGTTGATAAACAAATTTTTCGTATGTCTGTGAGATTTTAGTTTAAATAATTCTTTTCTGATGATAGTGTAAATTCTGGAGCTAGTAAACCGCAAAAAATATACCTTTCCAATTGTTTTCTATATTTACTGCCGGTTATTCCAGATATCCGGTTTAGTGGGGGCCAATTAAGCTAGGGTCTACAGTATTTAAACTGTTCTTTCGTCTAGATCATTTTAGAAAAGGAATATTATTCTATTTAGGAGGAAAATCCTCACTGCTCTCTATTTTGCCACAAATAAAATCATCCATAACGACCTTAATGTTCATTATGTTTCTGACCTGGCCCAATCCAGATACCTATCCTTCCATAACAAACTTCAGAACCATCTAAACCCTCTCTTTTCTTACCTTGCTTCCTCTTCGATGCCTGACAACCCTCCGAGGCGTCTGAAAAGAAGATGGCCTCGAGATCTCCTTTTGTAAATACATTTTTAGAGTGCTACCAATGGGTAGTTTCTCAACAAGTGGTTTCATGTTGTTTTATTCTTTTTTCACATTTACTGAATGTATTTTTATTTGTAATACAGTTGTAAATATCATCAATAAAAAAAAGATTTAGGAGGAATTTTATTATCTGAGTATATTTAATTAGTTGTTGTAATATGTCCTGACCTCTGTGTGTTGTAGACTCCTTTCTTTCCCTATCATCTGGCATTGATACCAATTTCTTTTCCTCTTTTTTTAAATTTCCCATTTCCCACCCCGACCGCCCCTCCAAGGCCGGCCCACAGCGGTGGAGGGGAGCCGGCACCCTATCTTTGAATTAACAGTCGTCTCGACGCCGTGCTACCGATCACAGCGGGTATCTAAGAGTCAATCACAAGGTAAGTCGACGAACGATTAGTTTTTTAATATGTCAACCTGGAGGTTAAATATAATGAAGTTGTTGGATGGGTCTTCGTTAATTATAAATTTTCAACATTATTAAAATTAAATATTTTACTGATAATTTTCACGTGAAAATTTACTTTTTTTAAAAAATTAACCTACGAAGTAGTTTTTTTTTTAGAAATTTTTTATGATAGTACTCAAACTAAAGGCATTATTAAGCGCCAACGGCCACTGGCTCAATCGAAGGTGCATGGAGCGGAGTGCTCCAAAAAATAATTGTCAAAAAAATTAATTATTTATAAATATAAAATTTATATTTTAATTATATTGCTTCTAATTCTTCGTTTTATATATATATATATATATATATATATATATATATTAATTGTATAAACATCTATCCGTGAATGTCTTAATTGGTAGATATTCCTGGTTCAGGATTTTGTTAAGAGTAATTTTGCTTAATGTCAGGTAAACAATGTTTGTACTTTCTTTGGTCCCACTAAACGTCTGCAAAAATCTTGTAATCATATTAGTTAATTTCAATTGTTACATAAAATTATTCTGTATAAGTCACTGATAAAGGGAGGCGGGATGGCCAAGCGGGCTGACGCGTGTTTATAATATGGCAATCCGGCAACCTGATAAACTGATGAGTTAAAATACCGGTGTCTGGGGACCTTTTACCTCTGGTATAGTTCCCCCACTCTCTCCGCTGTCCGGGAAAAAAAATACCTTATTTAAGGGAGAAAAAGAAGTTCCTTCCTACAGGATTCGATTTAAAAATAGGAAAAGAGTTATTTTAAATTTTTCTGAAACGTTTGGTTGATTGTATATTATCAGTCGCAAATCATTCAAAAACAATTTAGTTGATTTCTAATTTTTATCCAGCTTGAAAACTAATTGATCATTTTTGTTGTAAATTTTTGTTGAAAGAATTGAGAACTCATTTTTTTTCTATTTTGTATTTGCTTGAGGCTGCAGCAGAAAACTGTAAATAACACATTATTTATTTTATGAACAACAAAGTTGGAAATAACAACGTGTATTGAATGGATTTGACTAGAAATAGTTAAATAGAAATAGAAATAGTTTAATTCATAATGAGAAAACAATTAAACAATAAGTTTAAGTATCATTTAAAAATGGGCAATAAAACTCTGAAACATTAAGCTAATAAAATTGGTAAACAAATAATATAAAGACCTGATTACTCCTTAATGCAAGTATTTACAATAAAAATATTCAGTTATATTTTTTTTTAAATCTTCATAGTTAAAAATATTAAAAGTTTGAAATTTATAAGGTTATATTACCGTAACTCTTTTGAACGTTATTCCGTTATAGTATTTAGGAACGAGGACTCCATTTAATTAAACAATAAATCCTTAATTTATTGATTATTATATATTTATTAACCTCTCTCTCTACGAGTACTGAATCATCAATCGTGTTGTTCGTTATTTCTTTTTATAGATTGTTCTCATTCATTATACCGATAAGTGTTGTGGTAATCATTTCATTCAAAAGTCTGGTTTTCCAACAGATAAAGATTAGGTCTACTATTCATGCTGGATATGTGTTGAGCATTATGATTTTTATTTTTCAACATTATTAAAATTAAATATTTAACTAATAATTTTCACGCGAAAATTTACTTTTTTAAAAATTAACCTAACCTCCTTTTAACCTAATTAAATTAACCTAATTAAAATTAACCTCCTTATTTCTTTCACAGAGATATATACGAGACAATTTTTGTTATTATCGGTATAGAACCTTTGGATTCACTAAACTGTTTAGTTTTAAGTTTATTCGACTTTCAGTTGAATGAAATAATATTTTAACTCTAACCTTGATTTTTAAATGGTGATACATGGTGCAGAATGAATTATATATTGTATATCAATAAACATGTAATCTGTTAAGTAATACTGATGTCGATATAGTAGACAAAAATTAAATTAAACGAAAAAAAATCTCAATTGCTGGCCTGATTTCAGCCAATTGACATCAATTCACCTAATAAGTAAATTGCTTGATCTAAATATGATCTGTCACGGTCCTGTGTTTTAGTTCAAGTTTTATCTTTTATTTAAGTTCATCGTTAACTTTCAGACTTACGATTAGTGTTTCATTTTGAACAAAGTTGCAATTTAATCATCAAGTAATCAAGAAAAAATCATTTTCCTTAGCTGTTTCGTTTATTTCCGTAAGGGTTTTCTCATACATTAGGTTAAAAAAAAAATTTGCTTATTCTCATTTAATACTCACAAAAAAAGTCATAAGCCCTAAAGAAGTCTTCACTTCGAAAATCTTCACCGGTAAAATTATTTTTGTAATATTAAAATGATAAATTTTAAAAAGTATAATAAGATTAACTAGATTATTATAGAAAAAATGTGCAGTCTATCAATGTTTACTTTTGTACCAAAGGTTAAGTTGACTGATTATAGTTGCCAATTAAAATGTTAGTTCATACAGTGAAAATTTTTATTAATTTTTTTTTGGAAATTTACAATTATATAACTTTATGAATAGTAAAAAAAAAACAACTAAAAATTGTACCACTACAACCCAGGGTCTTGGGTTTAGTACTGTTTAGGGAAAGTACTGTTACAAGGCCAAAGGTTGTGTAGGGAGGAGATTGGGCTGATATCACGCTCAACCGCCAGGTTTCCCCCCATAGTTAATTATTTGATTAAAATTAACCCCTTTATAGAGGCTGGGTATTTGCACCTGGAGGGTCTCCCGACCCCAGGATCGATCCACGGCTGATGAAAAATTACAAGTCATCAGCCGGACTCGAACCTAGGATCTTGAGTTCTGGATGTCAGTGTTCACTCACTGAGCTACCCCGCTCCTTTATGAATAGTTAACCAAAAAAATTAAATAAATAAAAATACGATTAGATTATTTTTGAATCGTAATTTTTGAAGGAATGTGCATAAAAAACCTACCGAATTTTGCCGAAGCTTATTACAAATTAGTTTTACGTTCTCACTATTCAGGTATGTTATGGACCGACCATAACATTGCTATCAAAAGTTATATTCTTCAATCAATGCTCAAAGCATTCAATTCGTTTCAGGGCCTTCACGATTTCATAAATAGTAAAAAATTTTAAAGATTATGTTTCATATTTGTGAGGTATAATGCCACAATGCTATGTAAGAAAATCTCGTAAAACACTGCTCTGTTTGTGATGTTAAAAAATAAATAAACTTTTTTTTCACTGAATACTACAGCTACAAAAAATAATAAAAGTCTCTCAAATAAACCAGTCTAGTTCATCACATCTTTTATTGGGTTAATAAGAAAACATACAATACATATACGCACACACTTCACACACATACATATATATATATATATATATATATATATATATATATGCAGTAACATATATACATAGAAAGCAGTAAACATATATATATATATATATATATATATATATATATATATAAATAATAAATAACTAATATTATAATTAATATAATTCAATATTTATATAATTTGATAACTTAGATTACATATGTATTAAAAAATGAATAGAATAATCCAATAATAATAAATTTAATAAACCGTAAAAACTTACATAACCTTCCATTGCGTTATGTTTACTGCTTATTACTTTACACAGCCATTATATTCCTAATTAATTAATTTTACTATTACTACCAATTTACATTAAATGAATTATATTATTAATAAATAATAAATTATTAATTACTGGAGAGAAGTTAGTTGTGGTATTCATTCAAAGAAAGAACAAAGTAAAAATAAATAATTTTTATTTATTTCCTTAATCCTTATTTCCTTAAAAGTTTCAGGACTTCGTCAGGGCTAAAAAAAGGCGATGGGTTCCCCCAGAAAAGTCTTGGTTTTTTTTTTAATCATGTTTAAAAATTATAATTGATAATTAACGTAATCAACACAATCATTGTATAACTAATAATATAATTTAATGTAATTATAATTATTAATTATAATATAATTTTTTTATTTGCTACACTTCAAAATATATTAACGAAGCTACCGACTGTATTACATATTTTTATTTAAAGATTTGAACTAGTGAGATGAACTATTATTTGATAGTGCTATATATTATATTACATACTCCTTTGTAACCTGCTTCGGTAATTTCTGGAATTCCCTCCATTTAAAAATCAGGCATGCTCCGTCCTTATCCAACTTTAAAACCCTCCTATTCCAATTCCTATATAAAACCAGTAAGAAATTGGCTAACTACATTTTAAATTTCAGAATCTTGTTTTAAAAACTAATGTTTTATGTATATATGTATATATTTTGGTTTTTCCTTACTTCTCATGAAATTGCGTATATTCTCAGGTGGACTCATATTTTTTATACCGTGTCATTTCTGTTCTACAAGACTACTCTTAAAGTTGTTTAATTCATTTATTTTCTTACTATTTTTGTTATAAATGTTTTAATTCTTACCAAAATAGAATATATAAATATTTATGTTTTTGTTTATGTTAGTTACTCTAATTTGTTGCTCATTTACTAGAGGAATTTTTTGTTGTTGGTGCTTGTTAGTAGAAAAAGGCCTTTTTAGTCTCTATAAATAATAACTTTATTTCAAATTTATCCAAATTTTCTCCTCTTCAGGCATCTTCAGGGATAGTCTGATTTTACATGTAATTCAAAGTTTTCATTTGATTTTTAGCAGTGCACCCACATGCACACTTAGTCAAAAATAAAGTTATTATTTATCGAGAGTTATAAGGTCTTTTTCTAATAATACGTATCATAGTCTCTTTCTCAAGATCATCTTTTATTTATTGCTTTTGTTCCTATTTGTTTTAGTTATTTTTATTATTTTTTCTTAAATTTTTTAGTTAAACAGTGATTATTTTGTTTCATTTCTTATTAGTATTGTATATAGTTCTAAACATTTTGTATATAGTTTCATCAATTTGTTTTGTATATTTCGTTAGTTTAAATAAAATATTTCATTTATTTAATATAGTTCTCTTGGCCAGAAGTATTCCTTTGTTCTGTAACATTTTGTTATACTTAAGGATATTTGTCCCGGAATATAGTTTTTTCTCTATTTATCTATCTATACTAAAAAAAATTATCAACGTTCTTGTCGGCGTTTCCTTCACGACTTCATGTTCATCACAAAACAAATGTTAGCTCTTTGAGTTGTTTCGAGTTCATGGACTTCACCTCCTCATTTGTCGGTATGTTTGATTGAAGCAGCCATTACTAAACATACATGTCAGCTCCAGCCATGAAATAGTCCGTAAGCGTTGTTGATACACCATATGTTTTCTGAGCTGTTTTCGTTATAGGTAATGAGAATAGTAGATTATAATATTGGAATCATCTTAATTGTATTTTAATCAGAGATACCGTTGTATGACGAGCCGGACGTTTATAAGGGGCCTGCATTTTAAAAACATCTTAGAAGCTTCTCGGAACGTTTTGGTACGTGCCGTTGGTCACATTGCGTTCGCGGAAAATCTAGAACGCACCTGCACGCTAAGAATCTTGGGTTGACCGTTAGTTGGTATCTTTCATAAATTACCATTTATCTCATTACAATCCTTGGTTAACAGTTTGATTAAGGTCGAAGCTGGCAATGGCTTCATGTCTCGCCAACTGATAAAAAAAAATTATAAAGTGTTTTGAAATATCTATACCAAAGCACCAAAAAAACTTAAAATATTTTGTAAATATTTCAATCCAAGTGATTTTTCAATATTTACTTTTATTTACCTAAATACCTGATATATAGGATGAGGAAGGGTACCAGTGTACGAATGTCAGATCGCCACCCCTCCCTTTTATTTGAAATCTCTTGCAAAAAAAAAAAAAAAAAATTGACGTTATCTGAAGACAATTTTGAAAGAATTTTTTTGAATATTTATAATTGGAAAATGTATCTGCCGGCCATGCTATCTGAAAAACTGGCGGCTAATTTAAAGAATATTAACAATCTGAATATTAAGAATCTGGGAAAATATGTTTAATTTGTATATATGGGTTTAAACATGTAAAAAACAAAATTTCTGACGCTGTCTCCCAAGAAAAAACTTTTGACAATAAAAAAAAAAATAAATATTTTTTTGTTCTTTAATCTATAACTCCTTATAAGTACGTCGAAGCGAAAAACGTAATATTTAAGAACGTTAAATTGTGCGTCGAACGAGTACCTTAACTTAATATTTTGGTTAAATGGCATGGTAGAAAACCATGGTCAACGAACTCTGATTTTTATCTAATTTGTCAAAATTTAAGACAAATTACTGCAAACGACCCTTCTCATTTAAAATCGGGATTTTAATTATCTATTAATTACTACTGCTCGCTCTAAACCAATAGGTTCAGTTGTGGTCGGGGTCTTACCAGACGATTCAGTCATTTCCGTCTATTTTTGAACACACTCGGGATTATATTTATAGTATGATCGTGAGATCTTGTGCAATACATGAAAGTGGAGTGACATTTGTACAATTATTTATCTTTTTCTCCTCGTACTGGCATTTTAAAGATTTTTTTCACTGGTCAGAGTAGGTGGTGGGGGATTAAAGATAATGTTAAAAGTCCCACGGCACCGGGATTTGAACTCGTAACCTTCGGTTTATCTGGTTGCCTGGCAAAGAGTGTTTTACACAACGCGCCCGGCCACACTTCCTCAAAAGAAAGAATAAGAAACCCAATGTTGAACTGAGAACCTCTACTTTATTAGTCCAGCACTATTTCCACTAGACCACCACAGTACTTACATTTATACAGTTGTACTAGGGTAAGTATTGAGATCGTGGAATAATTCGAATCAGCATTTTCAACCAAAGTACAGTTTGAAGGTACCCTGGATTCCGAGTTTGTGCTTACATACGTGGACAGCTAAACTATAAAACTAAAAGTTTAGCGAAGCATTTACTAAATGTACTATTAGAGAGAAAAACTTTATTTTCATAAAAGATTGCGTAATTGTAATGGATTACTACACAGCATACTTATTAAACACTATGGATAATCTTTAAAACTAATATACAAATCTACATTTCCATTTCAATATACAGGATGTCTCTTAAATAGAGGGAAATATTTAAAAGGGTGATACTAGTACATCGAGATCTACTAAAAAAGTTTATATAAAAAATTATCCAATTTTCAGCAGAGAAAAGTAGGAAATTTGTGTTTCTTTAAGCGAATGATATTTTTAGTTGAATATGCAGCGACAACGTAAAAAATATTTGATTTAAGTAACTAAACATTGCTCCATAGTAAACTAGGCAAAATTTACTTTAAACGAAAATATATTTTGTCATTGTTAAAACTATTTAAAGAGGACAAACACAGTAGACAAGCACAGTAGAGGTCTGTTTAAAAAAAAAAGTCATAAATTATTTGTGATTTTGTTTTTCGCCTTTTAACTGTACTATATATACCCCACTTTTAGAAAAACTTCCTCGTTTAATAAGCTTTAAGTCCATATTAATTCAGTCGATATTTGTTAGAAAAAAATTTAATTTCACCTCAAGTTGTGTAAAGAAATGATTTGTTTTTCTATCTAGTCAATTAATCGTACCCTTGTTTTCTGTAAAAATGACTACAATTAACATTTACAGAACTTTTATTTCTCATTTTTGCGTGATATGGGGTGTTCTGTAATAAATGTAATTACGTAAAAACAAATTTTAATCATAAAAATAAAAACTTTAAAAATTATGATTTTCCCTATATTTTTAACGTAAAAAGTGGTTATAAAATTGCGTTTTTTTTTTCGGATCTCCGGAATAGGACTTGATATGTATTTATCAGTGACGAACTTAATGTTTCTTACTAAAATTTGTGTTCAAAATAAAATAACTGATAGCTTCAATTATTTCCATGCAAACTTAAATATTAAGTTAGTCACTTATAAATACGGCATATATTGATATTAATATGTTATTATGTTAATATATTATAAAGAGTTTATTTAAATATTTAAAATTCAAGTTGTTTTCTGATCAGTGATTAGTTATTAAGTCGTAATAGTATCGCATAGCAATCAATAATAATTTTCTGAGAAGGAGTTGATCGGGGAGGGGTAGTGCGGTCAAATAAATACTAAATTTTTAACAAATAGTATTTTTAATTATTACGCCGAGGTTTCAACCCACCTTGCAGGTCTTCATCAGGGCTACAAAAGATACAAAATATAAAAGGTACATGGTGAATATTAGTTTTATATTCATTTGTATATTAGTTTTAAAGATTGTCCTTAGTGGTTAATAAGTATGCTGTATAGTAGTCCATTACAATTGGGCACTCTTTTATGAAAATAAAGTGTTTCTCTCTAATGGTACATTCAGTAAGTCCTTCGTATGACTTGTCGTTTTTGAGCTAACATGTGTAAGCACTATTTTTTAAAATTTAGTATTTATTTGACCGCACCCCCGATCAACTCCTTCTCATATTATATCACGGTCAACCATCTCTACATCATTAATAATAATTTTCATATTATGATCTAAATGTAGTGTGTTCCAGTGTTAACTGAATCTAATAAAATATTTAACATAGCGTGTGATTTGAATAATTGAAATGCTAACTAGGTCAATCCAATGTAATTGTAATTTATGTAAATTTATCATTCATTGATTTTATTACACGTGTCGGTTTTGTACTTGATGAAAATTCAATCGTTTTTGATCAAGCAAGGGATTAAAAGTTTTTTAAATTAAGTCAGTTGACTGTGGTATATTTTACTGATGATAATATATTGATATATATATATATATATAACTGTGAATAACTTATGCGACTGTGAAATAAAACTATAAAAAAAAAGGGAAAAAGGTTGATAAATGACTCACACGGCTTCAGAAACAATACTACTTTATTTATGAAGTAATTCTTCTTATATACATTTCAGAGCTATGTTTACATACCAGGATGGTATTAAGGCTGATACTGCCCGACTCCTGTCCTTATCTTATATATATATATATATATATATATATATATATATACTTTTTTAAAAAATCCATTTCTTCACCCACAACTATCAGAAGTACTGACAATCAGTGAGTCTGATGTTGGGAACAATAGTAATGTAGTAATGGCTTGATCTGCGTGTGGGAGAGGAGTGCCCATCGGCATCTCTTCCTGTCTGATTTTAAGGTATTTCTAAGCGAGAAAATGTTTCATCTACATCCTTTTGAGCTTCCTAAGTGTGTTTTCGGGCATATTTTGTATAAGTGTGTTAGTATATCCATGTAAGTTATTGTGAAATATTTTGCAGTGTGTCCGTATGTGATCGTTAACTGTTGGCATTTGAAAGTGTTCATGCAAAGTAATGTTTGTTGCGTACCACAGAGCTTTAGTTATAACCTGATGATTTTTGACTGAAAAGTTTATAGTTTTCATATGTGGGTAATTTTGGCTGTCCCATGAATTTTTGAAGCGTAGGTCCATATGAGCTTAAGTGTTAAGTGTAAATGTAAGTGTTCAGTTTTTGTTTTAGGTTTAATCTTGAGCGTCTTGAGAGAAGTGAGTATAACAGTCGTAGTCTGAGGTTTAACGTTTTTCTTTTTTAGTTAATATGTGAGCCCCATGTCATTCTTCTGTCGAATGTCAGTCCAAGGTATTGTATTTTATCTGTTTGCTGAATTTCGGCATTGTCAAAAGAAATAGGAGGCCCTGTTTCACGTCGAAGAGTAAAAGTGATGTTTTGTGATTTTTCTTGGAGATGATGTTGTGAAGTATGTGGGATTTATATGTTTTGTTTCCTAACAAAATATATCGTCTGCGTTAGCCGCTGATGTAATTTTATCTATGTAGTTTTTGGCCAGTTATTATTTATGCTTATTGTTTGTGTATGCTTTAAGTGATTTTTTTTTTTTGGTTTATATATAATTATGTATTGATGAACAATTTTTATTTATTATTCCATAGACTTTCAGCAAGCGTTGGCAAGTAAAAAAATAATATCTATTCAAACAATATTGTTGGGTTTTAAGGCTCATATGTTTTTATGTGCATCGTTTACACTCATGTTTTATTTATTCATGCGTTAGTCGCTGGCTGAGTCATTTTTTTTTCATGAATTGCAAAATTATCTTTTTTTTTCCTCTTGCTTCTAAATAATGTTCCATTAGCGGCTCGTTGAACTCTCATTGACTTCATAATGGTTTTGTTTGAGCTGCGCTTAACTCATACATGTAAACAGATTTTAAAAATAATAGTTTGAAGTCTTTTGCATTATATATACTATTCTATTCCATCTTATTTAAAAGAAATAAAGAATGAAAATGATAGAAAATCGTTATCGTTCTCGGACATAATTTCCTTTAAAACAAATTATGTGTACATTTTAAGTTAATGCTGTCATTAATTTAATTCATCTTTATTCAATAATAGAGTGATAATAATTATTAAAAAAAAACAAAAAAAAAAACAAAAATATTTAAAAAAACATTCTAAATTCTTGGAGTGCTTAGAAATATTTACAAATAAAAGAGTATATGATATAATGTATATTAATATTAACTATTGTTTAATGTTAATATAAGACTGGCCTAGGAAAATATGATTTAAAAATAAGGAATTTGAACAAGTAAACTGTTGGACGTTTGGCGAGTGGATAAGTTTCACAAGGAGCCATCTCGAGATACGAAGGACTTGCCAAACGCGTGATAACGCTTGATAGGACGGTAGAAGTCAGAAGGATCGAGGAAGACGAGATTGACTGGAAGATTTAAATTTCAGAAATTGTAGGATGTAGGAGGGACGCTGAGTTCTGATTAACTGACAAGGGAATACTGTCAAACCTTTTGGATAGTCAAAACCACTGCAAATCGACATCATAATGGGTTATAACAATGCTGTAATGGTATTTTTGTTTTAAAACTTAAAAGCAATCTCTTTTCTCTTTGTTCTCCACACTTCTGATATTCCTGAGGCACCCTAGCATCGTTCTCTGTAGCTTCGCTGACGATATGACAATTCTTTCTTCTCACAAAAATCACACTATCACCTCAATAGCACTTCAAAATCATCTCCACGAACTTGCAAAATGTTTCCGAAATGAAAAATCTAAATAAATGCCAGCAAGTCAACTCATGTTAGCTTCTCCCTGAGGATGATCTCGTGTCGTCAAGTCTTTGCCAATGCTCCTTGGTTTATTTCAAATCACACTATAAACACAGAACATACTAAAAGGAAAATCATACATACACAACCTTTCATTCTTCTACTCTCAATCATCCAAACCCACTCGTTCTATCTCTTTCTTCCTCCTTGTTATCTGGTGAGCCTCAACGACGACTTAAAAGGGACTGGTCTAGAGATCTCCTGCTGACAAGAAGGATAAGAATAAAAGAAGACAGAATAAACGGCAACACATTTGCTTGATGCATTACAACGCAGTGGCAAGTGTAATTTAAAATAAAATAAAAATACTAGAAAAGAAAAGTAATTGAAGAAATAAGATAACAACTGTTAAAATAGACTTATAGTGGTTCTTCGGCTGAACTAATATCAGTTTTCATTCGATCGGCGCATGTTACTATACTACTCTTATATACGGAAAGTTTTCTCAATCTGGAAAATATTTCTCTTTTTTTTTCTCGTGGCAAGGGTTAGTACTTATAGGAGATGCCTAATTAACTCTAATAAACAAACAATAAACTCATTTTGGTAATTTGGCCTACAAACAGTCCGACTATTGTAATGAGATTATTATGATGTATAATCGATAATTTTTTAACTTATATTTTTATATTCACACCTCTCATAGCCTGTAATAATAAGTGGATGTGATGTTTATTAGTAAAACTGGCATGTCAGGCTTGATGTCAGCACCCATTGGTACCGAAAAAAAATTTAGGAGATCTCTTAACCAGCTCCTTTTTCTGTTTTTTTCCCAGTCGAACGTTTTATGGAATATATGTTTTGTTTACGGTTTTAGTATGTCCGTGAAGTTTGTCTTGATATTTTTTAGATGAAATTCGAATGTGATGTTGTAGCATGGGTATTTGTAAGCCTGTATGTAATGTTATGTTACTGACCAGAGTGAGTGCGTGATGAGTCTTAACGTTTTTGATTGGAAAGTATGTTTTTTTTTAGTTTGAGTCTTTTTAGCTATCCTCTAAATTTGTGATGCGTAAGTCCAGATGAGTTTTAGTTTAGTAAAAGTAATCGTTTAGTTTTTTGTCACTCATTTTTAAAGTAGATCATTTGTATATGAGAGAATACAAAAGCCGTAGTGGATTATTTAGGGTGACTTTTTTTTTTGTTTTGTCCTCAGGACATCCTCAATAAATGTGCATAAATTAGAAATAATGTCATAAACAGACTTGTCGATATACTAGCCAGTAGTAGCACTGCCTAAATAATTCTATGTAAGAAGATAACGAGGCCATCTTCTTTTCAGAAGCCTAGGAGGATTATCAGGAATTAAGGAAGTAGCAAGGCTGGAAACTAGTTGATTCGAATGGGACTGGAGTTTATCATGAAACGATAGATATCTGGCTCGTTCTAAATCAGCGACATATGGAACATTAAGGTCTTTATGAATGGTTATATTTGTGACAAAATATAGAGCATTAAGGATTTTAAGGAGGATTTTGGATTGTAAGGATTGGACCCTACAAGAATTCGATGGTTTGTTGGAGTCCCAAAGCTCAATTCCGTATGTCCATATAGGTCTTATTATAATCATATAGATGTGTCTCGTGTAATTAATTGATAGTTTAGAGCGTTTGTCTAGGAAGTGTTGGAGCAGTCGGAAACGTCTAGCAGTTCCTTGTCGTTTCAACCTAGTATGCGGGTTCCTGTAATATATATTTTTTTTTAATATAATCATCTGTCATGTTTACAATAATTATAGTGAGATATGAATACATTCACACAATATATACATAGACCATAGATCGATAATCGGCACTTCCGGTAGGTCAGTTTTAACAAAAACATCGCTTTAATATTACAGCCTTATACTCACCTTAATTATGGGATATTAGTTTCGTTCAACTTTTTGTTTTTGAGCTTAGCTATTCATATACGTCCTTGTTAATGGTAATATTAACATCTTTATATAGGTACACACGAAATTTCATAATTATAATTGTGAAATATATATATATATATATATATATATATATATTTATCGCGATACAGGCCAACGATGGACCACGCGTATATGACTTCTAGTTCTTTTTTTTTTGACCATATTATTTATATTTTTTCTCCCATCTTCCTCTTTCTCTCCTCTGTCGATTTCTTCTTCTTATACGCTACAAGAACCTTTTTATTTTTCACTATTTTACCGAATTTATTCCAATCTTGGAAATCCTACTCTTTTTTGATACCTATTTTCACTTCTTCTCTTATTTGTTCTGGATAACCTCATATATTCTTCAGTCACATTACTCTATCGAATATTTATTTCTTCAGCCTATCAGATCCATTCTCTTCACATGCCTGAAGAACTTTAATCTCCTTTTTCTCATCGAAGATTCCAAGTTCTCAATCTGTTCATAAATCTCATTGTTTTTTTTTTTAATCGGTATTCTTTCCCCACCTTTCTGGGTTCGTTTATTATTCTCAGAATCTTTCTTTCTGTTTTCATTAATGGTTCCATAATGGTAAAGCCCACAGTCTTCGCCCAATAAAGTATCACCGATTTCACGACTGTTTCTTAATGTTTAATTTTGGCTTTCCTGGTAAGATTCTTTTTATTATACCAACTCCTGACTAAAAATCTTAATTTATCCAATTTTACTTCCCTACTCTGTGCTGCTTGCATGTCTCCCCCATTGCAGTTTACGATATATATATATATATATATATATATATATATATATATATATATATATATATATTTTTTTTTTTTTTGTGCGCATATTCCGGAAGATGTTATGTTGTAATTCAAATATTATGTACTAACTTATTATTTTAACGTTTAGAATCGACCTCCGTTGTCTTGATGTTGTCTTTCTATTAACTTTTATTACAGCCGGTAATTGCCTAGCTGACTTAGAAAGTCATTTCTCATCACTGTGCTGAAGTCACCCGCTGGTGGGACCTTGAGCAACTAATGGGAAACTGCTTCCTAGCGATGACTTAGAAGAATATCTCGGCTATTCAGAAATAATTGCATTTCAGAAACTCTTTTACAAAACCTATTGTTATTTTAATTTCAAAGCTATTTTTAGAAATCTTCATCTGGACAAACGACGTACTTGGAACACCCATACCAGACTGAAACGACAAGAAACTGTTCGACGTTTCCGCTTACTCCAAAACGTACTAGATAAACGCTCTAAACTTTAAATTAATTACAAAAGACTCATATACATGAGTATAATAAGACCTATTTGGACTTACGAAGTTGAGTATGGGGCTCTACTAAACCATCGAATTCCTCTCGTATCCAATCCTTACAATAAAAAATCCTTCGTAAAATCCTCAATGCTCTCTACTTTGTTACAAATAAAATCATCCACCTTAATGCACTATATGTTTCCGATTTAGCTCAATCCAGATACATATCCTTCTATATTAAACTTCTGATCCATCCGAACCTTCTTGTTTCCAACCTATCTTCCTCTTCTATTCCTGATAACCCTCCGAAGCGTCTGAAAAGAAGATTGCCTCGGGACCTTCTAATATAGAAATATAATTAGAGTGCTACCAATGGGTAGTTCCTCTTCATGTTGTACATGTTATGTTACCTGTTTCATAATTATTTGTTGTATTTATCATTTAATACAGTTGAAAATTTAAATTAAAATAAAATAAAATTTTTAAGAAATTATTAAATTTCCGACAATACTATAAAAAATCTTCTAAATCACACCAGTTTTATCAACTTTACAGTTTATTGAATTTTACATATTGATTATACTACTTGTTTACTTGCCGTTTACATCGCTTTAATACATCAAAGAAATCTTAGTCTGATGGTTTCTCTGATAAGTTCAGAGAATCATAGCAGGAAAATTAGTATTAATTCAATTGTGTTATTTTTAATAAACATATTTAAAATTTAAAAAAAAAATCGTTAAGAAAGTCATGTGAATGGACACCCCAGATTTTTTATTTAAATAATCTGTGACATTATTTTAACAACTTCATTTTACTTGAATTTTGTACCTACACTACTTATGTTTCTCATACCTTGTTGTCTGCTTCTTTTCTTAGCCCTGATGAAGGCCTGAACTTCAGGTCGAAACGTCGACAAATGTCAAAATAAATATTATCATTTATTTTTGCCTTCTTATTTCTGACTGATCACTCCAACTATTCTTCTCTTCATTATTCACGACAGTCAACCATTTACCCACGATAATGAATGATATTTTCTTCTATATTCACAGTGCAATAGCTAAAACAATACTTAGCTAGTTTCAACAAGAGTCAACAGATATAGTTTTTGACATACTACAAACAGGATAAACAATCCACCTTAGGGATTAATTCATCAGATAAGAAGTGTATCATAGTGACGTAAAAATAAACAGAAAAACCGAAAGATTTTGCCAACCCAATTTTAATGACATAAATAACTGCCTTTGCAACTTACATACTTTTTTCTTATTATCAATGATATATTGTCTTAATCATTGGATTTTACGAAGAATTAATAAAGATAGATCTTGGTGAAAAAACAACAAAAGGAAAACATTTTTTGAGAAATAATAAATAATATTGTAATTAAGTATGAATGTTTTTCTATTTATTTCTTTTAGTTAGAATTTATTTAATTTTGCTACGAATTTCTGTATTTCATTTAATTTTAACTCTAAGTAACATTTCCTTGGTTTATTATATGTTTTGCCTTCGTTATATAGATGTATATTTTTTTATTATTATTTTTTTTTATTGTATTGTATATATGGGATGAATGTGCCTCACTCAGCTTTAATACTCAGTGCCCTTAAGTGTGGAAAAATGTATAATTTCTCAATAAAAAGATAAAGATTAAAAAAATAATAAATAAATAAAGGTAGACAGAAAAAGATTGATAAGAAAAAAAATAGGTATTATATAGTCGTTATATCAAATCCTTCTCCAGTAAGGTCAAGATCCATATCTCGGTAAATCAGTTACTGGAAATTGTAAAGACAGACGCCTCCAGGCTTGCATCAAGACCTGTTGGTAAGTTCTTTCCCAATGCCAAGAACCGAACTTTTCCAGGTTTACACCGATTCCCTTTCTTATCTGGTACTTGTCTTGTATATGTCAAGGGGATATGAGGCAACCGTTTACTAAGTGAAGATGTTACAGCATTTCTGATTCGTCACATTGATAAGGAAAGTGGGCGCTACTGTTAAGGGAATAAAATGTATTTGAGGGTTTTTCTCGGTTTCGGAATCATTCTTTGGCTTTTGACATTATACAGGGGCTCCACCAAACCTTCAAATTCCTCTAGCATCCAATCTTTACAATCCAAAATCTCAATGTTCAAAATGATTTCCTTGAGTATTAAGACAGGTTCGGCATCTTTCTTCAACAGCAGCAGTGGCATAACGGGAATGGATATGTATTTCACAAGATTCAATTATTATTCTTTGTAAGAAATTAAAGTCATTGACTGTACTTGCTCACTCATATTCCTTGTAACGTAAATAATTCATAACAAAAAAAATCTTTAAGTGTGAATATCTCCTAAACAAAGCGTTTGCGGACATACCTTCAGAGGAATTTTATTCGTTATTTTGATGCCTTTAGTTCATTTTTGCAGATTGGCCACTTAACCCTGAAACACCCTGGTTAAAGCCTCGAGTCTTTAGCACACAGGTTAATAATTAATCTGGTATTTTTTTTTAACGTTCTACAATTCAGGCATAAACAGCAAAGAAAACCACACATAACGATGAAAGGAGAGGAAGGTTATATTAAACAGCTGATTAGGTATGATAAAAGAAAATATAGACATATCTAAAATATAATATTTAAAAAAGGTTTGACTAAAATAAATTTTAAAAAAATAATCCTCATATCAGAATGAAACGACAACAAACCGCTCGACGTTTCCGACTACTTCAGCACTTACTAGACAAACGCTCTAAGCTTCCAATTAATTACAAAAGACTCATATACATGACTATAATAAGGCCTATTTGGACTTACGGAGTTGAGCTATGGGGCTCCACTAAACCATCGAATTCATCTCGTATCCAATCCTTACAATCCAAAATCCTTCGTAAAATCCTCAATGCTCCTTACTTTGTTACAAATAAAATTATCCATAATGACCTTAATGTTCCTTATGTATCAGATTTGGCCCAATCCAGATATCTGTCCTTCCATAATAAACTTCATAACCCTCCCAACCCTCTTGTTTCTAACCTTCCTGTTCGATTCCTGATAACCCTCCGAGGCGTCTGAAAAGAAGATGGCCACCTGATCTTCTAATATAGACATATTATTAGAGTGCTACCAATGGCTAGTTTCTCAACATGTGTTCCATTTTATTATATCCATGTGCGAATTTCCCAGATGTATTTTTTGTATACAGTTGTAAATATCATATAAATAAATAAATAAAAAAAAAAAGACATTATTCAGGGTGTCTCAATTCTTAATAGGCAAACAGTAGAAAGCGATTTTAGACAAAAATTCCAACAAAAAAGT
Organism: Nezara viridula; assembly: GCA_928085145.1. Taxonomy (NCBI): domain Eukaryota; kingdom Metazoa; phylum Arthropoda; class Insecta; order Hemiptera; family Pentatomidae; genus Nezara; species Nezara viridula. The sequence goes on from OV725082.1 coordinate 125,203,800, forward strand.
TCATTTGATGTATGGACCGATTCTGAACGAACAGAAGTTAAGATCAATTTTGTGTTTTGTTTAAGGTGGTCACGGTTTTTATCCTTACAGAAGGAATTTCTCGGAAACTCTTAAAGATATTTAAATTCTAAGTACACCATCGTAAATTACACAAAATTTTCTTTGAGAAAATAGTGATTAAATTTATTAAGGTCAATGATAAAAGGTACTTTCAGGAGGTCTAATACAACCTCTGTACCGCTGCAGTTACAGTACCCATATCAGAGCAGCATATCTCTTTAATCCCGACTCGTAAAATAATTCGGCATAATGTTAGGCTTTGCGTTATTAAAAATCTTTTATTTTTTTGATACTTTGAACAATAACAATTATGTTTGTAGGATTAAAGAAGTATCAAAGGGAATTTATTAAAGAATATAACTTATATTACAATGCAATGTTTCTTCGATTTTTTCAACAGTTAATTATTCAAGCTTCTGATCTCTAATTCTTTTTATCTGATATTTAATTCTTTTAATTTATTTTATTTTATTTACTTTAGTATTATTATATTGCCGTTTATTATTTTTATTTATTGTATGGTATGAATGAGCTACTCTGTATTACTATTACTATTGTCCTTTAATGTGACGGATTGTAATATCTCAATAAAGAATTAAAAAAAAAATCTTTAAAACTTTTAATCTGATGTAAACCAGGACTTGTGTAAATTGTTAAGTACCGTATTCGTCTTTAATTTCTTATTTTTTTTACTAACAAACTGCAGTGCCATCCCAACCCTCTCGTTTCAAACCTTGCTTCCTCCCCGATCCCTGATAACCCTCCGAGAGGCGTCTGAAAAGAAGGTGGTCTCGTGATCTTCTTGTGTAAATTTATTATTTGAGTGCTATTAAGGGTAGTTTCCCAACTAGAGATTTTATGTTATTATATTCCTGAGTGCACATTTACTAGTTGTATTTTTTTTATAAAACAGTTGTAAATATTAATTAATAAAAAAAAGAAATTTTTGTTTACTCTGTCTTTTATTAAGTCCAACTTTTCTTCACATTTAATTATTTTCAAGTTAATTTATTGTTAGCCATATTTTCACCAATTTGAAAAAATTTTTTTGTCACTTAATGACTACTCATCAAAATGACGACGTTTCGGCTCGTCGAGCCATTTTTAAGTCTAAAAATTTTTTTTCATTTACAATCATATATTAACTTTAACATATTTCAAATTATAAATATACTTATTATGTACTTAGGTACATAATAAGTATCTTTATAATTTGAAATATGTTAAAGTTAATATATGATTGTAAATGAAAAAATTTTTTAGACTTGAAAATGGCTCGACGAGCCGAAACGTCGTCATTTTGATGAGTAGTCATTAAGTGACAAAAATTTTTTTAAATTGGTGTAAATATGGCTAATAATAAATTAACTTGAAAATAAATAGTATGCACCGAAGAAGAATTGAGTAATATTGTGAATTAATTATTTTCATTTTTAAGCCATGAGAAAAAGCTCAACTGAATTTAAAATAAAATAAAAATAATCTATGTTAGGATAGAAAAAAAAAAACAACACAGTAAATCTCATTTCCTTTGGTGCTCAAATAGCTTATTTAAAAAAAAAAAAAAACATTTTTCACGAGTTTCCATTGCTTTGTGAAACCGTAAAACACGTTTTCATTTAGTTTCTAATTACGAGTCTCATGAATGTAATCTACGTTTTGATGATAATTGCATTTTATATTTCTGTAAATGATACTTTTTGTTCTATATATAGATTTTATCCGATAGACAGAATACTTTTTTCCTAATAAAAATTCAAGGATACTAAAAAACGATATTTTGAATGTTGATGTAACCAAGCATAAGGACGGCCAAGGCATGTATCTCTCAGACCAATTATGCATCACTAATGCAATCCGTTTGTTTTATTCTGGTCGATTGCATTTAGAATCGGTAGTCGCTTTGTCTGGCAAGAACAAGAACTAAGAGTAGTGATCTTGAATAATGAATGTCCACGATCCATTGCTTTTGCATAAGATGGACGATGGGCGTCTTTTAGTCACAATCATTGAAGGAGAAATATCCCCTGCCCCAAGACCGATGGCTCAACCCCTTCAAAATATGATTTATTGTTGCAATTCTTAGAATTTATTTTATAAATAATATTCGTTAATTTATCGGTAGATACTTCATCTTTAATTTTGGAATAAATTTTATCTATTTTATTAATTGGTTTATTTGCAAATTTAATTTAATTTACATCATATTGTTTAAATGTCCTTTCTATTTTATCAGTCAAATTTCTAATACATGTGACGCTAGAATATTTTTTGGGTTGTGGTTTGCTTTCGTTATATTTTTCATTTTGTGTCTTAATGTCATGTATATCGTTCATGGAAGGTTTTTGTTTTACTGCATTTTCAGATTTAAAATAATTTGTTATTAAATTCGGTTTTTTATTGTCTTTCTTAGACTTGGTTGAATCAAAATTGGTTTAGCTTAAGACATGAACTAGAATAAAAAAAAAGAAAGAAACTTGCATGTTAATTCTGGCATTAAACGCACTTTACCATTCACTTCATTATGAAACAATCACAGTGGTTGAACTTTTTTTGTTCTTCTCCTTTTAGGCTATACGGGTTTTCTTGAGTCAGGGGTGAGTGCGTTAGCCCGCTCGGCCACCCATCCCCTACAGAGTTTGACTTTAAGAATATCGGAATGAAAAACCCATGTTCAGAAAATCGAATGTTTCGTTGGAATGTACCGTCCATTATTGATAGACAACAATGAAATGAACTGAAGTAACCGCCATTTAAATCTTTGATACCCCATCAAAGGCTGTCGATCATAATACCACTCAAGACACCTTATGTGCCAGTATATACATATATTTTCCTCGCCTCCACTTAAGCTAATGAGGTAATACTTTGAGACAGGACTGTCGGATACGTTATGCAACCATTGAGGTCAGAACCTTGTGTGGTATCCGATTCGCTTCGTTATCTCTCGATATCAAAACGGATCATGAAGACTCCGTCTGAGGAGATTTCTTGGACGAATTCTTTCGTTAGGCCTTCTTCTTGATTAGCATCCTTAGCAGTCCCGCAGCCATGGCCTCCTTGATAATGCTGATTGTCCAGGCAGATCTGCTAGCTCATTAACAGCTTGTTATTGGCTTTTTATGTTTTTTTATCAATATCACTGCTAATAGCTCCTTATATATTAATTTTCTTATGGGGTTCTTTATCTATACTAATATATTTAGCTTAAATGTGTTTGTTAGAAATTGCTAATTCCAGTCTGATTTGAAACAAAAAAAAAAAAACTTTTTTCTTTGAATAAACTGTTTATTGAGAAAATTCCTGGATTTATAACGGACCAGAGCGTTTGTCGTAATACTGGTCTCACTCTGTCTCCACTAGTTTTTAATACCAGTGAATCGGCTGTTCAGACGCACTGGGATTTCTTTGCATCCAGCTTTGCTTTTTACTTGTGAGTGACAAAGCATGGGTCTGAGTTTCCTAGAGTAGATTTCAATACTTTATTAAGGTGTGAATGTGTGAAAAGATCGATTTAATCAATCTATTTTTACTTAAATATAATTTTCTCACGTTGTTTATAAATTATTATATTATTACTGCATTATTTCCTTTGCTTTTTTTTTCGTTGTTATACTTTCGTTTTTATTAACTATTTTTTTCTGTTTTTAATTTATTATTTTTTAACTTGTATGTATTAAATTAAATTAAATGTATGAATGTATACGGTTCTTGATTTGATATTTAAATTACCAATGTATACTCCAACACATTTTATTCACTTTTATACTAAAACAGATCCGTTATTTATCTTCACAATTAAACTCCTTTTTGATTACATTTTAAAATTTTTGATAATTAAAAAAGAAATCGCATGGTTTAGGGACTTACTTAATCTGATAGAACTGCATGAATTAAATTTCAACTTAAATCGATCTGACTGTGTAATGATGTTAAATTATGGAGAAGTAATTTATAGTTACTAAGAACTCAAATTCAGTAAGACATATATAATCAATATTTAATTAAAGTTCAGAATTCATCAATATTTAATTAAAGTTCAGAATTCTAAAACTTTCACTTTTTATCCTCATTTAACTTGAGTAAATTATATTGATGACAAAAGCTCATTGAAGGCGATCAGATGGAATATTAAAATTAGAGCTGATGTTTTGAATTTAAATTATAAATACTTCAGGCAAACAAATAATAATTGTAGCATGTGTAACACTCTCTGAATTTAGTATTAAATGGTTAAAATATAGAAATTTATCTCGGGATCAAGTAATAGATTTAATAAATAGAAACAATTGAATAGCTTTGGTAAATTACTGCAAGTCTGCTTTCTCCTATAGAATAATGCTCACCAGAGAATTTAACAATTAATAAATTGGAGAATTTTGGAACTACTATTTTTGTAATTAAAATATTCATATAACTTTTAAATTGTAAATATAATTGTTCTTATTTGCATATTAATTAGTTCTATATAAATAGATTGAAATATAATTTTGTTATAAAACACACACTCCTCTGACGGTCAACAGACCATGTAGCCCGTCTGATTTTCGGTTTTAAATCCAAAAATATTATTTTGTAATTTATATTATGTAATGTAGATAAATAAAAAGACTTTTTCTTCTTCTTCTCCTTCTATGTGGTACTCGGGAAAGGGTAGCTCAGTAGTAGGGCGCAGAACTTGCAGAATAACTACAATGTACAATTTAATGGCAATTGTCTGGCATTAGGAATAATTAGTAATAAATTAAAATACAAAGTTATCTAGATCTAAGATTACAATAAAAGAAATGCACTGATAGACATATGAAATTATGGATAAATTCATATATGCGAGTTCACATATTTGTAAACATAAACAATGTGGGTGATATGTAATCATCTCTCGGATAACATTTAATACGCCTGACAGATCTGAAAAACGTTAACATTATGTTACACATAGTCAGAAGATTCATTGCTGAGGAGATGGGTCAATAAATTATGTTTAAATGAGGTCAAGGATGAGGATTTGCGTATGGTAGGGAATTCTACAACAAGGTATGACAAAGGATTTTTTAAATAGTTTCATGGAATAAACAGGTTTGAGGTCTGGGATCTCGTGTTGAAAGAATGAAGAGTAAACAAATCGAGAATGTAAGAGGGTTTTTGGTTGAAATGGTTTGAATAAGGAATACATTTAGGAAGTATTGCCGTCGGAAGACTGGCCACTGTAACTAAGCAGAACAAATGGAGACGTGAGAGCGCCTGGGGACTCCAAAAATAAATCTAATCGATAAAGAGTATTAATTTAATAATTAATTAAGAGGAAAAACCTGGCGGTTGGAAAAGTACTGAATCCAAGTTCCTTCATGGGTTGCGTAGTTGTACAGGTGTAAGGTACTTAAATTGTTAGTATAATATATATAATTATAATATTATAATATAATATTATAATATATATAATATAGAGGGCGGGGTGGCCGTACGTTGCCCAGCAACCTGAAAACTGAAGTTTAACATAAAAAAACAACAATTACTAGTTCAAATCCCGGTGCCCAGTGACACTTTTAACTCAGCATAATTCTCCGCCCTCCCCCTCGGCCCGGGATAAACCCAGTGTAACCTAAAAGGCAAGGAAGGGGAGAAAAAAAAAAGTAATATATACTAAATTTGTTAGAGTTAGGGTTTGGATATGGTGAAAGAATGACATATTTACTGCCAATATTTTGTTAAATAATTTTTTTACGAGAATTTAATTTGCTTGAATAAATCAGGTTTAGTCATTTATTTTAAATCTGCTTTGCTCCTGAATATATTAATGAAAATAATTAAAGCGATTAAAATAATTAGTGGATACTGATTTATCCATTCAATAACCCATTTAACCCAAGATACAAACGATATTTGATTGGCTTTGAATTTCTTTAAAACATTTCCTCGACATGAATTATTCCCAAATTTGCAAAGATATCAGCCATTTGTTTATCTTCTCATAGAGATTGGATGATGGGCTAAAGGTCACGAGATTAGGACAAAAACTTTTAACTCTAATAATCAAAATTGTAATAATATGAAGACTCGTCCAATAACTGCTTTTTATGGGTACTTCGTATCCTTTAATAAATACGAAATCTTCCATAGTGCATTGTTGGTTTATTAAATATTTAACGAATTGATGTATTTGTTTATTTCACGTTTCATTTCTGAATCTTTATAGTCTTGTATTTTATTAGTAATTTAATTTAAATGTTCATTTATCATTAATCATCTTATATGGATTTATTTTACAACATATAAAACAATTATGGCAGTAAATATAGCAGATTGTTTTCAGAAATATTTTCGAATTTAGTTAATATTCGACAGGAGGATGACCTGGGGCTCACATGCTAAAATGAAACGAAATACTTTCAACATACGACTGGAAATACTATACTCACTTTTTTCCAAACCAAAATTGAAAATCAGAAAAAACTAAATATATGCACAAAACTACTCAAACCCATATGGACGCCTCACAAATTTACGGGTCTGAAAAAAAAACTCACTTACAAAACGTACAGCGTTCATTTTATCTAATTTCAATCCATAATTTTAAAAACTAATGACATCGGTTCCCTGGTACTTAAACAACAAAATTTTATATATCGACTTAAGACAACCAACAAGTACGTACTCTTGGTTTCATCTTGAACTACACGGACTTATCAACAACATGGTCACAGGTGACATGCCCATCTGAGACGACTAAAGAGGAACTGGATGAGAGATCTCCTTTTCTGAATAAAGGAAGTAAACCAAGATCAGGAAGAGGTGCTGCTGGGCACTATTCTTCCTCATGTCTAAAATACAAATTTTATTTAAAATGACATCACATCTGCTTATTGGTAAGATTATGATAGATGTGGATGAAAATATGAAGAGAAAAAGAAGTTAAATGTGTACAACATTTTAACTTAATAATTTATTACAGTATCCTTCAATTATAGTCCACTTATTCCTGTTGAACAAATCCGCTACCTAGAAGTCTACTTGGATAAACTTTAAACTTTTACTTCGAACCCACATACTACACTGAAACAACCAGAAACTGCTCGACGTTTCCGAATACTTCAGCACTTACTCGACAAACGTTCTAAAATTTCAATTAATTACAAAAGACTCATCTACATAACTATAATAAGACATACGGATATAGACATACGGATATAGACATACGGATTCGGGCTTTGGGGCTCCACCAAACCGTCGAATTAAAATCCTTACAATCCAAAATCTTTTGTAAAATCCTTAATGCCCCATATTTTGTAACAAATAAAACCATTCACAAAGACCTTAATGTCCCATATGCCGCTGATTTAGCCCGAGCCAGATATCTATCCTTTCATGATGACCTCCAGTTCCATACGACTCCACTTGTTTCCATTCTTGCTTGTTCCTCGATTCCTGATAATCCTCCTAGGCATGCTACCACTGGGTAGTATCTTGACCAGTTATCATCTATCATAAATAAATATTAGTATTGTATCTCAATCTTTGTATTTGTATTAACGTCTTTCTCGACGTAAATTAGGCGTTTAATCGAATCTGGTTCCGCGACTCTTTACAAACTCAGTAAAATTCCTACCACCCCTTACTTACTTTCATTATCATTTTTTTTCTATCCTTCCCTATCTCGCTTTTTAGGCTAAACGTGATTTTTCTGGGCTTGTAGAGAAGGCGAAGAATTAATAACAGAGTTAAAAGCCCCCTGGCAACGGGACGCGATTCATTGGGTCTTTTTACCTAGGAATCGATTTAGGTAGGAGAAATACTTATATGCATTTCTACTTAATGTTGGGTGAAATGTAAAATTTCTAAATTTCTTGCACTTAGGGGCCACAGATAGTCGATAATAACGAAATATCGATATTTTTTCCCGATATCGTCTTTTAATATTTTAATTTAAAAATAATAATTAAGACTTTCTTAATCGAAAGCTCTAGGAATTGTACATGAATCTGATCGTTAGGAATAAAATTATACTCATTTTGCCAGTCCTCATATAAAGTGTAGTGCATAGAACCTTCACTGAAATTCATTCATTTGGAATATGAATGGATGAATGGATGACTTTTTTGTGAGTGATTTCTGAGTGTGAACTCAATTTTGGCAAATCCGTTAGTTTGCACCTTTTCAAACCAAGGCCACGGATTGTCATATAAATCTATGCAAGATTCAAATAAATTAGCATTTCACTGAATCCAATCAATGGGTGTAGGGAAGGTAGAATTCGTTAAATAGAAATTTATGGACAACAGCTGAGTATGACGAAATTGGACAGGAACCAGAGAATTAAGTTTACTAAGGAGGATAGAAGAATTTATATTTCCATTTTGATGGTATCGATAGTTAAAGGTCGATATTTCTATCGATGGCAATATCCAATATCGATGTTGGACATAGTCGCAGATTTTTCATTCCGAATATATATTTTTATTTTTATTTTAAGGTGTGGATCAGTGAAATGTATTCTTAATTATCCGATGCTTCAAATTTGCCGCAGGAAATATGATAAAATCTTCTCTTTTTATCAAGGATTTAGCTCAATCGAGATACCTATCCTTCCATAATAAACTTATGAAAGGAACCATCGGAATCCTCCGAACCCTCTTGATTCCAACCTTGCTTCCTCTTCTATTTCTGATAACCATCCGAGGCGTCTGAAAAGAAGATGGCCTCGTGATCTCCTTATGTAGACATATCATTAGAATGCTACCAGTGTGTAGTTTATCAACAAGTGTTTTCACGTCATTATATCCATATATAGTTTCTTTTCATGTTTTACATGTCATGTTACTTGTTTCATATTTACTTGTATTTATCATTTAATGCAGTTGTAAATTTCAAAAAAATTAAAAATAAACGATGAGAAATTTTGTTATCTTCAATAGAATCAAGTAGGTGGGTGAGCAGTGATTTATATCTGTATTGATCTACTTTAAGTATTACATTAATCATTATGGTTTTATGGTTGATGGTTATGGTTGTATGTAGTATTCCCCAAAATCGGTCTTGGTCTTCCACTTTGCAAGACCAACACAAGACTGCCTAATTGTTGCAAGACCAAGACTGGTCCAAATAAAAGCTACTTGTTTATATTTACTTGTTATATTTATCATTTAATACAGTTGTCAATTTCAATAATAATAAAAAAATTCGTTGATACTCAAAAAAGATCAGTGTTTGAGTAAAATACTTGGTACTCAGTGCTCAGAGTACTATTTGTCCATCTCTTGAGTTCTACGCGTTATGTACTGGCTCTCGGACTACAAGCCATCTGGTTGACTTATCCTATTATTTTAATTGATTTTGGTAAACACATTTTATTCGTTCATTTAGATTAATTATTATGGATTTTTATTTAATTTTCGTTCTTTGAAATATAGGTTAGGGCGAAACGGTATTCTCGCTCCCTCTCTTTTATTATTGGGGTGCATTGGCCCCCCTCGCTCTCCCAAAGTCTAGGTCTATGTTGGTGTGCTTTCAATATCCCATCCCTAGCTTGCACCGCACCATATATATTTTTTTCTAGTTTTGGAGACTGAAATGTTAAAGATATATTATCGGCATTTTAGTATACCGTATTGTTTTTTCAAGGTCCCACACCGAATAGTTTTACGTTTTTGAGAATGTTCTGAATAATATTTTGTAAATATAAATACACCAATCGAGTCTTGAATGCTACCAATAGATAAACTGCCCCAGATCGAGTTTATTAATACGAGAAAGGTTGTTATTTATGGCACGTAGGAGTCGACCTTGGGATGGTTTCTCTTTCACTGGGCTGTCATTGCACTTGTGCGAAGCAGTTCGGCAATGGAGGCCATCTTGCGTGTTGATGATTATGGCTTGTAACTAGTCGAGTGTATTGCTTCACTTTTTGTAAACTTGTTTACTGAGAGATATTACGTTCCGTATCGATTAAGGACATTTATAATAGAGATCATTAGACAGATTCACTCAATATTTGTAGAAAACATAAATAAATTACTTAACTAATAGTAATAGAAATATGTATACAAATAAGGACAAAATGAAATAGCACCAAGAGGAATTAAAATAAAGAATAAATAAGTTAGAAAAAAATAAAATGAACCATTGTTATCCGTACATATATTATTACAGTAAGGCTCGAAATCGGTTTTGTACCAAATATAAGCTCCTGTCATGCTCAAATACCATGAATGGGGTACCGTTGGATTCAGAATTTCACGGGGGGTTAGCGAATCGTATTCTCCTCCGGAACTATCGGATCCTGCGTTTTTAAGCCGAAAAACGTACCATTTTCGAGATAACGCAAGGCATAGGGTTCGCATCCACACAACCTTACATTAATTGTAGGACTGTCATTGAATATATGTCTCATTTCGTCGACTTGAGGTCTCTATGATCGAGAGAGGAGGAGTTTATATTATTTATGGTGTTTTTGTTTGGCAAGCCATATCTTCGTTAATTTTTCACCAAATCTCAAGATTGAGCCACCAATTTTGAAGGCTTCCTTCTCCTTCAGGCTGGCAAAATAGTCCAATCACCCAGAAAATTCAGGCAAACAAGTTATGAAAGAAAATAAACTTTATTTGCGAATAACTGAAAAATTATACACTTTTCTCTTGGTTATGCCCATGATTATATAAAAGTTTACTAAATTCCCTACAAAAGGAAAAAAAAAAATCTTTGATCGAATTTTTTCAATATTTTTCTTTTTTCATTTTATTATTAAAGGAAAAAAAATCATCGCAATCGGACAATTTTTAGCAAACAGCTTACTGAAATTTATATACATGTTGGTTCCAAACAAAAATGAAGATTTAAATTAATTTTTGTTTGCTTTTTGGATTATATTTATTGATAAAGTAACATTTGATGTCTTAATCTTTCGATAAGATGAATTTTTATATTTTCTTATAAATTTGGCATTTGATAACTATATGCTGTGCGAATTTTTCGTACGGGCCTACTAGTTTTTTAAAATTTTATTTGTTAATGATATTCACAACTGAATTAAAGAAATACATTTAGTAAATTTGAACATATGGATATAATGACGTGAAAACACTTGTTGAGAATCTACCCAATGGTAGCACTCTAATGATATGTCTACATTAAGAGATCACGGGGCCATCTTCTTTTCAGATGCCTCGGAGGGTTATCAGGAATCGAAGAGGAAGCAAGGTTAGAAAAGAGGATTCGAATGGTTATGAAGTTTATTATGGAAGGAAAGGTATCTGGATTGGGCCAGATCTGAAACATAAGAAACATTAACTTTTTTTTTTTTCCTACGCCTAAGTGACGTCTGCTTCATCAGCCATGTGCTCTTGCATTCCAATACTATTTTGCTCTCCTAGCATAAGAGCTGTCCATTTCATTAAAGGACCATCTTATGTCCTGTAATGCAGGACATACATCAAGATGTTCTCCTGTCATCATATCCAAGGAACATAGAGAGTATGTCGGGCTATCTTTTACACCGATGCGTTGGATGTGCTTCTAAAGGAAATCATGGGCTGTGAGTCATTCTAAAGCATGCCACGGCTAGCCCTCTAGGGAGGTCTCTAGGGATCCTGCCACTTTCTTCCAGCAATCCAATCCATCGTTTCCATTTAATTGTTTGCACATATTTCTCCTTCTGTGAACTTTGGAGGGTCTGTTTTATAATTCTTTTCGTTGAATTCATGCCCAGCGAAATATCTGGTTGGATCATTATGGATTATTTTATTTGTGACAAAGTAGGGAATATTGAGGATTTTACGAAGGATTTTGGATTGTTAGGATTGGATACGAGAGGAATTCCATGATTTATTGAAGCCCAATAGCTCAACTCCTAAGTCTAAATAGGCCTTATTATATTCATGTATATATGAGTCTTTTGTAATTAATTGGAAGTTAAGAATATTTGTCTAGTAAGTGCTGAAGTAATCGGAACCGTCGAGCGGTTTCTTGTCGTTTCAGTCTAGTATGAGGATGAGAAATCAATTTAAAAAGTAAAATAAACATATTTTAGACATTCAATAAAATTATAAAAAAATTATAATAAATTTCCATTAGATTATTTTATTATCCAGTGTTCTTTAATAATATCGCTCTACCATCTCAACAACTGCACGATATTTGGGTCTCCACTTGGACAAACGAGTAACATGGACATACCATATAAAACAAAAAAGAAAAGAACTTAATCAGCGACACGGACTTCTTTCTAGGCTACTTGACAGGCGTTCTAAATTATCTGTGACTGATAAATTAACTATTTACAAAGTCCTCATTAAACCACTTTGGGCATATGTAATCGAACTATGGGGAACAGCAAAGACATCAAATATATAAAAATCATCCAGTCATTTCAGTCAAAAGTCGTTCGGAAAATTGTAGACGCACCCTTTTATGTTTCAAACCTTACGTTACACACTGACATTAACACACCTTTCATCACGGCAACTGTCACAGAACGCTTTAATAAGTTTCATGACAGACTGACTCTAAGTTCAAATCCACTTTCTCAAGCTCTATCTACTGCCACAAATCCATGTAATCAGCCCAGAAGACTACCGAGGCGCTGGCCAAGAGACTCATTGCATTGAGCTACTTGCTCTATTATTTTTTTTTTTGTGTTATTATGTTATCTTATTTTCATTTTACTACCATTTTTTTTTTGTTTTTTATTATTAATATTTTTTTTTAAATATAATTTATTCTCCTTAATATAATATTTGCTGAATACCGAAGTTGATGGCAAATTTATTGTGTGCCAGGAATATGTGAAATAAAATAAATTGTAAATAATATTTTATTAATGTCAGCAGTAGAATCAAGCAGAAATAATTAGTGTCAGTTGATCGTTTTATCTGAGTGTTACTTAACATAATTTGAAATGTGATCAAACTAATTTAATATTTCTTTTTCAGGAATCCGACGCAGGGAGAAATTCTTCTGAATCATATTAATAAGGTAAATTCTTTTTATTTCATATATGTTTAATATAATTTTTTCACTTTGCCTTTAACATTTTATTATAAGCTAATATATCAGAAAATGCTTGGTATGACGGAGGGAAGTGTAACACTTTAGGATCAGGAATCGATTTAATTTTCTATTTCAGGATATCTCTCGTCGAGCTTCTTTCCAGCAGTTTAAGGGTTTTGTAGGTTATATTCATCGTCGCTTCGGCATTAGTAATTTTTTAGGAAGTTACAGTATTTTTGTTTGCACATTCCCTGGTTGATATACAGTAGTGTTAAAAAGTCTACGAACTTACCCAATTTTTATGAAAATGATTAACTTTTCAATTTAAAAGTATTAATCACCAGTTAATTCCTTAATGATTTATTTTAGGGTTTCGATGTTCCCTTCGTAATTTTTTTAATATACATTTATTATCAACATATTTTTCCTTTTTTCTTTTTTCTGGGAAATTGTATAATATTCTTAGTTATTTGGCAATAATTACTTCCAATTAGCAACAGTTGAATATATTTCTTGTATTCTCAAAGTTACATGTTTACAAGTTTACGGTTCGGGATATTTACTCCCATCTTCAGAACCAGAATCCCAATGATCTTGTGGATGCAAGGCTAAACAAATTTTTGAGTTAAAATATATTGCAAGTTACATTACATGTCAGAGTTTTGTTGTTACAATAAATTTGTAATTACCTTAAAAATAATAATAATGTGCTCCATCGTCATTTTCTAGTTCATGTTATAAAAATGTATGCGTATAACATCTAGAGCAACATTTTAGATTAATAATTGGGTGTCTGCCATAGTGAAATACAATTGACCTTTGGATCTGACTGTTTTATCTGACTATTTTCATAATATTGTTGTAAATGTTTATTTTATGTATATACAATTTCATTTCTATTAAATTTTAATTTTGTTTAATATGTCCGTATAATGAGTTCCTAAATGTTTAGTGTCTGTTTTATAATTTAGTGTTATTCTATTGTTTTTTTTTTTGTGATGTGTATTGCTTCAAGTAATTTCCTATTGGTGTTTTTTGGTTCTGTGCCTAATATCTGTGGTTTATTGAAGTTTAATTTATGCTGTAATCTTATGCTGCGATGTGCTAAAGCTGTTGTGTTCATGTTTTTTGTATTTTTACAGTTGGTGAAATGTGAAATTCTGGTCTCTGATGTGCCTGCTCAGTTTCTTATTATTATATTGTCCGAGTTTAATTTCTGTTATGTCATAATTTTTGAACACGCCTTTAATTTATTAGTAAGTTCGGGTATGTATGTCATTTTTGTAGTAGTGGTTAAAGTCCAGTTTGTTTGTTTGTGATATGTTGTCCTAATTGTTCTCGTTTGTTGGATTTGTTTTTTTAAAAAATTGGGTGATGAATTGTTGTGTAGGTTTCTTTATTGTAATGTTTTCTTTTGGTGTCTGTTGTATTGTTTGTTTTTTTGGTTCTATTTTTGTTATGGTTTAGTGTTGTATGTAATTGTAATATATTTTTTAAGTTTATATGTTTATTAATACGTATTTATTTATATAATTTATGTTTGTGTTCTTCCATGATTGCAATCTCCAAACAACTTTACTTCAACTATTCTAAAAATTTTTTCTTTGGCGTTTCCTATGTAATAACACTCACCTTACGAAGGATGTCACTAGGAAGAAGGTGAGAGTCGCTGCCCGTAGCCTCCTTGCTCACTGACACACTTTCCGTCTTGGTGGAGTAGGTTTTGTATACGTATGATTAGAATGACAGTTGTTGACAGTATACTTAACTTTTGCCCGAAAGTTGTTGACAGTTAATACATATTGTGTTGTAGTGATTAGAGAAATTGAAAGCAAAACATTTATTTTAAGTATCTAGAGTGTAAAAATACCTCCGTGTTCGATTCTTTTTTTTATTTTTTATTATCTTTATTTCTCAACTCATACCTGTTGGGAGTGCCAACAACCAGTGAGTGTGCTGTCGTAGAGATGAGTAAGGAATAAGACGTTGGTAGGCATGAGGGAGAAAAGTGTCCCGCGGCCTCTCTTCCTATCTTGATTTAATATTTATTGTTAGTGGAGGAGATCCCTCATCCAGCTTCTACAGATGCCATCGGACATATTAGTTGTGGCCATGCCTTGAATTAGCGAGTTGGTATTGTTACGGTCTTTAATTAAGAAAAATCATTTCCGAAACAAACTTGCCGGATGCTCAGTGGAGACGGCAGGGTTTGAAAAAAAAAAAATCAAGAGTCAATTAAATATTAATAACTATCTAACAGGCGCCAAGCTATTTAATTTGTTTAATTTAGAAAATATCGAAAACCATAAAAATAAAAAATAAGTAAATTTAATTAAAAAAAAAAAAGATTAGGACGCGGAATGAGCTACGAACTCGGAACCTATGGGTTTAAAAACATATGCTAATTAACCTCATAATCTATCAAACCTTCTTACTTGGTTAATAATGACTTTCCCTTATCCCTCGAATAGCGTTTTACAATTCCTTATTAAACATAAAAAAAAAACAATATAATATATACATAAAACATGAGAACAAACAGAAGAAAAATAAGAAAATAAATCTGGCTATTATTAATACTAATGATGAATTTATTTATTTCTATTAACTTAAAGAACTGTTAATGGAAATGAAAATTATGAACAAGAAATTAGATTTATAAGAAAACAAAGAAAATAAAATTAACTTTAATTATCAAAGGGAAGATTATAAAATTATTATAGAACTAAACATAAACTTACGACTATACAATAAACCAATTACAAATATTTGGGGTAAAAAAAAATAAATAGGAAAAACTTATATGTATATATTTACAATATCCCACTGGTTGAACTCTGTCCAACTGACACATTGGGTTATCTGAGAAATCGGGATCTTATTCGAACTAGCGTCGTCAGGGTCTCCCCAGTCTATCTCCTCAAGCTGTCAAATGTTCAATCATCACTTGTAAAATCAAACGGCACTCGTCGCTGATAATCACAGGTTCATGGATAGGAAAAGAAAATCCGGTGTACACCGTAAAACTAAAGTATTTCACACAACCAAATCCTTAGCGTGCCTCAACACTCGCGAGGTTCCGCCATCTCTCTCTAAACTCCCTTTTGTTTTTCCTCCCAATCAGCTGTTGGTTATTCCAATCGGAAATAAAATGAATACTTAAAACTAAGACTTATTATAAACGAATACTTATTATTATCTAACCCTCTTCGAGGTAATAAAAAAAAACTAACAATTATTTTACGAACTAATTTTTTTGTTGTTTTACGAACTATGTTATTGTGACATATTTTGTAGGGTGTCGTTAACTGTTGGCATCTGTAAATCTTTATGTAACGTAATGTTACTAACGTACCAGGGAGCTTTGGTGATAGTCCTGAAAGTTTTTGATTCAAACGTCTGTAGTTTACGTATGTGAGTCTTTTTAGCTGTATAGGTCATAATGGGCTTAAATATATAAGTGTATGTGTTCAATTTTTGACTAAGTTTTAATTTCGAACGTCTTGAAAGGAACTTTATCCGTCTGAGGAATTTGGACAATTTCAAGATAAATAGCAGAGAAAGTTTCACGTCGAAGAGTAAAAGTGATATGTAGTGGTTTGTCTTGATTGAGTCAAATTTTCTAGAGGTCGCATCATACATGAAATTTAGTCAGGTGTTCGATTTAATTTTGTAATCTGTTTCGTTGAAATTTTAGGAGACGAAGAATTGGATCTGAGACATCCTCTTTCGTAATACAAACTGAACTGACTTTATTTATGTTGATTCGAAGGCCAAAACAGCAACGTTGACTTAGACGTGTTAATTTTTTGCCAAGGTTGGAATGTTTTGTAACCATGCCGAAATTGGAAAGCATTGTTGTCTTAAGGTTCGAAAATATCCACTCATGTGTGCCGTAATCAAATCCTAACGTTAGTCCATGGTGAAGTCATGCCGAATTTAATTACTTAATTTCGCTCACGCATACGCAAACGTATTTTCCTTAACATCCCTGTATTTCTATAACGGTTCTTTCGATTTGTCTCGGAGTTAAGGGAAATTTGATGACTAATGTACTAATGGTTCAGATTTTATCTAATTATATTCACTACTTATACTTCTCCAGTAGATTTTATTCACAAACTATTTTATAAAATAATCATTAAGTTGAGATACAAGTTATTATGTACCCAATAGAAATGATGAGGAAGCTACACTGATCCAACTCCGTATTCGTGAAGTTACGGAGATATGGTTCTTTCATAATTTTATTTACTTATTTATAATATTATGTTGCGGCATGGTTACAAAAAACAAAAACACAAAGCTATAGTTACATATATTGTTAACCTAGTACAATTAAAGGAGAAATAAATTAAACAAAAATGAAATTATTCAACCATTTATTCTATATATTATTCCTAAAAAATGTTTTTTTGTCGGTACGCCATAACTTCGTCAATTCTTCATCAGATCCAATGATTGACCACTCATTTTGAAGATATGAGTATTTGAAGATTCTCCTCCACATGCGAAAAATAATAACCCCACGAAATTTCGAGAAAAAAAAGTTATAAAGGAAAAGAAACTTTACTTGTAAATAACTCAAAAAGTATGCATTTTTTTCTTGATTGTACCCACGCTACTTAAAAAGATTAATGAATTATCTACAAAACAAAAAAAAATCGTAAATATCGGGCGATTATTAACAAAGATATAGTCCATTAGTTTTGGAATACTTATTAATGTCTTCCTCTTTAAAGATATTGCATTTAGGAGTCTAAAAGTCCATTACACTTTTTTCCCAGCTGATATATTAACTTTATTAGTTCTTAAAGACATTTGGTTGTTCTTACATTTTATTTTTTTTAATAATTTCGAATATACCATGATCGAGTCATTTTTTTTCTTTACTACTTTTATTATTCTTCCAGTAGCGTTTAAAAATAGGTCCTAGCAAAGCAATTTGTACAAATATTTTGGTGTCTTATGTTTAATGGAATATTGTAATCGACCAAGGAAAAAATATTAATTCATTTCTTACATAATACACAGGAACTACTTATTTCCATATTGTTTGTACTATTTCTTCACTAAACAAATTGTCTGCAAATTTTTTCGCATGGGCCAACTAGTCAATTTATATATGCTTTTTATAAATGTATATTTTGTAATGTAACGGATATAACTTAAATGCATTATTTATTATATTTACTCCTTAAGTAGCTTATTTAGATTTTTTTAAAGTTCCAAATCTTTTTCCTATGCTTAAAATATTTTACAATTTTTTAAAGTGTTTCAGTGCAATGTAATTGTTCTTTACTAAGGACTTTGACATTTTTTTTGTCCTTAATACGTCAGCGCTGTTAAATTTTTATTGTTCTCCCAAGTTAGGTGCAAATATATATACTTATTTACGTCACTAACTGCGTGCATAAGTTCGCTATCTATTTATGGGCAATCCTTGATTTTGATATCCGAGGTAATGTTCTGTTATATGGCTTAGGTTGTTGCACCTATCAAGGCTGATAAATGGTTGTTTGTCACTTATCGACTGTTTGTTTTCCAGTTTAAGATGCCTTAATATTAATATTATTATTATTTAATGGAATGCTTTTTCAGGGCCTTTACAGAAACAAATCCAGATTTAAAAAAAAAAATTATTTATTCATTTTTCATTCACAAAGTATGTACATTTTCAAGACATTCTTTCCTTGAAAAATATATATTATGGCATTGCCACTATCTTAAAATATCTTGAAATTACTTTTAAGATTTAAAATATCTTTATTTTTTTCATATCAAAATTTAGAAAAAACAATTTATAAGCAATAATGAAAAAAAATCTGTTTTAATTTGGTTAAAATTCTATTGTTTTTTCCATAAATAATACTCAAAAATGTTAGGTTTATTAAATATTTTATTGTCCTCACCTTATTTATTTTTGTTTATATACTTTTTTTTTCATTTTTTTGAAGAAAAAAATCGCCATATTTGGAGATCATAAGATATCATATCATATTTACTGTCATGTTTATTCTTTTTTAGCATTCTTTAAAAATATTACATTGCCTCCGTTTGTAACATTAATTCAATATTATTATTATCAAGTCATTAGATTAATGTATTTAAATAATTATTATATTATTAATGACCAAATATATTCGATATAGTCGAAGTTCCTATACAAACTGACCCATTGTACTCTAAAAATATAGAAAATGTAATCAATTTCAAAAAAGTTTTGGGAAGATAGGAATTAATTATAGAGATATAGTAAATAAAATGGATTTTTTTATAAATAATTGTTAAACAGTTATATTTTGTTATTATAATAACAATATTACCATATATTAGTATATTGTGTAATATAACAATACTATACAAAATATTAAAATATTGTATTGAATCTGTTATTTACGATACTGGCATTATTCTTCTGTATTCTATTTAGTATCGATCTAATTTCTGTTATATTATAATTTACTTTACATCACTGTAGTTTACTTTCAAGATTAGAAATCTATTTTATTTACTGGTTCCGTATAATTAATTTCTATCTCTCCATTACTATTTAAATTAGCTGTTATGTCCAAAGAACTATATAACACGTTTTACAAGACTGTCCTACACTGATATCAGGAAAAATTTTGATATAGCATTAAATCTCAAAGAAAATTTGAAATTTTGTGTCGTTTAAAGCTTTTTTCTAAATTTTATGAAGTTTTCCCATTTTAGTGGGAATGGGATATTCATTGTTTGTATTTTATTGAAGATACATGGAAAAAACAACGAAGTGATTAATATAGTTATAATTATTATTGTTATTTTTTTTTTTAGTAATTGTAGATGACCTCTGTCGATAATAAATCTCTATGAGGAAAACTTGGTACATATTGCGGTATAGTATTCGTAACAATTGAAGGGGCTAACATAACATCTTGTTTATAAAAAAAAAACTGTACCACTACAAACCACGAAGGTTCTTGGGTTCAGTACTTTCTAAGGATGTACTGTTTATTGTTAAACAATTGTGCAAGTAGGTGATTTGACCGAGAGCACGCTCAACCGTCAGGTTTTTCTCCTTAATTAATTATTCAATTAAGGATACCCACATTCTGGTGGCTGGGTTTACCCCAGGACCGACCCCAATGTCAATCCATGGCCGACGATATGGAATAAATAATTTATCTAGCATCGGCCAGACTCGAACCTGGGACGTTGAGCAGTGAAAGCCACTGAGCTACCCCATTCCTTAAGAAAAAAAAATATTTTTCACTCTATGGTAACATACATTTTTCATTTTTGTAATAACTGTCGTAGGGGCGAGCATAGAGTGGAGGCCAGGCACTTTTCCCCTCCCCTTATATGAAGGGGGAACAGCTACTCCAATATTTCGCATTTTTTTTTTTTTAATAATTAACAAGAAGTTAAAAATAACCGCATATGTAATAATAATATAATATTGCCGCTAGAAAAACTTATTATTGAGCTACTACTTTATGTATGAGGTTAATACATATCCTCATAGGTTAATCCTATCCTCCTCCACCATTATCTACGTGATCATTTTGTATCGTGTTACACTGATCTTGCCCCTCTCTCCTCCAATATTTCTTAAGTGACTATTACTACATCAGTCCTCTTTGATGTTTTTTCGAACACCTTCTAATGTATGACTTATAAAAAGATGTTAGGTATCCATGTCTTCACATGCACGATCATACGCTACACCAGTAAGATTAAGATGCTTGCGAAGGTAATCGTGACCAGTTATCGTCACGAACTGGGCATGTCGCAGGTCCTAAGGAGGTCACTTAGTATTTTTTTAACTTTCTCACTGTTTGCTGATATTTTTAGCTCTGCTTGACACATCTCTGCTACACGGGGAGAGGGCCAAGAAATTATGCCAAGTTAAAAGTCCCACCGGGCACGGGAATTTGAACTCGTAATTATTTTTCCTTCTCTAACTTCGGTTATCAGATTTCCGGACAACTAGTGATGCTGTCACATCCTCTTTCCTTCCCTCTCCCCGAAAAATAAAATAATTTATGAAATACATAAAAATACCTTT
This sequence comes from Nezara viridula, assembly GCA_928085145.1. NCBI lineage: Eukaryota > Metazoa > Arthropoda > Insecta > Hemiptera > Pentatomidae > Nezara > Nezara viridula. The sequence continues at coordinate 125,224,894 of OV725082.1, forward strand.
TAATTCAATCTCAATTTTATTTTATCAATACAAGGAGCTTTCAATGCATTGCACCATATTTATCTGTATCCATCCACTTGGATATCATTATTGCAATTTATTTTCCCAATCATTCATTGCTTGTCGTTTCTATTCATTGAAATTTTATTGTTGGAGGACAGATGACTTTTTCCATGGTTACCGAGTCGTACTAGGGTATTATAGGATATTAGGGCAATTAATGGATGACTGGAAAGGATAGAAAAAATGAAAGGACAACGACATCCAAGTGGATTGATTCAGATTAATATGGTGCTATGTATTGAGACATTGTAACGATGAAATAAAATTAATACTGATTCAAAGGTTATTTTTATTTATTTAAAGAATAATATATACAGTCTATCTATTAATCAAAATTATATATATATTGCCTATGTCGTGACTTGTCATTATTTCTTGTACTGAGCACATTTGCTGTCAACATTAGGTTGACATGTGCAAATAAATATTTAATTACCTCTTAAACTGTTTATTTAAGAAGTAATATTTTGATTTTATTTAATACAATATTTCTTTAATTCCATCACTTTGTTAATAATCTAAAATAACTATACTCATATACCTGGTAATTTTTACTTTCACTTACGTATATATGTAATATATAGTAAGGGTAAGTATTGCGATCGTGAAAATTTTGGAATCTCAGTTTTCAACGGAAATACATGTTTTGTTCAAATAACCAAGTGTCGCAAAATGGTCTGCGTGTGTGTTTTAACAGTGTAGCTCATAAACGAAAAGTCGTATGAAATGGAAATTACATATTTAAGATTTGTATATACCTGAGATGTTACAGCAAATTTTTCGTCAAAATCGGAACTGGCACATAATATCTTCTATGAAACACATTTTTACAATTTTCTCAAAAATGGCTCTAACGATTTTGGTCAAACTCGGTGTATCATTGTATAATTAAGTGGTCTTTAATATCATTTAGGTCTTATCCCCGTTGATGTCACATTACAGGGCTTAAATGTCCAATGTTCATATATGTCTTCCTCTAAAGTACCTTTAATATGGTTTATTTTAAAAAGTTAACCATTTCGCATTTTTTTTATTGATAACAAGTGGTGTGCGCCCCCCTCCAGTCGAAGTGTTCCCAAAGCGTTCCTTAAGCTAGTGGAATCGATATTGTCTTTGAATTAGTAACGGATACAATAGCCCATTGAGGATCTACAAAGAGCATAATCTTATCGGTAGGCTTATCTTGGAGGATTTCAAAACCAAGTTGTATAACTATACTCTCCCCCCCACCTTCGAAATTTCTTGCACTACTAACGACTGGAACACAAGTTAACATATCTTTACATTATGTCCTATCAAAAGCATAATTCATTCCCGCCTTTGATTGGTGGTCCGACCATAGGCGCATACTTGGATGGGTGGTTCACACGCCATGTGCAATAAATTAAAATAAATTAAACAGCCAAATAATAATAGTAAAAGTAAATATATTTAAACAAAAATTAATTGATATAAAAACATAAATACAGGCATACTGTTATACAAAATTCACAATATTTACTCACTCAGGACAACTCCAAGTCAAGTCTTTCTACCACTCGAGGAAGGAAGGCAGGTCTCTAGGAGATCCCAACGCCTCTCGCTCAGCCATATTACTGGTATTAAGGATCAGGTTTACCTATTATAATTTTTTTTTAACTATCCCGAATGAACCCTTCTTTGCAAGACTAAAACCGCCTAACGGTTGCAAGACCAACACCAAGACCAAGACTGGTAAAAAAAATCGACTTTTAGAATCAAAATTGAGGCAAAATAGTTACTATATGTAAAGAATTGGTATAACCAATATACTTTTGTATTTAACTCTTCTAATTTTTCATTCGGGCTTAGTTAGGTTTCTCCTATCAAAAAAATTACATGAGGAGTTGAACGGGGGGGTGCAGTCAAATAAATACTAAATTATAAAAATAGTATTATTTAATTTTTATGCCGACGTTTTGACCCACTTTGCAGGTCTTCATCAGGGCTACAAAAGATGCAAATTATAAAAACGGTTAATAGAAGGTTATAAAAAATTAGTTATAAAATAAGAAGAAGTTGTCTGATAAAGAAATAAAAAGATGATATCAGAGATATAGTGGGTGACAATGTAGTTAAAATATCATGTATTACATATATAGAAGATACAAACGAAAATAGAAAATAAGTATGAATTAAAATAGAAAACAAAGGAGAATATAGCATGTAAGTTAAAAGTAGCATGTAAGATTATCACTTTTAACTTTTTAATTTTAACTTACATGCTATATTCTCCTTCTATTTTTATTCATACTTATTTTCTATTTTTCTTTGTATCTTCTATATATATAATACTTGACATTTTAACTACATTGTCACCCAGTATATCTCTGATATCATCTTTTTATTTCTTTATCAGACAACTTCTTCTCATTTTATATCTACTTATATTCATTTATTTTATTTTCACCATGTACCTTTATATTTTGTATTTTTTGTAGCCCTGATGAAGACCTGAAAAGTGAGTCGAAACGTCGGCGTAAAAATTAAATAATACTAATTAAATAATACTAATTATTAAATAATACTAATTAAATAATTTCTATAATTTAGTATTTATTTGACCGTACCACCCGATTAACTCCTTCTCATATTAAATCACGGTCAACCATCTATACATCACTAAGAAATTACAGTAATAACTCTGTAGTAATAAGCTGATACGTAACTGGAAGACTGTTTCGAGACTCTTGCGCAAGATCAAGACCAAGAACAAGACTAAGTACGTAAGACCGAGACTCTTCTTGATCTCGCATTTGGGCAAGACCACGTTTAATCGACGATTTCTCTATCTCGTTTAAAACGGATAAGCTGGGGTTATGCTGTTGTTTGAAATAATTTTGTGAAATCATTATTGTATTAATAAAATTGGATGGCATGAAAACCAAATTAAACATGCTACTTTAAAAAAAAATAACAAGTTAAAAAGGTTTGTTAGAAATGAGACTGATTAATTTTTGTTGGTTTTTAACTTCCTATAGGTTTTTAACTATTGTTGCTTTCATTCATGGACCAGTTGTTATTGATTTAAGATTCTTAATGAATGTGGAACAATAGCTTTATAGTAAGAAGCCATTGTCATAAAAACAATTAACAATTATAAACTAAAGGCCGCAATAAGGCCTACAGAAGGCCATGATGACTGTACTCTTTGAAAGGTGTTATTTATTTCAAACTAGGAAATGTTTTCTCTGCGTCTTCCGCCGAGATTGACAAATGCGATGACTATATTTTTTTGTTCGTCGTGAACAAAGGAAGTTAACGCCTGACAACTAATTTAGATCAACTCTAAATGTAGCCCCGATATGATACGTGTCGCTGACACTGAACAGGGTCGTATGTCAAGGAAAACCTTCAGCGATCTAGTTGACATCGATCCGTTCATGACCGCCTTCATTTGTATTTTATGTTTATTTTTATCTCTACGAGATAAAAATAATGTTGTTAATTAAAATTAGCATTCTATGAGCTCCTGATAAAATTGCATTTTTTTTCTTATTTTATCCTACTTGAAGGCCTACTAGAGTCGTTATCATAGCAAAATGTAGGAAGGATTAATATATTTATTAAGAGTTTTAGTTGAAAACTTAAAATGAATTTAAAACTAATAAACAAAAAAGAATGATATAATAAAAATATTGAACTGTATAAATTGAAACAAAACATTTATTTTTTCCATAATAACATTTTTTTTAAATTAAAGGCTTCAACCATTATGGTCATTATCGCCTTAATTTCTTTTAGAATTAGATTCTATTTTCAAATTTCGAACATTTCAGAATAGAAAATAATTTATCAATTTCAATCATATTGCCCAGTAAAATTAAGTGTAGATCGTTTGTCAAGTCACAAGATAGTCTAAATGTTTCGTAAGCTCTGCATTCTGTTAAAATGTGTTTCACTGTCAGAGGAGTCCCACAAGTTTGGCATGTTGGCGAAGAATCATGGGCCATTAGATATCCATGAGTAAGACGTGTATGACCTATACGCAGGCGCGTAAGAATTACTTCCTATCTGCGGTTATTCCTATTCGACGATGCCCAAGAGGAAACATTACCCTTAATCTCCCTCAATTTTTTTTTCGGTTACATTCGACCATATTTGTTCCCATTTTATCTTCATTTTCTGTTTGATGATGGTTATAAAATCCTCAACAGATACTCCCCGATAAGGTATTCTATCAGTAATGGCTTTTTTAGCAGCTCGATCACTCAGTTCATTACCGACTATTCCGCAATGCCCAGGGACCCAGACAAAAAATACTGATGTATTATTTCTATTTGCGGACTTTATTGAGCACAGAATGTTTTGTATGATGAAATCAATTTTACATTTGCTTGATAATAAAATAATAATAGCTTCTAATAAACGAAATCAAAAGTTTGCAGCGCGCAGGTGAGGGTTAGTAGAACCACAGGTATTACTTTCTTCTTATGGTGGTTACTTGATATAGGTATATAGATGAGCGATCTTATATTACATAAAACTGCAAATTTGTATTAGAATAGTGAATTCTAGTGAACGACTGTAGCAGAATTCGTGCAAAACTGCAAATGAACAGTACAGCGGTTGAAAATTCTTAGCTTCAGTAAACCAATGAGACAGTTTTTTACGAAATTCACGGACTTAAAACTTAAAACATTGCACTTGTTTATAGTTCGTGGTATAGACCCCTTTTTATCAAATTATTAACATCTGCCTGAAACTTCTTAAATAGCTTGACCTACAACTATTTTATTTAAAAAAACTCTTGGAATTGAGGCGTTTTCAATCTGAAAAAATTGTCTATTTAATTAGATGCTAAATTAATTAGATGCGTAAGATAATTTGATCACAAAATCTATAAAAAAAAAATAACCTACAAAAATATTGGACAGTTTGGCCTATATAACATGATTATTTTGACAATTTGGGGTGTAGGTCCAACGCTAAACGGCTCAATATTTTTGAAGGCCATCTTTTTTCTCGTCTTCATACTCAAATTATTTTACGGTTCCAGTGGAAAGAAAATTGGTTGTTGCTAATTTTTAGTACCTAATTAAATTTTTGCAGGACAGAGTTTGGCGATCTCCAGGTTGAAAACGCCCTAATTACGAGAATTTTCGTAAATAAAATATTTTTAGGTTACGATGAGATGAAGCTATTTACAAAGTTTCAGGGATATGATAATAATTCGATAAAAAGGAGTCTGTACCACGAACTATAATATGTAAGACCGTAATACACTGACTATAATCACCATAATACACTCTATAGCAACCGAGTATATAAAATTCAATTAAACAGTACATTGCCTATTAAAACAGCTGATTTAATTCTTCTTTTGTTATTTATTTGTTTTTATCTTTTAAATATTAAAACTTCAAAATGTAATGAATAAAACAAAGTTATTAAACAAAAGAAATTAATTAAAAATAATAAATGAAAGAAACTAACGCTATGAGTGTTAAAATTTTTAAAAAAGGGAATAGTTTGTTCTAATATAAATATCGATAAGTTGAGACCTATCATAATACAATTAATTTAAGGAATGAAGCGTGAGGTGTTAAAAAACGGGGACTTTTTCATTTTGGTTCTGAAGGATTGGAATAAAAATGCACCAATAAGATCGGAAACCTTTTAATCGAAAACCAAGAATGTTTGTGACATGCTAACTAATAGTTGCCATGATAATTCATGAAGAATGCCACCATTTAATATCCATTTAATTATCACCACAGATCCAATTTACTATGGTGTTCCTTAGTTGCAAATTACACGACCCCAATCTTTGTTGACGGTAGAATACAATTACACTGCATTGTTCAACGTCTGCTCAACAAGTCACAAAGTCAACAAGAGAAGAGATAACGTTGAATATCTTTTGCAAACAACCTTCAGCTGTTCTGTCTGACCTGCTTTAATCATTTTTTTTTTTTTACTTTCCTGCCGCTACTAGATAAGGAAAGTCTAGCGATCGGGACAAATTTTCAATGTGCAGTTTTCAACGGTTCTTTACGTTTCAGAGCTCCATGAGTCCGAAAATCACATTTTTCCTGAGAGAATTTAGGGAAAAAGTTATAAAAAAAAAAAATATCTGGGACCTAATTCTCAACGTATACATTCCTTGGTAAAATTCCAGCCGTTTTTGAAAGTTTATTAAATTTTAATAAAAAAAAATATATCTTTCAAATCGGAGTAGTATTAATATAGTTACAATGTATTGATTTTTATAAGCTGATTTTAATTACTTGTCTCTTTATACCTACTGCTTTAGTTCATTAAAGAAATTGTACTCTTATCATTTCTTCGATACGTTTTCTGGAATATTACCAATTATTTTTTTAATTGACGTATTTAAAAGTGCATAAATTTGTCTATATACATGCGAGAGTTGTATGTTTCAATGAACATTCAAACATATCATTCAAGACTGCCCTATATCTAAAAAATGTAAGAAAACATTGGATATGGCACAAAGCAAAATGAAAAATTGATTGAGTATAAAGAAGATCGAAAAAAACCTTTGAAATTTAAAAAAAAAAAGAAAGCAAAAGGTGTTGCCACAATGACCTTGCAGGATAGAGGCATACAAAATATTTTAGATATGAAATTTATAGCACTTGCGAAAATTCTATTATAATAATTAACTACTATTATAAATTCATTAATAATTTGACTAAGAGTTGGAAAACTACAGTAAATAAAGGAACGCTATTTTTTTCTGGATGAAATCAGCTGTAAATATTCTATTTTTAACTAGTGATTCTTTTGTCTCTTACAACTGCAAAATGTTCTTATCTATAAGTCTGTTTTGAAACTGTTAATATAATAAAGAAGAAATTCAACTGATATCGGTTGACAATAAATAAAATTTATTTTAGAAAATAGTTCAAAATACTTTTTTTTTGTAATTCTTTCTAATTTGTTTTATTATTTTTTTTTATCTTCATGGCTTCATCTGCACTTGTCATGAGTTTGACAATCAACAGATTTTGGATTTTGATTTGATATGTTAAACAATTAAATTATTAAAACATTTTACATTTAATTTTCATCCTCGGATTGCCGGTACAGAATTAAATATATTTGTGTGTAACTATAACAAATATATATTCAAAATAAATTTTTCTCTGTGATATATTTGAATGATTGTTCGTTCCACCTATCACGAATTGCGTCTCAAGTCTTGTAAGTTTGTTGCATGCAACATCTTGTAACATTAGAAAAGCGACTAGCGACGAAACATCTTGATGAAACATTCCGATATTATCTCAGGTTGTCGTATATTAAATGACACGCGACTGTGTTGCCTTACGGTTTGTTGTATAACTAGATAGTCTTTTGTGTACTTACATATATATAATCTTATAGAAAATTGTTGTATAAATAAATTGCTTTTAATATATAGTTCAAGCTAAATCATTGCAAATGTATCGACAGTTTATCAGAAGGAATTTCTAGCGGTGTTCTGGATTGAATGATCAATTAATACGTTGCCTAACTGCTCATTAACGCAATTGTGCAACCCCAGTCCATCGGATCTTGGACCTCCCTAAATGGTTCCTTCCTGATATGCTAAGGCAGAATTGCTGATCACATCGGACGCATTGAGACTTACCAACGACACCGACGAAGCAAACTGTGTTTAATATTTCATTCCTTAATTCCTTTAATTTTTTAAAAACAGGTTCTTTATTGTATTGATTGAATGTCCAATAATGGCTTATGCTATATGATTCTTTATATGGCTTGTTTCTAATTCCTAAATTTAATAAATGATTATAAATTCAGTATTGATTGTCTGTGGTGATGGTATTAGGTTAAAATTGTTGTACCATCAGTGTAGGTAGTTAATATTTCAGAGTTTTCAGGTATTACATGTCACTAGCCGATCCAGAATTTTGGTGGAGGTCTTCAGCCCGAAAGCCTTGTATATATTGTACAACGATAATTACTTTGGAAAAAGAAAGAAAGAAACTAAGTAATTATTTAAAATGGCGTTTAAGTCGTTCTTGAAGTCCTATTAAATGTAATTACACGAACAATAATACATATAGAGATAATTTCTTAATATATTTTTCAAAAGAGATCGTTATATTTTACCATTTTGGCTGGGTAGTGAGGGGGGGAGGAGGGGATATTCTTCAGCCAGAAAACTTCTTCCTCCTCTCCGGTGGATCCGCCTGTATGTCATGTATATAATTACTCGTAATGTAAAGCAGTCATTATTAATCCTTGAGGTACTCCTGCGAATGCTGTACGAATAGAGGAAATTTATTAAACCTTTAGGACAGAAAAAAATCTATCGATAAGGAAAGGCTAGAGGATAATATAGTATATAACAAAATATTATTCAAAATTGGTAGAACACTTTTGAGTTTGAAGAGAAGTCACTAGTACCAGACTTGGTGAAATCCTGGGCAACAGTCAGAAACATTGCTGTTGCGTTCATGCTCAAGCAATTTAGTCAGTAACTCTGTGTAGTTGGTGTGCTGTGAAACGTAATATGTAAAACTGAACTAAATAGTTATACTAATATTTTAAATATTATACTAAAATTTAAATTTATATTACTACTTTTAATTATATTTTAATTTATATAAACACATTATGTAATATATCTGCACCTTGGAACAAAAATGGCCGACATTTATTGTTAATTGGACTAATGTCCTCCAATTATCAGCTATTGAGAAAACATTGGTCCTTCCATTATTTTTATTTTGTGTGCATTCTTCAAATTTCAAAATTTCGGATGATTGCTTTTTTTTTTCCTAGGTACAAATATAAAAAATAGCACATGTATTGTTGATTGTTTTATTAAATGATTAAGTGAATTTTGTTTATATGAGAGGGCTGAAGGGCCTAAAGCAATAAAGGACTCTCTCTCTCTCTCTCTCTCTCTCTCTCTCTCTATATATATATATATATATATATATATATATATATATATATATATATATATATATATATATATATATATATATAGTTGTTGATAGAGGTATGTTCTTGATGTTGTTATATTAATCATGGATACATTTTTCAATTGTTTTATATAACATAGATGCAATTTTCATTGTAGTATAGATAATATTTTGTCTTCGGGCTCAGGACCGGAGAGGGCAGACGCTTAGCCGTCAAATAGCTTAATATATGTGCTGGTGGACGATGCTGAGGCTGTTGGTGTGTCTGGCCTGAGGTATCGAGGCTCTATTTTAAAGTAGATTAAATTTTGAATTAATTGTTATTTGAAATATATTGAAGCATAATTGTATACCGATTGAGCTATTTGTTGTTCTAGCTTTGAAGATGATCCCATTGTTAACTTATAAAAACTGGGATCGAATCGTCGGATAAACACTGAAGCAATGAACATTTAGTAGTTTATTGAATAATGAATAAGTGACCTTATTTCCAATTAAATAATTATGTTAAAATTTAATACTCAAAGGTCGATTAAAGAATAGTTGTAAATATATATATATATATATATATATATATATATATATATATATATATATATATATATATATATATAAACATACTCACATTCCCAAACATGCTAAGAGATTGATTGAAATATGATAATGATTGTACGATCATTGTAAGAGATACAATGATTAAAGTCTATTTAAAATTGAACTACCTATCATTATCGACAAGATAGCGGATTCGTTATATAGGGACTCAAGCGTGTCTCAGGTCGTAACATGATTATACCATGTTCTGTTTGGCCATAGCCAAGCCCCTGCAGTCAATTTTCATTATACCTCTTTATACCTCGGTGTTCGAAGAATGGTTAGTTGATGAAAGGATATGACCACTGCTAACCCTTCTATGATTGCTTAATGTTTTCTAATCGCATGTCATTGAGTCAGATTACTCACGGTCGATGTCTCTTTATGGGCCTTGATTTTGTATCTAATAATTTGATTGCAATCTTCCAAGGAATGCCCATCCAATTTCTTTATCGTCCATGATTACATCTCTACGGCGATTATAGAATTAATGTTTGACAGATTTCTACTATAATTACCTTTAATTAAAAATCACCAAAGCCTGTCAAATAAAGTTTTCCTTGTCCCAACTGTTGCGGAATCGGTTTTATGTCGGAATTGTTTTATTAACGCTTTTTATTGGACTTCTGATTCAGAAGCGTCGTGCGGAAACCTAGCAACCCTCGAAGCTATTAATTTGAAATAAATGCGTATGAAATTATTCAAATGAAATTAAATTCAGCGTTAAATCAATTTTTTTTTTTGTTTCAGTTTTCCTGTCCTTGTTAATGTTATACCGCATTGAACAGCCATTTTCATCTCTCCTATCTTAGGCTTTTTATTTCCTTATGCGTTATCTGCATTCTGTTCTACAGCATATTTGTTGATTCTATCTATCCAGTTGGATTTTGCCTTCCATTCTCTCTCTTGTAGGGTATGGATAAGTGTTGCCGCGCGCTCTGTGACAAATCGTTGTACCTCAAACCTCGTACATCCTCGTACGCTTGCTCATTGAAAATTCGTACTATTGTAGGCTCAATGTTATTTAATTTTTTAAAAGTAAAATTAGTTCAGAGCTTTACTCATTATACTATATTCATATATTTTATAGCCTTCTTATATATTTTTTTTAAAAAGTTAATGGGTCAAGAAGTAAAATGAGTTTAATTAAAGGCACGAAATTAAATATATAAGAAAGATCACATATTTTTAGAAACTTTCTATAAAAATTAAATTAGAAAAATAAACTTTTTAAAGGATAAAATATTCCTATAATTATTAAAAATAAATGGAAAACACATTATTATGATTTCATCTAGTTTTGAAACTAGGTTAAATATAATTTGAAATTAATTAATAGTAATTTTTTATTATTAAATTTTTATTTTTATTTTGCTTACTTAGATCTATTTAAATTAATAATGTAACAATCGTAGTTTTATGAAGCATATACTTTTTTATATTTTATTATTTTATATTCGATAAAAAACGAATTTTTTTTTATAATGACGGTAACAAGAAAATAAAATTTAAAAAACATTAAATTTTATTTTTTTGAAAATACAAAAAAAATAAAAACACTCACATATATATAACTATGGTTTTATTAAGGAAATAATAATCATACTGTAATTAAAGAAGATATAATTGCAATTTATTGGTCTTTAAAGCAACAGAAGTTTAGTATTACGTATTAATATAAATAATAACACAGTAAAAATAATTGTAAAACAAAACTTAATTCATAAAAATATAACTTTGGATACGTCTGCAAAAATTATGTACGAGGCTGATCGATCGTACCTTGTTCAATACTTCATAACCTCGTACAAATACAATGATGCTCGTACGAATAGCAACACTAGTAAGGATGGCTATGGATAGTCGATATTATCCATATATAGATATTTTCTCTCTAATATTCAATATTATCGATATGGTATGGTCCCTTCGATATTTTAATTTAAAAATTAAAATTAAAACTATCGTTTTCGCAAAGCTGTGCAAATTATTTATGAATCTGCTTCTTAGGAAAAAATTATACTCATCTTGTCTGTTTTATATTGAATATAGTACGTAGTAGAGGGAAATATCGATATTTCGTTAATATCGACTATCAATGGCCATCCTAAGTAGACTTTAATAGCGCGAGTGGGACCCTTCTCACTCGGTAAACTCAATTTACCCAAATTTGTCAGTTTTAACCTTCTCAAACCAAGGCTATGAATCGTCAAAGAAGTCTATGTAGGATGCAAATGAATTAGCATTTCGCTGAATCCAATCTATGGGTGAATGAAGATCCAATGAATGGGTGAAGGCATAATTGATTGAATGGAAATTTCTCGAAAAAAACTGAGGATTACGAAGATGGTCAGGAACTAGAAAATTAATTTTACCAATGAGAGTAAAATAATTGATATTTTCATTGATTAATTTAAAGAGGAAAGTAACACATTTTTTGATGCGCCTATGTGCTAGAGAATCAATATTTATATTGATATTCATATTTCAAAAATCTTTATAATATCGATAAAAATATCGACTATCGGTATTTCAAGTACGATATTTTGATGGTATCGATAGTTACAAGTCGATATTATAATATAATATGACAATATCGATATTGGACCTTCGATTTCCCATCTCTTGTCTCTACATATCCTACCCATCTCCTTGCCTTCATGTCATCAGATATTGATTGACCAATTTTTGTATACAACTCTTTATTAGTCCTTCTCCTCCATCTGTATATAGTACTTTGATCTCATTTTGCCCCTGCTATTGTGTAAAGAACCAAATGTAAATTAATAAAATTTATTTGATTATACTTACTTAATGGCATCTCGCTTGGCTGATGGTCATTTTCATATTGATTACATAAAGTAAAGGTTGTTTTGGTTCTTCGAATTGTAAACTGACGCATTAATTCGAATTGCGTATTTAGAATAGAATAGGAAATAAATTTATTCTGGGAAGAAGTCCCTTTAAAATAACAAAATAGTACATATTAAAAAACTACATCTGGCCTTACTAATACAACATTAAAAAAAGAAAAAGTAAAGAAAATATTAGTTAAAGAAGCTATATACAAAAAAAAAAAAAACTATATACAAAACACTCAAAACTATGACAAGACACTTACAACTATGTACAGTAGGAAAAATTATAATTATACACTTCTGAGAAATAAAATAATATAAAATACATTGAATTCTTCTTTGAAATAAGCTATGTTTCTGCTAACTGTCTACTACTAAACTACTAAATAAATGTTTAGTATAATACTTGCATTTTGAGGGTTGGTAGGTCTATGCTTAGCGCTCTTCAATTTATTAATATCGTTATCAATATACTTTATATATATTTTTTCTTTTATTAATTATTATTTTTCGCCAATCTTTATCATTTAGCAATTAATTACATTATCATTTGGTAATTAATTCTGTGTTATCGTCTGGCCTAATGTATCATCACGATTACGTTTTATTTGATAAAGAAAGATTTTTGATTAAAAAAAAAATGATGAAATTTGATAATTTAATTTATATGTGTTGTTGTGCTAATGGATTGCGTGTGCTAATTTAAATTTTTTTGTAATTAAATATCGTAATTGGATGTTTTTTCATAACACTGGATGTCTACTGAACCTAGAAACACTAGAAAGGTCAGCGAATAAATAGAGGAAAAAAATAAATAAAAAGAAAAAGAAAAATCTATAAACAAGAGGACGCCAATGCTAAATTTGTAGTAATGGTTCAGAATACTTATTGGTCGATATGAGTTTACGTAATATCACATAAATAAATGTATAAAATGCCAATCTATTTCAAATCTAGTTAAAAATCTATACTCGTCTATAATCTAATCAAAATACTTTTTTTTCTAAACATATTTTCATGATCATTCATTATGAGAAACGTTTCAGTTACAATGTATTCAATTCATTGTTTTTTTATGACAATAAATTGTGTGATTAGGGTTTTTTAATTGATTTTCAAAGTCATTATTACTGTTAATAAGAGTTTTTTACTTTATCAAAGTGACTATTTTGTAATATTTGATTTGCATGTCTAAGAAAGGCAGACGTTTGATTTTTTTAAAATACCTTTCTTTAACTTGGATTTTATAAATATTATTATATTTCTTTATACGGCTTCCTGTTTTGTCGATTATATTATTCAAAATATCTTTTTCTTTTCCACAACTTTGCCTATAAGTTAAATTAAGAAAAAAAAAACAGGACTATTTGTTAGGTTGCTGAGAAGAAATTAAAAATAAAATATAGTTTTAGTTATGTAAAATTATTAAACATAATGAAGCAGTAAGAATAATTAATTATGCTAAATGAATTTCTTGCAAAAAAAAAAAAAAAAATAGCTCGACAAATTAATTCCATTTCCAAAAAAACAAAAACAACATACTTTTTGATCGGAAAAATATTGAAAGTATTTCTTTATTCATATCATGTTTAATTTTTTTTTTTAAATCCTTGGTTAAACTATCGAATTCTTCTCGTATCCAATCCCTACAATCCAAAACCCTTAGTAAAATCCTCAATGCTCCTTACTTTGTCACAAATAAAGTAAACCATAAAGATCTTACTGTTCCATATGATTCCGATTTGGCCCAATCCAAATACCTATCCTTCCATAATAAACTTCATAACCATCCGAATTCTCTCGTTTCTAATCTTGCTTCTTCTTCGATTCCTGATGATAATCCTCCGAGGCGTCTGAAAAGAAGATGGCCGCGTGATCTCCTTTTGTAGACATATTATTTGACTGCTATCAGTGGGTAGTTTCTCAACAAGCGTTTTAATGTGATTATATTTCTATTTACATATTTACTTGATGTATTTATATTAATATCATAAATAAAATTTAAAAAAAAAATCCTTAATTATGGTAATTTTCAGAAAATGAAAAAGAGCAATAAGTGAACCAATAATTTTTTTTTTAAGTTTTGTAACATTCCAGGTGCTTTCCCAGTCGATTCTTCTCATTATCTGCTTAATGTAACATACTATTATTATTGATTGTATCATGTTTAGTGTTGCCCAAAATTGGTCTTGGTCTTGCGCTTTGCAAGACCAAGACCAAGACCAGGACTGGTAAACAAAATCTATTTTTTAAATAAAAATTTAGGCAAAATAGTTACTAATACTTGTCAATTTTAGTTACTATATAATAATAATTGGTATAACCAATATTCTTTTACATTTAAATCCTCTATTTTTTCATTCGGGCTCAGTTAAGGTTCTCCTATAAAATAAAAATTACAGTAATATCTCTATAGTAGTAAGATAACAAGTAACTGCAAGACTGTTGCGAGAGTCCAGACCAAGACCAAGACCATGGCCAAGACTGAGTTTGCAAGACCAAGACTCGTCTCGGTCTCGCATTTGGGCAACACTAATCATGTTATATTTCAACTACTTAATTTTCGCTTTTATGGTTACAATACTTTTTCATTTAATTAGCTGCTCTTTGTCTATTTATTTTAAACGATTCTAATAAAAACTCTTAAATGTCATTCGAAGTATTTCTTCACAATGTCTAAGCTTAATCTAATTCTATTATAACTGATACGTTCACCATGAAATCTTTTATTTGAACTATTTATTGGCTGGTCTAATAAATATATAATTGTATGGTTGTTCTATTTACTAGCTATCATGTATGATAAATCGCGAGGCAATATCCATTGCGACAGATTAAAGTGGCAGCAGTGAACTAGATGGCCTTAGGTTATTATTTCTAGTCGATAATTTATTAAATTGAATGTTGTAACTGAAACTAGTTCATGTGCATGTTCTGTTTTTTTTTTTTTATTATTTCACTATTTCGTTTTTCAGTAGAAATTTTTTTATTTTTATTTTTCTTTTGTTTGACTTTTTAAATTTATTTTTGTATAGTTTATGTTACAAAAAATATACTTATTAATTTAGTAAATATTTTTCATGAATGAGCTTAACTATAGAATAATAATTCATTCACGAGAAAATCTATTATAAAATGAGTGACTGTCGTGTTATGAGTGAGGATTTTATAAATTCCTTGAAACATTTAGGTTTTTTCATAGTTATATTATAGCTTCATCAGACGTAATTAGGTATTTAAGTTTTTACCTGGACAAAAGACTTACTTGGAGGTCTCACATCAGACAAAAACGAATAGAATTAAACAAATTACCAAGTAATTATCCAGATTACTTGACAGATGTTCAAAATTATCATTAACTGACAAACTAACCCTTTATAAAGTTTTACTTAAACCACTTTGGACTTATGGTATAGAACTGTGGGGTTCTCCTAAAACTTCTAACATTAAAAAAGTTCAGTCCTTTCAGTCAAAAGTGTTTCGAAGGATAGTCGACGCACCGTTTTATGTCGCAAATGGTACACTACATAAAGACTTAAACGTACCTACAATTTTAGATACTGCAAAAGAGAACTACAATAACTTTCATCAAAGACTGACGTACAACATGAATCCCCGGACAGAAATCCTTCATCGTACAAGAAACCCGTACAGCTCACTACGACGATTACGTAGGCGTTGGCCAAGAGACCTGCTGATCTGATTTATATCCCGGACTTCATGGGAAGCTGTGAAGCTGACAAAAAATTTGCTCATTGCTAAGAAATTTACGGATTGCAAATGTTCTATATTTTTGTTCCGTTAATAAATAAATGTTATAGCTTATAGATATATAGTAATACTATTTTATATTGAGCAATATGATTTCCAAAAATATGATTAATTTGATCTTAGAATTAATTATCTATTAGGGAATACCATAAAAGAATATTATTTCAATACATTTTCAATTTATAATGCAAATATTTATTGAAATTAGATATTAAATTATCGAAAATTTGACCACAATTTGAGGTTGATGGATTACGCATTTTGTTAGGTGTACAGTCTAGAATTTTGTTAACATTTTTTTTATTTCAAAAACAAAAGGTTTCATGCTCACTTTTATTGGGTATATCTTTGTTTTTTAATTTGGTAAAAAAAAAGAAACGAAAACTCGATTATAAACTGTTATATTTCAAGTAATCGATCTATCCATAAACTCGATTAAAATAATCGAACATTCTGAACTTCTTAACAGTTAAGTGCTAATGCTCAGAGCATAGCAATTGTTCAACAAGTGTTATTAGTGAGTGTGTGCCATGGGTACTTATCGATTGATGTGTATCGAAATCAGTGAATATGGTCTTTAAGTGACACTCATCTTAAAACGGTCGACATTAAAAAATGTTTTTTTTTTTTATCTTAATTGCTTGCCAGAGATCAGAGGTTAAATGCTGTTTTTTTTTCTTCCTTCCATGGCGTAGTAGCTGAGCAGTTCTTAATTGGTCTGCTAGCGAATATCTCTGGGGTAGATAAGCGATGCTTGAAAAGTATTGATATTTTAAAATATAAAGTATTGATATATCAAAATGAAAATATTTTTAAACAAAATAACTGAAAAATAGTTATTGATATTTAAAAATATATATTGACATTTTGTTCTATATTTTTTATATTGATAACATAATTTTTCTGCCGAAAACTATTATTTTCCAATTAAAAAAAAAATCGCTCCTCGTTCTTTTATCTGCTGAACTCATCAAAACGAAAATATTTTTAACACAATTACAGATTATATTGGAGAAATTTTTGTTTTTTATTTTTTAATAATAAATATGATAGTATTCAGTCATTATTAATTCAATTTTTACTTTCACTTACCTATATATGAAATATATAGTAAGGGACAGTATTACGATCGTAGAGTCTGAGTTTTCATGTCCCACAAAATAGTCTGTGTGTGCGTGTGCGCATGTGTGTGTATGTTTGTGACCAGTTTAGCTTATAAACGAAAAGTCGTATGAAATTAAAATTACATATTTAAGATTTTTATATACCTGAGATGTTACAGCAACTTTTTCGTCAAAATCGGAAGTGGCACTTAATATCTTAGATGAAACACATTTTTACAATTTTCTCAAAAAGGGCTTTAACGGTTTTGATTAAACTCGATGTATCATTGTATAATTAAGCGGTCTTTAATATTATTTAGGTCTTATCCCCATTGATGTCATTTTATAGAGCTTAAATGCCCAATGTTTATATAATGTCTTCCTCTAAAGTACCTTTAATATGGATCATCTCAAAAAATTAACTCTTTTATTGACAGTAACTAGAAAAAAATGGCTAAATATGAAGTTTGAAGAAATATGATGATTGGAAACTGGAGAAAAAAAGAATTAGTGAGACAACTTTCGACCTATCCATGGTAGGCAATGAAAATTTCGTAATTTCGTTTTAGTAAACTTTACAATTGAAATTAACAGTTTAATCACTAATTATCCTAAATCTATAATTATTTATAGGTTAAATATTTAGATAAGCTTTAAAATCTCTCTAGGCATACATGAGCCTTTCGGTTAACGAATAACTCCAATTTCAACATTCTTTATTATTAATTTTAGTGATGTTTCTAGTTGCAAAATTTATACCTTTAGTCACAGGTATTTCAACACTGCAATCACTTATTCTGGAATCAACTTACTCACCGTCTTTATAGATATAACTTTTCCAACTAGAAATATCACTTAAATGACATTACTCAAACATGTTGACATTGGAGTTAATCATTCTGTCAACTGAAAGGCTCAGAAACTGGAGTTATGTGTGGTTTATAAAAGCATATGGAGTAACTAGAGTTTTATTGCCTAAAGTCCATATAATTAATAGAATTTTTAATATCGTCGGTTTATTGCAAACAATTGATTAATTACCATTTCATAAAATTAAATCATTTTAATCATCAAGAAATTTATGAATTTTTTTTGTGTGAATTCAGAGGATCGGGTTACTATGTTTGATAAATAAAAAGATTTCTGTCATTTTATGAATTTAATGTGTTTTTGTATTTAATTGTAATTCACAAAATTGTACTTAAAAGTTCAACTCCATCAAAAATGTACTTATAAACTTTTTTCAGTAAACCAATCATATTGTTTTATTCTCTATGGAAATCGTTCCAGGAAAATAGTTTGGTCAGACATTAATTTTATTTAGTGAAAATTGTCAAAAAATTATTGATAAAAACTAAATTTGAAAGGATAATTAAAAGTGTTACTCAGCCTAGGAAAGGATGGTATATACAAACACTATCACACCCCTATTTCTGTGTACCCTAAATCTCTCGACTTAATAAACAGAATATAATAGCAATATAAACCTGTACCGATACAACCTATGAAGGTTCTTGAGTTCAGTACTTAATAAGGAAGTGCTGTTTCTTTGTCAACGGTTGTGCAGAGGGGTGATTTGACCGAGATCACATTCAACCGCCATGTTTCTTCCCTTAATCAATTATTTTATTAAGGATAACGGCTTTATGGAGGCTAGGTGTGCCCCAGGAGGGTGTCCTGACCCCAGGGTCGATTCATAGCCGACGAGTCTGAATAAATAATTTATCTATATCTTGAGCATTGCAAGTCAGCGCCCTATCACTGAGCTTCCCAACTCCTATAATATAAACAGATAATAAAATTACAACATAGCAGGTTACAATGCCTCTGTAAAGCAAATAGTTTTCCTAAGTGACCGATTAGTAATATAAATATCTCTAACAATGCGATTGCTGTAAAAACCGGATATTTCCATTCAAGCAATGGGGGGCCATTTTCTACTTAAGGTTAATTTGGTTACGTATAATATATTCATGGAATTTTACATTGAAATGTTCATTGTATTATAAGTCTCGTCGGCGTTTTGCGAAAAGTGGAATTAGTTAGACACTAGATTTTCGATCAGTAAAAATTGGACATGATTTTTGAAACCTGGTTTCAAAGCTTTTGAATTAAAATACTGTGTAATGAGAAAAGAAAAATTAAATTAAAATTCAACAATGTTGAATTTCTAAGAATTTTAAGTTAACTTTAGAAATACACGTAAAAAAAATCATTTTTTAATTGAAATATTTATTCTTACTTGTTTTACAATGGACGTGGAAGGAATTTTGAAGGCTAAATTTACTGCTGGGTGCTAATCTTCCTCATGCCTTAAATGCCAATTTTCTATAAAATAAGATCACATCTGCTTATTGTCAATACTATGACAGGCGTGGATAGAAGTATGAAGAGAGAGAGAGAGAGAGAAAGAGAGAGAAAAAAAAGATTTGTTTGTTTTGTTCTTGATATGTGGGGATATTGAACTTTGTCTGTCTGAGAAATTTTGACATTTTTAAGGTCGTAATTGTTGATAAGAAATATAACGATAAATGTTTAAACGCACACGTATAAATATTTAAAGTAAATATTTATCCACTCTTTTATTATTATTTTTTTCATTAATACAATGGTATGACAGCAAAAGTATTTTGTCGCTCATTTCAAATTTCATTTAAATTCTATAGTTTATTGTTCATAGCTACTATTTTGCAGTATTAGGACATTATTGTTCATATTATGTCTTTAATATTTCTGTATAGTTATGTAAAGACTTCTTTTATTACTTATTTTTTATTTTTTTACAAAATTTGTCAAAAACTGTAACATATTACTGTAAATGGACCTGTAACTAGGAAATGAGTCCCCTAAGAGGAAAACTTATAGAATCAAAGTTGTAGGGCATCGAATTTTGCATCCACTAAGTACCAATTTTTTTTTTTTTTATTGTAATATGCATTTTGGCCAGATGTTATGATAATTTTTATGTACAATATTGTTATTCTCAAGGGACTTTATCCCAGAATAAAGTTGATTCTTCTATTCTATTCTATTCTATATCAGCTGTCATCATAAATCTAATCCAGCACAAACAGTGCTCAAAATTGCAATTGGATGCAAAAAAATCAAAATCGAGCACTTAGGTCCAAAACGGCAAAACGTGCAATTTTATGCAATATCAAATTTCAATATATTATTCTACAGACATGAAACAGATAGATAATAGGGGTTGATGTATTTACACAGGAGTTAATAAAATGTGCACTAACATGGAAATACGATCTGTAGTTATGAACATTACTCATTAAAACTGTCATTTATTATTTTGTTTAAGTTGTGATACTTCAGGGTATCCCAGGGTCAGTTTTGCCTTGAACATTCTTTGCGGTTAGGATAAGCAACTTAACTGTTTACTGATTATGAAGGATAGAAATGCGTGAATAGCTGCGCAATAAAGATGATCATTCCGAGAAGTGAGTAGACAAAAAGTTAGATTCCTGTAGGCTGTTGGGTTTTCTAGAAAAATTTCAAATATTTTTGTAATGTAGAGACTTAGAGTTCAGGTCACAAGCTATCTCTATCCCCGATCTGATGAAGAAAACAAGGCGAGGTTAGTCTATGTGCGTCGCTCATACGAATATAGGTCACTCAAGATTTCAATTTGAATTTTAAACGACAGTCAGTATTGGCGAGCATTATTTATTGTGTTAATTTAAATTTTGGCCCAACCTTCTCCTGTTAAATATTTAGGCCTTATTGCCAATAAAATCACGGCTATTTTTGGAGGCCAGAAAACGATTCGCGTTCGAGACGCGGACGATCGCTTGGTTCTGATTTAAATTAATTCCATTTAAATTATTTTAATCAACAGTAATATATTTTTTTTTAAACAGTTTTTCATATTTTGTTATGTGTTCATAAATATAGATAAACATTTTTTCAGGCATGCATTTTTTTATTTACTTAGGATTTTGTTTTTATTAATTATGGTAACTGATTGATCTAACCTGGTTTTTGGTTTTCGAAAATTCTGGTAATTTTCTCACTTACCTCACTATATATTACCTGATTTGCTAGGATACTGGTTAAAAAAATCTTGAAAAATTACATAAAACAAGGCTTTTCTTATTAATTTCCAAGATTTCGCTACTTGCTGATGAAATTTCAATTACTTCAAAAACTTTTTACTTTTTAAATATGACTTTTTAAAAAGTCATAATAAGTTATTTTCTGAAGTTGAATTTCGAAAGGATCGAAAATAATACCGTTTGTACCTTTACATAAATAAAACATGAAACATATTTGGCATATTGCTGCTACTGTTAGTACAACAGGTTTGTAAAAATTGAGTTTTTCGGAAAAAAAAAATTATTTCTTTATGATTTATTAGTATAATTTCATATTTTATTTCCCTCTGCTATTTTCCTATTTTGCAGACTACTTATAGCAATTGAAAACTACAAAATGTCACCTTTAGCACAAGGTGTATAAACATGTAAAATTGTTACATATGACCTTTTGCACTAACAGTAGCGTAGGTCATATGTAACAACAGTAGCGCACTAACATGAGCCAACTGAGACTCAAATGGATTTTCTACTATTTAAAAGAGAGAGAAACACTTTATTTTCATATAAAATATAAAAGCTTGCTGCCTAACTATATTGGGTTGCTAGACACAAAACATCTCGTTAATCATTTAGACAATCAATAAAACATATATATAAATATACAGAACTGGTTAACATAAATGAGTATAAATATATATAAATAATATATATATATATATATATATATATATATATATATATATATATATATAATAAATATATATACACACATAAATTTTTTTTCCTTGTTCGTGCATTTTTTTTTCCGGTATTATGTATGGAACTGGAACATTATCCCCAAATAAAAAATAACAAAAAAACATCTACAATAGTAAAGTACAGAGCATTATGACACGTGGGTCTTATATGAAACTTGGACCATAAAAAGCAACTGCAGGAAGAAACGTCTAGCCATCGAAATGGAATACTGGAGAAGAGCGGCGGAAATATCCAGAATGGATAAAATCAGAAAACGACCATCAGAGAAAAGATGGAGGCTAAAAAAACCATTCTGGAAGAAATTGAAATAAAACGCCTGAAGTGGTACGGACATTTGAAAAGAATAGCTGAAGAAAGACTATTCAAAGAAGTCCACTTATGGAAAACTACGGAAAGAAGAAGACGAGGAAGACCAAGGAAGAGCTGAAATAACGATGTGGAGGAATTCATGATGGGTCTACGTGAAGAATGGACCTTAGATAGGACATAATGGAAAGAAGCCATCCAAGCACTTTAAGTTAAGAAAACCCACTATTTGTGGAAACTCCTAATTAAAAACAAAATGCATTTTTTATTTTATATTTAATTGCCGATTTACTTTATCTCTCTTTATATTTTACAAGTATTAAAATGCATAAATTATTCAACAGAAATTATATATATATATATATATATATATATATATATATATATATATATATATATATACATATATATAATATAAATATAAAAATTGAATTTGATTTTTATAAAATTATTAAAGGAGGTTCGCTTATTGATATTTGTTTTTATATTTATTATTAAAAAATAATATATTATTCTATGCATATTATACCTATTATTAGTATTGTATCTATTAATCTAATGACGGTTAATATTTAAGTGAGATCGAAGCGTTACAGATTAAAATAAAATTCTTAATTGTGTCTCTAAACGTTCTTTTGCTGATTGTTTTAAAGCCAAAATTCCTCCATAATTATTTATTAAAGGGTTTGAATGAAAGAATTATCATTTCCACATAGCTTGTATTATTTTGCAACAATTCAGAAAGTCATTTGAGTAATTTTCCCTTTTCTCGGAAAAAAAAATGATGTGGAAAACATAGAAATTGTGAGAAAAATGCGACTGACAACACAATGCCCGGAATGGCACTACATCAGCAGGACTCCTAAGGACATACTGAAGGGGCAGGACTGTCAAGTTGTCAGTTAAAGGGAAGGAGCATATCACTTTTGAAAGCAGACCTCAGGTGTCAGTTAACTAAATGCTTATTCGGTTAGGGCGACATAATTGGGTTTCTCTCACTGTGGGTTCTCGAAAACAATCATATATGTATTTATTTAATGGTATTTAAATACATATCATCATTTGAGATTTATATATGTTTATATTTATTTATTTATCGCGATACCTGCTATCTATATATAATATATAAATACACTATATATCTTTTCTTTTTTGCCCGTATTCTTATAATCTTCCTGTTTCTTTCCTCTGCCCATTTCTTACTTTCTTGTTTCTTCTCCCTCGCTAGAAGAATCATTATGGTTTTCCCAAATTATATATATATATATATATATATATATAATTCGGGAAAAAAGTGAAAACTATAATGATTCTTCTAGCGAAGGAGCGAAGGAGATCATTTTAGTAATAATATTATTTTAATGTGGACTAATGTTTTATTTTGTTGTTTTTTAAAAAATAAAAAGAATTTTTGAAAATGGCTCTTGGAGCCAATACGCTAAAAAAATAATAATCTTTAAATAATGTATTAATTTTTTAAAAGTACACTTTTAATATATATATTTTTCTCTTTAATTATTTAATCGCACCTGTCATGGTGTTGACAATCAGCAGATGTGTTCTAATGATGAGGATAGGCATTAAAGCCATGAGGAAGGATAGTACCCAGCAGCACCTCTTCCTGGTCATTATTTTTTTTTTTTTTATTTAGGTGAGGAGATCTCTCATCCAGCTCCTTTTTAATCTCCTCTTAATGGCCATGTCAGTCGTAGCCAAGTCGGTTATAAATCTGTTGTGTGTCCGTGTAGTTTGAGATGAAACGATAGTAGAGAGTACGTATGTGTTGGTCTATGGTTGGTTGCCGTAAGTTGTTATATAAAGTCTCGTTGTTAACATACCAGGGAGCTGCAGTTATTAGTCGTAAAATTTTGAATTGAAATGACTGTAGTTTTTGTAAGTGTGTCTTTTTTGCCGAACCGTAAATCTGAGAGGCGAATGTCCAGATGGGTTTGAGTAGGTAAGTGTATGTATTTAGTTTTTGTTGGACTTTCAATTTCGATTTAGTAGTAGTAAGAGTGAGTACAGAGTGTAAATATTAACTGTGAGATTAAATAAGGGTTTTGTAAAAAAATAATCTTATATCGATTAAATATAATATATATATATATATATATATATATATATATATATATATATATATATATATATATATATATATATACATTAACACTGTATTACCTCTGAAATCTACAATATTTAATCATGAATTTTGGATTAATTAATATCATGAAACAATTACTTAAATTTTAACATAATTTAAGTAAATAATTAAATGAATAATAACTAAATTAATTAAGATAGTGGTTCTCATAATGCTACATTCTAGAAACGCGCGTTAGAACAATAGTTTTTTAGTGAGTCATGGAATTATTGTTTTTGAATGAAGAACCTTGAGATAAGTCGTGATAAGAGCTCTTGTTAATTTCCACTTTCTAAGATAGTATCTCCTTGTTCTTTATTTATTATTATGTTATCAATAACATTTAATTTTTTATTTTAAAACCATTTCAAAATGACAAATGCATAATGACCTTATCTCGGAGCTACCCATATGGCAGAATATTTTTGTTTATAAATTTTAATAAATATATTTTTTAAAATCAATTTAGTGATTAGGGCCATGATTCTATTTGAAATATGATCTATGTTTCAATGATATAATAGCTTTCAAGGTTACTAGGTTACTCGAGATTCGATTACGTGGGATGGCACGAAATAAATTTTAATCTGCCTTGGCTAGAATTGAACCTGCGCTGCTTTTGAAGCTTAGTTGATATGGTGGCATCATATCACTAACGGCATAGTATGGAAAGAATATAAAGGTTAGTTATTATTAGTATAATATTTAAATAAAGGTTAGTTATTATTATGTTGGCTCTTTATCTGTTTATTTGTTATTCTTATAATGGCGTTGAATACACCGTGTTTTTATACCGACAGAGTTTTTTGTTCTAACCTTCATCGCCTTTCAGGCTATACGTTGTTTTCATGGGTCAGGAGTGAGGGCGTGGGATTAATGAAAAAGTTACTCCTCCCTCCCCTTCGGCACCGGAACGCGAACTCGTAACTATTTTACTAATGTATCTTCCATCAGGTTTCTGAGTAACGCGGGTTTTATGCAAACGCGTTAGTCCGCTCGGCCACAACGCCCTCTCCCCTATACCGACGATACTCATCATCGTTATCGAAATTGAAAATTTTCTCACACTGAAGTGTTTCGAATTAATACCTGAGGTAGGAATTTTATCACTTTAATTTTATCACACTTAACTTAATAACGGCACACCATAAAGAAAAACTACTTCCAAAGTCTCTGTTGAGGAGTAGACCAACCAGTGATAATATTTTTTGGAAAAAATGGCGAGACAATATGTTGTATAAATAAAAAACATACCGATCAAAAGACATCATCCTTATTTATTTTAGTTGGGTTGTAATCCAAAGGTCGGTAAATATTTACTTACGTTCAAAGTGATAGGCAGGCTTGTTTATATTTACATTTTGATAATTTTTTTTTTTTAACAAATATTTTATTTATATTTAGTTCAAAAGTCATATCACTATTTAAATAATGGAGAGAATTATTTTCCATAAAGAATGCGCCCATTGATATCCTCCTTTCTATCTGTTTGTACAATCATTCGGTAGATCGCCTTTTTTTTCTTTTTATAATTTGATCGAATCAGAGATTCATCAAAACAACCAATAACTATTAGGGTCATCCGTGTTAAATGGCCTTTACGTTTATTCTGACCTTACTCAAAACATTTACAAAAGATGGAGTAATATTACATCAACTTTATTAATATGATTGAAAGAGGTTTTTTCCTCCTTGGGAACTCATTCCAGCTAAGGACAGATTTGACCTAATTAGATGATAAATAATATTTGGTATTTGATTGTTGTTTTTTTTTATGTGAGCTAGAAAACTCGATATACCTAGTTTTTTTCTCGATATTCGGATTTGTTTAACTCTTCAGCTATTAACATCGATAAAGCGAAAACATGCTGTATTTTGAAAGCTCGATAACTCGAAATCCTTTTTGTAACAAGAGGAGTAGAGAACTTTCTTTCCGTCTTAATAATTTGAAATTTTCCTAGTAATATTTTTACATGAGGTTATTTATATATACTACACAAAATATGAAAGCGCATATATATTTTCAATAATATAATGAAAACTGTTAGTAATTCGATTTTTTTTTCTTTCTCTTGATAACTCGAAGTTTTCTTGTAGTCTCTTTAGGATTTAGAATTATCGATAGTCGGCTGTAGCAATAACTGAGATTGCAGGATTTGTCAGAAACTTCACATTTGCAATCATTGCTGCAACAATTTTAAAATAGTGTTTATTTAGATCTCTAGCTTGTTGTTAAAAAAACTCACTAGTTATTAACAGCAGAAAATATTAAGGAATATTCAACCTGACCATTGGGGAGTATTTTCTCTATTCGAAGCCATACCATCTAATAAGGCCGCTTTATACGGCTTTTATTTATGTAATTCCAACCAAAGCTTTGTCCTAGAAATTCTAGTTAAGAACTTTGCTAAGCCACTTTATTAAGTGCTTACTAATACTTCGAAAAATCGTAAATGCACCCTGGTATATTTCAAATCATACCATACACAGCAACATGAACAATTCAACAGTAAAAATCTACATACATAACAAATACACCACATTCCTCACCAACTATTAATCACTCTAATCCACTTCTACTTTATCTTTCTTCCTCTCTGTTACCAGAACAGCCTAAAATAAGACTAAAAAAGCAGTGGTCTCGGGATCTGCTCACAATATGTACAAATTTATCAAGAAGTAGAAGACAAAATAAACGACAGCACGTTTGCTAGATGCGCCCAAAAACGCAGTTTCAAATATAATCTATATATATAAAAAAAAAACACGTTGTTTTCTACCACTGCGAAAGATAACCACAGACTTTATAGACCTTTTGCATGGTTAAATTTTTCGAACATAGTCGGAATTGTAGTTGATATATTTTTCTGTCACTGCTTGGTGTTCCAAGAAAATAACCTAATCTTGCTACTTAACTTCAAATATTGTTGGGTTCAGAGTTTCTTATTCGGATTAAAAAATTGGAAATAGCACTTCAGTTTTAATAATCCAAGATTACAGCCGGTTCAAGATCACCTCAGCACTCTCGGAAAATACCCAAGGTTCACCAAAGAAGACGTTACGGCCGAGTATGATGAGGCATTGCCCGCTATAACATTCTCGAGGCTATGACTAGATTAATAATAACAGTTAATGTATGTCTAAATCATACTTTATTTATTTAAAAAAAGAAATTAACATGCTTGCACGAAAAAAAAAATAGCTCTCTTAATCTATACTTATACATTAAACAGAATATCTATGTATGTATATGTATAAAACAAACAAGAAGATACATATAAAAAGCAAAATATCTTAAAAGATCTTACATCAAAATTTACACAGTCCATTCTAGCATCAGATAAAATCAGCTATTAATTCTCGGCTTAGTAATGTTGCAAACAAATTCAAAACAGGTAAAAAAAAAAAACGGGTCAGTCTGTCTACTTTGACGTCTAGATGATGAAGTATCCCATGGAAGATTTATTCCAAAAATGCGAGATTATCCACATAACTAAAAATAATTAAATATATATGTATAATTTATCTTTTGTAAATAACTTGGAGTATTAAATGAAAATGATACCTCACCTGTTGATTCCTTCCTTGGAGCTTTCAGGCGATTAACAGCGAAGTGACTAGTGACAATCAGCTGTTAAATAAATAACTGTTACGATGGGGGGTTGCTATGATACAAGTCTCAGCGGTACCAATTCGAATCCAGCCTGCAAGGCTCAAAATTTATTTTGTAGCGAACCCATGAAATGAATCTTGACTTTCCCACTCTGACAATATTTAGTAATAATATAGTATCTATCGTAATCTGATAGCAGCCGCTAAGAATCAAGTGCTTTTTTTCAGCGAACTCTTATGATGTAAATTTGTATTTACACATCGTTTTACGAAAAAAACAACAAAAAAACACATTATTTAGTAAAATAATCGTACATCCATTTATATATATATATATATATATATATATATATATATATATATATATATTACACTTATACTATCTAGGGCGCTGTAGGTCATTGATTGTAGGTCCCATTATAACCGACACCTTTCTCCAACCCAGGTACTTAACAGCCCAGCCAAGGCCAGAGGCTAACTATATATTATACTAGATTACTATAATTATTATATTTAATAATTTCATCTTTATTACGGTGTTTTCTGTCGAAAATTTGTTACTAGAAAACACCAGAGTATTACGTGTTCTCAGCTTATGTTGTAATATACTCATATTATATTTAATTTTAAACTTACTAGAAAATAAATGAAAAAAAAATTAAATATAAAAAAAATAGACCAATTATTCGATAATCTTCAATGATATTTGAAGAAAGCCATTAAAATATATTTTAAACCGATTCAGTTTAAATTAATTGACAGTTTGTTGTTTAGTGATAATAATGAAAAAAAAAACTCATGAGAAGTTTGGGTATAAGTGGGTATTTGATAAGTAACCCGAAGAGTTAAAATTATAAAAATAAAAATTTCTTAAATATAAACCCAAAGCAAACAACGTATTACCTAACCTCGCTAGTTGGTCAAGAGAAGGGTCAAAAAGGCAAGAGAAAATTTGCAACATCTTAGGTGAGCACATCACACATAGTTCAAATAGTTTCTTAATTCTAGAAAGTTTAAAGGTAACTTAGGATTTTAAGGAATTTTAATGATTTTATTAAATTTAAAATTTATATGAGTTCTCTGAACTTTGCAGCACTTATTTCAATATTTACATAAGAATATATTACTATTTTTTTTTCATACAAATCTCCTGGTGTATGGTGGTGGGTAAGGAATTCCAAAACAAGGTAGCACGCGTTATAAATGTTTTTTCAAAATATATGAGAAGGAATGTACAGGTTTGTGGGCTGGGATCTCGTGTTGAAAGAATGGACAGAGGAACAAGGAGTGAACAAGTCAAGAAAGTATGAACGTTTTCTGGTTGTAAAGATTCAGAAAAGGAATACACATAGGAAATATTGCCGTCGAGAAACTGGATATAGCTACTTCAACTCGGCGACTGGAGACGTTGGACTGCACAAATCTAAATAAACAATCCATATATATATATATATATATATATATATATATATATATATATATATATATATATATATATATATATATATTATATATATATATATATATATATATATATGGATATAACCTTCACCCTGCCATGGATCGGCCCTTCACTGACCTTCCAAGACATTAATATAATTTATATATATATATAAATTATATTAATGTCTTGGAAGGTCAGTGAAGGGCCGATCCATGGCAGGGTGAAGGAACGGGAAAAGGTATGTAGAGTGGGGACGCTTTTAGGAACTACCCAAGGTTAATATTAAGTAAAACTGCTGTGCACTGTATCTCATATTCAATAATCATAATTAATATATTTTTTAATATTCTGAAAGCGATTTTAAGTATGACAAATACAACAATAAATAATATTGTACTTCTCTGTATGATCATGAATAAACAAATTGAAAAATTTAATCATAATACTTCATTGATAATTTCGTTAACTAATATCAACTTTGATCAATAATGTTTTATTAATGAATACGGTTCCTATCAACAGTTCGTCTTCAGTGTCCAACTGACTATGATATTGCTCTGTCGAGATCGGTTTCCTTCAGACTAACCTTAGAATATGCCCCTCTTAATTATCAGTAAAATCTAATCCATGGCTACAGAATGACCAATTGACCATGGTGACCTTTCGCTTAGTTATCTATGGTCTTAATTATATTTTAATGCACATGATAATCCTTACATTCATTATAAAAGTTATACAAGAAATATAATCAATTAATTAAAAATATCTAAAAGAAAATAATCATTAAAGAAATATACATTTATAGAAGTTGTCGGAGGTCAATGCAGGCAAAACCCACTGATCAGGGCAACATATTTTATTTATTCTACTATTCTATCCTCATTTGTCAAACGCGAGAAGTTCTGATAAAAGATCTGGAAATCGAAAGGTTAGTACAAATAAGTTCCTTTGGTTAGTGTATTTTGCCTCCAAAGATCTCACGCTTAGGGATGTAAACTTATAAAATTCGATTTATATCGTACCAATATAGTCTCTAGTACAGACCCCTTTTTATCGATTATTAACATCCGCCTGAAACTTCATAAATAGTTTCATCTCATCGTTACCTACAACTATTTTATTTACGAAAACTCTTGGAATTGGGGTGTTTTCAATCTGGAGGGGAGCAAACTTTGTCTATTTAATTAGGTACTAAAAAATCGTAAATGCACGTTTGCTTTGTACTTGAATCGTAAGATAATTTGATCACAAAATCGAGAAAAAAGGTGGCCTTCAAAAATATTGAGCCGTTTGGCGTGACCTGCTCCTCCAAACTTTCAAAATAACTAGGGTATATAGAACAAACGACCCAATATTTTTGTAGGCCACCTTTTTTATCTATTTTGTGATCAAATTATCTTACGATCCAAGTAGAAAGCAATGTTTATTTACGAGTTTTTAGTACCTAATTAAATAAACAAAGTTTGCCACTCTCCAGATTGAAAACGCCCCAATTCCAAAAGTTTTCGTAAATAAAATAGTTGTAGGTTACGATGGGATGAAACTATTTACGAAATTTCAGGTGGATGTTTGTAATTCCATAAAAAGGGGTCTGTTCCAGGGACTAACAGTTTCTAAATACATCGAAATAATAATTCGTTATTTCGACAAAAATATCGATATTTTAAATTTTAGAAAGAGTAGAAATGTGTACATCAAACGAAAATATAAATATATCAATGGAAAATATTGGTATTTTAGTCCTCGATGTTTTGAAATCTTTGAAATAATGAGAAGAAGTTTAACATTGAATTGAACTAGTGGATTCTTAATAGTTTTAATATATATATATAAAAAAAAATCAATGAAAAAGTAATAACTAGAAAGATAAAAAAATATAAAATTAATTTCTTTAAAAAAATATTAAAGATTGAAAGAAATCAATGTTGAATGAATTACTGAAAACATATTAAAATATTAATACTTTTAAAAAAAATATGTAATTATTATCAATGTTATCAAGACCAAAGGTTGTCTTGCGAGAACCTCTCTTGAGGCCCTGATGGAGGCCTGAACTTTGGACCAAAACGTCGGCAAATATAAAAATAAATGTAATTTGTTTTGTTTTTTCGACTAAATACTCCAATCAACTTCCTTTCAGTTTCTTTATTACATTTTGTCTTTTATCTGATAATATACATATAAGATGTTAAGCCCTGATGTTCGGGTCATAATGTCGGTTAACTCATTAACGAAATTTGACTTAAATTCCTGACGATTTTGTTTTATCCTTATAAGAGATTAAGTCGACTACTTCTCCATCTTTAAAGTTTTAAATATGGGGATCTACTCATAACTTTGAATCTTAGCTCTCTTTTCTCAGACCGTAACATTTCACGATATCCCTGGCATCACAACTCAGCTTGATCCATCTCTGTCTGTCTTCAATAATCTTAGCCACACTTAGCTGTTTCTTCATTACACTCTGTTTCTCATCTGATAATGCACATAAAAGACATGACCTTAATGTTGATCCTCATGTTTGGGTCGAAACGTCGGCTAATCGATTAAAGAAGTTTTGACTGAAATCCTGATTTTTTTTTATCCTTCATCAGTCGACTTACCCATCTATAAATATATTATTATAATTTTAATAACTAAAATTCCTGTACATACCAAGATATTCTATGTTAAGTTTATTCTAATATTGTGATAATATTTCACATAGGAACGGTACTAATTGCATAACGTAATATTTTTTAGAACGCTAATCCCCATCCGCTATCTATTGTTTATAAGTTCATATTCAGTCATATATTAATATTTATAGGTCTAAGTACATCTTTGTATTCCTCTATAGGTGTGTTCTTTTCTTTTTCTAATGCATTTTAACATAAATATAATCTTGGATAATTAAAAATTCTTTATAGTGTGAATATTTTTCTTTTTTAGTTCTTTTGTTTTCATTAAAGGTTTTAAATTATTTTTGAATTTCCGTTAAGATATCATGATGCAAATCATTCACTGAATGCACGTTTTCATTGTTTGTTCAGAAACCTGAGTGAATTAAGTCCCTTCTTTTAAAGATTAAAGCGTCTGATTTGGTTTTAATTACGACTATTCAATGCAAATATAGCATAGTTATGCGTTGAAAAAGTTTCTTTAAATTTAATTATCAATGATTTAATGTAATGTTGGTAAGCAGTCGGGGAAAAATAATGCTAATTCAATTATTTATGTTTCATCAGATATTATTTTGATACATTCATTTTTTTTTAAATTGCCTTAAAATATATATATATATATATATATATATATATATATATATATATATACACACACACACAATTAATTTTTAAACTATTAGCACAGCTCACCGTAAATAAAGTGCAGAGACAACCTGAGTGAAGATAGATCACTATTGTCAAACTTGGTCTCAAATTCGGAATATCTTAGGTGCATATTGCAGTAAACTTAAAGGAAGATTTATTTTTGAGTGGTCCATGTCAGTTGTTTTTTCTAGATCAGATTACGGAGAGTTTGTATATACCTTTACCATAGTTAGAAATAAGAAAGTATACCTTTTATACTAAAGAACTGTATGTTTTCTTTTTATTCATCATGTTTTCTTTCTCTTTTACATAACTAGTCTGTGAAAACGTTTTATTTTTATTGGAGGTTTAAAAAAAAAAAATATATTATATTTATTGAATATTAATAAAATCTGCCACGCTCAAGGGCAATAAGCATCAGATATAAAAGTATCCACTCATACAATATATACTTATAAGATAACTACATGAAGGTAGGAGAGATACACTTTATATTCATAAAATATAAAGGATTGCTGCCCAATTATATTGGGTTGCTATATACACAGCATACTCTTCTATCCTTAGGACAATATATGAACTTATATATAAATATACAAAGAAAAAAAATGTACAAATTAAGAAATCAAACGTAATTTTCAGTTTTTTTACATTATTAATTTTTAGCCTATATGTTCTAGAAATGTAACTAATATATTCTAGAAATGTTTTGGAGGGTACTCCCCCACTTCAGTTGGGGTTGAGGAGTGTAAATTTCTTATTACTACTCGTAACGATCTCTCCTGCCTAAGCTGGTACGTATGAAAATTCTCATTCGGTTCTGAGAGGTACTTCACTATCATTCGGTAGGTTTCAGCACTATCTGGTGTTATTTTTGTACCGTTGGTCCTGTTAAGGCACGAATAACTGCCAGAGAAGATTTTATTTAGTTGGGTGCAGAACAACTGGAAATTTTTCACGAATATTGGAGGAAGCCTTGGTTCTGTGGGTATAACTGCAAACTCCATTACCCCTTGGTCATTTTGAAGCATTTGGTAGGGGTTTGAAGTAATGAAAGGGGATTCTTCGATCATTTCTTGTGAAGAAGTTCCTGGTTCAGGCTGAGCTTCTGGTTCTGAAATGTTCACTTTTGTTGGGGATGTTTCTTGTAGGCAGCGACGAGGTCTTTGTTTGGCTGGTGAACTCAGTCTGATCTAGTTAGTCCTCTTGGGCACCTTACTGGACATCACTTGGTGACTATACCGCATAACATAAGAGAAGAAAGAAAGAAAGAAAAAAAAAACATTATAAAAAAAAATATATCAAACAGCAAATATCAACTGCTCTGATGTACACGTGAAATGTATTCAATAAAAAATAGTCAAATAGTAAGAGACCAGTTGAGAGCACAACCTTCCAATCAGCTGATCCACTGCCTTCGATATCCATATTAAAAAAAAATTACTGTCTATACATATATATAAATTTATTTTTAAATAATCAATATTATACTTGTTTGTTTCACAATAATGATATTGAATTTTCACACATGATATGAATCTTTTTTATTTATTTTTTATCCATCGTCCCCTCTGTCGAAATTGATAATCTGCGGACGCGAGTTATCGTCAATATATGTACATTTATATATACATTAAATCGGGTCGATCAGGATTTGCTGCCCGATTAGGTATCAAATACAAATTTACATTCTATTAAAACATATACGGTTTAGTGGATTTTTAAAAGATTATATGTAAAATATTTGAACGTAGCTAGAATTCGATCACATAACAAACAGTTAGAATGATCCATGGTCGAAATATGGTTTTAGATATTGCTGTTATTGTTGAGGTTAAGATATTGGCTTGCTTAGCCTCGGATCGATTTATCGATTTATCTCGGGTCTGCTCTTATCAGCCGATGACCCTTTCAACCTTTTGTGGATCATCTTCCTCTTATAATCTTTTTATTCCAAATTTTGTTCGAAGGTCAATTTATGTTTGTTAAATTTGTGAAATTTTAAACTACATTAAGGCTGAGTTAGAGCATCTTTCTGTGACATGTATTTTAAAATTGCTTAATGTATTGGATCATTAATTGCCAATATTTCTCATCATCGATATTGGCCGAGTATTGTAATCAAGATTATTGACCAATGATCTTCAAATAATGAAGACGAGGTGGTTGGCTTGAAAATTGTACCAATATTAGCCGAAGCATTTTGGCTAATATTGATCAAGAGTATGACCATATCTTAGTGGGAGGGTGGCGAAGTACTACATTGTAACTTAAAAAATAGCAGCTTTCAATTTTAAAAAAATAATATTATAGAGTATCGAATTTCTAGAATAATAATGGTCAATATTATTAATATTATTTCAATATTAATAAAGTTATATGCATTAATATAATTTTTCTTTAACTATCTATACATTGGTAACTATGAAAAAATGTTCCTTATTATCCTAAAATATAAACATTTAAAAAAAATAACTCAAAACTGATAAAATCAGGTTCACAACTTACTAATTATGATTTTTACACCAATATGACTGAAGTAACATTTTACTTTATTCACAAATTTAATGCTTGGTAATAATTTTTTTTTGTAAGGATATTTATTGCTAAGACTGCATAGTGACTTAAGAGACGTCTAGTTTCTCTAACTATATTGACTTGATGTCTCCAAACTTGGCTTGCGGGTCACTTTGAGACCTCCATTAAGTTCTGCCACAACTTGTTGTGATGAAAAGAAAAACTTGTTCAATAATGACATTTAAGTGGTGGAATGGGGTTTCTCAGGGAAACAACTCATGGTATAAAAGATGTAGTAATTTTGTGTTTTGTTATTTATTAAATTTCATATTTTTAAAATATATATATATTATTTGTTTTTATTATTTTGCATTAAACCTCGTAAAACGTTTTTCCGCTTTTTTCAGCATTCTAAATGCCTGATTACCTTGCGCTATTTCTTTCCAATAATCTTCACACAGCTTTATTGCATTTTTGTTAGTTCTATGTATCCATCTGTTTTTTGGCCTTCCACGTAGTCTCGTCAATATTATTAAGGCATTTATTGTTGTATAGAGGCTTCCTGATGGATTGCTTCGAGCTATTTGTCTTGCCCATCATAACCTCCTTGCCTTCATACCATGAGATATTGATTGACCAGTTTCTGAAAGCGGTTCTTTAGTGGCCCTCCTCCTTCATGCGTTAGTACACTTATCCCAGATAGTTCCGGTCATTATGTCAGAATTGGCTTTGTACACTCTTAATACGGGATTTATGTCTACTTTTTGCGTGTGTGCCATATTCATAAATTTTATTTTTCGCCTCCGATATAAGTATATAAGTCTTATCTAAAAAAAAAAAAAAAAAACCTGTACTACAATATTATAACCCATGAAGGGTCTAGGAACCCTTAGACAACGTAGATTCATTACTATGTTAGGAAGTGCTGTTTCTTGGTCAGTGATTGTGCAAGCAGGTGATTTGACCGATATCACGCTCAACAACTAGGTTCTCCCTTTAATTAATTAAGATTACCTAATTCATAGATCCTAGGTGTAGCCCAGGATTGATCCATGGCCGATGGAACAGAATAAATTTGCCATCAGTCGGACTCAAACCTGGGACAAAGTCAGTGCCCAACCCACTGAGCTACCCCGCTCCCTTAGCGAAATGAATTCTGAATCCTATAATTACTTTGCATGATTACTATGTCGTAGGAAATTGGAGGGAAAGCCCCTAATAGGTTGATCGATTCTACGACGTAAATTAAGAACTGTTTAACCTGCCGAATTTTGATGGCAGTGATAATTACTTATGTGTATAAGCGGTAGATAGCGCGTCGGCTTCAGCCTTCGGGTTTGTCCAGCCTCGTTCTAAATAATTGTCATGTAATGAGTTTGATGAGGCAATGTGACAGATTGACTCTTAATATCAAATGCGTCCATATCAGAAGAGGCCTGGTATTCCCCTCATGATTTAAAGATTATCATTGCTAAACAAATAAACCAGAAATGCTTCGAAGAATAAGAACTTATCTATAGTTCCAGAAAATAAGTTAATAAGTAAAAAAGTGGTCATCTTTTGTTATGTGTATTATGATCTTTCAAGCATTTCGTGGGCTGTGAAAAGTTAGGAACTCGCAGCTCTCCTGTGTATGACTCAATGATTTAGAGCTGACATTTATCTAGTTCTTCAAAGTTCGTCCAAGTCTTGAGGTAATGCAATTAAAATAACTCCATTTTGGATTTATTTCCTTTGACCATGGATTTGTTTTATTCTTCGGGACTCTTTATGTATATTTGTTTCAGTAGAATAGATAGGTTAATAAGAACAAAACTTCTGTTACAGAAAGAATATATGGCTAACTTAAATACATATATATATATAGTAACAAAAATATAATATATTTAATATCTTTAGTGGAAATATGTAACTTACTTCCTAGACGCTACAATCCACTAGTCATGGCCTCCTAAATTAACCTCCACTAGTCTCTTCGACCTTGTGTGCCACCGCCTTCTAGTTCCTAACACACATCATAGTTCTGACATTATGGCATGGGCCACTCCATCTTCCTATCGTAGCTTCGGTCTTCCGGTCCTCCTTATCCAATGTTTTTTTTTTTTTTTTTTTTTTTTTTTTTTTTTTTTTTTTTTTTTTTTTTTTTTTTTTTTTTTTTTTTTTGGGTCCTTCCCTTCCTCGCCGTTAAGGCTATACGGGATTTTCCCGGGCCAGGGAGTGTGGGCGGGGATTTAAAAGACTCCCCCGGCACCGGGACGCGAACTCGTGACTATTTTTATATCTTTGTATTCATATGTCAGGTTGCCAGGCAACGGCGGTGCAAGTGCACACGCTTTAGCCCATTCGGCTACCCCGCCCACTCGCATTGTCGTACAGGTTAGCATTCTCTTGTATAACCCCTCAATTATTTATCCCTGCAGTTGCTCCAGTTCAGTTAGCAGATTTATAAGTTTATTTTGCCTTGACAGTTCTGTTATTTATTTATACATAGTTTGAAGTTTTCTTTAAAGATTTTAGAGTTACAAAAATGAAATATCGGAAGGCAGTACTCATAGCTTTATGTACGTTACCAAGATTGTTTTGTTAAAATATCAAAACATTTGAAATGTTTATACATAATTTACATATTTATATTTGTTTCAAGGTTTGACAGCGTTAATTATCTCCTTATCCAATGTATCTTACCTGATCGTATATTTATTTGGGATATCTAGGTCTAACATCTTGATACATGGCATGCCTCCTCTGCACGTATATACTTTCCCAAAGCAGAGTCCTCATAAGAGATAGATTTGTTTTTCCTTGCAATCCATGTTTGTCCTCCAAGACAAATTCCTCCAAAAACGCATAGCAACTTTTTCCTTTCAAATATTAAAAGTTCAAAGTTATTCGTCCTTGTTCAATGTCCGAGTTTCCGAGCAAAAGTTTAGTTTTTCTGGACAGGACGTTGCCTCTGATTCACGACGCATCCCATGGAAGCAGCGATTCGTTAACATCACTCCATTCTTGATTTCTGTGCCAATGTTATTATTAATGTTAACAATGCATCCAAGATATTTAAAATGGTCTACTTTTTCAATGGTATATTTTTCAAATTTAACCACTTCTCTCGATCGTGCGAGCTGTCCTGTGATGTCTCTTGAATGCATTCATGATGAATCCAGTAAGAAAAAAGAAAAAAAAAAAGAAATACATGAAAAAAAGTAGTAAAAAATAATATTAATCCTAAAAATTTGAACATACCATTTGGTCAACATTCAATAAATAAAATTTAATTTCACGATTGCAGAGCATCTGTTTGGCACATAAGAAAGTATCGGAAGGCTAATCGATATCGAAATATACCTGTAACTAAAATCTCTCTCCAAATACATCAATACAACCATATATTAATGAAAACGGGATGAAATTCTCTATCAAATAAAAAAAAAAAAAAAAACATTATTATTTTGAGTTTGAAGAGTTATATTACAATTCAAACCTTAAAAAAAAAAAAAAAAACTTAAACCACTACAACCCATGAAAGGTCTTGGTCATTTACCATGAATTTAAATCAGAATCTGCTAAAACCATAAGTTTTGGCATTATAATTCTTCTTCATGCATAAAAAAATTCTTAAAGATAAATTTCCAAAGTTGTGATAATATGTAAAACTACCTGTAGCTATAATCTCTCTCCAAATACTCCAAAACATCCATATATTAATGAAAACAGGGTACAATTTTCTTCCAAATTAAAAAATAATATTAGTGGGCTTTTGAGTTTGAAGAGTTACATTACAATTTAAACCTAAAAAAAAAAACTTGAACCACTACAACTCATGAAAGGTCTTGGGTTCAGTACTATTTGGGGAAAGTACTGTTTCTTAGTGCAAGATTTGACTGAGATCACGCTCAACTGCCAGGTTTTCTCCTTTTATTAATTATTTAACTAAAGGTACCCACTTTATAGAGACTGGATGTGCCTCAGGAGGGTCTATTGATCCCATGGTCCTCCCACGGTTGATGAAACAGATTAATTATTTTTTCTGCCCTGAGCCGGGATTCAAACCCAGGCTCTTCATCATTGGAAAATCAGTGCACTACCACTGTGCTGAGGCAGTCAGACTAAATTCCAGAAAGCAACGGAGCCTCCTTCGAGAAAGGAACATTCGTAGGTTTCAGTAGGAGGAGTTGTCTGAAACACGGGATTTTATACTTTTTTTGGGAACAGCGGATTTGACCTATTATTGGTTATGTTAGAAGTAGAAAGGTTGTTGAGAGGTGATCTCTTGGTACAAGTATGATCTAAAGAATTGACGGCGGAAGAAGGGGCAAAACCTCTTTAACTCGCCATAAAAATGGAACATTTGAGACCGTCTCGAGGTACCGAAGACACATATTAATAACATTTGTATTATCTAAAGATCTAGATATATCACGTCCTACTATTTATGGTGTTGAATGTGCCAACATAAGAAGACGCAAGGTGGAGATCAAAGATCCGTGAACCGCTGTGGCAATAGTGCACAATAGAAAGCTCGAATCACGACTGGGAGCTCTATCTTACACACGTTATCTATTAATAGCTCTTTCTGTATCACGGGTCTGAGTATACTTATCATACTTATCTACTTAAAGAATTTATTTTAAAAAGGCTTAATCTTTGAA
The DNA here is from genome assembly GCA_928085145.1 of Nezara viridula. Taxonomy (NCBI): domain Eukaryota; kingdom Metazoa; phylum Arthropoda; class Insecta; order Hemiptera; family Pentatomidae; genus Nezara; species Nezara viridula. Next base: position 125,264,994 of record OV725082.1, read on the forward strand.
GATTCGATTATTTTAATATTACATTCTTATAATATGAAGCATCATCTTTCCTTTATTTTAGAGGACTAGTTGTATTAGAAATCGTAATAAGCCTTTTTTACTTTCACTTACGTATATATGTAATATATTGTAAGGGTAAATATTGCGATCGAGAAATTTTTTGGATCTGAGTTTTCAACGAAAATACACGTTTTGAGGTACCCTTAGTCGAAATGACCAAGTCCCGAAAAATCGTCTGTGTGTTTGTATGTTAGCAGTCTAACTCAAAAACGAAAAGCCGTACAAAACTGATATTACGTATTTATTATTGGTATATGCCTTAGATGTGACAGCGACTCCTCAAAATCGGCTAGTGCCACTTTATATCAACGCTGACACATATTTTTATAATTTTCTCAAAAACGGCTCTAACGATTTTGATTAAACTCGGTGTATCATTGAATAATGAAGTGGTCTTTAATATCAATTAGGTCTTATCCTCATTGATGTCACTTTACTGGTCTTAAATGTTCAATGTTCATATACGTCTTCTTCTAAAATACCTTCAATATGGTTTTTTTTTAAAGTTAATCATTTCACATTATTCAGAGTTACGATAAAATGCTAACTATAACTTTTGAAAAGAATTTGATAAGTTAATAAAGGAGAAAAAAATAAAAATGCAGACAAACCTGCATTGCTATAGACTGTAGCGCCTAAACCAATGTACCGATTTCAATGAAACTTCGCTAAAGTCATTTTTTTTAATATAATAACGCACGCATTTTTCTCTAAAAGAGTGTTTTTTTTTGCCTTAAGTCTTGTCAAATAAGTTCAATTTCGTTAGTATATTACTATGCTGCTTAACTTATTAATTGTTAAAGTTGTATCCGAAACGCAAATATTTTATGTAAAATTTATAATGGCTATAATATAATATTATTAAATTTTTTTGCTTATTAATTAGTTGTTATTTTGTTTATTTATTGTTTTTTTAGTGTGAATGTTATCTTATCTCCTTCTAACCATTGTCCAAGTGATAGAATGTTATATTATTCAATAAATAAATAAATTATTAAATCTTAAAATTCTATATTGATGTGCATATAAATTTCGTAATGGTTATATTAACTTCTGCTTCACTAAGGTAGGTCAGTCAAGGTGAAGTTTAAGATTCGTAAAACATGGAATCAAGACTTATCTTCGGATGAACTGTGTGGTGTCTTTTCCTTCACTCCTCTTAATCAAAAATATTTTGATTCGGAGTTTTGTCTTTCCATTTCATTTCCCGATAATCCTACATGTCCCGGCATCCATTGGAAACAGTAATTATTGTTGGCATTGCGTAAAAGGAATACAATTTTAAATGATATGTATCTTAGTACTTTATTTATAATTTTATATATATTTCTTAAAGAAAACTACTGCGCGAAAGTTTTTATTTATAAAAAAATAAGATTAAATAAATACGTATATAAAATTATTGGTGAGAGAACTCTAAAAGTGAAATAAAAATTATTTTTTATGTGCGGTGGACGAATTTTCGACTAATTATAGGAAATGATAAAAAAACTAACTATACTTTAATATAAAAAACTTATTTTGTTGTGTGCCGACATTTCGCTCTTAAGTTTTGAACGTTCATCAGGGCTAGATAAAAATGAGATTAGGACAAGAAAAAGATGTACTAATAAAGTAGATTCATCATAATTTCCATACATTGCACTCTGACGCCTGATCTATGCTTCTTACGCACGGGCCTCCAGTAGGCTAATGGGTCTCTCCAACCCGGGGAGGGAGAGAGGGGGGAATCTCGAACTGATTGGTTTTTCCTCGACGGATAGCCATTCAATTCGGGGGCTCACCGAACCAAGTAGTGTGGTAAGTGTTCAGCATTGCTTGACTTTATTCAACTATTCCAAGCGACTTAGACCGTTCGGCCATCTCGGCCTCGTGTATATTTCGTATATATAAACCGAAAACGAAAAAAGTAGTTCGACAACACCAACCGTGTGACCCGGTTATATCCTACTTCTTGACGGCAATTCCTGCTCGGTGTTTTTCTTTTTCAAGTTCTCAGAAGCAAAAACCCTCCCTACATCTTAGAACTCCTTACTTTACCCTCTTCTATTCACTCTCTCAATAATAGATCTCAACCTATAGATTTATATATCCCCTCCCATAAAACCACTTCCTTCAGTAAATCCTTCGTCATTCGTGCTACCTCCTTATGGAACTCCTTACCCATCTCCATACGTCAAACCACGCCCATAACCTCCTTCAAATAACTCCTATACCACCACCTACTACAAATTCAAACTTCCGCAAGCTTGTAAACATTTCTTGGTTATATAATTACATTGGCCACCAGCAGTTAATTGATAGAAGTCATTTTATTTTTATTTATTATTTTTTTTTATATTTCAGCATTTTATTGTATATATCTGTGTTTATCGTTAATATGTTTTGTAGATATTTATATTTTCCTTGGTACTTTTATTTTTTTATATATATTTGTATTTTTCTTAGTATCCTTGTGTGTATATATATATATGTGCTTACTATTTCCTAAGTATTTTTGTATATATTTGTATAATACTTACATGCCAGACTAATGCACACATTTATTTCAACCGCACCTTATTTCAATCGGTTTTCGAGATATTCTTTTTAAAGATTTTCTTATTCTATAAAAATCAAATTTTCACTGTTGTACCTGAACGTTTCTCAACTTTTGTCACCATTTTTGGAATCTGCTATGAGTTTTCTTGAATGGATCATACGAACCAGAACAAAGTAAACAAATACAATTAAATAATTATTAAAAATACTTGTTTGTGTGTTACGCATTCTAAACAAATTATTATAGTCCGGGGTACCCTTTTCATCGAATCATTAACATCCACCTGAAACTTCGCAAACAGTTTAATTTCATGGTAACCTACAACTATTTTATTTACAAACACTTTTGGAATTGGGGCGTTTTCAATCAGAAGAAGGGGGCAAATTTTGTCTATTTAATTAGGTACTAAAAACTCGTAAATACACATTTGCTTTCTACTAGATAATTTGCGCTAGGATCGTAAGATAATTTGACGACAAACTCGAGAAAAAAGGTGGCCTCCAAAAATATTGAGGTATTTGGCGTGACCTACACCCTCAAAATTACAAAATAACGAGGTTATATAGGACAAACGGCCCAATATTTTTGTAGGCTACCTTTTTTATCTATTTTGTGATCAAACTATCTTACGGACCAAGTAGAATGAAAATGTGTATTTTCAATTTTTTTTTAGTGCCTAATTAAATAGGCAAAGAGGGAACAAAGTTTGCCCCTCTCCAGATTGAAAACTCCCCAATTCCAAGAGTTTTAGTAAATAAAATAGTTGTAGGTTACGATGAGATGAAACTATTTACGAAGTTTCAAGCGGATGTTAATAATTCGATAAAAAGGGGTCTATACCACGGACTATAACCTTTTATTTTTATAAGGTATACAAAATATTATATCACTTAATAAGAAGAAAACAAAAACCTCATAAATGTCCTAATAAACCTCAACATAATTTATATGGAATTAAAGTTTGATTAACTAGGAAGTTCTTCTAAAAGTGGGTTAAATGTAGTATATTAAACCGATGATAAATAAAAACCACAAATAATTTATGACTTTTTTCCCAAATATTGTCTAGTTTACTATGGATTAATGTTTAGTTATTTAAAACAAATGTTTTTTTTTAAGTTATCTCTTCCTATTTAACACAAACGTGAATCGCTTAAAAAAAAAAATTAAATTAAATTTCCTACATTTGTCTACTGGAAATTCGCAAATTGTTTCTATGAACTTGTTTGTAGATGTTGATGTCTAGTATCAACTTAAATATTTTCCTCTACTTACGGGACGCGCTGTTATATTTGTATACATGTTAATTTTAATTCATTGTAGACTCATGTTAGTACAGTTTAATTTTTAAATTATATTTCTATATTTCATGTCAGTAGGGAAGAACATTCCTTAACTCGAATTGTATATGCCGCAAAATCTTTTTCCTTTTTCATCGAATTTGTGCTCAAATTATCTTATGATCCAAGTAGAAAGCAAATGTGTATTTACGAGTTTTTAGTACCTAATTAAATAGAAAAAGTTTGCTCCCCTCCAAATTGAAAACGCCCCAATTCCAAGAGTTTTCGTAAATAAAATAGTTGTAGGCTTCGATGAGATGAAACTATTTACGAAGTTTCAGACGGATGGTCTGTAACACGGACTATTATATATCGCTTCTATATTATTAACTGTATCTAAACTGTTCTTACAATAGGTAGTTTGCTAATTAATTAAAATGGATTGATAGATTGATTGGTTATATAATTTACAGTAATCATTGGATATATTATCTTAATCCTACTTCCCAACATTCTATCCTCAATCTTATTAGAATCGATTTGATATTGATTCCCAAAGAACTATAACGTTATCAAATCCCAATCCTTGGGAACGATTCTTCTCATGCAACCAGCGTGTTCCTAATCTGCGGTGCATCTCGAACGCAGGCAGATTCTCAATGTGCTCCTGGAATCCCGCGAGGTTACTTATTAACATATGCCAAGTCTTTATCCCATCATATATTCAGCCATACTGTAATCTTGCGGCCGTTGAATTACAAAGTAAAACGAAACAGAAATATTCCTACCTTATTAAGTTAGAAACCCCGAAGCAATTACGGGACGAATGGATGTTAACTTGACTTGAACATCAATTACGAATGATGTTTACTTGACCAGGAATTATAGAAATGAAATAAGATTGTTGTTATTACTCCTCACTTCATGTAATTACTAGTGAAAACCACTCCAGTATCTAACTTTAATATATTTTGACCTCTATCTCTTATACATTTAAGAAGTTATTCTCTCTCCAATTTAATAAATAATTTTGTTGACCATACAGACACCGCATTACGCAGACATTATTTTATTTATTTATATTATAACAAATTTCATTTAACTAAATAGCCTCCTGCAATGTTATTTTATCATTTGGAAGAGTATTGTATGATTTTCAAGTAATATATGGTTGTATTCGGAGAGAGATTATAGCAATTTTTACTTGCATATTATATACAGGGTGTTTCGTAATTGCACAGCACTATTTCAGGTATATATTCACTAACACAAAATAAACAAAAAACTTCATATTAACATATATCTGAAATTCATTTATTAAACAGATATCAAAGTTTACAGATTTATTTCCCAAACTGATTTATTTTCAACATAATCCCGAAATTCTCAACTGGTTAACCCCGTTTTCAGAAGAGTAAAGATAAATATGGCTTTGGGTTAGAATTAATTTCTAATCCATTAGCGAATCATAGTTAATCCTATATATTATTTCTAAAAGATGTTTTTTTGTCGGTACGCCATAACTTCTTCAATTCTTCATCAAATCCAATGATTGACCACTCATGTTGCAGATATTCTTCTCCTTCACATGCGAAATAGTCCTATCCTCCAGAAATTTCTTGGAAAAAAGTTATAAAGAAAAAGAAACTTCATTTACAAATAACTCAAAAAGTATGCATTTTCTCCGAAACTACTGGAACAATGTTTTCAAATTTGGATTCTCCTTCATCGACATTACTATCCGCCTTCTACTTTCAGAATGGCTACCGAAAAACCTGCATTGCTATTGACTGTAGCGCCTAAACAAATTTACCGATTTAAATGAAACTTCGCTAAAGTCTTCTAATCTACGTCTTTTAAATTTACCTAAATATAACATATTTCAAAGAAAAGAAGCTGGAAAAAGTTACAAGGGATAGTAAAATTAAATTCCGAATAACTTAAAAAGTATACACTTCGATATTGTGATAAGATGTTTCAAAGGTATTTAAATTTCCTAAAAAAAATGAAAGAAGTTTCATCGAAATTAAAGCATTATTAGTAGAGATATCGCTATTTTTTTTATTACTAACTTACCTACAAAAAATAAAAATAAATAAAAAATCGTACAATTAACAAAGATAGAGTCCATTAGTTTTGGTTTACTTAATAATGTCTTCTTCTTTAAAAATATTGCATTTAGGAGTAGAATTGTCAACTACACTTTTTTTTGCTGGCTGATATATTAATTTCATTATTTCGTAAACGGCATTAGTTTTATTTTTACATTTTATATATTTTTAATAATTTAGAAAATCCCATAATCGGGGCATTATTTTGTCTTTATTACTTTTATTATCATTCCAATCAGTGCATTTAAAAGTAGGTCCTAGCAAAGCAGTTTGTACTAGTATTTTGGTCTATTATGTTAAATGGAATATTGTAATCGACCAAGAAAAAAATATTAATTCTTTCCTTACACATTACATAGGATCTACTTATTTCCGTATTGTTTTATCTATTTCTTTACTAAACAGAATATTCTGCGAATTTTTCGCACGAACCGACTAGTTTTTATGAAATATTAATTTAATCTGCTCATAAAAATATAATTTCTTCATGCTTTTATGCGTCTTATACAAACTGATAGTACCAATAACACACTATATTTTGGAGCGAGGTCGCTGGTATTATACCACGGTTGGTAGCTGAATGGCGCATGGGAAGGTCGTAAAGCGATCAACTATCAAACTCTTATATTGATATAAATGATTTGACTTTGACATTTGTGACATGTAATCTTCCTCTTATGATTTAATATCAGCTTATCTCGGAAGAATTTTATCATCATCAAAATGACGTAACAGTTTCTCTGGAATTATTAGACCGTAAAATTATAGGATCTTTATATAGCTTCCTGCGTTTTTTTTTTCTTATTGCGAGGGTTGTTCCCAAATTTGTGTTTCCTCCAATTCCATTAATATGAACCAAAATAAAAAAAAAATATATTTTTCAGGCATTGTTACTTCGTTTAATAATGATAATTTTACTTATAAATATAAATATTTTACTTATAGGTATATTATCATAAAAATACAACTGATTCTTCATTATTAAGTAAGTTTGACTTGATGGAGAAAGCGATTTAAAAAATCTGGTGTGTCCGCTCAAACGATTTTCCTACCTATTTCGTAAAATATTTTATATCTTTACATATGACCATCAAGAAATGAAAAAAAAAAATAAAAATAAAAAAGAAGAATTAGATTTATTTTCCTGAAAATAGATGAAAGAAAAGATTTGGGTAAGAGTTATTTGATAAACTGCTTGTAAGAACAATATAAACCTTTAGCTTAATTTAGATCAGTGTAAACATTTCAATACTCTCTAATATTGCTGATCAAAAACTTTTTCCCATAGCCTAATTTTGTCAAACAATAATTTCTGTTAAAACTAGAGGAAATAATGAAGCTTGTGTGATGCAGGCACCAGATTTTCTTACTTTCGCTTAGTTATCTCTTTTTCTCTCATTCATACCTTTTTGACACCAGGATATGAACTCGTAGTCTTACATTGGAAATTGAATAGTTGTAACTTCGATAATAGTTGTCCGAAATGAACTATTTTCATATAGTTTTGTAAGGGATTTCATTAAATTAAAAAAAAAAATGGCTAAACCGTGTTAGCCTTACGTTAAACACTGAAACGTATAGATCCGTCGAAAACCGCATATCGGAAATGCGATAAACGATGTCAATTTGATTTAAATTGAGTTAGGTACTTTAGCTTTCATTAAAATCCATAGGCTCTTAGATAACTTGAAAATGATATTTTAAATAAAAAAATTGAACATGTTATAATGAAAATTCGGTACAATATTTTACTTGATTGTTAAAATTGAAATTTAGCTCTTAAATTGTAAAATTTGCAGTTTTATGCAACAAAACTCAAAAACGTGCAATTCAGCCCTAAAAGTACAATTTCGTGCAAAATGAAAATTCAATATGTTATTCTACAGATCGTAAAACGGATAGATTGTCGGGTTTGAAGTTTTAACACCTAAGCGAACAAAATGTGCAATAACATGAAAATTCGGTCTCTAGTTATTAGTTTGTGAATATAGAACAAAAATAGTTTATAGTATAAACTTAAGTTATTACTTAAGTAAAAATAAACATAAAAAGTGAAAATAAAGTAAAGAAAATATTAGTTAAACATACTATGTACAAAATAAAAAAAATCTATATACAAAACACTTGAAACCATGCCAAGATACTTATAAATATATATATATATATATATATATATATATATATATATATATATATATATAGAGAGAGAGAGAGAGGGAATAGAATAGAATAGAGAATAATTTTATTCTGGGACGAAGTCGCTTTAGAATAACAAAAAAGTACTTAATTAAAGTATTATATCTGGCCCAAGTAAAAACAGACATAAAAAGTGAAAATAAAGAAAAAAAGTAAAGAAAATATTAGTTAAACATACTATGTACAAAATAAAAAAAATCTATATATAAAAAAAACAAGACACCTTATATATATATATATATATATATATATATATTTATATTTCATATTATTAATCTCACGTTGTTTATGTTTTTACTTGTATCGAGTGGTATAAAACACATACTGTGTTTTTTTTAGGTTGAGTACTGATGAAAAAGTAAATTGAAAATCGAAACTGGTGAAATATTTTAATAAAACGTACATTTCATTTTCTGAATAGACTTGTCATAGAGTGTAAACCTGTTTTTGTACTGTTTAATGTTTTTAATCCTTTCTTATATACATATAAATCCCTAGCGTACTAGAGTCGTGTGGCGTGGATTTAAATAGTTGTTTTGGCAGTCTCATAATGGGTATGTTAGATGGTGGGGTGGTTCTCGCTTTTGCAAAATTTATAACTGTATACCTTATTGTTATGCTTGTCGTTAAGATCGCAATTACACTTTTTAACCTCATCGCTAAGTTTCTTCTTGTCATTGAAATGTTGGCTAGAGTTTTGGATGTTGAAGCTATAAGAGATGTACGTGCTCATTTACCATTTAAATTTATAATATAGTAATTTTTTATATATGTTATCTGTGCTATTTTATCATTTTTCATAATAATTTCTAGGAGGATATGCTGTATGCTGAATGAAGGATTGAGGCAGACATGATGGCAGATCCGTTTCCTCGGCGACCGGCCGTAAACATAGATTTCAGTGACGTCACCTACAGGGTCACAACATGGAGGAAGTTCAAACCAGGTGAGTGAATTATAATTAATTTAATAAACTATTTATTAGTAACTATTGTTCGCTCAGTAGCCATTAAAAATTTGAGAAAAAGATATAATCCTATATCTAATATATGAGCCATTGAAAAAATAAATTTCAATATTTTAAATGAACGTGCTCTTCATTTCACGGAATTCAGGAAGCTTTCAAATTAATATTGATATTATTGCTGCCACATATAATTGTCCATGCGAAACTACTGGACGTTACAATAATACACACATTTTTCCAAAACTTTTATCCTGCGATTTGATTTTGACATTTTGACAAAGAAAATAAAACAGTAAGATCTAAGACATACAGACTCCAAAATTTAATTCGGACAACAAACCTATGTTTACGTCTAAAGCTTCTAGTCTATACAAGTATAATACGGCCGGCTCTGTTGTATGGTGCACCTCTGTTCGAACATATCAGCAAAACAACTGAGAAAATATTACAATATTTCCAAAATGCAATAATTATACAAATTGTAAGAGGAACCACGCTGCAAAGAAAGAAGACAGTGGATATACAAGCAACACTAAACTTATCAACAATAAAAGAATTTTTCGCTAAACGAAAAAAATAATTTTTCGAAAAATCCCAACAATTGGCAAACCCTTTTTTTAAACGATGGCAACAAATGAAATGAGATAGATGTATTATTAATTTAGTTGTAAGCTCTAGAGGATAAGGTCAACTCAAGCCTGAGGTGAGCCCATCACCTTTTATATTACAGATGGAGAACGAAATACTTAGAAACGACAAAAATCTAAAAATAAACCTTACAATGCTTTTAAGCAGTAAAAGGACTATTATTAAGACAATCCAAGGATTAAAGACAAAAATAAGTAGAAAGGGACTATGGAAAAAACAAAACAAAAAAAAAACTATAGAATATATTTTTAAATTTAATTTATGAGGTATCATTCAACAAACATTACATGATATCATCTCTTCAAATAATAGACCCAATTACCTCAGTAAATGAAAAGTTTTCGATTTATCAAAACCAAAATAAAGGAAATCGAATTTGCAAAAGAAAAAGTACTAAATGTTTAAAATGATATATCTCTGCAACAAATAGTCCGATTTCGATGATTTTTTTTTATTTTGTAGGGAATTCAGGAAGCTTTCAAATTAATATTGATATTATCCATATGTGTACTTTTTGAGTTATTCGCTAATAAAATACTGAATTCATCATAAAAATGTATGCAGCTTTTTTTCGGGAAAGTATGTTATATACATAAATTATAAAGGTTTCAAGGAGAAGACTTTAGCCAAGTTTAATTGAAATCTTTGAAGCCGTATTGGCGCTACAGTCTAAAGCGAATCACGTTTTTCGGCTCCTATTTCGAAAGGAAAGGCCCGATGGTAATGAAACGTATACAAAAAAACTTCTAAATATTATTGCGACGTTGTGTCAAAATTTAAAAGAAATCGGTAAAGAACTTTTGGAGATAAGCCGTTTTTAACTAACTACCATTTATATTTTTGTTTACATACTATTTAATATTTGTATTTATTGATAACACTAAACCTCGTCAATAGCTATTAAACAAAAAAAAAAAAAGGAAGAAAATCGGTTGAATAATAGAGGAGTAAAAGGGGCTGAACCGATTTGTGTTTGCCTATTTATATAATGATAACGGATAATAATAGCATCAATATTTAAATGATAAATACCAACTATACGTATAATTATTAATATAGCCCAAAATCTCCCTTGGTGTTGCACATTGCAAAACCAAATCCGTCTATTTGTTGCAAGACCGAGACTGGTAAAAAAAAAAAAAAATGGTAGAATTAATATATTTGCATTTAACTGTTCCAATTTATCATCGGGGGTTTAGCTAGGTTTCCCCATTCTGAAAAATGACAGAATACTGTACAAAACTATAAAAAATCGTTTGAAGTGGACCAGATTCAGCAACGTTACAGTATATTGATTTTGATAATCATTCTCTCTCCTGTTTAGATTGCTTTAGTTCATCAAAGAAATCGTACTTTAATGATTTCTCTGATCGGTTGTCAGGAAAATTAGTCTAATTCAATAGTGTTATGTGTAATGAGCATATTCAAAATTGAAAAAAAAGTGTTTAAAATCGGTAGGAAAATCATCTGAGCGGCCACATTAGATTTTGAAGTCAAAACTTCTTTTGGAGCGTTTTGAACTTTTTTTGTGGTGAGTGAATTAGATTGATCCGTCAGATTTTACCGCTCGTGTAAAGTCGGCTATAGTCGAATAATTGAAATGTTTTTAAATGTAGTTTAAAATATCTCAGAAACCAAAAAAAAAAAAAAAATCAGGCCTGCATACTGTATGTGAGGAAATTGTTCAACATTTCATCCTCTGTATCAAGATATAATCCAAATTGTATCTTAAAGCGACGACGTGTTAGCGAGGCGAAAAGGAAAAGATAGTGTTGAAAAACAAATGATGACGAGGTCATATGGATTAAAACATTTCAGATACTAAAAATCGGACCTGCATACTGTAAGAGAGGGAAATGTTCAGCATTTTGTCTTCTTTGTAATGAGCTATTATTCAAAATTGTATTTTAACCCAACACCGTGTTAGAGGGCAGAAGAGGAAAAAATATAGTGTCCCAAACCAAATGATAATATATTATAACAAAAGCTAATATTATTATAGCATTGAAATTTTATTTTGACAATATAAGTTATAATTTATTATTTTCAATAACCAACCATTGTAATCGAGAAAAAAAATTCAAAAACTTAACTCCCTTCAAAATTTCAGGTTTTTGCGTTTCAGGTAACGTAAAATTCGAAAATCGAATACAATTTTTTTTATCCGTCCGCCGTCCGCTTTCTCCCAAGCCCACGAATTCTCCTCATTACCCTCCTGAAATTTCAGAGGGAAAAGCTATGAAGGAAAAGAAACTTTATTAGCGAATAACTCAAAAACTAGTGGTCCGATTTTTTTTTCAAATTTGGATTTAATGTCAGAGGCTATAGACTGTAGCGCCTAAACGAATGTACCGATTTCAATGAATCTTAGTTAAAGTCTTCTTCTCGATGCCCTTTAAATTTATCTATATAACATACTTCAACGAAAAGAATCTAGAAAAAAATTACGAGGGTTGTTAAAATTAGATTTCGAATAACTCAATAAGTGTAAATTTTTTTGTTGATATTGTATGGTTATTTAAAAGTTTACAAAACCTCATAAAAAAAAAGAAAAATGAGGGTTAAAGTTGGACAATTCGAATCAAAGATATGGTCTCTAGATGTTTTTATATGTTCTACTGCAAAGGTTATATCCTTTGTTTTTGATTTTGAATTTTGAATGTGTTACTGAAGTAATGCTAATTTTTTCTTAGCAAATTACTAATGATGAAAATGGTTAGGCCAATAATTGGAATCACCTTTTACTTCTTTTTCTTTTTCACTAGGATGGTAATGTTACTTTAGATCTATAATTGTTTGGAGATAATATACCATTGTGAAAGTAGAGTTGGTCTTTATTAAAATCTTTTAAAAGGGACTTTTAAGAGTCTAAACCACGTCAAGTTGAGTTTTTCATAAAATCATGATGATTTTTTTTTGTAATTCTACAACTAGTCTAAATATATCCAACTTTAACAAAAATTTTGTAGTTTAATAAGTGTCAATTCCTTTATAAGTTTTTTTACAGAATATTTTGAGATCACCTCAAGTTGTGTAAAAAAAGTATGTGATTTCATACCCTTTCATCGAAGAGTACCTGTGTTTTTATAAAAAAACAAACATTTATGATAATCCAGTGAAGGACAAAGTTAATATTTAAATTATATGTTTAAGGAAACACAATGGTTAAACCATGGTTGAGTGTAAATGATATTTATAACCTGATAGCTTACTGAATATATGTATTTAACCTTTGCGTATCAAACATTGTTTAATGGAATTTGTGCTGAGCCTTTAATGTATTAATATCAGATACAAATATAGATTTGTGCATAGTATTAGCACGGGTCAGGTAATTCTATGTATTGTATTTAATGAAGTTTTTTTTTAAATTTTATTTAGTATTTATTTATTTATTCAGAAATATTATAATCTGTGACAATTAGGAACTTTTTTTTAAAAATGATTTTATACAATACATTTTATCATTATGAAGGGCGTTGGTAATAGGGCTACAGTATTCATTCACACAATATATACATACGAAAGTTAAATAAATATTAATAAATAAAATAAAATATATATATATATATATATATATATTATATATACTGGTCATATATATAATATATATATATATATATATATATATATATATATATATATATATATAAATATAAAAAAATAAAGTAAATAAGATAAAGATAATTAATATACATATATACAAGACAAATAAAATAATAAATTGAAGCTGAATGATAATAAAATGGATATAGTTCCTCCTCTCTTCCGCCAACCGATGACTCACCGTGTGTGTATTCTAAATAAAGAATATTCTGCAAACAATGGTCTTATAGTAAATTTATAATGCGGCTGATTGCTGCTAACTTAAAATAGCAATATTGTTTTTTTTAGAACCGACAAGTCCTTGGTATATAGGACTTTAACGTATGTATATATATATTTTGGTAAACAAATTAACCTTTCATTTGTATAAGGTATTCAAAATATTATATCACTTAAAAATAAGAAAAAAAAAACTCTCAGAAATATCCTAATAAACCTAAACTTAACAAATATGGACTTAAAGTTTATTAAATTAGGAAGTTTTTCTTAGGAAGTTCCAATTACTTAGGTTGTTTAAGGAAGGAGATCCCTCATCCAACGCCTTTTTAGTCTCCTGCTCATGTTCTGAGGTATGTCAGCTGTGGCCATGTCTCTTATAAGTCTGTTATTATGTCCGTTTAAATTTGTGTAAAATCGTTGATATAGGATCGTTATATGTTGGTCAACTGTTGGAAAGTGGAGGTCAGTATGTAGAGTTTTGTTAGTCACGTACCAAGGTGCTTTTGTTATGAATCGTAATAATTTTGATTGAAACGTTTGAAGTTTTTGTAGGTGGGTCTTTTTAGCGATGCCGTATATTTGTGATGAGTATGTCCATATGGGCTTAAGTAAGTATGTATATGTATTCAGTTTCTGTTTTAGTTTTAGTTTCGAAGATTTGGCAAAAAGAGAGTAAAGTAGTTTGAGTCGTTTGTTAAGTGTCATGCGTTTCATTTTAACATGTGGGCCCCATGTCATCCTTCTGTCGAAGGTGAGTCCAAGATAAAGTACCGTGTCTGTTTGAGGAATTTGATTGTTGTCAATATAAACAGAACTTAGCAGTGTTTTCCCGCCTAATTAAATAGTTTTAACAATGAAAAACTCTACTTTCGTTTAATGCAAATATTGTCTAGTTTATTATGGATTAATGTTTAGTTATTTGAAACAAATATATTTTAAGTTATTTCTTCATATATAACAAAAACGCGAATCGCTTAAAAAAAATATCTTAAATTTCCTACATTTATCCGATGGAAATATGGCAATCGTTTATATGAACGTTGTTTTAGATCTTGATGTCTACTATTAGCCTTTTAAATATTTTCCTCTACTTATAAGACACGCTGTATATTTGTGTATATAAATATATACATTTTATAGATTGCTACCATTGGATAGTTTTTCAACAAGTATTTTCACGTTATTATTTCCATATTTTCAAATTTCCTAAACGTATTTCTTTAATACAGTTGTAACTATCATTAAGAAATATCAATTTTAATTTATTGTAGACTCTTATTGGTACAGTTTAATTTTTTTTTATTTTGTTATAAAATTTTATATTTCATGCCAATAGTGAAGAACATTTCTTAACTCGAATCGTATACAATTATTGTCGCTAAATTTATTATTTTTTTTATTGTGTGATTGAGACCATAGATAATAAAATGACAATTTATATCAGTGTTATGAGAACCGTCTTTATACCCTATAATAAAACGATTAGCGACGGATTCCCTTCTCTTGTTTTAACGATACTCTTTTCCTCAAAGTAAGGATGTGGGAAGGGTGCCACTTTACCAATTAAGATAATTAATTAATCTCAGCAATTACAGAGAAGACAATGGCAAAGCATTTTGTCAACCGCTCTTGTCTCATCATTGTTCTATCTGCAGGAAGGAACTTGAAAAGGATTCTCACGGTAGAAATTTTTGGGAAAAAACTATTCCGCGTGTTAAAAATAAAAAAAATGTTGTATTCACTGCCTTATTGAGAATGTAACAATTTAGATGTTAATCATTGTTTTATTTATATTCAGTTATATAGTTAGTTTGTTTAATTACTAGTTGGCCCGTACGTATAATTTGCACAGTAATCATCAGTGATTTAATGATGAATTAATTACAAAATAAAATAGTCCAACGTATAATAAGATGGATAATTTAATTATTATTTTATCGCTTATTACAATCAACAAAGGAAATGAAAATTAATTTGACATGTAATTCATGTTTTGAACCAATATGTTTATAAATTTCAATAAACTGTATTTTTGAACCGTACGATTTCGATGATTTTTTTTTTCGTTTTGTTTGAAATTTAATAATCTTCTAAATAATTTTGGATATAATCAACAAAAAAGTGTATAATTTTTGAGTTATTCACAAATGAAGTTCCTTTTCCTCCATAACTTTGTTTCCTGAAATTTTCAGGACGTGACTATTTTTCCCATCTGAAGGAGAAACCTTCAGAATGATACCTCAATCTTGAGAGTTAAGAAAGAATTAACAAATATATGGATTACAGAGGGTGGGGTGGCCGAATGGGCTAAAGCGTGTGGATAGCACCGCGAGTTGCCCGGAAACCAGATATATGAAGTTTTGAGAGACAAGAAAAGTACGAGTTTGCATCCCGGTGCCAGAGAGAATTTTAAATTCTCCGGCCCGGAAAGAACAAAAAAAAAAAAAAAAAAAATTACAATAGATAAATAATATAAATTCCTCACATAGGGAGGAGATCATAGGGTCTTCAAATCGGCTATATAAGACATCTCATGGCAGCACTACGATTATCGTGATATTAAGCCGCTGACAACATTTAAGCTTGAATTATCTCGAAAATGGTATATTTTTGGACTTGAAAACGCAGGCGACTAAACACTTAATGGAACTAACCGGATCTTGGTGTCCGTATCAAAATCTCCAAATCCCTAAAAAGAAAAAGAAAAGCGGAGAGAACTATTCGCTAACTCCCTTTGAAATTCTTAATGCAACGGTACCCCATACATGGCATTTAAGAATGACAAGTGCTTATATTTGGTACGAAATCTATTTCTAGTCTCAGTGCAATAGTACATGTATATAAATAAGGCTGATTTTTATTTTTTTAAATTTTTATAAATGTTTTTAAAGATTTCCCGTCAGATTTAAAATATTTTTTGTTTGTTAGATACTTTATTTAGAAACGAAGCTTTTAGCTAATGCCTTGCTAGTACTCATAAACATTAGTCTGAAAAACTATATCTAATCATAACAGGATGTACATTTGTACACCCGTAAATTAATAACGAAGTCACTTTAAATAAAGCGGAGTGACAAATATCAAACATATTGGAGGCGACTTGAATGACAATTTTTTTTTCATTGACAACTTTATGTTATGTTGGCGCTTTAAACGGCACAGACAGACTACAAATACAGCAGTTATTTTTGTATTTATAAACTCTACCAAAAGTGGAGAACTTGCAGTCTCAGTTATTTTTTGTGAGACATTTATTAATATCTCTGATATTGATTAATATTTAATTATAAATGCTAAGACATCAAAATTGCTTAATTTGCTTAAATCAATAAAAATCCCCACGATGTAATGTAAATATCATAAATTTATTATCATCATCTAATTTTTTTTTCCTTTATTCAAATTATAATTTCATTAAAATTATTTTTAATAATTCATGCTAGTATATAAATGAAATTATAAAGGAATTACTTCGACTAAAATTTATTTTCTAACTCTTTCGAAACGAGTGTGGTGATTTAATGATTGATTTTGATCTATCTATGTTGTCAAGGGATATATTTTATGATGGTATGGTTGCTATTTCACATAATATTTATCTTATGATAATTTGCCAGAATGTTGAGGTTGCGAGATATTTATTTACAGCTTCGCGGCCTTTCTCCTGCGATCATTTTTAATATTGAATGATGCTGCAATACGTAATTGATATATTTGTCCTGTTTTCCTTATAAGAGTTATTTTGTTTTTAACTTGAAATCGATCGACGTTATTTAAAGAGACCTTTCTCCTTATTGTTTTCGAAATATTTAATTTAATCTATTACAATTATGTTTTTTAAATATCACTTTTTTTGATCACCTAAAATCATTCAAATTTAAATTGACTAGCAAGAACAAAAAAAAAAAAAAAATATATATATTTCAAAGCTGTAAATGTGGTGCAGAGAGTATTTTTAATTTTATTCAATTGACATGCACCAACCTTCCGAAAACCGCCTTGTGTGTCTCTGATTTCTTTGGTTAAGGTTGGTTTGTTTATACCTGAAATAACGTCGTTAGTAACATGAGTTATTAAACGTTACTGTCATTTTTAATAATACCATATGAATTTAATTTATTCAGATTCTTGTAAAATGTAGGCTTAAAAATGTTAATAACAATATTACTTATAACATTTTGTTATAAATACGGTTCTTCTTTCTTAACGTTAATAGTATTTCAATACGCAATGAACATTAGGTATCAATATTTTATTGAGTAAAAATGCTAAAAACATTTAATATTGTTTAAATCCTGTTAAGAAAGATAAACTCTGAAAAATTTCATTGTTCTTGTAATAAATCTAAAGATTTATGAAAAGTAGAAGTTTACCCCAGTACCCTTTAGAATATTCTTTTCCCTACAAAAAAAAAAAAAAAAAAAGAAATGTAAAAATAAAGAATATTTTTTAGATTTATCTTGTTTGTGGAAGAAGATTATTTCTGAAGAAAGTGAAGTTTAAATTAAAAAAATAGCCCGATAATGCTCCAATCGATTGCCTAACATTTTATAACTGCTTAAACTTTTTTTTTAATATCCATTTGTTTTTAACATTCAGTTCATTTGTTTTTTTTATGATGGTGGAGGTATTGTTCACTGTTGATTCTTACAAGAGAAGTAGTTAGGAGATTGTAGTTAGTGATGCCCAATATCGGTCTTGGTCTTGAACAGAACGCCTAACAGTTGCAAGACCAAGACCAGGACTGGTCAAATAAAATCAATTTTTAAAATAAAAATTAAGGCAAAATAGTTACTAATATTTGACAATTTTATTTACTATATGTTAATAATTGGTATAACCAATACACTTTTGCATTTAACTCCTCTAATTTTTCATTCAGGCTTAGTTAGGTTTCTCTTATCTAAAAAATTACAGTCATATCTCTATAGTAATAAGTTAATAAGTAACTGCAAGACCAAGACTACCAATGAGACTGAGTTTGCAAGACCAAGACTCGTCTCGGTCTCGCATTTGGGCAACACTAATTGTAGTCATTGCAAGTACACAAAAATAAATTATATTTATTTTCTTTATGCCGTCTTTTTACTATTTGATCCAGTCCAATAAATTACATAGAGTATGGATCTCATTAAAATTATTATATGGGAATATTTGTATGAAAAACCCATGTCCAGGAAATCGTTTCGTCCCAATGTGTGACGTATTCCGGTATTCATTCCATTCAACATTATTCATTCCTGAAATTTATTATGGTGGTAAAATAGACACGACAAAAAATAATGACTAGGAAGTTTTATTTTTTAAAAGCGATCTATCAAAGATGATGCTGAACAAGACGCTGCCTAGCTCTAGGTGGTTAGCACATCTATAAATAGTAGGACCGTAACAAAACAAGAAGTCCTTGGGAACTATCGAATGGTTCTACAAACAAAAAATAAAATTCGAAACGCCTTTCTAGACCTGCCATCTTAATATGCATCTGCCAGCCGATAGAACCAGTTAACATCCTCAAAGGAATGCATCCAATCCGTTTCCGATTCTCTCGCCTCAGTTATTTATAACATCAACCAATTAAAATTTTAAAATAAAATATGTCTATTAGCAAGTAAATTAAATATCACCAGAAAATATCATAAATATAGAAATATTTGTTGATCGATTATTCGCTTTTAAAAACCCTCGGTATCTGCTCCTAACTGAAAAAATAAGTATATACTATAAATCATCTCGTAATATCTCTCTATCATATTATAAAATATTTTATTGACTTTCATATTTTATTTTATTTTAATGTTAGGAGAGTAGGATATAACAGGAGCTCAACTTATTAGGCGATTATTTTACAAATTATACATGTTCATTTAATTATATCTGTGCAAAACTCTTGTTACCTCCTACTCTCCTAATACAAAATAAAGATTTTTAGAACAAAAATTTGGCATTCATTCATTTAGATGTAGTAGTTAGGTTTTATCCAGGTGACAGTTGTTATTTTTCAATCCAGACATTTCGCCTTGAATACAATATATTAATTATTATATTATATATACAATTTTTTAAAAATGATTTCTTAATGATATTTACAACTGTTTTAAAGAAATACATTTAGAAAATTTGGACATATGGATAAAATGACGTGAAAACACTTGTTGAGTAGCTACCCAATGGTAGCACTCTAATGATTTGTCTACATTAGGAGATCACGGGACCATCTTCTTTTCAGACACCTCGGAGGGTTATCAGGAATTTAAGAGGAAGCAAGATTAGAAACGAGAGGTTTAGGATGATTCTGAAATTTATTATGAAAGGATAGAGCTCTGGATTGGGCCAGATCTGAAACATTAAGGTCATTATGGATGGTTTAATTTGTAACAAAGTAGGGAGCATTGAGGATTTTACGAAGGATTTTGGATTGTAAGGATTGGATACGACAGGAATTCGATGGTTTAGTGGAGCCCCATAGCTCAACTCTGTAAGTCTGAATAGGCCTTATTATAGTCATGTATATGAGTCTTTTGTAATTTATTGGAAGTATAGAGCGTTTGTCTATTAAGTGCTGAAGTAATCGGAAATGTCGAGCAGTTTCTTGTCGTTTCAGTCTGTTATTAATATATAAAATTATTTGTATTATATTGAGATATAATTATAATTATAATGAAATAGAAAATAAAACTCAGTACAACGAATACAAAGAAGCTCAATAAAATGAAAATATTAGAAATAAAAGGCACAGATTATTGTTGGGCTTATATGAATCTGGACAAGTTGAATATATATTATGGTTACAAATTAGTAATAAGAATAATTATAATTATATAATAATATAAAATGGAAATGATGCGGGATGTATAATATAGATTTTTAAATAAATTAAAATTTGTTTTGACTTGTGGTTTCGTTTATTTTATTTTATGTTAATAAAGAATAACAAAATCTGAACTACAGAATATATGTAAATTAAAGCTATACAATTCGAGCAACGAGGAGTACAATTAAATTAATAGTTGTATAATATAATATAAAATATAATATGTAATAATTTGTAAAATGGGGGTTGGGCCTCAGTTAGGCGGACAGGGTGCACTCTCCTAGTTTACTTAAAAGATAAAAATAATAAGATAATATTAACAGGAGTACAATAGGTTTTTATTAATAACTTCAATGCACTAAGATATCCACTCAAGCAATGATAATATCTTGAAATACAATGTCACAGTAAAAAGTAAACCTTTCCATCTATCAGTTTCTTTTTCAAAATTTAAACTGATCAAAGAGGAAGTTATTAAAAAGACGAAAAAAAAGTTGAATAAACTTAAACGATAAATTTCATAGAAATAATTTTCCACGTGTTAAAACTATTTATTTATGAAATATTTACATAAACTTTTTTGTCTTATTGAAAAAGTAGAATCTATATAGTCTAATACTGACTATATAGTATATAATCTATATCTATATAGTCAGTAGAATTAAACAAATTTATTTCGTAAAATGGGGGTTGCTCCGTCGCTAGGCAAACAGGGGGTACCCCCTAGTATTAATAATTACACACAATAGTAAATATTAATAATAAAAAGAATAATTTTTTATATTAATAATTGCAATATTAGTAAATTATCGTTATAAATAATAAAAATATAATTTATTTTTGTGTACTTCCTATGACTCCCCAATCACGAATAAATTTTTCTTATATTTATTTTAAATATTTTTTAGTGACTTTTTCAATAGTTTGAAAACTTGCCAAATTTCAAATATAACCCAACAAGTTACTCAACGATTCATTTAAAGGTTCTACTTTAGATAGATCTAATCGGCTGGTAGTAGTTTTCAGAAACTCTTAGGCGGCATTCACCCCTGTATCCTCCTATTCATACTGGATGCCGACATTTCGAAATAAGGGATTACTGGGGAGGCTTGCTGGATACCTTTTTCGGGGTTGAATAAATTAGACGGTACCTTCTTCTTGAAATGTTAGGGTTGCCTCACTTTCAGTGTTTCCTATTTGCAGACTCGAGGTAGGCCATTGAGTAATCCCCTAGGTTTCTCAAGCTGCAGTTGTAGCAATTTGGTAAGAGATACTGAAATACACGACTGTATTTATTTAATCTACTTCTAGAGATCGGCATAAAGATAAGCTTAGCCTAATTTTTGGAGTGAATTTTTTGTAATTGTTTTCTTTTTTAAGAACAAAAACTTAGAACCTATCCCGTTCTGATTTAAGAATGAGTTGTTGGCAAAGTAAAATAAGGTAAGAAATCTGGTGTGTCCACCAACACAACCTTCTTACCTATTTCAGAAAAGTTTCTATATCTTTACATATGTCCATTAAGAAACAAAAAAAAAAAAAATAGTAGCGCCAAGTCTTCAACAAAGGGAATGTTGAGGTCTTTATGAATAATTTTGTTTCTGACATAATAAGGAGCATTAAGGATTTTAGGGAGGATTTCAAGGACAGTAAGGATTGGATACAGGAAGAATTCGATGGTTTTGGGTATGGTTATTGAGAAATCAATTTAAAACAATAAATAAAAGAAATGACGCTGTGAGCGTTAACGGCTTTTGATAATGCCCGACCCGGAACGTTAAGAAAATAAATTTTACCCTTACCTGTACCAATACAATCCATGAAGGATCTTTGGGTTCAGTACTTTTTAGGGTAAGTACTGTTTCTCGGTCAACGGTGTGCTAGGAGGTGATTTGACCAAGATCATGCTCAACAGGTTCATATCATTCCCCCTTAATTAAGTATTTAGTTAAGGGTTCCCAATTTATAGGGATTGGGTGTGCCTCAGGGTCGATCCACAGAATAAATAATTTATCTGATATAAGCCGGGATTCGATCCTGGGACCTCGCGCGTTATTATTAAGCTATTTTCCTCATATTTCATACATTGTTTTAGATTAATAATAAATAAATTATTTTTGTTGTCCATCAAAATACATATAATTCGATACAATAATACATACAATATATTATTGTGTCGAAATTAAAGTTTTTTTTTTGAGTTTTGTAATAGTAAGTTGAATTAAATTCTATTACTAGTTTCAAAACTATTCTTAAGATTTATGAAACTTTTTAATCATTATGATTTAACCCTCTTTTGTATCCTTTCTTAGAATTTATATCGTTCGTGTGGTACTTCGTAATATTTGTCTTGAAATAAATGAAATAGAATAATCATTAAAAAAAATCTTTGTTCTTTGAGTTGCATTTTGATTCTATATCATATCTAACTTAGGGGAGATTTAATGTGATGACTAGAAACCGGATTGAGTTGCTATAAAAAATGATTTATTTAAATTTTACTGAATTTCGATGAACCTATTCGAGAGATTAGCCTTGGTCCAGATTTGGAATGTTACTGGTATATTCTGAACAGTTGATCGAAATGGGATTTACCAGTCGCGATCCAAATTGTCTAATTTATTATTAATTATTCGCACCACTTTGGTTGGGGTAGTATTATTGTGAAAAATGTTCTTAATTTGCTTAAGTTTGTGCGTATCTTACCTAACTTTAGTGTTCCCCAAAATCGGTCTTGGTCTAGCACTTTGCAAGACGAAGACCAAGGCCGCCTAACTTTTGCAAGACCAAGACCAGGACTGGTAAAAAAAATCGGTTTTTTGAATAAAAATTAAGGCAAAATAATTACTGATACTTGACAATCTTAGTTACTATATGTAAATAATTGGTATAACCAATATACTTTTGCATTTAACTTCTCTAATTTTTCATTCGGGCTTAATTAGGTTTCTCTTATCTAAAAGATCACAGTAATATCTCTATAGTAATGAGCTACTAAGTAACTGCAAGACTGTTGCGAGAGTCTTGCGCAAGACCAAGACCATGACCAAGACTGAGTTTGCAAGACCAAGACTCGTCTCGGTCTCGCATTTGGGCAACACTACCTAGCTTGTATGGTTCATCTCGAGTTTTTGTTAGTTAAAATTATTTGAAAAGAACTTACCTTATTTTACGAATGATTTTTTTATCAGGGATGCCCTATGCATGGTATGTTGCCACAAAACGGTTTTGAAAACAACTTAAAGTACTCTTTACGTAATGATAAAATATATTTGACTCGACATATATTTATTAAGTAATAGTTATGAACAATATTTTGCTAGTTATAAGTTTGCATTATGTAGTCTTCCCAACTAGTACAAAAAAATATATGTAAGTGGTGTATTTATGTATGTGGGTCAGGCATTTTACGATGTCTTGCACCAGTTTCTTTTGTTCAAACTCATGACTATACTACCGTATACATTTTTATCAGATTTTTTTCGATTCTGCAGGGTACACAAATTTCTTCAATTCTGTGTTGGGAATGCCTCAAGGTTCTGTTCTGGTTCCTCTAATATATATATTTTATCTTTTTTACAACATACTCGTTAATTAACACTGATACTTAAGCTGACTTTGCAACAATCCTCACAAAACTTCCGAATCTTAGAAAGAGCCTAACTAATTCAATGTCTGTTATATAAATTATAGAATAGATGTTGATTGGGTTTTTTAGTTAAAATACAAAGTAAAAATAAATACATTATTTTTATTTCCTTTGTTCCAACGTTTCGGCATAAGTTTCAAACCTTCATCAGGGCGATCCGTTCGAAAGATGGACCCAGCTGGGTCAGTTAATATTTATTTTTCGGAGGTTCTGAGAAATTAATATTGACATTCCCAATCTTGTTAGTACCTGGCAGCAACCTCATGATAGACGTCAATGGACCTCTAAGGACCAAACGGCCTGGGTTTTAATTTCCCCATCAGTAATAGTACACATAATGATAAAATAAAAAATATTAAAAATATATTATTTTAAAGGAAGGAGGTTAAAGGAAGGGTGGCGGTGACCGCAACCCCGGACCATCTCCTTCCTTTATAATGCAACGGTCAACTATTAAATATTCAATATATTATTTTAAGGAATATCTATCCTTAAGTTTATAGTGACAAAAATTAAATTCCTTAAACGTTCATCATAACTATCTTGGATTTACCCTTGACAGAAGGATAACATGGGGGGAGAGAGGGACTTTCTCGTTAAAATGAACCCGAATGATATATTGCAGTTGGAATTTGATTTCTTCTTTCATTTCTTTTCTTATCCTTCACTCAAATGTTTATGTTTTGCATTTGAAATTCAAATAACAAATTAATTATAGCATTTGAGGCCGCTTGTTTTTGAGTAGGCTCTAAGCTAAGGACCCGATGTAGGTTAAGGTCGCGGCCACTCTACCAGCAACAGGGCTCCGACTGAGCTAATTTGGGAAATCATCGTCCGTCTGTTTTGGGTCGTTTTTTATTTTTCCCACTCACACCTATCAAAAGTAAGAAGAACCAACAACCAGCGAGTGTGGTGTTCAGAAGTAGAATTCCGAGTAAGTCCTTGAAAGGTGTGTGGGAGAGGAGTTCCCAGCAGCGTTCTTTCCTGCTTCGAATTTAATATTTATAATTACTGGAGGAGTATTTTGAGCATCCTATGGGTATTTTGGGCAGAGATGAGCAAATGATACTCTGAGTACCGAGTACCAGGTGTTTTACTCATATACTGACCTTTATTAGTATTATTATTAATATTAATAAAAACTAAATTATTAAACTGTATTTATATATATATTAGTTATTTATTTATTTGTTTGTACTCCTCTACCCACTAGGGTCATTGGCAATCGTCAATTCGCTCACGCTTTTCATATTCTATTATAAAATCCAATAGTTTTCAAGAAGTCCAACAAGACTTCCACTTCTCTCTCCGCATCCTGCAACACGTCCCTGATAGTTTCATACATGTTTAGATTCTTTCGGATAACTGCATAATGTGTGCAATCCACGAGTGTGTGGTTCACAGTTCTAAGACTCACCCAGTCCTCCCGAGGAACATATTCAATTGATTTTATCTCATGGTTAACTTGCGTACGAGCCATTCAGGATGCAACGTCTACCTGTTCGTTTCTGTGTTTGAACAGTGGGATGGAGCCCAAATGAAAGCTATTACGTTTCCTGCCCCTATACTGATCGAAATGAGTTCTAAAATATCTACTACCGTTGCATGTTTATATATTTGGCTTTGGATTGCCAGAAGCACACTCATTGAGTCAGTTACAATGACTGATTGTTGATAGTTGTCTGCTTGGCAAATCAGAATCGCTTCCTTTGTGGCATTTGCCTCTCCCGTAAAGATTGAGCAGGCACTGGGCAATCGGTAAAGAAAGGTTTCGCTTTCTTTAGTCACCGCACATCCTACTATTGAGTCCTCACTTTTCGAAGCGTCTGTGTACAATACATTAAAGTTTTTAAATTCTTCTAAAAGTAATAAGAAATTTTTTTGAATTTCAATTGAACATATCGAGATTTTGGAAAATTTCGAAAGTGATACATTTATATTTACATCTTAGTGACACCAAGGAGGTTTGGTACTGTTTGTAATTTGTTGTATACACTGTAAGTTCGTGTTATGGTCCAGGGATTAGTTATTTTATTTGGCATTTATTGCATGTTTTGTATTGATTAATTAGTATGCACACTATATTTATGTATGTGCAAACTATAGGTGTATATATTTTTTCATAAATATTAAAAGAAAAAAAAGTATATATACATGGATATTTATGATATCTTACATCATTAATGTGATACTTTCTTTGCCATTTCTTTAAAAAGAAATATATAAATACTTTTAATATATGTAAATATTATTATGTTGTAACTTGTAAATGTTATATTTAAAGGGCCAATCCCAATATGATTTATGTAACAAGCATGTACTGTTTTATACCAATTATGACGAAATTAAAACAAATACCGACTCTCAGTGAACGAAAAACTAATTCATGTCAAAGATGTAAATCTATCTTGTTTGAACGACATTTTGGGTCATTGCGGCTACTTTTTTTTTATAGAAACATTGTTTCTGTTTTTAATAGTTACGAAGAACACAACTATATGCAATTATTGAGGTGTGCAGGGTGGAGGGGATTCTGCACGTTATGGGGTTCTGGCCCACTGTGTAAGATAATTTTCAAAACACCTCTCGACCACCGTCTACTGTTCGAGTCAATGGCTCATTATCTTCAAGGAAAACCTCCGAATTCCCTGGACCAGATTCAAAATGGACTTACACAATTCTTCCGTTCAAAACTAAAAGGTCTCTATTGTGAATAGATCGAAATGGGTAAATTTTGAAAGCTCGATAGTTCTCTTTTCTTGGGTTTAGAAAAAAATGTTATGTACAAATATGTTAGGCAATTTAAGTTGTTTAAGATTGAATAAAACCATTTTTTATCTATGTTGCTCTAAAAAGGATATATTTAGCGTTAACCGAAGTTCGAAATTTTATTGTTTTTTTGGAACACTGTAACGAACTCACAAAGATTTCAAGGGCGGAAACTTGGGTATTTTATATTCACTGCATTTTTATATTCTATAAAAAAGAAATTTGAATTACTCGATCTTTTGCAAGGCTATCTCTAATTTGACTGGACTATTATGGACAATGACGGTCCCGACTAGAAAGTGTAAGTGGGTTATAAATCTACTTTTAAAGTTGATGTTTTTGTGGAATAATCCAATAAATTGAGGAGAAGTTGATCGCGAACTATAACTGATTAATAAGTCGCCCCTGTATGTTTGTCAGATTTTTTTATTTGATAAGTTATTTATATGAGCCTCTCAGTTATAAGAATGACTGATTTCAATTTAAATATTTTTGATTAAAGTCATTTTGATAACTCTAGTTGGGAAATTCGTAATATCTGGACAGACAGTGAGTAAGTTGATTCCGAAGTAGGGGTTGCAGTTTTGAAATATAGAACTGTGAATAAAGGTATCAATTTTCCCACTAAAATATCACTAAAATTAATAATCAAACATTACCTTTTTTTATTTAACAGCAACAAATCGTGATTATGTATTGTCTAATTTATTTATATATCCCTTAGTATATTTAAAACAGGTTGAAACGGTAGTCTAGAATAATCTGAATATTTTATGCTATTATTAAAAATAATTTCAATTTTAAATTTGTTTTTATTATTTCTTATGTTAATAACTTGAATAATTTATTCAAAATTGAATTTCATTATATAACATGCTGTGGTAATAATAATAACTACTTATTTTAAGTTGGGATAGACTTATTCTATTGTTATAATGAACTTCATATACTTCAGAGATTGTTTTTGATTTAGGTCAAATCATTATGTATACTGTTGATTTATTGCCATGATATTTAAATTTCAAAAGTCTTATCAGCCAATTATTTTACTGTGCTACTTTAACCTTTAGGTTATTAAAAGTTTTTGAGAATTTATTACTCAAAAATTGGAGCGGGCTTATTGATTGACGATTTTTTGAATATCTTTCAGATCTTCTGTGCTACAGAACTTCTCTTGAGCTTTAGAAAAGCGACTCATCTATAATAACATAAGTCCTAGTTGGATATAGGGTAGGGATGAGCTTCGATAGTATCTACTTCGATATTATCGAATACTTCGCTATTTTAATTTAAAAATTAAAATTACAACTATCGTTTTCGGAAAGCGCTAGAAATTATATATGAATCTGATCGTTAGAAAAAAAAGTATCTTGCTTGTTTCATATAGAATGTTAGTAGAGGAAAATATTAATATTTCTATAATATCGACTATCGACTGATGACCACCTTTAAGTAGAATCGAATAGCGCGCATGGGACCCTTCTCTCTCTGTAAACTCAATTTACCCAAATTTGAACGTTCTAAAATCAATTATGAAAGGGTAAGTATCTGGGTTGGGCTAAATTGGGAACATATGGTACATTAAGGTCGTTATGGATGATTTTATTTGTGACAAAGTAAGGAGCATCGAGGATTTTACGAAGGATTTTGGATTGTAGGGATTGGATACGAGATGAATTCGATGGTTTAGTAGAGCCCACGGGCAGATCTACGGGGGAGGGGGGCATTCGGGCTGAAGCCCCCCCAAAATGGTAAAATATAACCATGGTTTATCGGAAAAAATACTAAAAAATTATCTCTTAAAGTATAATTATTCGTGTAATTACATTTAAAAGGGCTTTAGGAATCACTTAAACACCAGTTCGTATAGGTACTTAGTTTCTTTCGTATTTTCCAAAGTAATTATCGTTACTTTTATGAAAAAAAAAGCTTTCGGGCTGAAGCCCCCCCCCCAAAATTAAATCCTGGATCCGCTAGTGGTAGAGCCCCAAAGCTTGATTCCGTAAGTCGAAATAGGCCCCATTGTAGACATATATATTAGTCTTTTGTAAGTAATTGGAAGTTGAGAGCGTTTGTCTAGTAAGTGCTAGAGTAGTCGAAAACGTTGAGCAGTTTTTTGTCGTTTCGGTCTGGTAGGAGGATTCCAAGTCGTTTGTCCTGATAGGATCCTAGGTATCGGATTCGTTCAACAGGGATAAGTGGGGTATTGTTAATGGAGACAGTAAGGCGGAAAGTCATAGGTTTACGACGAAGAGTAAAGGTAATTTGATGATATTTATTGGAGTTTATTTTAATCCTCCTGTTTGGAGGTATCAAATCTTCAAGGCCCTATCTTCAAGGCTTGTGATGTAAGGTTGGATAATTTGGGATGCAACTGATGAATTGTTATTAACTGATAGGATACACCTGTCATCGGCATAGGTGGTGATGACAGTGTTGGAATGAAAAGTCTACACTCCTCTTTAGGGTAAATTCTGAATGCGGAAGTTATACTTGTACATTGGAGAAATTGTAATAAATCCATGATATAACTATTTCATATCTCGAGCTGTTTAAAATCGATTGTCATAGGTGTAGGTTATATAATTATATAATATAGATAGTTCTAGATGCATCAATGGAATTATTCATATGTCTAGAACGATCGATTTCTTACTAAATAAATTATTTATTTTTCCCTACTTAATGAATAATAATTTATTCACAAGTGCTGGTACAACTAAATATATATTGTATGGCCTCATTTCCCAGTGATTAGTTTGGGAAGGAAAATTTCCCCATTTTCTCTTCCCGCGGAACCGTTACAGGCAGTATGTCTTGTCAGATTAGAACTCGTGTTTTTTTTCTTTCATTTACACCATACCTCGCCATTTCTTGAATACCAGGAGGGGGAGGGGAGCGTGTTGTACAGGTATAACCAAATTATTCTAACCAGAGGTAGAAGGTCCAGATTCATTCTGTAAGTCCCTCATTAAATAAATTTTAACCCGCCTATGGGAAGAGAGAGGGGGATTTGAACTGACGGCTTTATCATGGCACCATGAAAAAAACAGGTATTTGGTGCAGTGTATTGACTGCGCTGCTCTTTTAAGAATACTGCTACTAAAGAATCAGGGGCTTATATAACTTCTTATTTAGTTGATCAGGATCAATCGATAGATGTAGATCAAGTTTTTTTGAAAAAAGACTTGAGACTAAGGTCATCAAGAAAATAAAAATAAATCTTTAAAATAGGCACAATTAGGACTCCTCGATGACAGATTAGGATTCACAGTCCTTGACTCACAATAGTAAAAAAAATTTGGTTATTATTAAATCTGTTGTATAATTATATATCATTAACAATATACATCAACCAAACTGGGAATTTTTTTGTATCTAGGCCAGCAGAGCTTTTATGTAAACATAGTTTACAGTAAATATAAATCAAGCATAGGGACAAACTTTTAATTATATTGGAGTCATTTAAGAGAATGCCATAGTATGTTGTATTTTCTCTATGAGGTTGCACGGAAGAGCTAGAATAAACAAAAATCATCGATTATAGATTTAGGGTTTTAAAACATATGACATGTTGCTTAGTATCATTACATAAATAGTGGTCCATGATAAAAGGGGTCTTTTTATCGAATTACTAACATCCACCTTAAACTTCGTAAATAGTTTCATCTCATCGTAACCTACAACTATTTTATTTACGAATACTCTTGGAATTGGAACGTTTTCAATCTGAAGGGGGCAAACTTTGTCTATTTAATTAGGTACTAAAAACTCGTAAATGCCTATTTGCTTTCTACTTTGATCGTAACATAATTTGATCACCAAATCAATAAAACGGTGGCCTACAAAAGCATTCGGCCGTTTGTCCTATATAACCTCATTATTTTGAAAATTTGGGGGTGTAGATCACGCCAAACGTGGACTTCAATATTTTTAAAGGCCATCTTTTTTCTCGATTCAGTGATCAAATTATCTTACTCTTCAAGTAGAAAGCAAATGAATATTTACGAGTTTTTAGTACCTAATTAAATAGATATAATTTGCCCCCTCCTGATTGAAAACGCCCCAATTTCAAGAGTTTTCGTAAATAAAATAGTTGTATGTTACGATGAGATAAAACTATTTACGAAGTTTTAGGTGGATGTTAATAATTTAATAAAAAGGGGTCTGTTTCTTTTTACCGTTTGAATTGATTAACAATTGTTATACAAATAATCAAAAATGTACATGATCATTTAACACGTTTCATTAAATTATTAACATCCACCTAAAACATCGTGACTTCATCTTATCTTAATCTACAAATTTTTTATTGACGAAAATTCTCAGAAATGGTGCGTTTTATCATTAAATTAATTCATTTAATTAGATAATAAAACTCATAAATATCCATTCGCTTTCCGCTTGAAGCGTAAGATAATTAGCTTAGAAAATCGAAAAGAAAGGAGGCATACAAAAATAAG
The DNA here is from genome assembly GCA_928085145.1 of Nezara viridula. Classification (NCBI taxonomy): domain Eukaryota; kingdom Metazoa; phylum Arthropoda; class Insecta; order Hemiptera; family Pentatomidae; genus Nezara; species Nezara viridula. The sequence goes on from OV725082.1 coordinate 125,296,315, forward strand.
GGGGCGTTTTCGGAGATCTCGCCAAACGGCCCAATATTTTGGTTGGCCATGTTTTTCCTCGATTTTGTGATCATCGTTGATTCTTCACCAAATCTCAAGATTGAGTCACCAATTTTGAAGGCTTCCTTCTCCTTCAGGCGGGCCTAATAGTCCAATCACCTCGAAAATTCATGCAAACAGGTTATGAAAAAAAAAAGAAACTTTATTTGCGAATAACTAAAAAATTACCCTGGTTATGCCCATGATTATATAAAAGATTACTAAATTCTCTACAAAAGGAAATAAATCATCGAAATCGGACAACTTTTAGCAAAGATACAGCTGATTGAAATTTGTATACATGTTGGTTCAAAAACATCAATGAAGTTTTAAATTATTTTTGGTTTTCTTTGTCGATTCTATTTATCGATTCTTTTGTTATTAATTTGGCATTTGAACACTTAATAATATGCTGTGCGAATTTCTCGAACGTGCCTACTAGTAATAAATAATTTTACTTAAAGTTGTTGATGACTACAGGTTTCATCCCTTTATTATACAACAGCCAACCAACAGACTACTGGGCTATTTATTTTATTATTCATCTTTCTTTATCTTTATGTGTTATTTTACTTATGAATGAGTCTTGAAACAGTTAAAGATTTTGACCTGTAGTACATTTCTTATATTTTTTATGAATTAGTACTTGACCTAGTTCGTCTCTTAGTCAGAAGGAAAAATGACGCGTATCGAATCTATTGTTCTCCGTTCTTCCGATAACATTGCTATCACCGTCAACGACTTTTCCAAAAGTAGATCTGATAAAAGGAAAACTGGCGGAAGATATGGATCGGGCTCGTTGTGAACTCGCGTTCGGACAAGAATGAGGATCACATAGATCGCGATGTATATCTTCAGGCGGGAAGATAACACTGCACTAGGAGATGAGATCTGGAGAGGGAAAGCTGCCCTGATCGGTTCAAGGCCTGAGGTTCGCTGACATCTCCACCGGGCCAAGGCTCTCGCATGAGCTACTTCTTCGGGCTACTCATGTATTCCAGTCTTTTCCTCATCGTAAATGTCGGCTGCTCTACCATTCATCTTCGGAAGGCCCATACCCTCATATTATTTACATTTACAGCACTTCATTTTATATTTACGATATATTCGCTATTCCATTTAAGACCTCCCAAGTTATATATCTTTACCTTAAATGGCTTCTGATTCAGATATTGAACGAATAAGGCTCGTTCCTTCCTCTCTGGTTTATTAATTAATTAGTTTTAACTTACCAAGCTATGTTATAATTAAATAAATAAAAAAAATGACAGGGAATCCACGGTTTGAAATAGATAATTTTTTATTCCATAAAATTATGTAATAATTATTATATTTGATAAATTAATAAATAATTTAAAAATTGTGCCTAATTAATTAGTACAAATTTAAATCTATCTTTACCTAGGATTCCACCTGAACAAATGTCTAACTTGGAATCTACATACCAGACTGAAACGACAAGAAACCGCTCGACGTTTCTGACTACTTCAGCACTTATTAGACAAACGCTCCAAACTTTCAATTAATTACAAAAGACTCATATACATGACCATAATAAGACCTATTTGGACTTACGGAGTTGAGCTATGGGGCCCCACTAAACGATCGAATTTCTCTCGTATCCAATCTTTACAATGCAAAATCTTTCGTAAAATCTTCATTTCTTCTTACTTTGTAACAAATAAAATAATCCATAATGACCTGAATGTTCAATATGTTTCCGATTTGGTCCAATCCAGACATCTATTCTTCCATAATAAACTTTAGAACCATCCTAATCCTCTCGTTTCTAACCTTGCTTCCTCCTCGATCCCTGATAACCCTCCTAGGCATCTGAAAAGAAGATGGTCTCGTGATCTCCTAATTTAGAAACTTTATTATAGTGCTACCAATGTTAGCATAGGTAGCTTCTCTACAAGCCTTGTCATGTCATATATTTCTTTGTATCACATTTGCTGAATGTATATTAATTTGTACAGTTGAAAATTTCATAAATTATAATTAAAAAAAATCTAACTTTGATGTTTATTGATTCGATTAGATCACTAACTGAGTGATACATTTTCACTTCAATAATAATGATTAAATTTTGATTAAAAAAATAAAAATCACCTTTTACATACAAATTAAATATAATATTAATATGTTTAAAATATTATTGCTCGTAATTAACGTGCACATTTTGTAAATATTGTATTTATGAAATCAGCCTCAAAGATAAATAAATAATAATCACACAATAAACAAACAGTCAATAAAAAAGTATCAGTTACTTTCTGAGTTTAATCAAGTAATTAAAAAATATAAAACATAAGTAAAGGAGGGTATTGGAGAGACGGGTGTAGGAACTGATGGAGTTCCACAGGGATGATAATCGGATAATGAACGATCTGTCGAAAGACGTGGTTTAGTGGGCCGTAGTATATAAATCTGAAGACCTAAAGAGGGTACTGCGAGAATGAATCGAGGATTTGAATTGAATATAATTTAATGAATGAAGGATTGAATTTGATATAATGAATTTAATCAAATTCGTTTAGAGCCGTTCTCAATAAAATTGTTAAAATGTGTATAATCGATGAAACAAAATGACACCTCAGATTAGTCGATTTTATAAGGTATACATAAACCTTAAATATGCAATTTCAGTTACGTACTACTCTTCACATAACTAAACATACACGGCCTTTTTGCGAGGCTTGGTTATTGGACTCAGACGACCTAAGGGGAGGATTTTTCTATTGAAAGCTCGGATCCAAAATTTTTCACGCTCGCAATATTTTCCCTTACTATATATTTCTTATATATGGATGGGGTGCCCGAACGGGCTAACGCACAGCACCGCCGTTGCTCGGCAACCTGATATATGAGCCAATGTGATAAACAATAGTCAATAATTCGTGTCTCGGTGCCGAGGAGGTATTTTAAATCCCCGCCCACACCCCCTGGCCCGGGAAAACCTCGTATAGCCTTAAACGCCAGGAAGAGGAGGACAAAAAAAAAAATCAGATATAGTTAAGTAAAAGTAAAAAAGACAAAACAAAAATGTTTAAAGTTTTAGAATCCTGCTTTTCTATTGTAAAGATTTTAGACTACAAAGTGGATACTATAATACTATGACTATAAATGGACAATATTGCAAAATATATCAAGAAAACAGAAATAAAAAACTCAATGAATTCGATTTTTTTTATCTAGTCATCCACACTAGATGACTGAACCTCGGAGATGATGAATGATGTCATTAATAGAATGCGATTGTCACCATTATGCCAAAAGCTATTCAGCTGACCATATATCACCGAGCGATGTTTCATTCGTCTTTGCTGACGTACATTCTAATAAGGTAAGCCGTGTGTTTTTAATGACTGTTAAGGATTTTAAAAAAAACAACACAAAAAAACGTTTAAATAACAGATCAGTAGATGATTAGTGAAATCGTCAGGGCTATTAACGTATAATATATTTTTTCAAGGATGGTGTGTTGTCCGATAACACTATAATAAAATATCGTCACTGTTGAAAAATAACGTGACGCATTATATCGTCTTAATGTGTGAGGATGTTTCGTTTGGAGTGTTAGGGTTAAGAAAAAACAAGATGTGAGAATTATAAAAATAAAAAGATTAAAATTTTATATTAATGTGTATCCGAAATATAATTGCGATTGACAACAGATTAATTATGGTCACCAAAAATTCGAACGAAAAAGGAGTTATGATCAATTTTGTGTTTTTCTTGAATAACAAAGAATTTCTCAAAAAATGTTCATGATAATTATATTCTAAGTACGCCATCGTTACGTAGACAAAATTTTCTTTAAGGAAACAGTGATTAAATTTACTAAGGTCTATAACAAAAGGTTCTTTGAGGAGATCTAATGAACCTACCATTATGCCGAATCATTTCACGATAAGGATTACAGAGATATGCTGCTCAAATATCTTTTTTTAGGCTGTTACTTTTGCTTGGTTCTTTTAATTTTGGCTCTTGTTATTAATATTTTATACAAATATTAATGATAAGGTTAAAAAAAAAAAAATTACCTTTTTTCAACTCTATTATTTCTTTGATATATCATAAAATTAATACTCAAAGTATAGTCCATTGTTATGTACCGCCATTAACCATCTGCTAGCCAATTTCTCAATCCTATGCTGATACCATTCTTTGGGATGGCTGTCAAAGAACTCTTGGACTATAATTTCAACATTAAGAAAATGGGCCATGAATTTAAATAAATAGTAATCCGATGGTGCGAAGTCTGGACAATATGGTGGAAGAGGCAGGAGTTTTTCAGGCTAGGGTTTTTAATAAAGTATGACAAATTTCTATCCTCTTAGCTTATTGCTGAGGAGTAAGTTCGTGTGGGACCAGTCGACTGCTCTTTTTCACCTTTCCCATGAAGGGTTTGTGAGGAGAGCGACTAACAGTATCTTTCGACACATCACACGGACGGATTTTACTAAGCAGCTTCGTGCAGAAACTTATCAATATCCATTGATGGTCGCCCGGGGTCTTTCTTCCTTTCTAACGGCGTATCTCCACTGCTATATTTTTCAAACCAACGCTACGCGGTGCACTGATTAAGGACACCTTCCCCTTCATATTTAATAATTTCACGTGTTGTTTCAGCCGCTGTGAATTTTTTTCTCCAGTAGTTCCTTAAAATTACGAGAATTTCGTAGGACACTGTCATGTTTCTTCTTTGAAACAAATAACAAAACTGAGGCTTTTTTTTTTGAAGAACTCGAATGGGATTAAACATGCTTAGAGAATTCTCTAAAGGAATCATTAAGTATTGGTAAGTATTAAATAGGATTAAAATATTTACAGTCCTTTGAAATCTTGAATTTGCTAAAACGGTCAATTTTTTTATACACCCTATTAACACATATTGCAATAACTCAAATATCGTTCACATAATTTTGTAACCTACTTAATGGCTCATGTATTACCCAATAGCCAGAATTCATAACTTTCGACGAAGTATACTATTTTTAATATAAATAAATTGTTAACGTTAGCCGTATTTTCACTTTTATATAGTAAATACTGAAATAATCAGAGACTTGCTAAAGAAAGATTTTGGTTGAGGAAAACTTTATACTGAAGAAACTCGTAAAGAAAAAACTGAAATAATGCTCACTCTACTTTAGGGAAAGCTTGCAATGTATGATTATAGCGGAAAAACCTTTGACAAAGCAGAAGAGAAAGTTAATTGTAAGGATACAGATTGCTACTACTGAAGCATAAAAAATATTATAATTAGCAAGAGAAAGACGAGGAGTTTGCTTTTTTAATTGGAATTTCAACATTGTAAGGTCGATTGCCTCAGGAGTTGTGGAAAGTGAAATTTTCATTGAGGAAACTTCTCAGTGAGATTATAGAAGGAGCGAATTTGACCTAAATCAGTCAAGACCTGAAATAATTAACGAGGGAGAAAAAATAAAATAAAATCTCTCGCAAGGAGTATAAAATCGGCCTAGGGGTCTCAGAGCTATTCTCTTCCATCTACCTATCTTTAAAAAGGAAGGAGATTGTCCGGGGTGGCGGTCGTAAAAAGGCTAAATAGTGAAAAAACTATTTTATTAAAAGCCAACGTTTCGACTCGTCTTTGCAGGTCTTCTTCAGGGCTAGAACGGACAAGATACAAACAGATGTAGGGAATTGCGGAAGTTACACAATATTAAGACAAAAAATCATAAACAATGTGAATAAGCTTATTAAAATTATAAACAGTAAGTACATTAAAATATAAACAGAGTAAGCTAAGTAACACGATCCTAAACTGAAGTAAATAGATGGTAACAATTGTTGTAGTGTAATAATATGCAAATGTGAATATACTTCTACAGATCTAGGAGAGATTGAAAGAAAAGGAAAAACAATATAGTATGAAATAATAGACATAAAGAAATGTGGAGACAAAAAAGAAAACCAAAAATAAATAATCAGGTATATATATAAAATTAAAAGAATAAAAATAGAGAATACTTAAGGTGTGTTCAGCAAGGAGGTTCACTTAGAACTGGAAAATCAAGATAAGGGTACGTATTGGGGCAAGACTAATAAAATAGTTTTCCCTCTATTTAGCCTTTTTACGACTGCCACCCCGGACCATCTCCTTCCTTTATAATGCAACGGTCAACTATTAAATATTCAATATATCTATCTTTAAGTTTGTCGAAGACTTTTTTTAAAAATCTTTTTATTGAGGTATAATACATTTTACCACACTTAACAGGTACTGAGTATTAGAGCTGTAAGGCACATTCATACCATATTGTTGGTTCGATTTCCACCTGGATTGGTTATTATTTCGCTGAGGACTCGGCAAATGAATATTGACACTCCCACTTTCGAAAACGTTGAAGAAAAGAGGTGGGGATAGAGTAACTTTACGTTCATTCAATAATGATCCATTGTAATCGTCCAAAAAATTCAAAAACTTAACCTCCCCACCTCATAAATTGAGGTATTAGTTCAGGATACGTATAATTCGAAAATTGATTAAAAATTTATTTGTCCGTCCGTGCATTTTTTCCGAAACTACTGGACCGATTTTTTTCAAATTTGAATTGAAAGTTCGAAATCACCCTAGGATGATCCTCCTATATCTACATTACTATCAGCCCTGTCCTTTCAAGATGACGGTTGAAAAACTTGTGTTGCTGTAGATTGTAGTGCCTAAAGGAATGGACCGATTTCAATAAAACTTGGCTAAAGTTTTCTTCTCGATGCCTTTTAAGTTTATTTTAATAACATACTTCAAGAAAAGAAGCTGGAAAAGATGTTACGAGGGTTGGTAAAATTAGATTTCCGAATAAATAAAAAGAATACACATTTTTTTGTAATTTTTTTTAGCTTAGAATAGTGTTTGCAGCTTCAAAAATATCCAACTATGAAATATCTTTCTGTCAGCCTGTCATCTCTGCATGAAAATATTTAATTTAATCAAAAAGACGTAACATCAATACTGTAACATCAAGCCACTATTAAAGTAGAAATATTTAGTTTTAAATGCATTTAATTAGCTTTTGTAAATGTTAGTTTATGAAGTTAGGACTTAGAGTGGTAGTTTTAAAACTACACCCCAATCCCCTCCATACCTCCATGACGCACTTTTACTCCAAGTTTTTAACTAAATATGAAATTTTTTAAAATTATTTAAATAGTGTAATTTCAATCTTATATGCGTTGTTTATCGCTAGTATTATATTGCAGTCGAATTTACATTATTTTTTTCGAAATCTGAAAAGTACTATTACTTTTTATAAGAAATTAAATGAAATTGGTAGTTGGTTTTTCCATCTGGGATTTCAAGTGAGTACTGGTTATATAATTATATATTTCCATTAAAATATTCAAATTCAGTCGTTTTTAATTTATTTTTCTTTTATTAAATTTTTAAATGGGAATTTCTTCGGGACTTTTTCTAATTTCTATTTTAATATATTTCATAAATCCTCATGAGGAAATAAGTCTGCGTCGAATAGATTTTTCACATGGATTATTATATGTATGCATAAAATTGAAAGGTGTCTTTTAGAATGCAAATCGATAAAAGAAATATAATCTTTTTTGAATAATGTAATATTTGTTGATTGGTATTTGTATTATTATTGCTACAATCTACCTGTTGTCCTTCTTTTTTTTTTAAACTGTAATCAAGGAAATGTCATTCCTGTCACAGAAAAATATGCTGGGAACTGGAGTTTTATAATAGGAATTTCCAGTTATGAAAATAGGTGAATATTCTAAGAAGGTATTTTAAAAAAGATACCTGAAGAACCGTAATCATGCTCTGAGTACATGATATGATTTATTTTGCACTCTATTATGAACCAATTTTTCAAAATAAAATAGAAAAAAAATCTTTCATTTACCTTTCGTGATTTGTATTTGACGAAAACAGGGACCAATACAAAATTTATTTCGAAAAAAATTAAATATTTATTTTACCTTATCTCTGAACATTAAAGTTATTAAATAGGTAAACAGAAAAAATCAAATTTGAATATAAAAAGTTTATAATGACTAAAATAATAAAATTATAAAAAGAGACAAATTAAAAAAATAAGTACAATAATATCACAGATTTACATATTACATCGTCCTAGGGATGTTCGATATTATCGATATTTTCCTTCCCATATTCGATATTTTACCATTTCTACTTCGATATTATCGGCTATTGATTTGTATGTTCCATGTTTTAATTTTTAAATAAAAATTAAAACTATCGTTTTCGGAAAGCGCTAAGAATTTTATATGAATCTGAACGTTAGAAAAAAATTGTACTCATCTTGCCAGTTTCATTTAGATACCTGTATTTCGATAATATCCGACTATCGATGGCCATTAAGTTAAACTAATTTCTCTTTAAAAGACCAAAAAGTGAACCTAAAAAAATTGGAGAAATTAAAAATAAACAATGTACATTAAAATAATTTTTTCATTAAAAAATAATATAATACTATAATAAAATACTATAACTGAAAACAACACTAGTTATAAATAAACATCTTCAACCCAAATTTAAATTAAAACATGACTTATTCATTTTCTAGTCATTCTGAAATCGATCTCAATTTATACTAAATTATTGTACAATAATCAATTGTATATTGGTCTTCGCAATGGTTTTTTTCATTAAAAATTAGGCACTATAATTGTATATATATAAATATAAAAATCACGAGATGATCATCAGTTTACACTTTTAAAATCTATTTTCCACTATACTTTACGTTACTATACAATCCATCAAACATTGATGCAATGTCAATTTAATATTAATATTTCATCTCCCTATTATATAAAAAAATTTAAATGACTTTTATATTTTATTTTATTTTAGTATTAAGAGAGTTGGAGATAAGAGGAGCTCACCTTATTAAGTTTTATTTTACTAATTATACAGCTTTTCATTAATTACATATGTTTTGAGCTCCTTTTACCTCCTACTATTCAAATACAAATTAGAGATTTTAGGTTAAATATTGTAGGGAGGATTGTAAGTATCTTGAGGTAGTAGTTTGATTTTACCTTAGTGACAGCAGTTATTTTTTTATCTAGACATTTCTCCTTGAATACACCATATCAATTATTACATTATTATTTATATTAAATAGTGATATAATTATAATAATTATGAAATAAAAAACAAAGCACAATATAATGTGCAATGAAAATATCGGAAATAATACGTTCAGGTTATTGTAGGGTTTATACGAAATTGGAAAAATTAAATATATATTGTGGTTACAAATTGGTAATAAGAATAATTATTATTATATAATAATATAAATTGGTAATAAGGCGCGATGTATATAATATACATTTTTAAAGATATTAAAAATTTGTTAGATCTGTGGTTTCGTTCATTTTATTTTATCTTAAGAAAAAATAATACAATCTGGACAACAGAATACATGTAAATAAAAGTTGTACGATTTGAAGGGCGGGTAGTACAATTAAATAAACAGTTGTATTATTTGTAATATGGGAGTACATTCTGATTATTATATAATATTATGATATTAATATCGATACAATATTTGAATTTTTCTTGCTACATTTTCTGTCTTGTCTATCCACTGCATCATTCATAATCCATACTTCATTCAACTTTACACGGGCATCGCCATGGTACTAACTAATTATATTTATGTAATGGCGACAGTAATAAGCATTTTTTAAGTAAAAAAACACACTAATTCTAGATGATTGCTGAGGTGTGCATGAGCCGAAGTTTACTGTTTGGGCTAAGACGCCTGCGTAGTGTATGCAGTTTAGTTAGCTCGTGTAACGTTGTTGTGTATAGACCATTACCGAGCTGTTGATTGATGATGTGTTGTTTACGACGTTTTCACAAATGGTCTGGTCTGCTATTAGCTTCTTCTTCCCCGAACTATCATGGCTTTCTTGATTAGAGGAGTTTTTATTTTTTATTATAATGGTTTTAAAAAAAAAGATCTGCATGATAACTTCATAATGATTATTATTAGTTTTGAACTATCATAAGCGGTTATTGATCTATCGTTAAGAAGGTTGTTTGGAATTTTCCGATAGTTTACTCGTGAAATATTGTTTTGGAAAGTTTTAATTACAAAGCACATAAAAAGAATATAGTTAACACGTTCGTTTCCGAGCGACATTTACGAAAACGGTTGCACCATATCAACACCTTCAAAGAACATGAAAATTCTATAAGTTTGATCGTAAGTGGCGTACGTAAAACAAAAAAATTCTCCAATTTAACTCTTTCAGCTACCTGTTTCGCCAACTCTGGCGTCTATGTGATAACTTGGAGCTATGTGATAACTCTTAGTGGGCAGCGAACGTGTTAAGCGGCCACTAGTGACCATTCCAAATTGAATGATGGAGTGGTTGGAATGAAAACGTTTCAAGGATCTCATTATCATTCCACTCGATCGTTCCATTTTCTACCGATAGATTACTTGAACTATTTCGAACCCGTTAATACTTTAATTTTAGGCATTAAAAGTTAAATGGATGGAATCTAAATACCCAACTGATAATTCTGGTCAATATTATCATTAATTATTAATTAACACATTTTTAGAAATCCACCGTAAATATTTATTTTACTTCAATTAATAAATTCAATATTTTCATCCCTAACATTTATAAATAAATTTCGACTTAATGATTTTTTTTTAAAAACACAATTAATAGAAAAAGAAGAACTAAATTCTGGATTATTCATATAAATATTTTTTTTATCTGACAATCTTGACGCTGGAAAACCACTTCACCTCTCTAAATTCTTGTAAAATGGTATACAAGGTTATTATTATTTTTACTTATTGTATTATATATATTATAAATTATTTAGAATAAAAAAATGTTTATGAACTTTAGCATATAGATGGCCATAGATAGTTGATATTATCTACTTCCATATTATCGACTTTCGATATTATCCCTTCGATATTTTAATATTTTAATTTCAATATTAAAATTAAAACTATCGTTTTCGGAAATCTTTAGAGATTATATACGAATCTGATATTTAGTAAAAAAATATACTCATCTGGCCTATTTCATATAGAAAGTTATGTAGTGGAGGAAAACATCGATATTTTGATAATATCGACTATCGATGGTCATTTTTAAATAGAGTTGAATAGCGCGTGTGGGACCTTTCTCACTCAGTAAACCCAGTTTGTCCAAATTCGTTAGTTAAAACCTTCTCAAACCTAGGCCACGAATTGTCAAAGAAATCTATGTAGGAATCAAATAAATTAGCCTTTCGCTGAATCCGATCTACGGATGAATGGAAGGCATAATTGATTGAATGGAAATTTCTGGGAAAAAGCTATGGATGACGAATATGGACCGGATTAATTAATTTTACCAAGGAGAATAAAAGAATTGATATTTCCATTAATTTAAAGACGAAAATAACATTTATTTTTATGCGCCTATGTGCTAGTGAATCAATATTTATATTGACATTCATATTTCAAAAATATTTATATTAATGAAAATAATAAATAATTTTTTTATTTGTTTTCGGGCGGACATATACAAATGGAGTTTTATACACATACATTTATAAGAATATACATAAATATGATACCTTATTAACTACACTAATAGTGAAAATCCATATGTAATATGATATACAAAATAAAATTATTTTGTTCGATATAACTATTAACAAAACGATGTGATTTTAGCAAAATAAAATATAATGGTTAGTTCTAATATTGTATCTACGTATAACCTTAAACTTAATTGACATTAAGAATAGATGAAACTATTTAGTCTTGAATAAACAAAAAGAGGTTTCTTAATTTTAAACAACTTTCTACATACCAGTATAAATCATTGAATTTATATTTGTTTTCTATATTTAATAATTGTACTATTTTATCTTTATCGTCATAATTACCATCAATATATTCATTTAAATACTTACGTCTAAAAGCTACATATTGTTAAAAAAAATTATTTGATGGTTTTTCTTTTTTAAAATGCCACTTTTTTCAACATTTTAGGTTTTGCAGGAAAGAGCAAAAATATGATTGATGTCAAGCAAGGATTCCATTCCTTTGGGACAGTTTAACCTTTAGGAACTTTCGACTCCTTTTCAAATAAATTTCTCTAAAGATACTTATACCTTTCTTCTAAAGGAGACGGTGCAGACATAAAGACTGACTCACTTTCCGCTTTCGGATGTCGAACGATTCTTACATGCCTCATACGTCTTCGAATTGGCAGTCCGCCACAGTAAAGTGTTAGTGCTGACTTCCGTTGTCGTAAAGCAGTGGAACTTCGACAGACCATATTAACTAGGAGATATTTTCCTTTATTCTTACAAGATGGTTAGGATATAAAGTTAGTTATTGGTTATGAATTAACCACAATAATATTTCGAAATATTACTGATTTATTTTACTTCGTTGCTTTATATTTTTTAGTGTTTTTTTTTTAAATTAACATATATTTTATTTAAAATAATTAATTTTTAAATTATTAAACGCTTTTAATAAAATAAACATTGCCAGAACTCCAATATATACATATTTAGATTTTTAACTTTCTTTTTGAATTTTGTTAAGGAATTTCCTGTAAGGATTTCTGAAATTTTCAACAGAAATTACCTATTTATGATTGCATACTGTTTGCAAGTGATTCACTGTCCTATGGCACAACACTTAATACAGTTACGTGATTGTAGACCTTGAAGTAAGTAAACGTGTGAAATTTCGCAGTGACCTATTATGGTTATTTCCTTTCGTCTTGATTTAATAAACTGAATCAATAAATAAATAGTAAATTTCCCTTTCATAATTGTGGTCAAATAATTTCGGAAATTATTTGTTAGCCTTAACAAAAAAATAATACATGTATTTGCTTGCCAATGTTGTTAATATAAATAAAGGGAAAAACAGGATTTGAATCGATAATTATTTTTTACAGAAAATCATGTAATAATTATTGTTTGATTTTAAATTTAAAAATCATGCTCTATTTATAAGTAAAAATTTAAATAGATCTTTGATGTTTATTGATTATATTAAAAATAATGATCACTCACTTAATGATGCGTTATTACAGAAATAATAATGACTAAATTGTTATAAAGAAAAAAATCAGAAAATAAAAATAACCTTTTACATACAAATTAATGTGTTAATATGTATGTATTCTTAATTAATGTACACATTTTTTAATGTTATAATTTTAAATGTATATATGTATTTTTTTTGTTATTTTTTTAAAGCCAATACTTCTAATGAATTTCAAAAATAAAGATGTTCTGTTGCTAATAATTGACATCAATATTCTCCAAATACTACTCCAGACTCAACATATATCATAGAGATTATGAAAAAATTTAAATTTCTGATATAAAAAAGTATTGCTCAAAATTATTATTATTATTATTACTCTTAAGAACATTGTTGAAAAATAATAATCAGGATATAATTATTATCACTTATGATAAAAAATGAAAATTGGTTTTAATAAAAATCATCAAATAACATTTTAAAATTTCAGATAATCGGATTTTATTTTATTTTTTTATACGAGTAAAATAATGGGAGAGAGAGAGAGAGAGAGTGTGTGTTAAAAAATAAGTGTTATTTTCTATTGTCAAGTTTTAGCCGTGCTTCAATAACACATTCCTCATTGAAGTTAAACAACACGTGAGCAGTTAACCTCCGTCATTGGGTTCATTATTTCCTGATATTTTTCTTGTTAAAAAATGAAAAAGGATTTAATTGTTGTATAAATTTAATTGTTTCATTAATAGTTACCTGAGGAAATCTATTTGAATTTTAAAGCGTTGCGAATTGTTTCACAATGGTTAATTGTTTTCAAACAGTTGTAGATAAAATATGTGTAGCGTGTCCGCTCACACTACTTTCCTCATCACATTGAGATAGTTAGTTTAGATTTTTTAATTATTCTTTAAATCTTATATATATATTTTTTTAATAATTATTTTAAAACGTAACACTCAAAAGTCGATTTGAAAAGATTTGTAACTTTATCTGAGCAAAGGGCCAAGATCTAAAGTATTTTTGCTCAGTAATTTCGAGTAAGTTAACCTAATAATTCGGTTGTGGGAATGGAACGAGTTTTAAACTTGGTAATGACATTTTCACGTATTTTATTCGGCCAAAAGAGCTGGGTAACTAGTATTATAATTTTTGTTTTTTTCCAACTGACTTACTACAAACCGTATTCGAACGTGAATTATAATAAATGAAATGATTTGAACATGTAGTTAGATAATATACGCAGTGGTAATGACAATAATAAAGGTACGTGCTCGACTTAAAAAGAAACGGATGCGTAGAGGAAGAGGCTCCCCAACTGGTCGGTCTATCCGCTGGTGACTGTCCTTTAACTCCTTGGCTACTACTTCATTCTGAAGAAATTTCCCCACTCCTCTTTTCAATGCTTAAATATCTGTTGTTATGTTTTTTGCTTGGTAATGACATCAAAGTGATGGGACAATGTTTGAAAATACATAAACATACTTCACCGTTAACAGGAGTTTAGAAAAATATATATAATTCAAAATTAAAAAATAATGCCTTAATTATTCTTAAGGTGTGGAGATAAATTTCACTGTAATTTTACAGTTTTCGAAAGAAAAATATTAATTGTTTATTAGAAAACCGAGAGTGGGTACAATAGGTGGTAATGACATTTTAGTAGCTTACTTTTTTTTACGTTTTTTTATCTACGTACCTGGGAGCTGATATTATTAGTTTTAATTTTTTTTTTTATTTAAAATAAAATTTTGTTTTCATCATTTGTCCAATGAACTTCAAGAAACAGAGTGTACGGAAGGTTCATAAAAATCTTGATGAGACCTCAAAAAAATATTCACCAATAGAACATAATTTGTTCAAACGAATATAACATTTTATTGTTTGAGGTTCTGCATGTAGAGGTGTGCAAAATATAAAAAATAGAGGAAAATGCGAAAAGACGTTAGGACATACCGAATGATTTAAATATAAAATGGTCTGAACTGACTAAAATGTTTGTTGTGAGAAATATTCTACTATAAAAAAGTTGAAAAATCCATTTTAACAATTCGAAATAATGCTATGTTCTGAGAAATACTCTACTAACAAAAGTCCTTCAACGATGTATCCCTCTCACTAGAGCTCTTAAGGCAATACTTTGTTATTTAAATTTTTTTGTTCTTAGGACATGAGTTCCAAACTTAGGCAAGAGCATGTTGCAACCCCATGGTTTGAAAGGGCTCTTTAAGACTGCTTAGTATTAAATAGAAACTTGGAGCACCGATTTATTCCTCGTGTTAGGCCACCGAGTCATTGCCTAATGGTTTTCTTGTCCTCCATTTAATTAATCGGCTACTCAACATAGATTACAACAGTGAAATGTCATTTGCTCTTATTAGCAAAGAGATATTTCTTCTTTGGCAAAACTCGATAGGAAACCGTAATGTAAGTCTACACGAAGGCAGTGGATTCAACGATATGGGTACCCGCATCGTTTCATATGATACATAGAATCTCAAGATGGATGGAGCATTTAAATAATTTATTTTTTAAAACTTGTTTATTGAGAGTTATTATATTCTGTCCCAATTAAGGACACGGGGTAGCTCAGTGGTAGGGCGCTAAGCTTCCAATGGTCGAGGTCCCAGGTTCGAATCCCGGCTCATGGCAGAAAAATTATTTTAATCTGTTTCATTGGCCGTGGGGGACCCTGGGGTAGGGAGATTCTCCTGGGGCACACCCAGCCTCCACAAAGTGGGTACACTTAATTAAATAATTGATTGAGAGGAGAAACCTGGCGGTTGAGCATGATCCTGGTCCGATCCGCTCCCTTCACAACCATTGGCCTTGTAACAGTGCTTTCCCTAAATGAACCCAAAACCCTTGATGGGTTGTAGTGGTACAGGGTTTTTTTTTTTTTTTTTTTTTAATCACAGCACATCAACACCGTTTTTACCGAAAATATAAATAAAGTAATTAAGTAATATCAATGTAATATATACAAATAAGAACAAAATAAAATAACGTTAGGAGAAAAGAAATTATAAAATAAAACTAAAAATTATAAAGATGCCACTTCTACTCGTAGCGTTGAAATAATATATCTGTATTCGGTGGGTTATCAGGAATCGAAGTGGAAGGAAGGTTAGAAACGAGAGGACTAGGATGGTTATAAAGTTTATTATGAAAGGATAGATATCTTGTTTGGGCCAAAACGGGAACATTAGGAATATTAAGGTCGTTTTGGATGATTTTATTTTATTTTTTGTAACGTGTAAGTAGCATTGAGGATTTTAAGGATTGGATATGAGAGGAATTCGATGGTTTAGTGAAGCCCCAAAGCGCAACTCTAGTATCTAGATCTTATCATTTATATGAGTCATTTGTAATTAATTGGAAGCTTAGAGCGTTTGTCTATAAGTACTGAAGTAGTTAGAAACGTCGAACGGTTTCTTGTCGTTTTAGTACATGTCGATTTCAAATGATTGCAGGTGGAGTTCTAGGTCCAACAGGGATAAGTGGGGTATTATTTAAAGGATAGATATTTTTAAATTATTTAAATTTTTTTTGCTTACCTAAGGTGACTTTCCTAGTTGACATTTTATTATTATTTTTTTTAGTACAGGTTTTCTACACATAGTCAAATTTCTATTTCGATATAAAAAATATATAAACAAAAATGTCGATGTATATTTAAAAAAATAATGGATATTTCGACATTTTTCACTATACCTAGTGGCGATTAATAATCAGTACAGGTGATTAATAAATAATAAACTCAGCCCTGATATGGATGTTCATCAATTGATTACCGCTACGTTTAGGAACTTACTCTACTTGGTTCGAGATTTATCACACATGTAAAATAGTAGTATTATTTCATGAGTAATTAAGTAATATATTTATATTTTTTTGTTTAAATATTTTTTGTGTAAAATTAGATAATTACTAGGTTGAACAGGAAACCATGCAGTTGTTTATTTTCATATCCACCCAAATCCCGTTGTACAATCCCTATCAAGCACCACCCATCCCTACAATCCCCTTCGTAGGTTAAAGCGGCAGTGGCCACGAGACCTTTTGTAAATATGGATATTTTGGAGTTCTAGCAATGGCCAGATTCTCCACTCAAGTCATGAGTGTCTGTGGCTGTAGCGCTCTTACTCATCCTCCGCTGGTTTAAAATACCAGTGAAGTGGCTGAGGGAGAAGCGTAGGGATCTCCTAAGCCTCCCTTTTCCCTCCACATGTGGAGGGGACAGGATTGGTTCGGAGATCACCTGGCAAATTGTAAATAATGTATGTTTTATATAAGGTGTTTGTTTTACTTTTATTTCTATTTTTATTTACTTATGTGTATATATATATATATTTTTTTTTTTTTTCTTTACTCTTTAGTTCTTTCTTCTTATTCTTTTGTTATTACTTTATTTATTTATATTTTTGTATATACGGTATGAATGCAATCTCTGAACTCTATTATAAGTGTCCTTAACTGTGACAAATTGTAATATTTCTGAATAAAGTGTTTTAATAATAAATAATTTTCATATCATTCAAGTTCTGGAATAAATTTAATTAGATTAAATACGTTCCTAAATATAGCTCTTGTGTTATATGCAATATTTATTATTTAGATTTTAATAAGCAGAATTCATACCAGATTGAAACGAAAAGAAACCACTCAACGTTTCCAATTACTTCAGCACTTAATAAACAAACGTTTTAAACTTCCAATTAATTACAAAAGACTCATATACATGACTATTATAAGGCCTATTTGGACTTACGGAGTTGAAATATGGGGCTCCACTAAACCATCGAATTCTTCTCATATCCAATCCTTACAATCCAAAATCCTTAATGCTCCCTACCTTTTTACAAATAAAACCAGCCGATTTAGCTCAATCTAGATAGATACCTGTTCTTCCATAATAAACTTAAGAATCATCCCAACTCACTCGTTTCTAGCCTTGCCTCCTCTTCAATTCCTGATAACCATCCGAGGCGTCTGATAAGAAGATGGCCCCGTGATCTCCTAATGTAGACATATCATTAGAGTGCTACCATTGGGTAATTACCCAGCTAGTGTTTTCACGTCATTATATCCATATGTTCAAATTTACTAAATGTATTTATTTGATACAGTTGTAAATATCATTAACAAATAATAAAAAAAAATAAGCAGAATTCAATTTTGTTTATGAGTATTTAACATTAAAGAACGCACTCGCCTAGTGCGACACGGACAGATACATCCCTAAGTAGCTATTAACACAATTAGCATGTTAATTGTCGCCGGATGTCTTTTATGCTGACCGCTCAGCGAAACGAAGAGGTTGGTAATGGACGTTTAATTATGCGAAGAGAGGAATATCCTTTCTAAGAGTCTTTTGTCATTGTAAGAAAAGAGTAATAATGGAAACCGTCGTGTGGTTTGTTATTGTAAGTGGTTTTGTTATATGTTTCTCGGTTATGGCAAAGGTGTCAATGTTGATCTGTTGTAATGTTTTATTAATTTAAAAACTGACTATAGTGTCATTCGTGTGAATTGGAAGTATTTAGGTTTATTTTTTTCAATAGTGAAATATATTCTAATCAACCAAGAAAAACAAAAAGTATATACAAACAAAGGAAGGAGATGGTCCTAGGTGGTAGTCATAAATACGCTGAATAGTGGCAAAACTATTTTATTAAAAACAAACATTTCGACCCGACTTTGCAGGTCTTCTTCAGGAATAGAACGGACAATATAAAAATATAGAGTATTCTTCACATTCCTTTATTTATATTATTTCATATTATATCCTTTTTCCTTTTCTTTCAATCTCTCCTGTAGATCTGTATAAGTACATTCACATTTGCATATATTATATATCGCACTACAACAATTGTTACCATCTATTTACTTCAGTTTAGGATCTTGTTACTTAGCTTACTCTGTTTATATTTTAATGTACTTACTGTTTATAATTTTATTAAACTTATTCACATTGTTTATAATTTTTTGTCATAATATTATGTAACTTCCACTATTCTCTATCTTTTTTATTTTGTCCGTTCTGGCACAGAAGGAGCCCTGCAAAGTCGGGTTGAAACGTTGGATTTTAATAAAATAGTTTTGACACTATTCAGCCTATTTATGACCGCCACCACGGACCATTTCCTTCCTTTATAATGAAACGGCCCGCAAATGCAACAGTGCAATTTTGTCCGCCCGCCGTCCTCGGCGTTTTTCCAAATTTACTGGGCCGATCGTTTTGAAATTAGGTACCAATACTAGAGGTCGCCCAAGGATGATCCATCATACTCGAAATTGCCATTATTTCTTCCTTTTGCAAATGGTGACCGAAAAACCTGTACCGCTGTAGTCTATAGCTCGTAAACTAATGTCCTGGTTTTAATAAAACTTCGCAAAAGTCTTCTACTCGAAGCCCTATATAACATACTTCTACTACCTAACCTACTATTCTATATAGCATACTTAACTGAACTATGAAGTACTTTCATTTCAAAATGGCGGCCGAAAAACATGTACTGTTAGCGCCTAAACGAATGTACCGATTTGCATGAAACTTGGCTAACGTCTTGTGCTTCAAAGCTCTGTAAAGTTATTTACGTAACATACTTCACCGAAAATAAGCTTTAAAAAAAGTTCCGAAGAGTGCAAAAATAGATTTCCATTCTGGGTTTTTTTATTTGTATAAGTATGTATTATGTTATGTTATGTATACAAATTTTAATATTTATATCGCTGTAATCTATAAATTATGTATTAAATAATACCAACAATGGGGAGTGGGGTGGCCCAGTGGTAGGGTACTGAGCTTCCAATGCTAAAGGTCCCAGGTTCGCACCCCGGCTCATGGCAGGAAATTTATTTATCTGTTTCATTGGCCGTGGGGCGACCCTGGGTCTAAAGATCCTCCGGGGGCACACCTAGCCTCTATAAAGTGGATATCCTTAATTAAATAATTGATTAAGGTGGAAAACCTGGCGATTGAGCGTGATCTCGGTCAAATCATCTCCTTGCTCAACCGTTGACCTAGAAACAGTGCTTTCTCTAAATAGTGCTGAACCCAACACCCTTCATGGGTTGTAGTGGTACAGGAAAAAAAAAATACCAACAATAGGATTAATGGAAACCATATATGTATATTTATATAATATTCCGCATTATATTAAGCTCATGTTACGTATGGAAGCGTGTTCTAATGTTTCGGGCTAGCTCAGCTGCGCTCGTATTCCTTTGGTTCCTCAATTACAACTATTATCCGTTAAAATTTCTTATTTCTCCTTTAGTTAATCATCAAATTCTTTCATATTTTATATTTAACTATCTTTTATATTAGAGATGAATGTGAAATGAATGATGAAATTATGGTTTTAGCTGCATCTTGTACTTTGAAACAGCTTTTGCTATACATTGCATAATATGTTATTACAAGTTTGATCTTAATAAAATAAGAATATGAAATAGAACTGATAATCATAAAAACATATTTAAAGTAAATTTATAATATTTAAAAAGAAGAGCTGTAAAATATTTAACTGACAAAAATGGGATGTTCAAAACTATATTGAACTAATTAACATAAAATTTTTTATGTTTGAAAACTTTATTATTATTTATTAATTAATTTTTGATTCCATTATTTCCTCTACTACTATGTTTCTACAAGTTTATTGTCACATTTTTCAAGTGGTACTGCAGCATCTTCTGGTCCCTTATTTTTTTCCTGAACTAAATTTAATTAATTTTTTTTTTCTTTTTTCCATCACAATAATAAGTAATTTTGAGAATATTTTATGTTCATTTATATATATATATATTGTTTATTTTTTTAGTGGTTACATACTACTTTTTAAATAATGTACATAATGTTAGTTTTTGGCCAGATTTGTATTTTATTTTTGTATTAATTCATCATTGTTATTCTAAGGGGACCTAGAATAAAGTTCAATTTTCTATTCTATTCTAATTCTCCATTTTTGTTACCTTGTACTATTGGAAAAAATAAAACTAGATGAAATGATTTAGCTGGAACTATTTAGGAAGACATCTCCTATATAAGCATTGCAGGCAAATGTTGCTAAATACCACTTATTTTTGTAGCCCTGCGGATATGTTGCGTGCTATTGCTTCCCTTAATATCAGCTATGGTCGGTTATGCAACTGTCTAGTCGCTTAATGGCAAGTAATAAAAAATCCCGCAGATAAAATATATCTCAGCAATCTTCTAATTAAATTAATCTGAAACGATTTAAAATAAACAATTAAATGGGACAACATTAATTTTTGGTTTAAATAATGAACCATTGTGATCGAACAAAAAATTCAAAAACTTAATCCTATCTCAAAATTTGAGGTTTTACGTTTCAGGAAACGTGGAATTCAAAAAACGAATAAAATCCGCTGCCGCGAATTTCCTACGGAACTACTGGACCGTGTTTTTTTTCAAATTTCAAAAATCACCCGACGATGATCCTCCTTCATTGATATTTCTTTCCGCCTTTTCCTTTCAAGATAGCGACCGAAAAAACTGCGTTGCAATAGGCTGTAGCGCCTAAACGAATGTACGGATTTCAATCAAACTTCGTTAAGGTCTACTTCTTGATGCCCTTTAAATTTATCTATATACAGAACTTATCCTAGGCCTATTTCCAAAGTCTGCTTCTATTGAAACTGTCAATGTAGTCTTTCCCATCCTTGATACTCTTTTCTTTCCAAAATTCCCACCCATTATACATATCACATCATGTGTAAATTTTGGTTTATTCTTTTCAATAATGAACCGTTGTGATCGTACAAAACAATTTAAAAACTTAACACCCTCTCAAAATTTGGGGTTTTACGTTTCAGGATACGTAGAATTCGAAAAACGAATACAGTTTTGTCTGTCCGTTCGGCGTCCGCGAATTTCCTACGAAACTACTGGACCGATTTTTTTAAAATTTGGATTTAAAAATAGAGATGACGCGAGGATGTTCCTCCTTCATCGAAATTTCTATCCGCCTTTTCCTTTCAAAATGGCGACCGAAAAACTGCGTTGCTATAAACTAGCTCCTAAACGAATGTAGCGGATTTCAATGAAACTTCGCTAAAGTCTTCTTCTCGATGCTCTTTAAATTTATCTATGTAAAATATTTCAACTAAAAGAAGCTGGAAAAAAGTTACAAGGAATGGTAAAATTAGATTAATTATATTATTCCATAGTAAAATTACCCCTTCCCCCAAAAAGAAAAAATAACTGTACTGCAAAGCTTTATATCCTTCGTTTTGGTTTTTGATTTTTGAATGCGTTACTCAAGTAATGCTAATTTTTTTAGCATATTACGAATGATTTAAAAAAAAAAAACGTTTAGCCCAATAATTGGAATCACCTTTTATTTCTTTTTCGCTGTCACTAGGCAGGTAATGTAACTTTAGATGTATAATTGTTTGGAAATAATAAACCATTTTGAAATAATTTGCCGCGTTTTTTAATTTGGTTTCTAATCAGTATTTAATTTTTTTTTTAGTCTGTAATTCATTGTAAAGGAGTATTGCGTTTGTGGAAGTCGTTTCCCACGTTTTGACCACAATATACGTTTTAATTCCTCCTGAGTCCCAATAACGAAGTATACGAAGGTTTGTGTTTGTTTATTTGAACAGCATAACTAAAAAACGGAAAGTTGTTCGAAACCTAAATTATTTATTTATGGTTGGTATATGACTGGAATATTATAGTAGCTGTTTCGTTAAAATCTTCATATCTGAAGTTCAACTTCATACACCAATTTTACACTCGCTCAGATTTTTCTCAAAAACAATTTCAGCCTTTATACTATTGATGGACTCTGTTTCGGTGTTCAAAACACTTATATTTTTTCTATTTTATTGTACAACTATCCAATAAGGGTTGGTATTATCTCAAACTTGAAGTTTCATGTGTCCTTATCTTTGAAGTTAAAATCTGTATTAAAGTAGTGATTTTGTTCTACTTAATTGTGTTTTTGTTCAACTCTAGCTGTTAAGTAAACAGAAAAGCTGATAAAAGCAAGGTCTACCTCGGGGAAGTCCTTTTGGCTTTTTTATGACTTCTGACTTATCTCTAAAAAAAATCTCATGTCTTGGTAAAATTTACATACGGCATACTTTATAAAATGGTAATCTATGAAAATATTGTATTAAAAATGCTAGTTTTTCTGAAGTAAACTATCCTTGGGGGAAAAAGGCAATCTAGGGATGTAAGTCACGAAGTGCCTAATTATGTTTTCGTAGAACAAGGACTCATGAGTCTTCTTCCGTATTCTTCATCTTCTTTTGAGTGTGAATTTCCTTGCTATCGACTTTAGTCCTGCCATATTTGTTTGCCATGTTGTCCATCTATAGAATTCTCCTTGTCTATTTATCCTTTTATTTTTCGACATTTTACACGGTTAAGTTTCTCGATCAGTTTTTTTGACGATCTCACTTCGGTCTCGAAACATAAACGGGTTTCAAAACTTCAGTTTAGGATCTTCTTACATAGCCTACTCTGTTTATAAAACTTATTGTTCTTAATGTACTTACGGTTTATAATTTTAATTAGTTTATAATTTTTTATCTAAATATGATGTAGCTTCCACGATTCTCTATATCATTTTGTGTCTTGTCCGTTCTAGCCCTGAAGAAGTCCTGCAAAATCCGGTCGAAACGTTGGCTTTTAATAAAATAGTTTTGTCACTATTTAGTCTTTTTATGGCCGCCACCCCGGACCATCTCTTTCTTTAATAATACAACAGTCAAATATTTAGTATCCAATAAACGGGTTTCTTATAAACGAGGTCTCATCTCATAAATCTCGTATACTTGTTCTTGCGAAAATCTTTCCTTTAACAAGCGCTGATGAAGGCCTGTACTTTGGGCCGAAACGTTGGCAACAATTTTAAATTTCTTTATTGAGTATTATAACAATCTGTCTGTTGGACATTGGTTATAGTGAGGTAGGATGACATTCATACCATATGTACAAAAAAATAAAATAAATAGAACAAAATAATAATCAAAAGTATATACAATAGACAATAAAATAAAATAACCTAAAAAATAAGAAAATTAAAACTAAGGAAAAAAAAACAAAAAAAAAACACATGCATACCTATATACAATCAGGCGAGGGAACTCCAGGAGAAGCCTGCGCTACTCTCCCAACCGCATCACTGGTACTAAAGCCAGCGGAGATTGGTCGAGAGCACATTTGGCAACAATAAAAATAAATATACTTATTTTGAAAGTAAATTTATTTTTACATTTTTTTGACTGACCACAACCAATATTCTCTTCAATTATTCTATTCACTATATTCAACCATCAATCCACAATTATAAACGGTTTTCGTTAGAACAAGAAACCAAATTGATCCATATCGGAAATTTTTGACAAAACTATAGCAGCGCTTTTCTTCAAAACATACTGTGAATCCCGCCATTTTTTTCATTCTCGCCATTTGTTATTGTCAGTATTACACTTTGTTTCGTTGCATTCCCTTATCATATTCTCACTCATGACAAATTGTAAAAATTATTTGAAGTGACAAGGGACAGATCATCGCTGTACGACATTATATTGCTCATGTAAACTGTTTCGTTCCTGTTGAGGTTTACTATCACTTCTTTAAATATTTTTCATTATTTACTGATCATCCCATATTCAAAGCTGTGTTAATGGAAATAGCAATTAATTTTTCGATTTTACATAACTTCAATAACTTCCTATACATTTTCAAGAATTGTTTCCTCATATTGTCTGAGCTACTTGGTAATTGTTTCTTGAAGGATGTTGAATAAATTTTCCCGTTGTCCATCCATATCTCATGCTTTAACACATTTAAATTTGTCTGTCTAAACTATATTGTTCAGACAGAAATTAAGTAAGCAATATGTAATTTCTGGGGTATTCCGTGAACTGTACCATGAACATCAGTTGGTCCGAACCGTTATCAGTAAAAAATGTAAAATGAATAAACACGAAAGAAACCTTTTACTTTTTTTTAAAAGTTCTTCTTGCTTTATTGTAAATAACACTCCTTTTCTCAGCAAGTATTGAAGGATTTGAAAGAAAAATCCTGCGCAGGTTAACCGGAGCGATCTGGGATCAGAGTACTAATACAAGCAGAAGGAAGACCAAAAAGATCTGCTTACAGAAACTGGTCAATCCATATCCTTATGATATGAAGACACGGAGGTATAGATGGGCGGAGCATGTATTTCCTAGCAATCGATTTGGAAGCCTTTACGTAACAATGAATGCCTCAATAGAAGGCAAAAGACCACATGGGAGGCCAAAAAATAGATAGAATCAACAAAGACGCAATAGAGCTGCGTGCGGACAACTGAAAATAAATAGCCCAAGACAGGCAGTGAAGCAGCAGGCTGGTTAAGGCGGCAAAAGATCTACAAGTTTTGTAAAGCCAAACAAAAATATCTGGTGTGTCCACTCACACGACTTTCCTACCTATTTCAGAAAAGTTTTTATATCTTTACATATGTTCATGAAGAAACAAAACATAATTGAACTAGATACATTTTCCTGAAAATTTATCAAACATAAGATTTGAGTACGATTTATTTGATAAACTAAAGCAATGTAAACCGGCTTAAGGTAGATCAGTGTAAAAATTTCAATACTTCCTAATCAAAAACTTTTTGGCATAGCTTAGTATTGTCAAACAATAATTTCTGTTAAAAGTAGAGGAAATAGTGAAGATTGTGTGATGCGGGCAACAGATTTTCTTACTTTCACTTAGTCATCTTTATTCTCTCATTCACACCATTCTGACACCAGGATATGAAACCGTAATCTTACATTGGAAATTGAATAGCTGTAACTTCGTTAATAGTTGTCCAAAATAAACGATTTTTTTTGTTTTGTTGGTAATTTAATTACTTTTAAAAAGTTTTATAATAAATTTTACCGTATGATATATACTTAGGGAGTTAGGCCCCATAACATTTTTCTTTTCTTTATAACTTTTTTTTCCTGAACTTTTTCGGGACTTTTGTCTATATACGAATATTGAAAGAACAATGATTAGAACATTATAGGAAAGTGTCATCAAAATCGTTAGAGCCGTTTTCGCGCAGTCCATAGAAAAACATATTTTTCATTTATTGCGCGCAAGCTATTGCGCATGGAGCACCGAATTTCTGTCACAGGCATCAGTAGTCAAAACCCTACAAAATAAAAAAAGAAGCAACAAAATCGGTTCAGTAGTCACAGACAGACAGACAGACAGATCAATGGCTAAAAGTGTGTTTTTCGGACTATAGATCCGTCGAAAACAGCATGTCGGAAATTTGGCCCGATTGCAATACTTTCCTTACCTAGTATAGGTAACAAAGGTAACAAAGTAAAAAATTGTTAACTATACTGTTTTTCACCTGATATTTTCTTGCTTTCTTTAATATTATTATTTATTTTCTTCATTACATATTTATGTTATGTTTTATGTTTCAGAGAAGAAAGAGATCTTACACGGGGTCAGCGGAGAGTTCCGCTCCGGAGAGCTGACGGCTATCATGGGGCCTTCTGGTGCGGGCAAGTCAACGCTCCTCAACATCCTCTCTGGCTACACGTATGTTACATTACATTATATCATGTTATATATTTTTAAATATTTATTTGATTTTCTAATTGTATTCGAGCCACTATTCAATTATATATATCGTAATTAGTTTTTCAAGATACATATATTCAAATTAAATGTAGAAAAACTGTATTCTAAATGTATAAATCCTTTCGGTTTTTCAGGGTGAAATAAAACTCAATGTACTACAAGACAAAAAAATTTATTTTAATTTACAATATGTCGACCATTATTTAATATGACTTTTCCCCATCTTATGTCTTCTCCCATGGATTTATGGTAATCACTTGGAGCTAGGTCTGGTGAATAGGGAGAGTGGGGCAAAGGGTCCCATCCAAGGCTCAGTAATGTATCCATGCTCTTTGAAAAATCGTAGAAATGCATATAAATCATATGTTTCAAGATTTTTTAAAAACAAAGTTAGTCAAGAATATGAAGTCATTTCAATGTAGTGCAAGCATCGATATCATATATATGAATAAAATGATACAAGAATATTAATACTTGTAAGGTGGTATAAGCATAATAATTTTAATTTAAGGTTTATAATTTTAACAATGAGGGAAAAGTTATCATTAGGTTTTCGACATTCTTTTTTTTTCCTTTTCACTTCCCTAACATGACGTCGCGTTAAGATAAATTTTTGAATTATAGCTCAATACAGAGAGGATGAAATGATGAACCATTCCCTCGTTTACAGTATTCAGATCAGATTTTTGGTTTCTGAAATATTTTAATCCACATCTTTAATGAAACTGGTCATTATTTCGTTTTCGGCACTACTTTTTCAATCTTCGCCTGTCTGGCACGGCGTTGCGTTAAGATACAATTTTGAATAATATTTTTTGAGATATTTTAATTCATATGCAATAACGCTTCAATTAGTCGACTCCAGCCGATTTTACCCGAGCGTTACATATGGTGCAATAGTGCAAAAAACGTCTAAAGAAATTTTCACTTCTAAAACATTTTATGCTTTTAGTGGTTCTATGATGGCTTTAAATTGAAATTAGATTCTCAGATTTTTTCATGAGTTTTAGAGAGTGATATGATTTTAAATATATATATAATATATGAAGCTGAGTAGTATAAGTAGGTAAATAAAAACTTATCACTAAAAATCCACCTTTAATTCCCAAAATACTTTATCAGTTCATAAATTTCCAAGAGACAGATTGTTGTAACAAAAATTAAAAAAAAAAGTATATATATACTTGTTTAAAGTTATCTAGTACTGAACTTTGTAACGAACTTTGTAACGAACAGATTGACCAATTTAAACACAAAAACTGTCGGTGTCTTTAACCATTCTATTTGGATGATTTGACCTAGCGAACATCACAACTTTCAACTTACCTTCTAAAATACCTACATCATTCTTTGCTTTACGGATGTAGGTAGGTACTCGAATATACCTATTTGAAGGTTGTGACCTGAAAAAAGGCTTGTTGTTAATGTTTTTCGAAAAGCTCATCTTTCTAAACAGTCCGCATCCATGACATGGATAGAAGGTTCAATATTTGAGGACTTGGCCATTACCTCCTCAAACATTCAAGTCATTCGTATTTGCTTGACCCTTTTGATAAGAGTTCTACAAGGATTCATGGTATAGATAGGTTGAAATATATCTATGGGCAAATATCTATAAATAATTTGAGTGTGCCTCACTTCTTAATGGCTAAACTCTGGAGGGTGGTTCTAGACAAAATTTCCAACAAAGAAATTTATTTAATGCATGGTCCGATTCCGAATCGTCGATTAGATATCGTGTATTTTTTTTTTAATTGATTATTTTTTTATTGATAAATATTACAATCTGTCTCAATAAAGGATATTTATAATAGAGTTCTTCGTGTAATTTAAAGTAATTTTTACTCTGGATTTGTAAAAAAAAAGTCTTATTTGTGTTTGTGTTTATTTCCGTTAAAATTCAATCAGCTCGTCGTGGTCTCGAAATTCTCCTTAAATATCAAAACTGTGCCAACTTCACTCATATTTTTATATTCCAGCTTAATTAGTTTTGTTCTCACTGAAGAAAAGTATTGTTCTCGTTAACCCTTAAAAAACAAAAGGTTGAATTTTTTCTTTGGATTACTAAGGTCGTGTGTTAAAGTTTTCAATTTTTTTTTCTTCTATTTTAGACATTATGTAGACCTTTTAATACAGATATTTTTTAGCAAATGAAAACGGTGAGGAAGCTATACTGACCATACTTGGCAGACGTTTTTTAATAGTGAAAATTAAATTGTTTTTTTAGCTTTCATTCATTATTGAGTTTTAAAAACAATTATGTGTAGGTTTCTAAAAATTAAAGCTATTAAAAATTTAGTATTAATCTTATTCTTCTTTTCTCAAATATTAAAATCATCGAACTCCGAAATGTCAATATTTTTCATTATAATTTTATGGCAACATTCCTCCAAATGAACTAAAGGTCATAAAAAATGAACTGAAGCCATGGTTCAGTTCCAAGGAACAGTATTGAGACCCAATATATAGTATTATATTACGACCGCCAATCCTAGTAGGGAATGCTCGCTGAACTGAGACATTCTCTTTGGATTCAGTTAACGTAATGTCGACTTGAACTTGCTCAATGCGACCTAAGGCCGTGAAACCAGGTTTACTACGCTCTCAGTCGTGAGACATGCGCACAGATTCAATTCCGAGTCAGTAGCTCTTAACTTAAAATTATATTTACAATTTCAATTTGTTTTATTATATAACTAGCTGATGTACCCGTCGTTGACGGGTGTATAGTTAAAATTTGAGAATATTTTTTTGTGAGATATTGGAGGAGAGGAATCCAAATTTAATTTCATAAAATTCGGTGGGGGGTTGGTTTTGAAATTTTTTATGGGAGACAAGATTTCGCAATGGTCATAATAAAAACAGTGTTATGCGGCTGTTTGTTTAGGTGCCACACATCTAAACAGACCACCACCAATCCATTAAAATTTTTTAAGTGTTTAATTTTCAATTACCATGAAGCGAGTATTTCATAACTTCGGTTCTACTTAATATTTTTTTATTACTCAAAGCCTATTTTAAATCAAACAAACTAATGTAAAAATTTCAAAACTCTACCATTAGCCATTGTTGAATTAATCGCTGGCAAAATTTCGTTAGACAATGCAGACATACAGATAGACAAACATTTTTTAAGAGTATATTTGGTGTTTGTAATGTATGAAACGGAAAGACACATTGAACGGGTTGATTATATTCAATGTACAGACAAAACCTTTATGTTAATTATATAGATTTCTTCTACAATAGTACAAGTGGGTTTTACATTTATTTTTTCTTCACAGGGTCCGAGGTAGTGGAGGTTCGATTCGCGTGAACAACGATGAACGCGGTGTCTCCAAAGGCCTAGAGGAGTTCAAGAAGATCTCTTGCTACATCCAGCAGGACGACATGGTTCGCCCGCAGCTGAGGGTGAGGGAAGCCATGAGTTTGGCCACGCACCTCAAATTGGGCTGCGACATACCGGGCTACCAGAAGAAGCAAAAGGTAGGGTCCTTTCCTTTTGTAACGTATTTAATTATTTATTTCATTCCAAGTGGTCTGTCTACACTATACGATAATATAACACTAGAAGAAGTCCCTTTAGAATAACAGAGTTCTACAGAAAAAAAAAAATAATAATAAAATCTGACCAAAATATTGTTAAATTAAATAAATATATAGGTAAAAAACATTAAGTAAACAAACTATGTATAAAAAATCAAACTAATGAGACTATTTACAAAATACTAGAACTATATACAATACAAATAAGAAATGAAATAAAATAATCTATGATAGCTAAAAATATAAAGAAAAGTAATAAAGAAATACAAATGATAGAAAAAAAAAACTAAATAAATTCTTATTATTTATTATTATAAATTATAATTCTTATTATAAATTATTTATGATATCAGAAGGAATTGGTCGGGGGTTGCGATCGTAGAGATAGTTGACCGTGATATAATACGAGAAGGAATTGATTGGGGGTGCTGTCAAATAAATACTAATTGTATATGGGTATGAATGTGTTTAGAAGTTTTTATTTTATTTTGTTTGTTTATTTTTTTTTCCTATTGATTTACATTTTTTTTATCAGTATTATTTATTTACTTTTTATATTTATAGTTATTTCTTTATTACTTGTATATACTGTATGAATGAGAACTTCTAGCCTTAATAATTATAGCCCTCCAACAGTGGCTGATTGTATTATTATTCAATAAAATAAAATAAAAATACATTTTTTTTTAAATTAGTATTTTTAATTACGCCGACGTTTCGAACCACCAGTCTATAAACTGCCTCCTGTAGTGCCACATGCCACGCTTTGATGAAGACAACTGCAAGATGGTTCGAAACGTCGGCGTAATTAAAAATACTTTTTTAAAAAAAATTAGTTCTTTTACAGCACCCCCAATCAATTCCTTCTCATATTATATCACGGTCAACTATCTCTACATTATTTATGATATCCTTCAACAAAATAAAATTTTATTGAAAAGGTTTTAGGTAAGGAGCTACCTGACCCCTTGGGCGGATTATATATAAATACACATTGTGATATTTTTTAATAAAAAAATAAAATAAATACGTAGCTATTTCTTTTATTCTCTCAGTAACATACTTCTGTAGTCTAAGTAAGTGAGATAACAACAAACCAAGGCTATTGTGTACCAGACAAATATGTCTGACTACTAATTGATTATTTTAAGTTCAGGGATAACTGTGGCTTAATGCCTAACTATTAAACTGGAGGGATATTTCTCAATGGGATAATCTAATCACTTGGAATTACTATAAGTTCTACTTTAAAATTTTATGTGTTAAATCACTATATTCGTAAATTTCATATACGAATATATATATATATACGTAGCTCAGCAAAATTCCTGGCGTTGCTATTTATTGTGTCGGAGTCCTATTCGAATAATTAATGATCTATGACAGATCATTAATTATTCTGTTACATCAGTTGTGGCTCGACCTTGGTACCGGATGACTCTTTTGTGGCACACAGCCTCTACAAGTCAATACCTTTTATTGTTAAGAAAAACCTGGCGGTTGAGCACGGTTCTGTCCCAATCACCTCCTTCCACAACAGTAGGCCTGGAAACAATACTTCCTTACTAAGCAGTGAACCCAAAATCGTTTCTGTTTTTTTTTTTTTTTCTCGTTAACTCACAATTTTTGCCATACGAAGAGGAAGAATTGTTCTCGAGCTACAACCAAACGTATTCTAGCCATAGTGGGAAGGTCGAGATTTATTCCTCATCAAATTGTTTAAAATTTTTTGAAGCGTCGTAATAATTACACATATTTTTAAAAACAACATTTCTGCTGTCCTAGTACTTTCTATAAGTGTATGATTCTGCTCAGCACAAACTATTATGTTTGAAAAAAAAAAACAACTAAGGTACGTGCTTTAATCCACACGATGGAAGTGGAAATATCAACACGGCGGGATTAATAATATGATATATAAATAATAATTAATAGCTCATTATAAACAGAATGCTATAATGAACACTTCTCTCGCTTTTCGACACTATTTTTTCCTCTTTTCGTCTCTCTGACACGACGTCGCGTTAAGATAAAATTTTGTATAATAGCTCATTTACAAAGAGGATGAAATCATGAACATTTCCCTCGCTTACAATATGCAGGGCCGATTTTTAGTTTTTAAGATATTTTAATACATATGCAAAAACACTTCGATTAGTCGACTCCAACCGACTTTACCCGAGCGTTTCACATCGGTGATCTGACGGCTCAATGTAATTCACTCTTCAAAAAAAAAAAGTGCAAAACGCGCCTAAGGAAGTATTTACTTAAAAAAAATACAGGAAAACGAGCTCTCAATATAGAAAAGATAATTTTCCTTCCTATTTTCTCATATAAATGCGATATTTACGTTAAAATTGCTGAGTGTGACAGGTAAACCATATTAGGTTTGTATCAAAACATTCAAACATTCAAAATTTTAACTTTTTTTTTTATTTCGCTGTGCGGCGCCACTAGAGCCGAGAATATTTAGCTTTGGCAACCCTTCACCACAATCAGCAATCACGACCTCTAAACCTTCATGTGTTATAGAAGTACAGACATTTTTAATTAATTATTTATTTTTTAATTGTAGCAAATCGTCGATCTTAACTGCTATGTCCCACATTCTCATTAGAGCCAAAAAATAAGTTTATAAAATTTAAATTTTATGATAATTAGATACTTTTTTTTGTAGCAATAATTACAGTTGATATACTGTCAAGTAGTAAAGATTAAAAATTAATTAAGTATTGTTATAAAACATAGGTATAAATAAAATATACTGTTAGTATTATGTTTTGAATTGCTTGAATAGCAAAAGCTAAGTGACCATATTATAATATAATGTTTGCTAGTAAAAATAAATGTATGATAATTTTTCACCTACTCCTCAGGCTGTATGAGGAATTTGTCGAAAACAGTTTGAAAATAGTCGAAAACAAAGCTTCTATCTTTCAATGTCATTCAAATCTATTATTAGTGTCCATGCAAAAATTCATTTATAGCGTTGAACACGAAACTCTTTAAAAATCACTGCAGAAAAACATGATTAACTGAGGTTGCTGATTTTCAAGAATACCTTGAAATCATAATAAAACTGGACTAGAAGATTCTATAATGGAATTTTAATCAGACATTAATTACAATTTAATTTATTTATAATAATTTTTATAGAATATTGTTTATAAATAGAATGATTTGCATGTTTTATGTAACATTGCATAATTATGCATCTTCAATATTATCTAAACTAGACAAACTAAAAAAAACAAACGAAATTGAATATTTATTATAGAATACATTTATTTTACATTTCTGACCTTTCTTGTGTAAGAGAACATTAAAATTAGTAGAGAACTTTTTCTTGAAATTTAATGCTCTCATGCTAGATAATAATTCTTGTTTTTATTGATATCTATTCTCCGTTATAATTGCAATTTTTTTAAAGCACACGTGGCGTTTTAATATAGTTGATTAATTATTTATTTGTTATATTAAAGAAAAACATTTTATTCATCCAACTATAAAACTATTATAGATATTATGAAAGTCTTTGGTGCGTGCTCCCACATAATACATTTTATTTCTGTCCGCATCTTAAAAGCAGCGAAAGAAGAATTTGAAATCCTTGCTACAATTTTTGAAGGATAACAAATTATATAAAATGGTTTAAATTATGTAACAGAAACATAGTGCCTCTAACCTTTGTTGTACATGGAACCTTAAACTTTAATTAAATAAATAAATACAAGAGTATTGGAATATGACTTAAGTGGTTTGTTGATAGTTGCCATGGAGATCTTTCAAGATATGTGTGACTGGAATTGAAATGCCTTCGAGAATTTAGGGATAGGCATTTAAAAGGGGATCGATGATGACGTCAAAAAGGGAAAGGGTTCTATTCGTCCCATGGGAAAGTAAAAGGGTTAAGATTTCAAAGGTCAATGATTAAATATCCCTTCATCAGAGAAGTTTCTTTCTTTAACAAATTATTTCTAAATTCTGTGGAAACCAAGAGTTGTGAATTTTTCACAACTGTCTATATTAACAGGGTTAATGATAGAGTCGGCAACTATCTCAACAGTACTAATTCAATTCAATTCAATCTTTATTTGTTTTAAGTGAAGAACCCTATACAAATGGAATCAATCACAAAATAACAAACATTATTATCCTTACTGAAATATAAATTTCTTTTTATACCAGATAACAGATATTACAACAATTTTAAGCATAAATTAAAAATCATATTCGGTAAAAATCAGACAGCTATAATATTTCCAATTATCAAATTAATATAAAATCTAAAATTATCAAAAACATGCATAAATAAATACACATAAAACAATAAATACACATTTTTAAAAAATATTAATATTAAACTATGTTTTAAAATTAAATTAAAAGATTACCTCTATACCTAAGAGAACAAACAAGAAAAAGAAAAAAAAAGTACATGCCGATGTGCAACATGGAATTTTTGCTGTAATATGCAGAGGACAATATTCCAGACTACCCTACCAATTCTCTATAATTTGATATAATTGAAATAAAAAAATATAATTTTCTCATATCTTCTGCAGTGGTTGGCTTAAATATTTCTATCCCATCAAGATTCTCCATATCCTGGTAAATTCTTAACCTTAAACTACTGTAAAGGAAGGAGATGGTCCGGGGTGGCGGTCATAAATAGGCTAAATAGTACCAAAACTATTTTATTAAAACTCAACGTTTCGACCCGACTTTGCAGGTCTTCTTCAGGGCTAGAACGGATAAGATACAAAAAGATAGAGAATTTTGGAAGTTACATAATATTTAGACGAAAAATTATAAACAATATGAATAAGCTTATTAAAATTATAAACAGTAAGTACATTAAAATATAAACAGAGTAAACTAAGTAACAAGATCCTAAACTGAAGTAAATAGATGGTAACAATTGTTGTAGTGTAATATATAATATATGCAAATGTGAATATACTTCTACAGATCT
Organism: Nezara viridula; assembly: GCA_928085145.1. Taxonomy (NCBI): domain Eukaryota; kingdom Metazoa; phylum Arthropoda; class Insecta; order Hemiptera; family Pentatomidae; genus Nezara; species Nezara viridula. Next base: position 125,331,539 of record OV725082.1, read on the forward strand.
ACAGAAGAGATTGAAAGAAATGGAAAAAAGATATAATATGAAATAATAGACATAAAGGAATGTGGAGACAGAAAAGAAATAAGAAAAGCCGAATTGGCTTATTTATGACCGCCACCCCGGACCATCTCCTTCCTTTATAATGCAACGGTCAACTATTAAATATCCAATTAAAGTACTGTAAATTGAGCGTTTAAATAATATATGCTGTGTTTGGTTTTCTTTAGTGTTTCACATTTTGCACTCAAGTTGTGGAGTAATTTTCACAATTTTAATAATAACAGAAATATTTATCATATATTTTATCTCGACGGTACTAATTACTTTTTAGCTCATTATATCCCTCTCTCCTGTATTTATTTATTTTTATTTTTAAACATTTTTTTTTACGGTCTATTGTTTTTTATAAATGCGCCAATTTTTTTGAATCTGTTTTTATGTATTTTTTATTTTTATTATAAAAACCTAAGGACCAACATATTTCTTCCTCATAGATTATATATATATATATATATATATAAAATAAGTGAAGTTATTATTTTATTATTCCTCTTCACTATATTTATATTTTATTGAGATAGATATATGAGAAGGACGATATTAAGCTCAGAAGTGTCCTTGATAGTTCGCAACACTACGTACCCAGTGCTTTATGAGGGCAATAGTTTGCATATCCTCTGGCAGTGTATAATTATTTAGCTACTCTTTTGTAAGAGGTGTCGATGGCTTTCTTGGTAATCGTAATTGCTATCTCCGATCAGAGCTCTTTTACATTTTTATTGCTCAAATTAAGCCATTAATAAATGATTACACGGCTATCGAGGTCAATGCTCGCTGTAAATGGGACGTGATGGGAATGTTATTGACACGGTGCCTTACCCACTATCGGGTTTCGATACAGGGAGCTATAAAGTTAGTGTAAATACTCGTACATCCAGGTCTCGTGGTCATCCACGTGTGCCAGGGGGACTAGATTCTACACTTCTAGGCTAGACCAGGTTGTTGACCTGGCCTCCACTGCGGAAATATACCTAGGATTATATAACCATTTTGTTATTATTATTAAGTTTCGTCTATATATATTTATAATTTAAGAGAATGGTTGTTATTATAATACTCAAGAAAAGGTTTTATATCGTTACATAAGTTCAAAACTGTTAATAATTGTTGATTTTGAATTATGTTTATTTTTAGCTTCATTTACCTATATTAAGAGTATTCATGTAATCAGTGCTAAGTATAGTAAATTTCTTAAATGTGTTAAAGTCGAGAAACTTATTTAAGATCAGTTCGTTAAATATGACCGCTAAAACACTCGGTTTTAGCACGGTATAGGGTCTTTTAACAACACTCTTGTTAATTTCGAAATTGTGCTTGAAAAGTTATCATAAGATTTTCATCTTCTGTTTACTAATTTTGGTTTAAGTGGAATGGGATGTAATAAAAAATGCGGAAGGAAGTAGGGAAATGATGGATATTTGTTTACATAGTTACGGAAATTCTGATGAAGTTCGAAGTGAATAATGTTTTTTTCTAATTTCGTTATACATTTAGTTATCACACTCAATGTATCGAGAAATATTCAAATAAAAAAAGAGTAACTTCTTAAAATTAAATTGTACAACTTTTGACAAATTGAGGTTGGGTTTCAACGTACTATAGCTAATAACACTTCAGCATGATAGTACGAGGAATCGTTCACTCAAAATTCATGCTGTCTGTTTAGCACCATAACAAATTAAGAATTTATTACTTGTTACGTGAATACATTTATGATTATTTTGTTTATTTATTCATCGATTCTTAGCCTTCGGTTACACAGGTTTTCCAATAGTGGGATACTCTACAATTTTTTCCAATCGGAATAATTTCTTGTTGTAAATTTACAGCTTTGTTCAAATTTAATTTTCTGTTGTAAAAAAAATAAATAAATAAAAAGAAGAAAAACTAATCCATGACTTCTTGAAAACAGAAGTTCGCGTATTTGACCCGCTTATCATTTTCCTTAAAATGATTTGAATAAAGACAGACTTTACTTCAATTTAAAAGAAATTTTGTCTACTTTAATATGAAACAATGGTTTATTACTTAAATTTAATTTAATTTTAGTTATAGCTTCCTGTTTAACATAAAATATGAGTTATATATACCGTAAGATTGGGTAACGGGACTGGGTGGGTAACTTTTGAACGGCGTGTAAAATTTAGTTTGTGGTGATACACTCAGTTGTTTCATTGAGCATGGACAGCGCATATACTGCGCTACTACCTTGCGTCTCACTACTCTTCAGGCACAGGCGAAAGTTTCATGAAAACAAGAATTTTGAAAAAAAGTAATGAAAATAAGTAAAACCTAACTGCACAACTATATAGTAACGTACTACATGCCTACACAAAGCACTTTTCTGCAGACTGAACCAACACAGTGTATCCACCATGGAATCACCACAAACGAAATTTTATCCGCTGTCCCAAAGTTATCCCATCTTACGGTATGTAAAGAAAATTATGATATGGGCTTAAAAACACACGATAGAAGTGAAAACACCAAGAAGGGAATTAATTATAATATGAAATTAAAAATATGAAATGTTCAAAACAGTCCTTATTATTTATTTATTTTTTCCGAAGCGTCTAAAAATGAGATGGCTTCGAGATCTTTTGTAAATGCATTTTTAGAGTGCTACCAGTGGGTAGTTTCTCAACAAGTGATTTCATGTTATTATATTCTTTTGTCCACATTTCCTGAATATATTTTTATTTGTAATACAGTTGTAAATATCATCAATAATTTTTTTTTTTTTTTGGCGCTTTTCCCTTTCCGAATCGGCGTCAGGTCAAAATACAATTTTGAATTATAGCTCATTATAAAGAGGGGAATTGCTGAAAATTTCCTTTGCTTACATTATGTATGACTGAATTTCAAGTTTTAAAAGACTTTTGACATAACTCGTTTTTATTTGGTTTTCGACACTATTCGACCTCTCTAACTCGGCATCGCGTCAAGATTCAATTTTGAATAATAGCTCATTACAAAGAGGATGAAATGCTGAACATTTCTCTCTCGTACAGTATGCAGGTCCGATTTTTAGTTTCTGGAATATTTTAATCCAAATGCAAAAACTAATTTAATTAGTCATTAATAAAACAGAACACAATTGGAAGAGTAATCTAGTTTATCAACCTATAAGTACCAATAATAAGAATTTTACGTAAATAGAGATGATTGTGGACAAAAAAAAATAATCATAAAAGTATTTAAAAAATAAACAAAAAAATTAACATTAACGATTATAGTTCAAAATAGGATTTTGTCTAAAATCTTGATAAAAAAAAATTAATAAAAAAGGATTATAGCAGAACTAAATATCAGAGCCCCTGGGAGATCCTAGCCATCAAAGTTTCGGGCGTCAAAATGATATATAATATATATGCAGGGTAAGTCGAGAGAAACAGTCCAGAAACTCCAGAAGAGGGTTGCACTCAGGAAATTAATAGAAAAAAAAAATCATTTGTTTTTATAAAGTTTTGATTTATTTAATTAGTAATTAATCAATTACGTTAGTAACTGTACCCGAATGAACGTTACTTATCCGAATGTTATGGATTATTCTCTATCACAACGCACGAAATCCAAGAAGTTTTCGATTCCAAAACACATTTCTATATATACATTTTTGTAGCTCTTGAAGTCTACTATTACCTCTTTAAATGGTTCCCGTTACTTGCAGCATACTCTGTATATCCATAAGGATTACTAGTTTTAAAGTAATCACTGGAATAACTATACTATACTATAGTACCCGCTTTGTGACCCAGTAACACACTAAGAGGGAGCGGCACTAAGAGGGTTAACAACCGGCAGGTAGCGAGCGGCACGACCCTCCAATCATCGCCGCTTGGTGAAGACACCCCCTCCAAGGATAACACGATAGTACACTATAGTTCCGAAAGTTCACAACATTCCAAAATGTTCGTCCATTAGTCGTTGGGCTGTAATAGCGCTAGAAGGGAAGGCAAGCATCAACCCATCGGAGAACGCTTTCAAAGTGTCAAGATTAATGTTTGAAAAACTGCTACGTTATAAACCTCTGCCTCCAATAAATCGAAATACTGCAATACACATCGTTTCGAAGATCATATCATTTTGTTAATAACAGTCCGTAGTACAGACCCCTTTTTATAAAATTATTAACATTCACCTGAAACTTCGTGGATAGCTTCAGCTCATCGTAACCTACAACTATTTTATTTACGAAAACTCTTGGAATTAGGGCGTTTTCAATATGAAGATCCGTAAACTTTGTCTATTTAATTAGGTACTAAAAACTCGCAAATAATCAATTGATTTCCACTTGAATCGTAAGACAATTTGATCACAAGATCGAAAAGAAAGATGTCTTTTTTTTTTATAATAACATAATAAAATAAAAAAAACCTGTACCACTACAATCCATGAAGGGTCTGGGGTTCAGTACTATTTAGGGAAAGCACTGTTTCTAGGTCAACGGTTGCGCAAGGTGATTTGAATTGTGATTTACAATCGATCAGAGGAACTCCAAACCAGATTATCTTGCACTTGTGAAGGTAAAAGCGAGGCTTCTGAAGATCCCTGCGCTTCTCCCTCAACAACTTCACTGTTGTTGTAAAATTAAAACCAATTACTTAACTGAAGTAAGCCATTTTTTGTAATTAATAAATGTCTTTTGTTTTTTTCTGTTTCACAAATTTTGTGGCCCATGAATGTTTTTTTGTAATTTACGAAATTAAGGACAAGAATTTATATATATTTTTTTGTAAAATAAAAGTGAATTTAAGGAGATTTTAAATTCCAGGTGCCAAATCGTGGTTTGTTTTGAATTTAATTTCGGTGATCTAAAGTTAATTATCATATGATATTTCTTTGTTAAATTAACTATTGAAATAAAAGAATATTTTTTTTGGAATTCCATAAAATATTGCCATTTGATTAAAATAAATATTAAATGGAGATGGGGAGAGGGGAAACCTACATCGCAGTTCCGAAGTATTAAGATACCTATGGTTCCTCAAGTTAAACTAAAATAAGATATCAATTTTTTTTTTTTTTTATATTATTATTTTATTATATTATTTTTTTGTATTTTTTTTTATTCATGTAATGCAATTAAATAAAGACTACTTATATTAAATAGTTTAAATATTAACGAGTACTGATCGGTCCTCAGGTACCTGTGACATTGAAACATTTATGTAAAATAATATATAATTAGTTTACTAATACGCTAATAACATAATACCGAGACCAGAGCTAGGAACGAGTACGCAATGACCCAGTGACACAGTAGCCGAGCGGCGACCTTGGAACGGCGGAACCGGTGATTTATCTTCCTCGGGACCTGTTACAGTTCCAAAGGTTATTTTAATGTCGAAATATTATCCAGTTTTACGTGCGTGGGTTATAGTTATTATCGACAGAACTTAAGACTCTTCTTTTATGTTTTTTGTTCAATATTACATGTAATGTTTTTAAAAAAAAATACGAATTAATGGAGAGTAATGTTGAATTAAGTGGATCAAGGTGATACGAATTCGATGTTCTCCGAATCTTAAAAATGTTATTTATCATTAAGGCCGGGATCTGAATATCTATATTCCAAAGGATGGATCGTAAATATTAATTAAACCAAATATCATAATGGTGTGGAGTTGGTTGACCATGATTATAATTTGAGAAGGAGTTGGTCGGGATCACAGGCGGATTTTAGGGGGGGGGGGAGGGTGCTTTCGGGTTGAAGTTTTACCAAAATGGTAAAATATAACCATGTTTTATAGAAAAAAATACTAAAACTATCTCTTAAAGTATTATTGTTCGTGTAATTACATTTAATAGGACTTCAAGAATCACTTATACACCATTTCATATAGGTAGTTCATTTCTTTCTTTTTTTTTTTCAAATTAATTATCGTTGCATATATGAAAAAAAGTCTTTTGGGCTGAAGTCCCCCAAAATTAAATCCTGGATTCGATAGTGGTCGAGATCAAATCATAGTAATATTTATTGCAATAGTATTTTATTAGATTTGTTAATGTTTTGACTTACATTGTAGTTCTTCATCAGGGCTACAAAAGATTCACACTATAAATATTAATGATACAAGGTAAAACTAAATGAATTAACAGTAGATAATAAAAAAGTACAGATTACTAGATAAAGAAATTTTAAAAAAACATTAAGTGCTACCAGTGGGTAGTTTCTCAACAAGAGATTTAATGTTATTATATTCCTGAGTGCAAATTTACTAGTTGTATTTTTTTTTATACTACAGTTGTAAATATCAATGAAAAAAAAGAAAAAGAAACATAGGATAACATACCGTCGTTACTATGTTAAAGTAACGAATGTGAGAATGTTTAACTTGGTGCTGATATGTGATTTAGTGAATTATATATAGGATTTTAACGGCCAGATTCTGGAGGGTTGATTCAAGACAAAATTTTCAACAACAAAAAAAAAAAAAAACTCACACTACATTACTTAGTTATCTTATAGTTATTTAATTTTTTATCTGTTAACATGTATATATTCAATATTTACTGATAATTCATTTAATTTTATTTTGTACCATTAATATTTATGATGATGTAGAGATGGTTGACCGTTGATATAATATGAGAAGGAGTTAGTCGAGGGTGCGGTCAAATAAATAAAAAAAATTAAAATATATAAATTATTTTAATTTTTGCCGACGTTTCGACCCACTTAGCAGGTCTTCTTCAGGGCTACAAAAGATACAAAACATGTTGAAAATAAAAAATAAATATAAGTATATATAAAATATGAAGAAGTTGTCAGATACAGAAATAAAAGATGGTATCAGAGATATAGTGGGTGACAATGTAGTTAAATATTAATAATTATATATGTAGAAGATACAAATAAATGGAAAATAAGTAGGAATAAAAATAAAAATAATATATTCTCTATATTCTATATTCTATATAATATATTCTCTATATACTATATTCTCTATATTCTATATTATGCTATATTCTCCTTTATTTTTATTTTTATTCCTACTTATTTTCCATTTATTTGTATCTTCTACATATATAATTATTAATATTTAACTACATTGTCACCCACTATATCTCTGATACCATCTTTTATTTCTGTATCTGACAACTTCTTCATATTTTATATATACTTATATTTATTTTTTATTTTCAACATGTTTTGTATCTTTTGTAGCCCTGAAGACGACCTGCAAAGTGGGTCGAAACGTAGGCAAAAATTAAAATAATTTTATATATTTTATTATTATTATTATATATTTTAATTTTTTTTTATTTATTTGACCGCACCCTTGACTAACTCCTTCTCATATTAATATTTATAGTTTGAATCTTTTGTACCCCTCATGAAGACCTACAACATTGGTCGAAATGTAGGCAAATCTAATAAAATACTATTAAAGTATATTGTATTATAGTATTGACTGCTCCACAGACCAACTCATTTTCAAATATCATATTTATTTAGCATAAACAATCAATATCATTCCATATAAACTTAGATGGATGTAAGAATAGAGAATAATCTAAAATTAAATAAACAATAATAATCGTTTATTACCAAACAAAATAAATAAATGTTCCTTCCTGGATGTAGTGGGAAAATAGTTTTTATTTAACAATCCACATAGTTAGCTTTCGTGAGTAACTCACTTTTGTCATTTTTCTACAATGAAAATCAGCAATTGACACTTAAATAAACAAAAATACTAACCACTCTATCACATTAGTATTTATATCAATACCAACATATATCAACATATTAGTCTTGACCCTTTTCTATGCAAAAGATAAATATATATATATATATATTTTTTTTTTTTCTGTTCGCATTACAGACTACGTAGATCTTATGTCACCTTAACAAGCCTGCTCCATCTCTTTCTGTCTTGGGCTATTTTTTTCCATTTATCTGCATGCGAGCTCTATTACATCTTTGTTGATTCTATCTATCCTTCTGCTTTTTGGCCTTCCACGTGGTCTTTTGCCTTCTATTGAGGCATTCATTGTTACATAGAGGCTTCCAGATAAAATACTACGAGCTACATGCCCTACCCATATTAACCTCCATACCTTCATATCGTGGAATATTGATTGACCAGTTTCTGTAAGTAGTTCTTTATTGGTCTTTTCTCTCAGATCGCTTCGGTTTTTGTGCAGAGGACTTTTTTCTCAAATCTTTCCACAATTTTTTTCTATGGTACTGGTTAGTATCTAGGTTTCAAGGCCATATATTAGAACTGGCTTTATCATAGCATTGTACACAGATTTGATTTGAGATTTTTCAGGATTTCATGTAAAATATATAATTATATATTTGTGTGTGGATGTAGATACATCTATTATGATGGTGAATATATTATATGACATACTTAATTTATAAAATCTTATTTATTATTTTTATCGGGTCCCTTGAACTCCTAGGCTTTGGTATCATGGGTCTATTAACCCCTTCAATATTTGAGTCTAATCTTATTAAACATGGTCATTGTTTTATTAACATATGAAGTTTATTTCTGTGAAAATGCTTTAATTTTTATTAGCCATTCTTACAACAATAGTATTTAAATAAACAGTTATACTATTTGTGCCTTTTCTGTTAATTCAACTTTTCAACACTGAAGGCAATTCAATTCATTTTCAGATATTTAGAAACCTGTATTTATCTATAGATTAATGGTTTTAAAATGTTTTGGCTTATAAACATAACAATAAATCTCTCATATGTTTGATTAACTATGTATAATGTATATTGATTTTCCTGTGGCTGTTCAAAAAATAATAATAGAATATTATAATCTTTGGTTTGAGGATTATATAATTTTCATATTATGAAATAAGATTGATTATGGATATTTGAATGGTTTTGTAACTTCATGGTGTCAAGATTCAATGATTTAGAAATGTAGCCACAGACAAACCTTGATCTGTGTGGTTTTCACTTCAACCTCATTATCTTGGGAAATCTAGTTGTCAAGACAATAACATTTCAGATTTTTATTATCTATTAAAAAGAAAGTCAATCAGACATCTAGATTTCTAAACTATATTCCTTAGAATATAGAAAAAGAAGATATGTTCTGTTATTATAGGATAATAAAATTATAATGAAAACAGTTAAGAATAAAAAAAATTAAATGAAATAAATATAAAAGTTTAACTTCCTACAAAATTTTTAAAAATCAGATGGTGATTAATAGAGATTTTTTGTTGTTGTCACAATTGAGATGTAAATTCAGGCTCTAAAGTTCTTGGTTCTTATATGAAAAATCCCTCTTAAAGCGATTTTGACCTCTATAAAATATATTAGTTTTAAATTATATATTATTATTGTCTGTTTATTTATTTATAATGAAATATTAACTGAGCCATTGTATCTAGGTTTCAGAACTGCTGGGTATGCTTGGTCTAGCGAAGTCAGCTGAAACCTACTGCAAAGACCTCTCCGGAGGTCAGAAGAAAAGGCTGTCCATTGCTTTGGAATTGGTCACCAATCCACCCGTGATATTCTTGGATGAGCCTACAACGTGAGTCAATTCTATTTTACTTTTTTATAATTTATCAATAGTAAATTTATAGTAATTAGCATGTTTTTGAATCCATTTTCAACCCAAAATCCATAACACATACAAATTATATTATCATTTTATATAAAAACATTTATTTCATAGTTATTAAGAGTACTGCATTTAAAACTTTTATTTTAAGGACTTTTTCCAAAAAAGTTTTAGAGAAACTGTTAAAATGTAACTTTTTAAAAAAGTTTCAACCGCTGGTTTAAAGTATTCTAATTATATAATTGTTTAGAACAAATATTTTTATTCAGGGTATTACCTATACTAGGTAAGGAAAGTATTGCAATCGGGTCAAATTTCCGACATGTGGTTTTCAACGGATCTATATGTTTCACAGCCCCCTGAGTCCGAAAAACACATTTTAAGCCATTGGTCTGTCTGCCTGTGCCAAGATTTTCTCGGGAACTACTCAACCGATTTTGTTGCTTCTTTTTTTATTTTGTAGGGTTTCGACTACTGATGGCTGTGACAGATAATCATTGCTCCATGCGTAATAGCTTGCGCGCAATAAATGAAAAACATGTTTTTCTATAGACTGTAGCGCAAAAACGGCTCTAACGATTTTGATGAAACTTTCCTATAATGTTCTAATCACTGTTCTTTCAACTTTCGTATATAAACTGAATTCTCTAAAAAATTCAGGAAAAAAAGTTAGAAGGAAAAGAAAAATGTTATGGGGCCTAACTCACTATGTATATATTATACGTTGAAATTTATAATAAAACTTTTGAAACTTTCCCTGAGTCCGAAAAACACGGCTTTTAGCCTATCGTTTGAAAGGTAATTACATTCCCTACAAGGCCATATAAAAATCGTTCATTTTGGACAGTTATTAACGAAGTTACATTCAATTCCCAATGAAATATTTCGAGTTCATTTCCTGGTGTCAGAAAGGGGTGAATAAGAGAATAAAGATGACTAAGTGAAATTAAGAAATTCTGTTCCCTCCATCACATAACCTTCACTATTTCCTCTACTTTTAACAAAAAATATTGTTTGACAATTCTAAGCTATGGAAAAAAGTTTTTGATCAGCAATATTAGTGAGTATTGAATTTTTTACACTGATCTACCTTAAGCTGGTTTCATTGCCTTAATTTATCAAATAAATCGTACTCAAATCTTTTGTTTGTTTAATTTTCAGGAAAATAAATTTAGTTCAATTCTTTTTTGTTTCTTCATGAACATATGTAAAGATATAAAAACTTTTCTGAAATAGGTAGGAAAGTCATGTGAGTGGACACACCAGATATTTTGTATATAGACTTACACTTAAAAATAGACTTGAAAAAGATCTGAAATAGGTGTAATTTATATAAATAAAATAAAGGTTGCGTCTGAACATTGAATAGAATTAACCCGTTTCATGATATCTTTCTGTTTCATACATTACAGACACCAAACCCACTTTAAAAAAAACATTGTCTGTCTGTAAGTCCGCATTGTCCAACAAAATTTTGTCAGGGGTAAGCTCAGCAATGGCTTATTACAGACTTTTGAAATTTTGACATTATATTTAAGTTTGCTTGACTTAAAACATAGGCTTTAAATAAAAACAAAATATTTAGTATAACTAAAGTTAGGAAATCTTGAGTAATTTGTCTAGAAATCCCGGTTAGGCAGTTACTTTGAATCTAATCCCAACCTACTCTACCCTGAGCCACATTTAAGAGTTCTACTAGTCAATCGATGGAAAAAATTATCACAACTCAATGTGAAAAATCTGAAATACCGAAGATGTGTATGCATTATCGCTTAAAACACACTCATTTTTTAACTTTAACTTCCCCATCAAGGTGTCATTCGATTCAACTTCCTGAGCCTAACAAATGTTGTTGTATACATTTTTAGGATTAACCAAATGGATTAGCCAGAAATCAGGGAGAAAAAACTTCCAAAAATTTCATCCCGCCCGCCACAATATTCAGATCCAGTTCTAATCTTACACGGATGTAGGTGACTCAATGTCCAATATTACTTTGGTTATTTTGTGAGCGATAAACTCAGCAGAGCTTAAAGAAGTGGAGAGACTTCAACTCTTTTTGATTATTTCAATCGACTTCACAATCTCCTCGATCCATCATAAATGAAAATTAAACACTTAAAAAATTTTAATGGATCAGTGCTAGTTTCTTTAGTTGTGTGGGACCTAAACAAATAGCCGAATAACAAAGTTTTTATTATGACTATTGCGAAACCTTGACTTCCATAATCCCAGGCATAAAAAATTCCAAAACAACACCCCCGCCCAATTTTATGAAATTTAATTTGGATCCCCCCCATAATACACAATTCATCTCAAAAAAAGGTTCTAAAATTTTAACTATTTACCCGTCAACAATGGATACCTCAGCTAGTGGATAATAAATTGATTGAAGTTTGTAAGGTGTGTTATATTGATGAAATCCCTAACCAAATCATTTGGACAAATTCCAATAGGATGTATCTTTGCTAATAATTGTCCAATTTTAACTATAGAAATTTAATCACCTTTTAAATGATTATTTAAAACAAAAGTACCAACATAAGAACATCTTTAAAAAAATAATATTTAAATAATTTTAAAATTGATTTTTCTGATTGCAGTGGCTTGGACTGTGTCTCGACTACATCGTGCGTTGATCTGTTGAAGCAGCTTGCCGAGCAGGGGAGGACCATGATCTGCACTCTGCACCAACCGTCAGCGATGCTCTTCTCCAAGTTCAGTCACCTCTACTGCGTGGCTGAAGGGCAATGCATCTACCAAGGTCCTCCGGCTGCCATGACTTCCTTCTTCCAGTCGTTTGGTCTGGTCTGTCCTCAGTATCACAACCCTGCAGACTTCTGTGAGTAACAAACCATTTTTTTTTAAACTGTAAATAATCCTTATTCCGGTATAAACAAACATTTAAAAGCTAAAATTATTAATTGAAATTGTGAAATAATTTTCCTGAAGACTCTCAAAAAGTCATGGAATATTTTAAATCAGGAGTATTCAGGAAATTTCACAAGCTATGGGACATGAACTAAAATTTGTTGTTATTATTCAAAATCATTATTTATCAGAATGAGTTTATATGATGATATACAAGGTGTATAAATATGAAGCCGATATATTTTTAATATTTCCCATTGCTAGCTATACATTTTCCTCATTTCTCTGTTAATTTATAAATGGCATGGCAGAAAAATGTTGCTTCTGGCCAAGTTTTGCCAACCTGGCCCAAGTCATTTTGAACAGATCTGCCCCATGTCTCTCTACGTTCTTATTCCATGATTCGATTGCAAAGCTCCTTTTTTCAAACTTTCTGTCTGCTTTCCTCATAGTGTATCTTATCTATTTCCATTCCTTTTTTCTCTTTTCGAGATGGATAGAAAGATATTCCGTAGTACTCCAGAGCTCTTCGTTAGAGTTCCTCTCAGGCCACCAGATCCACAGGATTCCTCGCATGCGGCGGTTGAATAACGTTTTCAGTCACCTTCCATGTTTCACTGTCGTAGACCAGTGCTAATTTTATTGTCGTGGTCCAGGACTAGTTTTACTATGGTGTTTAACAGCCATATTTTTGTTTTGAGTAAGCTACATGCATTAATATTTCTCAACTGAACACCTAAATTGTTGTTTTTGCTGGTTTCACTGTATTTGATGGTACATTATAATGTTTTTTTTAATGGAATGCATGTTTAAAATTGATCATTTGTTGTTGATAGTCTTTAGTATTAATAATTTTGCCACATTTTAGCAGCTTACAATAAATCATAAACTTTATCAGTTCTTCCACGTTGTTCATTTCTCAGGTCAAGATCGCCATTTTTGATTTTTTTTAAACCACTCAAAGCATGGTCATTTTAAATTTTAACAGAAACCTAGTGCTGTCTACAAATCATTATTTGTTAGCAAAAAACTTGACATGTTCAACGATAAATGTTGTTCAACGATTGTTATAACAATGCTTTTATATGAAATTCACATTGTTGTGAGTTGAAAATCTTTGTCAGCTGTTAAAGAAACAAATTGAAGCGGTTTAGCGGGAACTACATTAACAACTAAAGTCATTAATGGATGAATTCTGGTTTCATATTAACACACCTCGTATAAACAGTTTGTATTCCTGAAATTGTTTATTAAGAAATTGTTTCATTGTCTCTGAAGAAAAACTTTCAATACTTTGATTTCGATAAAGGATATCTGTATTAAGGATCATGTTCTTATAATCCTATTATAACTATCTTAGTTGTATGGATTTTTTTCAAAATCTTAAAAAGTCAGGAAATTCCATAAAAAGATTTTGGGTATAGATCCTGTTTATATTTATTCAACTCTGGAATTTCTTCTTTGATTTGTTTTTTTAACAATTTGAAATCATAGTGTGCTTCTTTTTCTCCTAACATTTAATTAATGATTATATACCAATATTATAATTGTGTAAAATTTTTATATTTGAACACAAAAACTATTTTGTTTTTATTTATTTATTTTTACTTTTGTTATAGTGATTGAAGTAGCCTCTGGTGATTACCCGAGAGATCTGGATAGCCTGGCTCAAGCAGCAGATAATTTAGCACTCAAAAGAGCGATTTGTTTAGACAAAAATGACAATGCGGATGAAAAAGGTATTGTTGGATTTTCTGAAAATACATTTTTATTTCATTTAAATTAAGCTATTATACACTATATAATATTTTTTGACACCATTTGAACCTGCACGACCTCTAAGAGAAACCATATCCCTATCTTGGGATATAAGAATGGCAAAGACGGTGGGAAAACAGCACATCTAGCAAATTAAAGACAATAAAGAAAGAGGTTTCACTGTGGAGCAGCTCCAAATTTCGTTGAGAAGAGGTCGTCCTCATGCGGCTGAGGATCGGACATACTGGACTGACACACCTTCACCTCATAACAAATAATCTTAACCCCAGATTTCAAAAGTGTGACGAGTCATTAACTATAAAACATGTTTTGGTAGAGTGTCCTTTTTACACCGCAAGGTTAAAAGATCTCGGAATACCCCAGAATATATCAGCATCCCTGGGAAATCAAGGAGAAATCCTTACAAAAGTTTTGAAGTTTCTAGACAATGAAAAAATTATAAAACATATATGACAAGTTTATAACTAACAATCCTTTGCAAAATTTATTTATTATTTTATTTTTTTTTTTATTCTAAAAGTTCATTTATTTATCAATTACAATTCATTTATTAATGTTATTGCTATTTTTTTTTTAGTTTCTTTATTTATCTGTTCTATCTTATAATCTATAAGTGTATATTATTATCATTATTTATTTATTTTATTCTATTAATTTTTTTAGTTTAATTTTATCCTTTTTTTTTGTTTTTTTCCTTTTTTATTTTTATTTTTTGTACAACCCACCTGAACAGTATAAAAGTAGTGTAATTTAGTTGATCGGGCGCTGATGACCTGGATGTTAGACATCGAACCAAACAAACTAACACTATATAATAAAAACCCTATAACTCACCTCAAACATAACTTATGATACAATATTATTGGGAGTTCCCAAAGCTAATTCCAAATAGTATTAATCCTTATATTGCTAATAGTTTTTATACAGTTGGGGATAAAATGCCATATTAGTATTTTATCTAATCCATCTCCTAAACAAAGCGTTTGCGGACATATCTTCACTTTGAACAACATTTAATATGAATTTTAATGTTTAAATTTAATTAATAAAGTAATTTGAACAAATAAATAGGTTTTATTGATTTCATATAACGTAAACAATTCATCACAACGAAAATCTTTAGGCGTGAATATCTTCTAAATAAAGTGTTTGCGGGCATATCTTCAGAGGATATTTTTTTTCTTGTTTTGAGGTCCTTAGTTCATTTTTGTAGTTTAGCCACATAACCCTGAAACACCCTGTATATGAAGTGACCTTTTTTTTTTCCCTGTTTGGTAATCCGAATTTTTTACTAATCTAAACCTCCTTAGTTTTAATTATTTCAGATTAGTGAGAGTCCAATGCAAAAAGTAAAATATCTATTTAAGTCCACGTAATATTTTTGTTATACATTTATAAATATGTATTTATTAGTTTTAGACTAATCCTATCAAATACTGATTTAAATACATATATTCTTGTTGAATGTAACAAATAAATTGTTCAAGTTTCAATGTTACATTCTTATTAAAATAAACTATTTATTCCTTTAATCTTCAAAAATTTTTCAAACGTATATATTAATAATAAAATTTACAATATCGAGGAAAATGCTCTGTAATTTGAAGGATTTTGAGGAGATAAATGTTGCAATAATTACATAAAAAAGTATGATTATATAATTATGATGTAAGTAGAGATATCATTCATTGATTTGAATTCATTGATTCATTGGAATTTTCGTTTATTGTTCTTTTATGTGTTGTTATATTTTTTACATATATATTTATAATTATTGTGTAATTACATTACAGATATAAATATTTGACTTTAAAATGGGCAAAATTGCCCGAAACGTTGTCAAGAAAATTAAATGAATTAAAGCATGGGATAATGGCATAAGAGTAGAATAAAGTGTTTTCCTTGATATTATAAATTTTATAAAGTATTTCATAACATAATCTAATTATTATTTATCGCTTGGTTTATAACAATGGTTTTTATTTTAGGAATTGAATTGTATAATTTACAAAGTCGAAAGAAGATCAAACAAACATCAGATAATGATCTAGTCAGTGCAAAATGTCTGCCGAAGCCAGCTTCAATGTGGTTGCAGTTTTTCCATTTATATAACAGAAATCTTATCGTCGTAAGAAGAGATTATGTAAGTATTAGAACCAAGTTGCAATTATTACATTCTATTGTATTATTATTGGATATTTTATTTTATTCATGGAAAGATTTATAATATTTCTAGGTATATTTGTTTTTCTTTTTTTTCTAGGTATACGATTTTCTCTTCTATGATAATCTTTATTCTATTCATAATTTCTAACATTTTAGGTTACTCATCGGTCATCAAAGACAATTCAAAACTGTTAAAAACAATATAACAATTATTATAAAATTATCTAACTATCCAAGTGGAAAGTAAATGGGTAATTACGAGTTTGTATATCTAAGTTAAATAGACAAAGTTTGCCGATCTCCAGATTGAAAACGTTCCGATTCCTAGAATTTTCGTAAATAAAATAGTTGTAGGTTACGATGAGATAAAGCTTTTAACGAAGTTTCTGACAGATGTTATTAATTAGATAAAAATGGATCTATAACACAGGTTACAAGACTATATTTATTTAATAGTTTTCTATTATAAAATACTTTAATTTAATTGTTACTAGATCTTTCATCCATCTTATTGTTTTATAATGCATGTTAAAAATATTTGTCTTTAATTTGCTAATTAAGTTCAAAATAAAATATATTTTTTCTTGGATGGATGTTTTCCATAGTCCAAATGTTAGACAAAAGAATGTAATAAAGATTATCATGGAAGAGAAAATTTGTATTATATAAACTTATAATATTATTATATTAAATTAAAATAAACATAACTGAATTTTAGTATTTTTTTTTTTTATCTCTCCTTGCCTTTAAGGCTACACGGGGTTTTTCCCAGGCTGGGGGAGACGGCGGAGAAATTATGCGGAGTTAAAAGTCCAACCGGGATTGGAACTTGTAATTTTTTTTCTATCTGAAACTTCGGTTATCAGGTGTTGTGCACACACGTTAGCCCACTCGGACCATCCCCCTATTTTACTTTTTTTTCTAGCACATTCTGATATTTGCTATTATTTTTTCAATATATCAAGGCATCAGGTTCAATTATTTGAATTTTCGTAGCTGTCTGATTTGATTTTCCACATGCATTACATTGCTGAGGTACATTTTTGTAAACTTTGTTATTAATTATTGTTGACTATGAAAAGCATAACACTATAGAGTATGTGCAATTTGATCGCTTAGTCTACTCACAAACTATTCCATATCAATGCAAACACAACCAAACTTTAAAACTGGTTGTATAATATATTGACTAATATTCACACCCATGGTTAATTATTATGTTCATTACTGGCAAATTTTATTATTTGATTGTTATTTGAGATCAAATTACAAAATAGTTCAAAGTTGAAATAGTTCAACAATTTATTTAATCAGACCCTGGACAGAAGAGAATTTTTATCATTCAGCCTAATAGATTATATTTTATTTTAAGGATAAGTTGGTCGGGGGTACTACACTATATATTATAGTAGCGTTTAATGAATATCATAATTTTTACCTATGAACAGTCTCTCTATAATTTATATTATTTTATTTTACATCTTAAATCCAGAGAAGCTTTCATTGACCTGCGCCGTATTAATCTTTATTATCACTTTACATCATCAGTAATCAGTAATATTAATAATTCATACATACATAATTTCTAGTTACCATGCAACTATTATCATGCTGTACCTTTTTCTTTAATTTTTCCATTTAAAAAACATAAAAGATTAAAACAGTTTGTGTTCTTCATCTCATATTATATATAATTAAAATCCTGATCTTCTAGAAATATAAAACAGTATAATATATTAATAAATAAACACTACTACAATATATAGTATATGCTTATTAATCGCATCTCTGACCAACTTCTCCGTAAATTAGAATACGGTCAATTATCTCTATACCATTTTTGATATATTTTATTATTAGAGGGAATAGTTAATTCTTACTGATTAAAAATTAAATTAACTTATATTTTTAATTATACTCTTAATTTTACAATTTTGTTTTACAGTTTCAGATTTTATTAAGACTGATTTGTCATTTGTTTATCGGGGTTATATTTGGTTACTTATACCAGAATGTCGGCAACAATGCTCAGACTATATTGGCAAATTTTATTTTTGTTTACGGAAGTAACCTATTCCTTCACTACACTGGTCAAATGACTGTTTTGCTTTCTTGTAAGTATAAAGTTTATTTATTTAAATTATTTTTTACTACTAGAGGATGGTGACATCGATTGTTATTATTAGTAGATTGCTGCTAATCTAAAGGTGCATTTAGGCATTTCACAAACTTAAGGGAAAAAGAAATATATAAACCAATATTTAATAGTTGACCATTGCATTATAAAGGAAGTAGATGGTCCATGGTGGTGGTCATAAATATGCTAAATAGTGGCAAAACTATTTTATTAAAAGCCAATGTTTTGGCCCGACTCTGCAGGCCTTCTTCAGAGAGGTGTGTTCAGCTAGGAGCTTCACTTAGAACTCAGTTTAACTCAACCTATTTATGACCGCCACCCTGGACCATCTCCTTTAAATATATAAATGTTTTTTTTGAAATCCTAGTATTTTTTTCTTGTTTTGATAATTCCCATTTGCTCTCGGTATTAAGAGAAATAAAATAAATAGTTTGGTTTAGCAGTAAGGCTGCTGTTAGTTTAGGTTAGATAATTGTGTTTCTGACAGTTTGTGAAATGCTTAAACGCACCTTAAAACCATCTGCCATATAAATCAACATTCATAGCTTCCTCACCATTTTTATTTTATAAGGAATCGCATATACTTCACTAAGATTATAATTTTATGCAACAGTGGTTCAATCTGAAATACTGGCAATAACTCACTGTGATTCAAAAATGCTGCTTGACGGGTTAGCTGGGAGGAGAATAGCAATATATACCGACAGTCAAGCGGCCATACAAGCACTAGATAACTATACAACTAGATCCAAGGTAGTTGGGGATTGTGTTAGAATTCTCAACAAATTATCTAGACTTAATAAGGTATACATTGAATGGGTTCCGGGTCCCTCGGGAATTCATGGTAATGAAATGGCTGATGAACTAGCCAGACAAGGCTCTCAAACGACACCCATAGCTCCGGA
The DNA here is from genome assembly GCA_928085145.1 of Nezara viridula. Classification (NCBI taxonomy): domain Eukaryota; kingdom Metazoa; phylum Arthropoda; class Insecta; order Hemiptera; family Pentatomidae; genus Nezara; species Nezara viridula. The sequence goes on from OV725082.1 coordinate 125,351,005, forward strand.
ACCCATATGTGGTATTAGTCAGTGTCTGACAACAAACAGAATCGGGGAGATATATGGTGTTGAAAACGAAAGGAACTGGTTATTGAAAAAACAGACCCACTCTAGACTGTTTCTGGAAGGAATCTGCCAAAAAAGAACTAACTTACTAATTAATTTGAGCAGGAGCTCACTGAAGAAATTACAGCAGAGCATATACAGGGCACTGTAAACTGAATTATCATATGTTCAGACTCCGGCTCACAGACTCATCTCTTTGTAGGTACTGTGGCCGGGAGGATGAGACAGCGTATCATTTCATTTGCTGGTGCGATGGGTTTGCTGGCCTAAGATTTCGTTTATTCGGACCTGACAGGAAGAAAGATCCAAAGGCAAACAAACTTATCAATCCAACAAGTTTATTGCAGTTCATATATACTGCAGGAATCACACTCTAAACTGATGTTACTTTAAACTGGGCATACAATAGGCCTACATAGCCGTAGTGCACTTATGCTGCAAAAAAAAAAAAAAAAAAAAAGAAATTATAATTTTATTTAAAACTGAATTCAATAATCCAATAAAAATACTTCTAATAATTTGCATCAAGTTTAGAAAGTTCTATAACCTTCCATTATCATTTGTTTACTGCCTTTGGCTTATGCTGCCATAATTATTATATTTATAAATTTCTTTGTTAGACATTTAGAATCTCTAGGGTCTCCTTTTTATATTTAGCACTTCAAAATTGAAAAAAAAAAATCAGTTATGCAGGTATAAGCTCCATATAAAAAAGCACTTTTTTGCACTAGTGATGGACACACCAAAATTCAATTGTTCTATTAATAGAAGGGGGTCGGTATCAGTAATGGACATACCTGAGAAAAATTCTATAGTCTTTATTTAACTATAAAGATAAGATAAGATAAATGTTCAACTTAATCTTAGCAAAACTGTTAATAGGAAGATATGAAACACACTGATCTCAAGAGCACTATAGTAACAACAATGATAGGCATTTTAATATTTTTTTTCGGGAACTTTATTCATACAATTGTCAATAAAGTTGTTCTTCAATCCAGAAAAAACTGGAATCTTTAAATCAACAATGAAGCTTATTATGTACATTTAAAGCCCGATCTATCCATAACTGATGCGTTCACCCTAATATTTTCTTAAGAAGTTTTTTTTTAATTACTAGCCAAGTAATTTGCAGAAAAACTGGATTTTAATTGGATAAAATGATAGTAGATAAATGTGATAAAAAGAGAGAAAATAAAAACAGTTTGATTTTATACGAACTTTAAAGAAATCATATTCACTATAAGGTACTTCCAGTAGGTAGTATATTATACAGTTTCTAAGAATGTATTTTTATTTTATTTTTTAAATTGGAATATCTGAAAATAGCTAAATAAAAGCCGAAATGTTATATGATATATTAAAAAAAAGTATTTTTTTCTTGTTAAAGATACTTTTATTGGTGAAATATTGTGGTACTTATTATTTACATTTAAAGTCCAACCTATCCATAACTGATGCGTTGACCCTATCGCATTTAATAGCCAATATATTCTTAACTATTATATTAATTTTTATTATTTAATAGTAATCAAAATAAGACCATTTTTACATTATTACCCCAATTTCTTCCAACTTTAGGTCAAATGGAATAAGCTATTTTGAATTATCGGGATATAGTTGAAAATACATTTGCACATTCGTAAGCTCAATGTATTTTTTTATAATTTAGTTTTAAAAAACTTTGCTTTATGCTAATGATTAATTTTGAATTTTTATGTTTTAGTTCCTCTAGAATATGCAATTTTAACGAGAGAACACTTCAATCGATGGTATTCGTTACTTCCGTATTGCCTGGCTCTTTTCTTGGTAGAAGTTCCTCTTCAGGTTAGTTAAAATTTCTGGATCCTCTTGAATTTTTAATAAAAGATTTTTTTAGACACAAATTTTTTTTCATTTTACTAGTTTTTTTTGCAATAAATTATTTTTAGGAAGTAGATAGAACATCTGTTTTGTTTTAAAAAAGAGGTAGATGCAACAATCAGACTTGTATTGCATTGTCAATAAAATTAGTTGTATTTAAGTATTTTAAAAATAAAAAGGCTTACGATAGAATGGCAAGAGGCCGTGTATTAAGAATCTTGGCAAGATTGGGTATTGGAAAGAATATGTGGACATACATCAAAAACTTTTTGACTGGCAGAAAATTTTGTGTACGAGTAGGAAACACTTTCTCCTCCAGTCATTCTTTGGAAAATGGCACTCCACAAGGTTCACCCCTCAGCTCGACACTCTTCCTCGTAGCAATTAACGGTATCACATCCGCTATTCAGAGCCACACTAAATGTTTGCTATTCGCTGATGATATAGTAATCTCAGCGCGTAGCAAATCTTTAGCGTTCATCCACTGGAAGTTACAAGATACTGTTGAAAAAATGGAAAATTGGACGAAGGAAACTGGGTTCAAACTATCAGCTACGAAATCCAAAAGTATCCATTTTTGCAGACAACGAAAATGTCGTGTAGACCCTCATATAAAATTAGGAGACTCCATTATCGAGTATGTAGAAAACTATAAATACTTGGGAATGATACTTGATAAGAAACTGACTTGGGTTCATCATATAAAACACTTAAGAGATGAATGTACAAGAAGAATTGGACTTCTTAAATGCATTGCCCATTCAAGCTGGGGAGCCGATAGAAAGACACTCATCCAAATATATCATAGTGTGATTCGAAGTAAAATTGAATATGGAGCCCAAATATATGGAACAGGTCGCAAAACGTTGCTAAAAATGCTTGATTCCATCCACAATTCGGCTCTTAGAATCTGCACAGGAGCTTTCCGAACTTCTCCAGTCGAAAGTATATATGCCGAATCTGGAGAACCCTCATTAGAGATGAGACGAATGTATTTATCAATGAAATATGTATCCAAATTAAAAGCATGTCCACAACACCCCTTGAGTTCAAAACTATTTGATGAAAGATCTGGTAGGCGAGGACTTCAGGAGATAGAGAAGAGCATATTTAAACAAATGATTTATAAAACGCTATATAATGTGAACATGGATTTGAACACAATTAGACGCATCCCTAACCTTAAAATCCCTAACTGGAAGAACAGTAGACCGACTGTAGATGTATCAATGACAAGACGTAACAAGGAATACCCACTGGATATCCAAAACTACTTTTTTGAATTATTGGAGAAATACGAAGGATATAATGTGATATATACCGACGCCTCCAAAATGGAAAATAGTGTTGGCTGCGCTGTAAATATTAATAAAAACCAACACCAACTTCTGTTTAGCTTACCTGGAGAGAGCTCCATATTTACCGGAGAAGCTACTGCGATCATGGAGGCCCTCCATTGGATATCAAATTCCAATGACAATCAATGGATAATAGCATCAGATTCCAAAAGCGTCATGACAGCAATTGGTAACCCATGGCCAAGCAATTCAATTATAAGAGATATATTGAATCTATGGTGGGAATTAAATGAAAGAACGGTCAGAGTGATATTTGTCTGGGTTCCATCTCATTGTGGCATCACAGGCAATGAAAGAGCAGACCGAGCAGCTAACTTAGCAAGGAAGGGAGAGGTACCAGCCATAATTTCAATAGATTGTACCACAGTGGAGGACTGGGTTCACGCAACAAAAAAGAAGTTATTGGAAAATTGGGTAAATAGATGGAAAACTGAAAAGTCAAAATTATTAGAAATAAAAAGAGACTGCAACAAGTGGGCTACTAGCACCAGAATATCCAGAAGAGAAGAAACCATATTGTGTAGAATAAGAATTGGTCACTGCCTGTTTACCCACGGGTACCTTCTTAGAGGTCTAGAACCACCCACGTGCGAAAAGTGTGACAATAAATCGCAGTCAGTAAAACACCTGTTAGTAGAGTGCCACGAGTTCAACGACATTCGGCAAAAATTGAAACTTCCAACAACAATAAAAGAGATACTGAGAGACAACGAAGATGGAGTCACCAACCTACTGCGATACTTAATAGAGACGAAACACTACAATAGAATATAGAAAACTAGCCGCCAATGACCCTCTAGGGTAGAGGCGATTACGAATTAAAAAAAAAAAAAAAAAAAAAAAAAAAAAAAAAAAAAAAAAAAAATAAAAATACTCTTTTATGTGTAAGAATAATCAAGAAAAATGATCAAAAATAAAATTATCATATAACTGAGAATTTAGAGTTTTTAGAAATTTTTAAAATCAATTTAATGAAAATTTTAAATTATTTTTTTGAAAATAAGATCTGTCTCCATTTTACAACAAACTCTTAAATTGAGAATGTAGTTTTTAATATATTTTTTTTTACTTATTAATAAAATGTTATTTATGTTTCAGTTGGCTTGTGCGCTCGCTTATTTATTACCTGGTTATTATTTGACCGCTCAGCCTTTTGAAACAGCAAGGGTGTCGACATTCTTCATGTTCAATCTAGCCATTTGCCTAACTGCGCAAGCCACAGGTTTCCTGTCAGGGGCTTTGTTCCCTGTTACTGTGAGTACTAATTATTTTTTATATAGCTGATAAAAACACTATCAATAATAATATAATATAAATTGAATCTAATGGTTTGGCCTGATATTTGAGGGCTGGTTGCTTTTTCGGATAAAAGATAAAATTTCTTTTGGGTGATCCCTACGTCATTCTGGACTTGTCATATAATTCATTTAGGACCTAAACCCATGATATAACCAATTTTTACTACAAATAATTTTATTTGAATAAAGTGGAATTTAACAGCTAAAGATCCTGTACTGATGACTTGAGGTAATTTATATTTATTTATCAATTTCCATCTTGGTTTCCCCTACCTCTCGTGGATACTTTAGAAAAAGAATTTTGTATGTTATTTTCAATATTTCTTCTGTTAATTGTTCATTCTTCCAATTGTTTTCCTATTATTTTTCATTGAAGGAGGTTAAAATGATTAATCCCAACTAATTACTTTCATTCATACAGGAAAGCTTTGTAGTATTAATCCTTGCTTACCATCCTTACGAGAGAAATCGTCTTCCGTGGTGATCTAGTGACCAGTTACCTTAAGTAGTTTGGCTCTCAAAAGTAAAGAGTAGTTTGTGATGACATGCTCAGCAGTCATATTTATATTCATAATGCTATAACATTTATATCAACATATTTATAAATTAACAAAGACAATTTATAAAACAAAAAACAATAGATTCCCCAAAATATTAAATATAAAGTTAAGGTTTTAAATAATAACTCTTTTAGATCCATTGTTTCTATTTTTGCCCCTAGTATGCCACCCTTTCTTGTTTCTTATTTTTTAGTGGAAAAAGTATGTCTAAGATAGTGCCAACTATGACACTTGACAGGGGATTCCTTTAAGAAAGATTCGGTAAGAAATAAATTTTGACCGATAATAATTTTACCTCCTCTCAAATCATCATTTTTTAAGAAATAAGAATTTTGGGGGCAGGGGTGCCGAGCAGGCTAACATGTGTGTAAAATAAACTTTGTCCGACAACCTAGTAAACTGATGATATACGATGATAAGAAACACTATCATAAAGTACACAATAATTTTTTTTGAGAAAACATTGATTAAATTTACTAAGCTCAGTTATAAAAGGGACTATCAGGAGGTTTTGTAAGCCTACTATTACTCCGAATTATTTCACGAATCGGGATTACTGAGATATGCCGCTCGAGTATGGGTACTGTAACTGCAGCGGTACAGCGGCCGTATTAGACCTCCAGGAAGTTCCGTGCTTGGCAATTTTAATAAGTTTTCTCAAAAAACAAATTGTCCGCCTTATGATAGTGTACTTGGAATTTAATTATCTTAAACAGTTTTTGTACAATTCCTTCTTATTCAATACAAAACATGACTACCTCGATAAAAAACAAATAATTGGTCTTAACTTGTTTTCTGTTTGGAATCGGCCCATGCGTCAAATGAACTTGGGCATTTTATTTAGAATCTGAGTGGGGCACATTCATAGCATATATACAATACAATGAAAAAAATAAGTAAAGCCCCGGTGAAAGAGGGGCTTTTAACTCTGATATTAATCCCCCCACTCCCTCTCCTGGCTTTGGAAAAACCCCACATAGCCACAAAAAAAAAGGCAAGAATTTGAGGTTGTGATGGCTGAGCTTTAAAGTGTAAATTTTAACATTATTGAGTCTTGCGATGCTAATTCAAATTCGGCCTGGGTAGATTGAAATTTATTTCGTAGCAGACTTACTCTGGTTAAAATAGGTTTGGTTGTACTTCTAGAATTCATATTCCATAAATTGTGAAATACGAGATAATCGAAAAAAACTTAAAATTTAAAATACCAGTTATGTCTAATAGAAATTAACATTTTTCTGCTTATGTAAGCTTGCATTGGAATACAAAAATTCATAGCTTTGAACTGGATACTTCTCATCAGTGGGAAATCATTTGTCCAACTGTGTTGGTAGAATATTTGGGAATATTAGTTACTGTTGAGTTCGGACATTTCTAAGCAGTTTTCTTTTATATATCAAAGGATTTGTGTTTGCCATTGCCCATTATTTACCTACCATCGAAAGATATGACGAACCAATATCCCAATGGGTTCCTAATTTTTATCTAAATAATTTATTTTAAAATTATTACTGCTTTATACTTGCTATTCAATATATTAGAAAGGAAGTTTTATTTCCTAGAAGAAGAATCAGTAATGGAATTAAAGAATAAAAATATTAATTCTCTTCGGAAAAATAAATATTTCTGGAAAGGAAGGAGCTAGTTTTTTTTTTACTATTTTTTAAAAAGTTTATTGGCTTTTTTTATTTCATATTTTACAAATATTTGATCGCTAGTGTGGAATTGGCACAAGACCACTTTAAAAACCCAATTGATGTTATTTAAACCGTGATAATTTTATTCCTGCTGTAAAATTTAAAAAAAATGGACTTATTATTTGTACTCTAACTTTTTTTATCCATTTTTTTATTTTTTTATTATCAACTGATCAAAATTGGAAAGCAACTTATATGTATATGTGTGTATATATGTATTTATTTTTTTTTCACCAAGACTGTTCAATTACTCTATATTTTTTTTTATGTATCTCTGAGGCTCCTTAGCCCATTTTTCTGTCTTCCTTTATTATTCTAAAGGGACTCGTCCCAGAATAAATAAAGTATTATTATTATTAGATTTTGATTCTAATAAATTTATATGACATTTAAAAGTTTTAAATTCATTCAATAGATAAATTAACTTATTTCTGTTTTAGTTGAATAATACATTTTTTTTTCAGATTGCCGTTTTCTTGGGACCAGTGCTATCCGTATTTCTGTCAGTATTTGGTTTTGCATCGAAGTACAGCGATATTAACGCTCCTTTGAGGCCATTCTACAACATATCTTATTTTAGATCTGCCTTTCAGGGCTCATTTTATTCACTTTACGGATCGGGCAGGAGTGACCTGCCTTGTAGCGAATTTTATTGCCACTACAAGAAACCTAAGGTTTTCCTTGACGAAATGGAACTGCGAGACTTCCAACCAGTTCAAGAAATATGTTATATATTGTTTGTCGGCGTTATTTCATACCTTTTTACTCTGTTTTCAGTTTGGTCTAAGCTGAACAGGAGGTAGCTTTTTATTAAAATTTTTATGTAAGATTTGTGTCCAAAGAATATTGCGTTGTAGATTATGTCACATGATGTTGCTGCCCAATTCAGAATTTTTACTAAATGAAAAAAATTAAAATTAAATCACTGTGCATTGTAAATAAGTTTGTAATTGTGTTTGTTCTTCTATTTTTATAAAAACACATACATAAATGTATTGAAACAATGACAATGTTTTATAAAATAATCAAAATGTTATAATTAGAGATTTAGTTAAGGAATATTTCTAGAAATATTTTAATTAATATGGTTAAGGATTAAATTAATTTCTATGTTTAAGTGATGTAGAACATTCAGTATGCTTTTGCATGATAGAATGAAGGGAAAATATGTCAATTAATGTCATCGCTACTTTACTGACTTTTTTTTTTATAAATTTGAATTTTTCCTTTAATGTTAACTGAAGCCTCTTAAACGTAGAAGATGTATTTTCACTAGAAATAATTCTCTTTCAGGTTGGGATTTAAATTATATACTCAGGTCAGTTTGAATTTAGAATCCATGTTTATTTTTATTATGTTAGGGTAGTTTTCTGTGATATTTGTAGTTTTATGTTTGTATTTATAGACAATTGTTTGAATTATCTCATTTAAAAATGTATATATATATATTTTATAATAATGTAAATATAGTTTTCTTTGCCCTGTGATATATACATATATACTTTTATGTTAATTTAAAAAATAATTGTTTCCAGTGTAGGAAAAGAATTCATGATATATCTTGTTGCTATTCTTTTGAAACTTGATTTAATCCACCTACTTTCCATTTATGTTTACTTTCAAACAAGTTGTGAACCTAGAACCCTTTAAAGGTTATAATTGTAAAAGTTTATTTTTATCTATATTTTAGAGCAAGTTTCAATTTATAAGTATTTTTTAAGCAGTTAGAATTTTAAAAATAAAATTGACAAACATTCTTAAACTTAATTGCCATCCTGTAGTGTTCTGTGGGAAGAAGGAGATAGAGATGTTGTTGATCCATGGTTCAAAAAAACATTTTGTAAAATTGGAAAATGTAATGTTTACTATTTTTGTCAAAAAAAAAAATATCTTCATTGTTTTATTGAAGGTTCATCCTCTAATAAAAATAATAACTAAGTTTCCAAAAATGTATATAATTTTTATTAATTGTCAATTTTTTGATCTTATTTTTAATTTTTGGACATTTCACTTAATTCATTTGTAGTTAGTGATTTACTTAAATATTTTTAATTAATTACTAATTTTCTGAATATGTATATAAATACCTTTTTAGTATTTTTCAATTAAATATTTTTTTAATATAAAAAAATTGGTTGATGGAATACAATTTTAATTGTTTTGTTTTTTTCAAGTACCAATTTTATTAGATTGTTCATGCATATTTACTTAAGAGTAAATTAGCTAATGAATTCACCCAAAATTTTTGGAAATTTTATTGAATTATTAATTGAAATATAAGTGGGTTGTTTTAGTAATATTTAGACAAAAAAAAAATGTTGAATACAAATTGGTAGCAATAGTATTTTTTAATGTAAAGACATGAAGGTAAAGTTTAATTACTTTTCTTTAGGTGAAGTGCCCATTATATCATATAGAAATCTTTGAACTTTAATTTATTATAATTGGAAATGTTTCTGTCCATTGTTTAAGTAAATTTTTTTTTCTGTTTGTTATCGGGCATGATGTGCTTGGTAAGTAACAGACAAAAAAAAAAGAATTATATATGTTATGTACGAGTGTCTAAGCATTGTGAAAATTGTGTAATTTTTTAATGTATTGATTATTTATTTAAATGATGGATCGTTCCTGTGTGTCAAATTAATTTGTCTGATTATTTTTAATAGCAATAAATGTATGCTTTTATAACATGTTGTTTTTTATCCTTTTTTTATATGACCTATTATCAATTATAGATTAAGGTTTAAAAATGCCACAATATTTCACCAATTAAAGTATCTTTCACAAGAAAAAAATACTTTTGTTTAATATATCATATAACATTTCGGCTTTTATTTAGCCATTTTCATGTATTATAAATTTAAAAAAATAAAAATACATTCTTAGAAACTGTATAATATACTACTGACTGGTGCACCTTGTAGTTAATATGATTTCTTTAAAGTTCATATAAAATCTAACTATTTTTATTTTCTCTCTTTTTATCACATTTATTTGCTATCATTTTATCCTATTAAAATCCAGTTTTTCTGAAAATTATTTGCCTAGTAATTAAAAAAAAAAAAGTCTTAAGAAAATATTAGGGTGAATGCATTAGTTATGGACAGATCGGGCTTTAAATGTAAAGAATAAGCTTCCTTGTTGATTTGAAGGTTCCAGTTTTTTCTAGATTGAATAACAATGCCTTATATTCACAACTGTATGGACAAAGTTCCCATAAGAAAATTTTAAAAATACCTATCATTGCTGTTTTTATAGTGCTCTTGAGATCAGTTTGTTTCATACCTCCCTACTAACAGTTTTGCTAAGGGTAAATTGAACATTTATGTTATGTTATCTTTATAGTTAAATAAAGATTTTAGAATTTTTCTGAGGTATGTCCATTATTGGTACCGACCCCTTGTCATTACCATTTAGAATAATTATATTTCGAGGTGTCCATCACTAAAGATATTTTTTTTAAATGGAGATGATACCTGCATAACTGAATATTTTTTCAATTTTAAAGTGTTAAATAGAAAAAGAGACTCTAGAAATTCTAAATGTCTAAGGGAGAAGTTTATAGCTATAATGATTATAGTGGCATTGACCAAAAAATGCAAAAAAATCCTTAACTATGTCCATCATTGGTGAGCTTACCCTAATTGAGAGTGAATTGTAATTTTATATTAAAAAATTTGAGCAAAATTTATTCCATCACAAATCAGTAGTTAAATTGCAAAGAAAATATTACCTTATTTCCTTTTTATTTCTTTGTGAATTTATCGGAAAATTTAATTTTTCCTGTGAAAAACGCTATAATATTACTTAAAAAGTTTAGAAGCTCACACTATTTCATATCAACAAGAAAAATTTATACCATTTAGACACCCTGTATCGAGATTTAGTATTATGCTTTATATAACCTGTGTTATGCTTACATATATGAAGCAAAACGATTATCAATTTAGTTAGTTTTTTAAAAGTTAATCCTAATATTGCTTTATATTTACTAAATCAGTTTTTGAAATTTATTGCATTTTCTTCATTTTTGGTGATTGTTAATCCTTTTAGTGTCTGCCTTCTGAATATATATTTTTTCTTTGTAGATAATTGCCACATCTTCAAAATCAAATTCATGTCTCATTTCAGCTCATGATGTACAAATACAGTTTTTTAAATTTTATTTTGAGATAATTTTATTTTTCTAATAATTTTTTATGTTGGTATATTCTATATTTTATTCCATTCCATAATTAATGCTAATACATTACTTTCACCCTTTGTCATAAATCCTGTCCACCATTTTATTTTAACAACATCCTGCTTCCTTTCTCAGATACAGTCTGATATCTTGGCTTTCTAGTAGACAGATGACTAATTTGGAACCCTCATACAAGACTTAAAAGACAGAAACTTAACCGACAATACGGCCAACTATACAGACTACTAAATTGAAAATTTCAACTTCCTATTGATAACAAATTACTGATCTACAAGACAATCCTGAAACCTATTTGGTATTACGGACTAGAACTTTGGGGGACAGCAACATTTTTTAACATCAAACGCATCCGATCCTTTCAGTCTAAAGTTCTTCAAACCATAGTCGATGCTCCTTTCTATATAACCAACAAAACCTTAATTTCTTCAGCTCGCACTGTTTCAGAATCAAAATTATGGAATATTACCTATTGACAGTTAATTAAAATTTATGTTTAATATTAAAACAACACATTTGATCCAAAAATCTTACTTGTTTTTCTTTCATCAACCTTTCAGCTCTTGAGGCCGTTTTCAATTAAAATTTATTTTTATTGAAATGAAAACATATTTGTTTATTTTTTAATTAAAATCATTTGTGCTAATTTATTTATGTAACTTTTTTCAGATATAAAAAATTGATAAAAGAAAAATGAAGTAATACACATGGATCAAATGTATTGTTTTATTATCAAAAATAAAATCAGGTTTCAACCAACTTCATAAAAATGTATGTTGTTGAAATTCAACTGTATTTATTGTAAAAGAAGGAGTATGTATTTTTTTACGATTCAGACTTACCTGATATACTGAAAATAAGGTTTAAAAAAATTATGTAGTTTGTAATGAGATAGTATATACAGTTTTAGTTTTAGGTAAAATAAATACAGCATTTCTCGAATCCTTTATTGTGTTATAAAAATCATTCTATAATGGTAAATATTCAGCTACTTTTTGTTATATTTTTTTTAGTTAATGTGTACATAAGAATTCTGATATAAAAAAAAATATTAACATGAATATATAATAACTACATATTTTGGCATGATAAATTATTCATAATTTAATCAACAAAATATTTTAAAACTGACATAAAAATATCTACTAATACAATAATAGATTTTGGTCTAATTGAGCTTAAATATAATATGCGATATTTGTATTTTTATTTCATTTATTTTTTTTTAATGAGTGAATATATAATAATAAATCTATGTGTTAAAACTATTTTTTCTGCTTTAAAAATCATTGTGAAAATACACAATTTTTTCAGCTAAATCTAACAGCAATGTTTAATGACATGTAACTAACTTTACATTGAATACAATAAACACTGTTTGTTTAACAATGGACAATAGTATCCATTGAGTTAGAAATGTATACCATTAAAATTGCATCGTAAGCCACACTCTTAAACTAAATACTTATGTTATAGTCATTTGGTAAATATTTATGATATGACAAATAATCCAACATCCTTTCTTAATTACAATCACTTTCATCAATGAATCACAATATTCATTCATATCTAGTAATTATGATAAAAGTTCGTTTCTAAATAACAAATTTTTTCAATCTTTCTTTACAGTAAAATAGTGGTTATGAGTATTTCATAAAATGCATTGCACAGAGGCGCTTATTTATAATGAATATTATTAATAAATTGTCAATATTTTTGAACAATTCAGCTTATAAGTGTTTCGTAGCTAGTTTTTTTTTAATATATAATCTGCTACTTTGTAGTCATGTCCTCATCTTTCAAGTTACTGGGCATGGTCCCTTGAGGTTTTTTCAATAATTACAAAAATATTAATTATTTTCAACAATAAAACATATTCTCAGTAGCTGCTCACTAAGAAAAGCTATGCCAAGAGGATGAATTCAAGCTCAGTATATAGTGATTTAAAAAAAAAAATGTATTCTATGTTTCAAGTTACTTGTGATCAGAAGTAAATATAAGAAATGTAGTTATCTAACATATATGATGATAGATTAACCATATTCCTCATATTTTTCGACCCAAGTAACTAAGTTGGTTATTTAGAAATACATATATTGTCTCCATTGTGTAAAAAAAGTGAATCCAAACATTTTCAGATTTTATTTGACAAAATATTTTAGAAAGTAATGTTTTTTGCCATTGTTATATCAAATGATATCTATTAAAGTCATGAATCTGCTGTTTTTACATAAGATGGGGATTTAAAAATATTGTTAAGTATATGGAATTTTGAATTCACCGCCACTAGTATAAGTTGTCATTGGACCATAGTGGCACATGGTTGTTAAAGTGCTCAATATTTAAAGGATCTTACGATTTTTGTTCCTCTTAATTAACAATCAATCATTCATTCATGTTGATTTTATAATACAGACACAATTAGTTTTGTATTTTGTTTATTCTTATTGATTATGATTATTAATGGACATTGTAAAGCCATTGTAATCCACAATGAAAGCTGTTTTGTTTCCCAAAGCATAGACAAATACTATCAGGGAAATCTTTCATCAACATTATATATAATATTGAAGCCATAATATTTGATGATGGAACATATTCAAGTTTGCTGAAGGACAAATATGTGTTTATAACATGTAAATGCCATGTTTTAAAAATACAGGATACATTATAAATATTTACATCTTATAAAAGTCAATATTGTTTAAAAAAAACAAAAAACACATTGAAGTATATTACTTCATTGTTTGAAACACAAGTAATGAAAAAATCAATTATCTATTAAACATTGTGTATTAATACTTGGATAATGTAAGTAAATTTTTAAGTATTTGCTTTACTTTTCAGTGCTTTAGTTTTTTTTTTTAATTTTTAGTTTCAAAAATCTAATTATAAAAAAATTATATTGAGAGTCAAATATTTTTATTCTTACTTGATTAAAAAAAACAAACAATAAAATTCTAAACATATCTGAAAAATATGTACAAATAACTCATTCACATCATAACAAGCGATAACAAAGTAGTAATAAATATATAATATGTATAACAAATAGTTAACACAATTAACTAATTTAGTTATGGAAATTAATTTATAAAGAAATATTTCTGGCTCTCACTTACTCTTGTAATACTTTTGCATACCTAATGTTTTCAGAGGGCTTAAACTCGATTCTTCATAGTAACATTTCATTCACCCCTTCAAAAGATGATGATACAATACCGCACGACTTAACAAAATAACGGGTCTACGGATTCTGCAAATGAAGGGGCTGGTTGGTTTTAGTATTATAATGTATTTATTTATTTATTCTTGTGCTAAAATTAATAATAATAATACATTAATACATGAATAAATACATTTTTTTAACTCGATTTGTCAGGTGTGAGTTGAAGAATCGAGTTAAAAAAAATGTATTTATTCATGTGTTAATGTATTATTAATTTTAGCACAAGAATAAATAAAACTGTCCAAAAAATTACACTAGAGGTAATGATTATCGAAGAGGAGAGATATTATTATATAATAGATATTTGTTAATTATACTAAACATGAGCAGTTTATTCCTAATAAATTTTTATAGGAAACGTATATATATATATATATATATATATATATATATATAATATATATATATATATATATATATATATATATATATATATATATATATATATATATATATATATATAGAGAGAGAGAGAGAGAGAGAGAGAGAGAGAAAGAGAGAGAGAGGTTTGTATATTTATATGTATAAATATAAATAATTCTTATAAAATATTCTGGTAAAAAATATAATTCTATAGATTCTCATATATCATGTAAAAAAGATGCAATATTCCATAGATTTTTGGGATAGTTGAACTCATAATTTTAGCAAGCCGATCAAGAAAGTTTTTGTTAAAGAATATATCGACAGCCATACTGTAATAGTCTGTCTAAAAATTATCTGGAATGCTTTTATTTGTAAATATCTAGACAAATAGAAAAAAAAATGTAGCTATCTTCGTTTCCTTTTAAAAAAATGAAAAGGTTTTTTACTATGTTTATTTTTCAAAAGTAAATTTGTGAATAAATAATAATAATATAAATAACAATAATATTCATTAACTAAATTTTTATGTATGTTTTTTCATTTTTACACTTTAATTAATTTATATTTTATGTATTTCCGACTGCTCCAACACTCACTAGACAAACGCTCTAAACTTTCAATTAATTACAAAAGACTCATCTACTTAACTATAATAAGACCTATATGGAGCTTTGGGGTTCTACCAAACCATCGAATTCCTATCGTATCCAATCCTTAAACCACAATCCAATCCAACATCCAAAATCCTTCGTAAAATCCTTAATGTCCCATATTTTGTCACAAATAAAACCATTCATAAAGACCTTAATTCATGTCGCTGATTTAGCCCTGGCCAGATACTCATTCTTTCATGATAAACTCCAGTCCCATCCAAATCCACTTGTTTCCATCCTTGCTTCTTTCTAGATTCCTAATAACCCCCCTACGCGTCTGAAAAGAAGATGGCCACGTGATCTTCTCACCTATAATTAAATAGGGAGTGCTACCACTGGGCAGTATCTCTTCAAGTCTGTTCAGGTCATTATTTCCAACGTGTGCATTTTTATTAGTTGTATTGTTTATACAGTTGTATATTTCATTAAATAAATAAAATAAAAAAATATTTTATGTAAAATTTATTTATTAAAAAAAAAAACAATTATGCACTTAAAAAAAAATACATAAGAAAAACTTTAATTATTTTCTATTGATCTTGTCTCATATGTAAAATTATTATTTAGGTGAGATATAGCGGCTGCTATCAGTCATCAACAACGTTGTTATTAAAGATGTTGAGGATAGACGTTATACATGGGATGGAGCGGCGTTAACAAAATGTTTAACGAGAGAGACGCGGGACTTTGACCGGGGGCCACGTAGCAGCTTTTAAACGAGTTATGACGGTTATCCTCGAGGGGAATTAACTTCTTGAAGGAAGAAGTTGCTCCTCGGAACGTGGTCACGTGACCGGGACGTGAGGAGAAACAGTGTCTCGGCCTCTTCATCAAGCCGGGGCTTTAGCGGCCCAAATCCGAACCCGTCGGGTACTCCGGCTACTCCAACTTCCTCATCTTCCGGTTATTGGCGATTGTATTTCTCATTCGAAGCACGGTTGGAGGATGTGATTGTTCAAGGGCCATCTTTGGTTCTGATTTGCCGCAGAGTCTTTTTTAAATCATCCCTAATCATCATGATATCACACAAGCGGATCTACGGGGGGAGAGGCATTGGGACTGAAGCCTTCTCTCCCGTAATGGTAACATATTACCATATCTTATGAAAAACAGTATCTCTAAAAGTATCATTGACCGTGTAATTACATTAATTATGACTTTACGAATCACTTTTCAAGAATTTCAAAAATTTCATGAAGGTAGTTAGTTTTTTTTTTTCTTCCAAAATAATTATCATTATATTTAAAAAAAAAACTTTCGGGCTGAAGTTCCAAAATGAAATCCTAGATTCGCTTCTGTGATAGTATGAAATATATAATTTTAAAGATACCCAGACCCTTCTTTCCAAATGAAAATTGAAAATCAGACAAAAACTAAATACGTACACTTACCTACTCAAACCCAGATGGACATTCGCCTCACAAATTTACGGTTCTGCAAAACCGACGCACTTACAGAAACTACAATCATTTCAATCCAAAATTTTAAGACTAATAACAGCAGCTCCCTGGTACGTAAACAACAAAACTTTACATACTGACTTACAACAACCGACTTTCGACCAACATATACAGACACTCTACTCCCGATTTCATCCTAAACTACACGTACATCACAACTGATTTATCGACGACATAACCACAGCTGACATGACCATCAGGAGATGACTAAAGAGGCGCTGGATGAGAGATCACCTTAAATTATGAACTAGACCAAGACCAGGAAGAGGTACTGCTGGGTACTAATCTTCCTCATGCCTTAAATGCCGATTTTCTTTATAATGGGATCACATCTGCTTATTGTCAATACTATGATATGTATGGATAGAAGTATGAAGAGAGAAAAAAAAAAGATATCCAGGGGCAAAATGACTGAGAAAAGAGAATTAATCTTATTTAAAAAAAAAAAATACACTTATGTTTATCGCTATGACAAAATGTTTATTATTCACACTAATGACAAAGAGATGTTTGTTGGAAGGTGTTTGATTGTGTATAATAATTATTAAATATTAGTTAACATCAACCAGAAATATCTGAGTGGCTTCATATCAAAGATGGACTTCTGTAATTTTTAAAAAAGTTCAGAAAAAGCCAGTTCAGGAAGTTCAGAAAATTGTTTGTAACATAGCTCCATTCTAAACCAATTTGTATGATTGTTTTTGATCATAATTCAACTTAACCATTTTAAAATAAAATAAAAGGTTTGAGTTGAACCTATAAAACAAAAGTCGACTTTTTCTCAGCATTTTGAAAATGACATATGTCCGTCTTTGATATGAAGCCACTCAGTTATCCCAGAAGATGGATCATAAATCCAAAACGTCGATTAAGATAGAATGAATAAAAGAAATTAGTAACGGAAGATGTAAAATCGTAGATTATATTCGCAAATAAAAGGGGCTATTCAGTTCAATTTAAGAAGACAGGCACAATATTAAGATTTTAAGTTAAAAAAAAAAAAACTACTCTTGAGGTGAGATTTATAGAATAAATACGGTTATTTTTAAGACGTCGCTAAAATTGTAAAAAAATAAAATAAATAAATGGAAACTGTACGAATTGTTCATTACATTTATTGTAAAAACATTTTTGTTTATTACTACTATTTTTTGTATGCATCTAGAAAATTTTAAATTCATGAAAATTTCCCTAGAATTTTGAGGTCATCTATTCTCGAGTTTCAAGTGGTTATGGTTACGATTAGATTGTCAGATTAACAAAAAAAGGAAGTTCTTAACCTGAAATTATTTTTTATTTTAATTTTTTCGAGCATAGTTTCAGATACGAAGCATATTGGGAGTTGGAAATGAGAACTTATATATGAGAAATGAGAACTCGTATAAGAAATGAGAACGAATCATGTTAGAAATGAGAACGAATCATGTTTTTATTCTGACCAGAAAATAACTATATAAACACGTGCCATTATATTGGAATTACTATACATCATACCTGATAAGGATATATATGACTATATAAATCCAGAATTAAGTCATATTTACCCACATATTATTTGACTAATCTCTTCAAACCATGAACAATTTACTTGTTTTGACTATTTGATTGATGTTTAAAGTCATTTATATCGATATTTTAAACCAATATATTTTTTAGTTTTGTATATAATGTGAGTTAATTTCTAAAGTTTAAAGTTCCTTTTTTATTTTTTTTATTGTTTACAATTTTTTATTTTGGAATTATATTTAATTTTCGGAATAGTAATAATTGAATAAAGTTTTAAATTATTCTTAAAAGCAAAATTTGAACAAATGAAAGTATCTGATTGTAAATATGTAAGTAATCATTTTTTAATTTGTGTGTTGAATATTTAGTGATCTAAATAAACATTATGAAATGTAGTATGTAATCACTTATTAGATATAAAGATAAATTGGTAGCGTATGTGTTATTTAGAAATTTAAAAAAATACCCTGATAAAAGTTTAATTTCATAAAATGATTTTTTTTTTGTAAATGATCAAGAAGAATCCGATTTAGTGATATTAAAATTTAATGAAATAAAATTAATTTAATAATAAATTAAAAAATATAAAATCATAAAAAGGCTACTAAAAAGCTTTGAAAACACATTTTCCCTAAACATCATATTAAGCTAATATCTGCCATTTAGCGAGGTCATTAATGATTGAGGGTGATAATAACCTTTCCTTGTGCGATGGATCTAGAAAAAAAAATCTCTTTTTGACTTCAATAATTAAGGAATCGTTATTCGTAATATTGTTTTAATTTTATATAACATATTTTATCAGCCCACAAAGAGAATGAAGGATTGGCATATATAATGTTTTGAAAAATGATGATTTCTTTTTGTGAGAGCCTGAAAAAAATTCAATTAACAATAATAATAAAATAAAATATTTTAAAACTACAATCAGTACCTCAAAGGTTTCAATATTTAAACACAGCGCGATTATTTTAAGTCGCTTTAATACAACAATAAGTAACTAAGTACATTTTTCATGGGGTTGAACGTTTAAGAAAGTTTTCATGAATTACGACCGTACTCATCGATAAACAACATATTACATTAAGTGCACTAATATGTCACAAATACTTTTATATAACAATTATCTGATTTCAAAAAAGATAAAATCCATTCAAGTTCGTTATGAGATGCCAATTAATAAACCGACGATATGTAGGTCTTATCAATGAAAATATTAAACGATTGCATAGTTTTGCAATCGATTATACCATTAGTATAATACATTTTTTTTTGTTTTTACCATCCACCTAATATAAACTTGTTCACATTTTCCATCATTGAAGAGAACTTAATCACTGTCCTCACAAGACTTTTTCTCACTATACACATAGTATTATTAATATTTCAAAAAAAGAAAAAAACACCTTTAAGGACAAAAATCCTTCAAAAATTGTTTTGGAACCATGTATAAAACGATTTGTCAGATTCAACTTGGACTCCTCAAGACAATCTCATGAAATAGACCTGGGCCATAATATAAGAAAAGTAAAAGTGCCCATGGTGCTGCAAATATGAATTGCAGAGAATTTCGTTAATATGTTAAAAAAAAAAAAAAAAACATATTTTCAAAATACTGACCAATTTTTAAATGTTGTTTAACTATGTAACTTTGAAATAATATTTTATTTTCGAAATAAATATGTTATTGTATTCCCTGTGTAATGTTATAAATCAAGTTGTCATAAAGTATCCAGCTTTTAGATTAATTAGTTTAATAAATATTTGTATTTAGTATAAATGTTCTATGATTCAAAATCTTAGTCATAGTATTTTTACTATGGATAATCATACAAGGTGTCCTATACTTTGATGATTGTAATGGACTTTTATATTCAATTATTTATTTTATTTTTTTATCCTTAAACAAGACTGAAAAGACAAGAAACCACTCGACGTTTCCTGCTGCTCCAACACTTACTAGACAAACGCTCTAAGCTTCAATTAATTTCAAAAGACTTATTCACACTGTGACATGGTTTAGGATTAGGTCCAGGTAGTTAAATTTTTATTTTTTCAAAGATAACAACAACAATTATATTTTCTTCTTATAAGAGAACATATTACCCGCTAAAATATATTATGAAACAATTACTTTAAAATTTGTTATTTAAATATACTTCAAAAATAAAATAAGTTGTTTACCGCTGACTGCAAAAAAAAAAAAAAAAAAAAAAAATGAAATCAAACTTCTTTTCCAACTAAGGTTAATACATTTCTAAGACAAGATAAAGTACATAGTGCCTAATTGGTAGGTTACAGACGTACACAGGCTTATCGTAAGCTTCTGTATCAAGCCTATAATTTACGTATAGAGAGCAGCACCTGATGGAATTAACTCCTAGCGGAAATATTCGTTATAACTTATAATATATGGCAATAATAAGACCTGTTTGGACTTGCGGAATTGAACTTTGGGCTCCACTAAACCATCAAAATCCTCTCTTTACAATCTAAAATCCTTACTTTGTCATAAATAAAATCATCCATAACGACCTCAATATTCCATATGTTTCCGATTTGGCCCAATCATCTTTCCTTCCAGAACAAACTTTAGAATCATCTCTTGTTTCTAACCCTGCTTCCTCCTCGATCTCTGATAACCCTCCGAGGCGTTTGAAAATAAGGTGGCGCCGAGATTTTGTTTAAATATATTATTAGAGTTTTACCAGTGAGTGGGTAGTTTCTCAGCAATAGTTTTTATGCCATTATATTGCAAATTCACTGAATGTATTTTTGTTTTAATACAGTAGTTAATATCATAAATAAAAAAAAAATGTAATGTCCCAATACTTCCATTGATGTCCTATACTGCATATCTTCGATACAAATACGACATCCTGGAAAAAGCACACAACCATTATTTCTCAGCCGACATACTAAGAGCCCTAAACACAACTAACTACCCATTATACAGGATAATATGCAGTTATAATGCTCCCGATCTCGAAACGTACCTTACATTCAAAATCCATATAATGAAATTGAGATGTGTCAGTCAATTAAGAGTTGCGGACTCAGAACAAATCAGAATCTATGCAAAAAACAGAACTTTTTCGATCGAATCTCAAGAAACTCTTTCACTGCCCAGCATACAATGACTATAGACAAAAATTCCTTCAAAACTTCATATCAGAATCATCTGATAACCACAACATCGAAACCCTATTGAATATCGATTGTATAGATAAGTTAAATAAAGTTTATTATTATATGATGGGATTACACAAAGTGCATACACAAAACTGATCATAGCCCATGTTCTATTAAGTCTGTTTTTAGTTTATCTTAAATAAAATATTTTGTTTATATATATAAATATTTTTATTTTTTATTGTTTCTACCACAGTAACAGATTCATATTTGAATGCAGATAAAACCAAGGCTATTCTCATCGGGTACAGACATCTCATCAGCTCCCTTCCTTACTTTCCTCTACTTAACCTCAATAACCGTCCCATCCCTTTTTACCCTACAGTCGAAAACCTTGGAGTAACCTTTGACCAGAACCTCTCCTGGAATAACCGTATCTCCCAGATCACCCGAAAATCCATAACTGCCCTTAAACAACTCCTAAGATTCCATGATTGTATTCCTCTGAAAACCAGACAGCTACTTGTATTCCCCAACTTCGACTACGGCTGTTTGGTGTATGGAGGGCTATCTGCCAGGCTGGAAATGAGACTAAAGAGACTCATGAATTGTTTCATAAGATACATCTTCGGGATCCCCAGGCGTTCACATGTTTTACTCTGGTACACCGTTTTGAAGAGGCTTTATCCTACTTCCCGACGCCAATTCCTCCTTGGTATTTTCCTTTTCCAAGTTATCAGACGCAAAAACCCTCCCTACATCCTGGAACTCCTTACTCTCATAGGTCTCAACCTATAGACTTATGTATTCCCTCCTATAAAACTTCCTCCTTCAGAAAATCCTTCGTCATGGAACTCACTTCTTACCTCCATGCGTCAATCCTCGTCCATAAATTTCTTCAAACAACTCCTGTTCCACCACCTACTCCACATTCAAACTTTCTCTAACATGTAAAATTACTTGCATCTATACAATGTTTAATTTCAATCTATTGCACAATTGAAATAACAATTAACAGTAAATTAGTTTGTATTTTTATTATGTAAGACTAAGACCCATAAATTTGTAACTCTGTTATTATTTTTAGGGGACAGTAGTACCAGAATAAAATTATTTTTTCATTCATTTTTCATTCATTCATTCATTTCATTCATATAACTATTATCATGCAGTAATCGTTTTTTGTTTTTTAATTGTGTTGTTATTTATGTTTTGTAAAACCCATTCTGTACGTAAAATATTGTAAATTTGATTTATTTTTAAATGATATGTACATAACTTGTAAAACCATATTATTGTACAATAGCCAAGCTAGGCTCTATTTGTATGGGGAATTCTCCCAAAACGAATAAATATCTATCTATCTACTGCATATCCGATTACTGTTCTTATTCCCGTAGAAGCAATGATACAACACTAAGTTGACTTATCGGCTGCGGCGATAAAAATCCCTCCTGGAGGGGACGCCGAAGGAATAGGAAGCGACAACATAACCGCCTTTGCTACATTAGCGACTGCATTGTTATTCGCCGTAGCCTGAATCTCATTTGGTATTCGCGCGGCTTCGACCCTGCCCGGGCACTCCGCGCTCAAATGGCCCATAATACAAATAAGGCAATTCCGAGAGAGTCGTATCCAGTCGTGAACATGTCCGTTCCAAGGAGAAATTTATTCCTATTCTACTTCAGTGTCGTATCGGAATCCTGTAGCCAATTCCTTTTCATATCCCATCACGGTTCTTTGCCCGAGTTTTATCGCTTTTATTTTCAAAACTACCATTTCAAAAAAAAAAAAAAAGGAAAAAAAGAAAGAATTATATGTTGAAAGAATGAAGTTTTGAACACGAATGAAATATCTCTAACGTTGACTGCTTAAATGAATTAGACAAATTTAATGAAAAAAAAATTATCGATGACTAAAACGTAATATAGTGAACGCATCAGTTATGGACTTTAAATGTTAATAATAAGCTTCCTTATTGATATAAAGGTTTAAGTTTTTTCTAGGTTGAAGAACAATGCCCTCTATTGACGAATGTATGAATAAAGTTCCTAACAGAAAATTTTAAAATTTCTATCATTGTTTTTATAGTGCTCTAGAGATCATTGTGTTTCATACCTTCCTACTGACATTTTTACTAAGAGTCAGTTGAACATTGTATATCTTATCTTTATAGTTAACAAAAAAAGAACTTTAGTTACGAATGTTAATTAATGTATATAACCTAACGAAAAATTTTAGAATTTTTCTGAGGTATGTCCATTACTGGTACCGATCACCTTTCCATTAGAACAATTGAATTTTGGGGTGTCCACCACTAGTGCAAAAAGTTTTTTTTTTAAATGTATTTTAAACCTCCACAAATGAATATTATTTCTTTTTTCCTGGGAAGTTGTCAATTTATTAAGTTGCTTGGCAATAATAACTTCCAATTATTAACAAACGAGTATATTTTTTAACATTACATGTTACAGTCTAGTTGACGTTTCGGGACCTTTTATTCCCATCTTCAGAACTGCAATTCCAATACTCTTGTGGATGCAAGGCTTAATTCTAATGATTATAATAATGTGCTCCATCGTCAATTTTCTAATTTATGTTCTAAATTTTACCATCTAGAGCAACATTCTCCTTTTGACCAATAATTGGGTTTCTGCCATAGTGGACTGTGGTAAAATGGTAATAGTGGTTTATGGTAAAATTTAGAACATAAATTAGAAAATTGACGATGGAGAACATTATTATAATCATTAGAATTAAGCCTTGCATCCACAAGAGTATTGGAATTGAAGTTCTGAAGATGGGAATAAAAGGTCCCGAAACGTCAACTAGACTGTAACATGTAATGTTAAAAAATATACTCGTTTGTTAATAATTGGAAGTTATTATTGCCAAGCAACTGAATATTATTTCAATTTTAAAGTGTTAAATTTGGGTAAATAGATGGAAAACTGAACAGTCAAAATTATTAGAAATAAAAAGAGACTGCAACGAAGTGGGCTAGTAGCACAAGAATATCCAGAAGAGAAGAAACCATATTGTGTAGAATACGAATAGGCCACTGCCTGTTTACTCACGGGTACCTTCTCAGAGGACTAGAAGCATCCACGTGCGAAAAGTTTGACAATAAACTGCAATCAGTAAAACACCTGTTAGTAGAGTGCAACGAGTTCAACAACATTCGGCAAAAATTGAAACTACCAACAGCAATAAAATAGATACTTAATAGAGACAAAATACTACAATATAGAAAACTAGCCGCCAATGACCCTCTAGGGTAGAGGCGATTACAAATAAAAAAAAGAAAAAAAAAGTGGTAAATAGAAAAAGGAGACCCTTTAAACAAAAAAAGGGAGAAATTTTAAATGTCAAACGGAGAAGTTTATAACTATAATAATTACGGCGATATAAGACAAAAAAGACAAAAATTTTCTTACCCTACTTGATATCTGAAAAACACCTTTATAAAGTAAAGATTAAAAAAAAAAAAAAAAAAAATTAAAAACCTATGCTTAGAGATCTATACGAGTATCTGTATGTAGTGGAAAAAAAGACTTCTTTGATATGTAATTTCCCTAAAATAGGAAACTTTTTAAATTCAACAATTTTTTTTTAAACTTTATTTCTCTACTCACACTAGTCAGAAATTGTCACAACCAGTGAGTTTGCTGTCCGGAATCAGAATACGGAGTAAGGCATTAATAAAACTGAGGGAATGGTATTAAGATCATTCATCCAGCTTCTTTTCAACTTCCTATGTATGTTACCGGGCATGTTGTTTGTGGGAATGCGTCATATTTCCTTGTAATTTATTGTAAAATCTTTTAAAATGTGTTCGTATCTGGTAAGTCTTTATGTTACTGACGTACCAGAGATTTTACCTCCCTCATGAGATCCCTGCTCCTCTCTCTTAAACATTCAGGACTATATTTATAACCCCCTCTCCCCTCCTCCTAAAAAAGAATAAAATTTTGTTTTAGGTCTTGTAGATCTAGGAGTTGTAGGTCTTGAAGATGATGCATGCTCCCGAAACACTGAATAAGAACTGTAATAAAGTTCATGAAATATTCAAAAGGGTTGGTTCTTATATACCAGTCTCTAAAGAAAAAAATAAACACTTTTTTAAAATAAAAAAATTATTAGGTTTCAATTTGCTCCATTTTAATACGAGACTGAAAAACTAGCTAGGAAATGATCTGGAATGAATCAACCACATATTCCTCTTGGCATAGATTCAGTTAAAAAAACTCTAAAGTGTACTAAAACAGAAATATGCCCAAAAAAATTGAAGTGAAGCTATGGGTTTCTGGAAGAAAATGGCAGGATCCCAAGAGACCTTCCTAGAGGGCAAACCGTGGCATACTTTAAAATGTTTACATGTTTCCTGTAGAAGGACCTCTTCCACATCGGTATAACATATATATAATCTTCTCTATAGTGTTCTTTAGAACTTGTGCTTTAGTTGAAATAGACAATCCCTTTGTTAGGAGAGCGAAATTATATTAGCTGCAAGATTACGCATAGTAGGCGTTATTCAGGTGCAAGGAAAAAAATCTTCCTTTTAATATTAAAATTTAATTAATTAGCAAACTGCATAGTCCAATATAGGAATACTCGAGGTAATACCAGGCAATTGCCAACAATACATACTTAACCTTTTGAGGTTAGCAATGTCATAAAGCTATGGAATAATATTGTAATTACATCCATAAGTTAAGAACCAGAATTTGATCATATCATCGTTTATTAAAGTCTTTGAAAAATGAATATAGTAGTTTATAAAAAAAAAAAAGACTAGATGAGATTTGCGAGAGAGGAGTGGAGTTGAACCTGACAAGGGTCGACCCAGCCCCTCGGATCCTCAGACTAGAGGGACCTAAGAAAAGAACTCCTGAGACCGAGCCCCGCCATACAGCCTAGATGGTGTAGACGTGTATGGTGAGGTTGTCCCTCTGCTATCTGCTCTGCCGCACCAAGGCCTCCGTCTCTTCGAGGATGCGGCCGCTGTCCCAGGAGTTGTCGCCGCGGTAGGCCGCAAGGATGCTGCGGACCTGCGGCTCGAGCCCCTCGGGGCCGGTGCTGGGGAGCACGTGCCGGACCAGGTCCTCTCCGGCCCTCAGGATGTTGGCTCGCTCGTTGTGTCCGCGGCATCGGCCTCCAGTGCAGAACACCCTGCCGTCATCTGGAACATATCACGCACCAATAAGTAAATCATCAATTAGGCATATGATAATCAAACAATTTTTTTTATTAATATAATATAATTATTAAAGTTTAGTAACTATAGAATGCCGACAACTTCAGTGGTATGAGGATATCTGTAGAATGAAGAAATAAACTACCAAAGAAGTGGATGGAAGCGAGGGCAACTGGCAGGAGACTAGTGCCTAACTTGCAAGACCTTGACCAGGTCTGGTAAAAAAAAATCGATTTTTTAAATAAAAATTAAGACAAAATAGTTACTGATACTTGACAATCTTAGTTAATACATGTAAATAATTGGTATAACCAATATAGTTTTGTACTTAACTCCTCTAATTTTTTATTCAGGCTTAGTTATTTTTCTCCTATCTAAAAAAATACAGCAACTGCGAGACTCTTGCGCAGGACCAAGACTCATCTCGGTCCCGCATTTGAACAACACTACAGGAGACCAATAGGCAGACTTAAAGATACCTGGAACATTTCCAAGGACTAACTCAGGAAAGATGAAAACCGTGGAAAGGATTGGCGTGAGATAGCGATGTGTGGTCAAAGTGGCTTGAGGCTTCTCCACGCTGAAATGCGAATAAGGAAGATGAAAAAGAAGTGGAGATCCTTCATCCAGCTCCTCTTCTGAACGGTGCATGTTATGTGTGTTGTGGCCATGTCATTGAATTGTTTGTGGTAATGGGTTCGTATGCGTTCATTAACAGTCACCATGAAATGTAATGAAAATAAAAAAATAATTTTATTGTGGGACTAAAGTCCCCTTAGCATAATACAAGAGTTTAAAAAAAATATACATCAGTTAGGTATATAGTATAGATATATACATAAAAATATACAGATATAGAAAAAAAAATACAGAGAGAAAAATAACTATCGAACTAAAATGTTTCTTATTATTTAACTGTTAATAACAATTGTATTTACATAACCTATGTATCGATTGTATAACATAAGCTTGCTGACATTCAAATGTGTAGTAGATAGTGGAATAAGAGTTGTTTGAAGGAATTTGTGGAGGTGGTTTGAGGTATGGAGAAAGGTAAGGAGTTCCAAAAGGTTGTAACACGAATAACGAAGGATTTGATGAAGGAAGTGGTCTATATGTTATAATATAAAGGTCTATAGGTTGAGATCTGACATTAAGAGAGTGGATAGAGTAAGGAGGATTTTTGGTTCTGAGGACTTGGAAATGGAAAACACCAAGAAGGAATTGTCGTCGGGAAGTATGAAAAAGCCACATCATGACACAAATCCTTTTTTAAACATTAACAAACAAAAAATGTAATGATAAAAAATATATGATATGATTATTATACATATATATATACACGAGTGTAACTCGTACATGTGGTAAAGTTCCTAAACTTAGCGCTGAACTCATCGGTGACATCTATTCGCCCAGTTTAGAACAATGAGCTCAGCGCTGAATTGTTACCTTGCCTCATGTATTGTTAACATTATTACTTTTAAAATTACTATACTTATACCATCTTCCAAGTATTAATATTCTTGTAACGTTTTATTCATAGATATGACATCGATGGTTACACTAATTTGAGTTAATTTCATATTTTTTTCTAATTTTGTTTTTAAATATTTTAACATACGATTTATATATAGTATTTCTACGATTTTTCTAGGAGCATAGGTACAGGGATTTACGATATTTAAAAAAAAAAATATGAGACTATTATTTATTATGGTGGATTGGTAACACTGGCATATTGCATCGCCACCTCAGTGTAACGTCAGCTGTGTACCGATGCGCTTCGTAACAATCACAGTAATTCAGACATATATATATAAATATATTGCTGTTAATAAGAACTTAAGAATTCAAAAATCTCTGAGATAGTAACGAGAAAGCTTCTAAATAATTACAAAATAAGGTACCGTAGAATTTAATAAACGCTTATTTTTAAATTAACCATACTTCAGTATATGACATTATAAAATTAATATGATGTACATAAATATTTAACAAATCTTCAATGACCTATTAGAAGAGAAAATAATGCAAATTAAAATATTCTCTAAGAAATCATTGTTTAAACTTTAGACCGTACGTGTTTGTGCAAGTTCGAAAATTGCACTTCGCCCTCACACGAGAGTCAGTTATGAACGAATTTTATTTATATTTTCGAATTTTATTTATTATATACGTCAGTTATAACGAAATTTATCTATTAATCGTTATTATTTATTTAATTTATTATTCGTTTTTAAAGATGCCAATCCCTAATGAATTAATACGTTTAAACTATCTGAGAAAGAAACAAAAATGTTTCTATACGTTTTAGAAATGAAGTACTGATAAAAATCCAAATAAATTATCATTTACAGTTTGATAAACCAATTGTTATTATCCATATATACCTGTATAACTTCAAGCATGTACATACATGTTTAAAATTTTTTGAGATGCGGAAGAAAATAATTAAAATTCTTTATTTTTATATATTATACTACTTAAAACATAAAAGTACCTTGATCCATCATTTACTAGTGTTAGTATTTGCTAAAATTTCAGGTTTGTACCTATAAACATCTTTCTATTTATTTCATTTTATTGATATATCTTAAATAAAACCGCATCTACAGATAAATCATAATTTTTAAACTATTAGAGGAATGAATTGGAATGTTTTTATGATGTTATTTATGTTATTCGGATACATTTTAAAATTTTGAATGTGTTACTGCCTATTAAATTACTAAATTATTGATATATGTATGTAGAATTATGAAAGTCAATTTTAAACGATTGTCCTGTAGTGTTAGAAAATAAATAAATTTATTTATTAAAACTTGGGACTCTAGGTGGCAGTTGCAATCGGAACAGGGTACTTCCAAGTGTAGTTCCTGCTCCGTAAAGATAAAGTATTCAATTATAACAGGTACTGTTCAAATTATTAAAAAAAAAACTGCTTCATAAATTAATTGATTCTTAATTTATGCACTGCAAGAATGAATATAAGTATTTAATAATTGTTCTATTATGTTTAAAAATAAATAAATTTCCTAATTTTAATATAACCCACTTATAACCACTCAGTGTAGTTGTAGTTCTGTACCGACACACTTCGCAATAATTGTTATAGCTCTTTGATATAAGAGAAATTCAACCGCATCTACAAATGAATAGTGATTTTTAAACTATTTAAGAAAGTAATGGAAAATTTATACTGCAATTCAGAAATAAGGTACTGTTCAAATTATAAAATAGATATTACTGCTTGCTAAATTAACGGATTCATAATTTTAATAGTATAAGCGTGGACTTAAATATTTAATAATTGTCCAATTATGTTTGCAAACAACTAAGTTTCTATATTTTCTTATATGTGCACTACTTTTAACATTTACCCAACACTTGTACTTCACTCTCAGTCTAGTCGTAGTTCTGTTAAAATTGCTATAGCTCTTTGATAAATCAAAAGTTCAACTTCATCTACAAATGAATAGTGACTTCTAAACTACAATATTTAAAAAAAGTAATGCAAATTACGCTGCAATTTGAGAATATGGTACTCCTGAAATTTGTTAAATTAACCAAATCTTCATATATACACTACATGCATGAATATAAATATTTAATAATTATCCAATGATGTCAGAAAATAAACTAAGTTTTAAATTTTAATATAGCCCCACTACTTTGAACATTGTACCCTACACTTGTACTTCGCCCTCAGCCTAGTCTTTGTTCTGTACTGACGCACTTCGCAATAATTGTTACAGCTCTTTGATAAATTAAATATATAACTGCATATACGGAAGAATATTGATTTTTAAACTTCTTAGAATACAATGGGAAGATTTCTCTAAAATTTAAAAATCAGGTATAGTTCAAATTGTAACATAAATGACGTTGCTTGTTAAATTAAATTAGTGACTTTTAAATTACTTAAGAAAGGAATGCTAATTGTGCTGCAATTTTGAAATAAGGTACTTCTCAAATTTTAAAAAAAATATTACTCTTGTACAATTAAACAAATCTTCATATATACACTACATGCATGAACAAAAATATTTAATAATTATCCAATTATGTTAGAAAATAAACAAATTATTAAATTTCAATATAGCCCCACTACTTTGAACATTGTACCCTACACTTGTACTTCCCCCTCAGGCTAGTCTTTGTTCTGTACCGACGCACTTCGCAATAATTGTTACAGCTCTTTGATAAATTAAATATATAACTGCATCTACGGAAGAATATTGATTTTTAAACTTTTTAGAATGTAATGGGAAGATTTTTCTAAAATTTAGAAATCAGGTATAGTTCAAATTGTAACATGAATGTTATTGCTTGTTAAATTAACCAATTAATGCATGCACGGAGTAAATTAAGTACAAGCACGGATATACATATTTAGTAATTTTCGTGTTGTCATGAAGAAATATTTATATATTTTTAGTTTATTATAACCCAACTGCTTCGATACTTCGAACTTACAATTAGTCTTGCCACAGTTATGTACCAATGCGATAACAAACTTTAATAATATTAATTTAATTAGTTATTGTTACTAAACTATCTCAATAATGATATAAAATTTTCAATAATTATAAAACAAGGTATTTAAATTTAAAAATTAGTAATACGGTCTAAATTGATATGTTTATACAAGCGTGTTTTACAAATATTTAACAATTTTAATTGATCTTTAAAAAATAAGTAATTTAACTTATGTTCTATATAATTTAAACTGCCACAGTTTTGTACGAACGCACTTCGCTGCATTTACTTAACTGCATCTACAAACGAATAATGATTTTTAAGCTGTTTAAGAAGATAATGGAAAATTTACGCTGCAGGTTAACAATACGATACTTTTAAAATTGTTAAGAAAATATTAATGCTAGTTAAATTAACCAATTCGCAATTTATGTAGAAGAAGAATGACATACATATTTAAAAATTGTCCTATTATGTTAAGAATAAATAAATTTATAAATTATAAAAATAAATAAAAATGTGTATTTTAGACCACACGATAGAAGTGTTCATTCATCAACAAGACGAGATTAATAATACGAAATATAAATTATAAATAATAGCTCATTATAAAGAGGAAGAAATTCTGAATATTTTTCTCTCTTACAGTATGCAGGGCCAATTTTTAGTTTCTGAGATATTTTAAAACAAATCATAAATAAAACTCGTTATAATTTTCTACACTATTTTTTCCCTTTTATTCTCCCTAACACGACGTCGCGTTAAGATACAGTTTTGAATAATAGTCCATTACAGGTAGGATGAAATAATGAACATTTCACTCGCTAGTAATATGCAGGCCCGATTTTTATTCCCTAAGATATTCTAATCCATATCATTCATACAAGTTGTTATCATTTGGTTTTTGATACTATTTTTTTTCCTTTATGGCTTTTTATGGCGTCGCGATAAGATATAATTTTGAATAATAGTTTATTGTTATAATAGAATAATAGAATAATAGTTTATAATAGAAATGATGAAATTCTCAACATTTCTCCTAAGAACAATATGTAGGTCAGATTTTTAGTTTTTGAGACATTTTAGTCCATATAAAAAAAAACTTCAATTAGCCAACTTCGTGGACATTAGGCTCTTGTATTTAAAGGACCCAAAATGTGTAGCATTTGTGTAAATTTAAAATACATTTTAATTTTTGACTGCCCACAGTTGTTTTTGAATTGACTTTTAAAAAAAAAATTATGAATTTTATAATTTGAAGACTTTGAGGAGATAAATGTTACAATAATTACATAAAAGAGTATAATTATATGGATTATATAATAATGATATAAATATTCGACTTTAAAATGGGCAAAATTGCCAGAAACGTCGTAGGGAAATTTAAATGAATTAAAGCATGAAATAATTATATAAGGGTGAAATAAAATTTTTTTCCCTCGATATTATAAATTATGTTTTTGAGATATTTTAATCCATATCATTAATACAAGTTGTTATCATTTGGTTTGCGGCACTATTTTTTCGTTTATGCCTTTCTAATACTGCGTCGCGGTAAGATACAATTTTGAATAATAGTTCATCACAAAGAGGATGAAATGATGAACGTTTCTCTCACTAATAATATGCAGGTCCGGTTATTAGTTTCTGAAATATTTAATTCCATATGTTCAATAAAACTTGTTATAATTTGGTTTTCGACACTATTTTTTTCTTTTCTCCTCCCTAATAAGGTATAATGTTAAGATACTATTTTGAATAAAAGCCCATTCATTACAGAGAGGATGAACTGCTGAACAATTCTCTTGCTTACAGTGTGCAGGTCCGATTTTTAGTCTCTATGATATTTTAATTCATATCTTCAATAAAAGTTATCATTTGATTTTGGGCACTATTTTTTCTCTGTATGCCTCTCTAACAGGGCGTCGCGTTAAGATACAATTTTGAATAAAAAATCATTATAAAGAGGATGAAATGCTGAACATTTCTCCAAATAACAATATGCAGGTCCGATTTTTAGTTTTTGAGATATTTTAATCCATATCTTCAATAAAACTCGTTATCATTTCGTTTTCGACACTATTTTTTTCTTCGCTCCTCCCTAATAAGGCATCGTATAAATTATAAATAGTGCCTAATAAGCATCATGTTTTTTTTTTACTACATGCCTCTCTAACACGACGTCGTGTTAAGATAAAATTTTGAATAATAGCTCATTACAAAGAGGATGAAATGATAAACATTTCTCTTCCTGACAAGATGCAGGTCCGTGTTGTATAGTTCATAAATGAAATTGTCAATAAATGGAATAACACTAAGAAAACTTTTATTATTAACTCAAAGTAATGACAAACCGAGAGGTTACAACAACACATTAAAAATTTAGGCAGTGTTGCCAAGGAATAGTTCAACGAAATTTTGTTAATTAAATATATTACAATAGTCAAATTTTTAGTTTTTGAGATACTTTAATCCATATTCAAAAACACTTATATTAGTCGACTTTATTCGAGCGTTACACATCGGAGATCTGAATCTGACTCAATCTAATTTACTATTTACAAAAAAAAAAAAAAAAATGGCAAAACACGCGCTAAAAAGGTACTATTTTTTAAAAAAATATAAAGAATGGTATATTTCATACTTTTGATCTATATTTGAACCAATTTTTGAACTATGTTCTCTGGAGTATGAGGAAAAGAAACAGAGATAGGACTACGAAGACAAGTTGACTGCTGCTAACTGGAGAATAGTGGACGCAACGGGATCACGTAGGCCACTCCACTTGCCCTTATCCACCGCCATTAATTTTCTCAAAGTTTAATTGAGAAAATTGAACAGGCAACTTGGGAGATGAACGCTAGCGGCTTGATCCATGGCCGCATTATCTTGGGCTAGTTAAATTGAATTTCAACTCTACAGTTCTCTCCCATCCAATCCGCCCTTATTTGATAATAGTGATCTAAGGCTCTCTCCTATAATAAATAGTATTACGGTGGAAAACATGGGGAGCTTGGACCGGAGGTTTAAATTAGTTCGAAAGAATTAAAATGTATCTACGGCTTCAATGAACAATAAAAACATCGACGAGTGTGATGACAATCAAAACTGTGACGAGTCATTAACTCTAAAACATGTTTTGGAAGAGTGCCCTTTTTACACCGCAAGGTTAAAAGATCTCGGAATACCCCAGAATATATCAGCATCCCTCAGAAATCAAGAAGAAATCGTTACCAATATTATCATGTTCCTAGATAATGAAAGACTTAAACAACATATATGACAAGTTTATAAATTACGATCCTTTGCAGATTTATTACTTTTTAAAATTTATTTGTTTACTTCAATTCATTTTATTTTTTTTATTTTAAAAATTTGGTTATTAATTTCAACTCATTTATTGATTTTATTTCTTTTTTTTAAAGTTTATTTATTTATTTATTCTATCTTATTATCTATAAGTGTCTATTGTTATTCTCATTTATTTATTTCATTCTATCAATCCTTTTATTTAATTATGTTGTTTATTTAGTTATTATTTATTCATTTATTTATTTAATTATGTTATTTTTATTTATTTATTTAATTCTATCAATCCGTTTATTTAATTATTTTTATCCATTTTTTTATTTTTTGTACCAGCCATCCGAACAATATAAAAGTAATTTTATTTAGTTGATCGGGCGGTGATGACCTAGATGTTTTGCGCATAGATATCGAAACAAACAAACAGAAAAATCGAAAAGACTATCCGGTTAATTTAAATCACCTATTATAAGTTCTGATCAAAAATTATTATTCCCTGGTACAGATTCCTTTTTATCAAATTATAACATCCGCCTGAAACTTCGAAAACAGTTTCATCTCATCGTAACCTACAAATATTTTTTTTTTCTCGAAAATTCTCAGAATTGGGGCGATTTCAATATGAAAATCGGCAATCTCTAAAAGGAAACCAATGCTATTAAAAACTTAATATTGTTCCTTAAGGAAATGAAAATATTTCACAAAATTTAATCACACCTTGTAATTGTAAATGTTAATTTTTTTTAAGTTTGTAGGTTTCTCTTCAAATTGTAAATATACCTGTTATTTTTTCTTCTTTTAATCATAATTTTTAACTATAATGTTTTTTTAATTCTTCTTCTTGTAATTTTTAATATTTAAATAGTACTTTCCAACTTGTCTTCTTTCAAGAATAATTATATTTCTTTAACCATATTTTTAGATTATATTTCTGAAATCATTAATCTCTTATTAAAATGTCCTTGTTAACTGTTAACTTATCTTTTTCTAATCTTTAATGTTTAATTTTAATCGTTCTTGTTCTTTTTAATATTTACACTGTATTCTTTAACTCCGCCTCTATTAATATTAATTTTTATTATTTAAAAATGCATTTTTTAGCTTTTATTCTTAATATCATTAATCTTCATTTTTATTGTCTTTGTTATCTTATCTCCTATTAAATCTTTAACTTTCAATTTTTATAATTTTAGTTCAATTGTACTATAATAATCATCTGTAACTATTCTAAACTTTTCAAACTTTAAATTGTATTTCTCAGCTATAGTTTTGGTATGTATGTAGTAATTCATCAAATTGTAATATAGGGCGAAAATGACCCAGGCGGTTGAAGAGTCCAAAACATGCATAAATAAATAAATAAATCGGCAGTGTTTGTCTATTTAATTAGTTACTAAAAACTCATTGCTTTAAACTTGAATCCTAAGATAATATGATAAAAAAAATGGAGAAAAAAAAGGTGGCCTGTAAATATATTGGGGCGTTTGGCCTATGTAACCTTGTTATTTTAAATTTTTAGGGATGTAGGTCACATTAAACGGACCAATATTTTTTTAGTTCATGTTTTTGATCAGATTATCTTACAATTCAAGTAAAAAGCAAATTGGTGTTCATGAATTTTTAGTACCTAATTTAGCTAGACATATTTTGCCGATCTCTACATTGAAAACGTCCAAATTTCAAGAATTTTCGTAAATAAAGTATTCGTAGGCCACGATGAGATGAAGCTATTTACAAAGTTCCAGGCGGATGTTAATAATTTGATAAAAAGGAGTCTGTACCACGGACCATATCAATTTAAATGAGACAAATTTACAAAAAATACATCTTAGACCTCAGGATCTATTGGGTGGGGGAGCTTTCGAGCTAAAGCCCCCTCACCCCAAAATAGTAACATTTAACCATGTTTTATGAAAAAAATTGTCTCTAAAAATATTATCGTTCGTTTAATTACATTTGATAGGCCTCAAAGAATCACTTAAACACCATTTCATATAGGTACTTATTTTCTTTTTTTCTTCCGAAGAAATTATCGTAATACAAACAAAAAAAAAAATCTTTCGGGCTGAAGCTCTCCCCCCAAAAAAATTAAATCCTGGATCCATTAGTGTCTTGTACTAATATTCGACAGAGGAATTACCTGGGTCTCATAGGCGCAAACGCAATAAAAATGTTTAGTGGGTGAGAATATTGCATCCAACCCCAATAATTTGCCTTCAAATAGATACGTAACTATTTTGTCACAACTTAAATATTCCTATTATTTAAATTTTCATTTAGCCTTGGATAAATTAAAATTTGAAACATATCTTAGGATTTATTTATCTTTCATGTGGACACCTCTATTTTCACGTGATTGTCTTATAAATTGTCTGCAATAAAGTTAACCAAATTTACAAATTTTGGCCTAATATTCGAAAATAGACAGTTTGAAAAAAAATTTAAAATGACTCCTACTTAATGATTTTGAATCATTTAAAAAAATAAAAATATAAATATGAATCCCGGTTTTACTTATAATAGTCGTTATAACGATATATAATTAAGTTCTATGTCCAAATTAATTTCTTCAAAGAAGCAATCAATCGGTACGCCAATGGAGTGGCTACTTACTGATCAGACTTTAGTTTATTGACAGGCTTTAAATAAGCTGGCTTTTTATTGGTCGATAGGGGTGACACCCCCTACTATGGGGCCAATAAGCATCTCCGACAGATAAACACCGCCTTAGCGGTATCTCTCAGGCTAATCCTTTTCGGAATTAGCCTTCGAGGAAATTGAGTCTCATTTAGAAGCTTTTTTTTTTATTCGCCCCGCCTTTCGCCTCAGATGAACTAAATTATCATGAGAATAATTAAAACTTAATTTGACTCCTTAATTATTGTCGTTTATTCTGTTTTTTCCTTTTAACGAATGAGACGCCGTTTCTCATTTTCATTTATATTTTTTTCTCATTACTGGAAATGGAGGCCATTTTCACCCGGTCGCCGGGAAACTTAATGATTCCTTTGAAAGAGAGGCTATTGCATTAATATCATTGGCAGCTTTCCTCTAATGGTTAATGTTAATTTCGCCTGAGACGGAATCGCTAGTTAGCCAACCTCTTCATCACTTAAAAAGATATTTTTTGTTAATATAAGGAAATTAGCTTTTCAGTATTTTATTTTTTTTTTTTTAATGATGGCCACTCTAAGTCGATTTCTTCCCTTGTTTTTTGTTTATTGGGTTGTTTTACATTCTGTCATAATTAAGAAAATTGCAATAGTAATAGCGAGTTTATTAGTGATAAAAGAGTTTATTCACAACATATTTCCTATAAATAAACGTAAATTAAATGCAATAATATTAAAAACAATAATAGCATAGAAGAAAATAATAACATATATTAATCGCAATGTTCATGTATAACAATTACATAACAGAATCACTGCAGAATAAAGATTGAAACAACATAAAAATTGAATAATTTATACCTAGTACGAGTGGAAAACATACAGCTTTAATAATTCATATAGTAGAAAATATATATAACTATATAGTCATGTTTGATAATGTAAAAATATTAAGAAAGGAACAAAAATATAATATAAATAAAAGCAAATTTATCTACAATATATACACTGACAGGTAAAAAATTCCACCCACTTGATTTTTTCATGTTTTCATCTAAAAATATTTCTGCTTTGGATTGGTCTATTGTTTTCAATGAATAAATAGGTAATCTTTTTGTTTGTTTTCAATTAGGAATGTTAATATAGAGGGGACTTGTAGGTTATGGACAATAACCCTTAATCCTTAATTCAATGAAATGATTCTAGATTACAATGTTTCCAAGGATTCGTAAAATTCTCAAAGTCAAAAACCGGTCATCCCGTGGTTCTGTTACCCTAGACCGTCCAGAACCGGGCCTTCTATTGTAAGAACCAGTTTCCCGAAAACGCCTGACAGAGTCTCGTAAAGTTTCATATGGAACTCCTGTAGCGTTAGCTGCATATCTAACGGAACGTCCATCATCAATAAGTGCCACACCACGCGCAACATCCTCAGTACTAAGAGGCATTTTTAAACTTAATATTGAAAAAATTAACAGCCGGAGACTAAGAAATGTGCTGCAAGAAACGACACTGAACTAATTATACTGAATAAACATTTTGATTCCATAGAAAGTAAACATTGGAATCTAGAATCATTTCATTGAATTAAGGATTAAGGGTTATTGTCCTCTATATTAACATTCCTAATTGAAAACAAACAAAAAGATTATCTATTTATTCATTAAAAACAATAGACCAATCCAAAGCAGAAATATTTTTAGATAAAAACATGAAGAAATCAAGTGGGTCGAATTTTTTGCCTGTCAGTGTACAATCAGGCGGGGAACCCCAAGCCAGGCTTCTCCCTCCAAATATAGAAGGAAAATCAGGTGTTTACTTTACTACGCCAATCCCTTCCAAGGCTGTCAGGGATATTGTCATAATAATTCTGCTTTAAGAGCTGGTGATAATTTATTGCTGTGGACTGTGAAATTAGAGGAGTTAATGGATGAAAGAAGTGAATATTTAAAATTGATTGGTATATTTTATTACATGTAATTTTATACGGAGGTTAAATATAGGTGGGTTGGGATACTTGCATTTTCTCTTTTCTTCTAGTTGCCAGTCTTCTTGTTCATCTTCTCTCTCTTCCTTTATTGGCCCCTTGCCGGCCGCTGTAGTTTTTTACTCCATATTCATCAAAGCAGTGGAATTACATATTTTTAAACTGGCCAGTCTGGTAAATCTCTCACGCTACGTGAGCGTCTATGCTTCAATAATGGCGGCGTCACAATAACAACTGAGGCATATACAGTATGTTCGAGATAACAGCTGTGATGTGGTTTCTTGATTTAATTCAAATTAAATTTAAATATGAATTTCGATGTTTTCCCTAAACAGCAGGACTCCAAGAGATCGCTGCGCTACTCTCTCTCAACCACGTCACTGATGCTAAGGCTAGTGGAGTTTGAGAGAGAGCGCTTTAGTATACATTATTACAGTATAAAAAAAAAACAAAAAAAAAACATGTTTTCATTCATTCATTCATCCAGATACATCATTTATTAACTTATGTGCCAGACCACATTCTGCAAAATGTAACTGAGTTCCGAGCAATAAGATCAGTTACGAGGTAGCTATGAAGTGCCTCGTCAGCAGGAAAGGGGGCAGGTGTGAGGGCTGCCAAGAGCCACGATTGCTCGGAGAAAAACTGATTTATATGGGCGTGACTCGAATCCGCGCAGGCCAAATATTTACCCGTCCCGGCAAATTAAAGTAGTGAGGCACCGGGAGATCCGCAAACACGTACGCCGGGAGAGATCAATCGGGAAGGAGAGGGTCCATTGTGCTGGCAGCACGTAGCGCGAATAGTCTTTCCTCGCACGTCGTTAGTCCTCAACAAACACACGTCCCGTTCTATATCTACCAGCTGTCGTGGCTGCCCAACGAGCATTTGCCGAAATTCTACCCGGCGTCCTCCGATGGAGTAAGTTTACAGTGTACCTGGGATGTCTACATCACTTTGTTTCTAAGGTCTATCCGCGAAATTCGGAAAGGCACCCCCCTCAAATGAGAAAATATCAAAAGTCTAAGACCAAAACTTGGAGTTCCTTCATATCTCATAAAATATTTCTAGCTCAGTATAGTAGAAGCTTCTTCGAGAAATATATGAAAAATATTAGTAATTTTAATTAAATTTTTTTATTATTATTCATATGATATTTACAACTGTATAAAAAAAATAAATCTAGTATTTTCGTACATGATATAATGACATGAAACACATGTTGAGAAACTACTCATTGGTAGCACTCTAATATGTCTATATTAGGAGATCACGGGGTCATCTTCTTTTCAAACGCCGCGGAGGGCTATCAGGAATTGAACAGGAAGCAAGAAGGTGGGGACGGTTATGAAGTTTATTATGGAAGGACAGATATCTGGATTGGGCCAAATCTGATACATAAGGAACATTAAGGTAATTATGGATGATT
The DNA here is from genome assembly GCA_928085145.1 of Nezara viridula. Classification (NCBI taxonomy): domain Eukaryota; kingdom Metazoa; phylum Arthropoda; class Insecta; order Hemiptera; family Pentatomidae; genus Nezara; species Nezara viridula. Next base: position 125,391,395 of record OV725082.1, read on the forward strand.
TTATTTGTAACAAAGTAAGGCGCCTTAAGGATTTTACTAAGGATTTTGGATTGTAAGGATTGGATACGAGAGAAATTTCAGCTATAGTTCAACTCCGTAACTCCAAATAGGCCTTATTATAGTCATGTATATGAGTCTTTTGTAATTAATTGGAAGTTTAGAGCGTTTGTCTAGTAAGTGCTGAAGTAATCGGACACGTCGAGTGGTTTCTTGTCGTTTCAGTCTGGTAAAAAAAATGAATAAAAATGTAATAGGCCGTTTTACAGACTTCTTTTTATCAAATCATTAACATCCGAGAATAATCTCGAATTTGCACAGAAAAAAAATCCTGTAATTTTGAGCTGAAATAGAATTCAAGTAATAAAGAACATTTATAAGATTGACATTGTACTTAGTACCTTTCGAAAGTATCTTACGGACTAGAGATGTGGCCTGACTCTCACTCCCAAACAGACATAGACCACTCCCAAACGCGATATGTTTTATATTTTATTTTTAATAATAATTAGATTTTTAATTTAATAACACGATGATAATAATTAACCATGATATAATCTATTTTTTATCAATTTTCTATTTTCAGTGTAGCCAGTTATCCAAACATCTCTCCCTTTAAATATGATATTTTATAGAAATAATATAATATATAAAATGTAATGGTAATGTAACTTAATTTAAATTAGTTGAGGAAACAAACTTAGATCTAAAAATTAACTTGAAGATTAAAAGGTGAGCCTTAATGGAGATTTCATAATTCTTCTAGATCTCGTTCTAAGCGCGTCTTGTTCTGTGGGAATATTATCTTCAGTAGGTTCGCTATTTGCACCAACTCCAGTACTGTTGTTGTGATGATCCTGGAACCTTAAATCTGAAGCATTTTCAATAAACCTTCTAATAAATGCGGAATTTTTCCTATAAATCTTTCCATTATCCTTTATCAAGTATGATCTGAAACACAATTTATTAATAACCTCTTCTTTTCCCCTGATTTTCAAAAATATATTTTGAACAAGTATCTTTTCATTTGGTCCAAAAGCATCCTCTTTTTTGGCTGATTTATTATAATACACTTGTTGCAACTCTTTATCCACCACTTTTGAATTTAATAGATTTGCAACAGAATGGAGCTTCGAAATTAGAACTATAAGTCCTTATTACTTTCAGAGTAACGGTTAAGTAGAAAAAGCTGTAGGAAAAAGGACTCCAATTCCATAAGGTTTTTCATCCTGCCGACTTGAACTTCTCTATTCTTCTTATTGGTCTCAGTAGCCAGTATTTCCCTCCGAAAATTTTCAGCTACATTTCAAGACATATCGTTCAACAAGATCGGTTTATAAAATTCCATATTAATGAATTCACTACTAATGTATTTGAAAAAATAACTCACTTTTTATTCACAATCCAAACAGTATAAAATTACCAAGAACAGTGTCCTATCGCCTGCACCATGTTTTATATGGATTTTTTAATAATGTATAAACTTTAGAATGAATGTTAATTTATTAACTGAACAATAACGCTATGATAATAATTAACCATTATATAACCTTTTTTTTATCAATTAATTAGTGTAGCAGTTACCCCAGCACAATATACTATAAACTCATCTCAGCTCTACTAAAGGAAATGCATTTATAAAAGCTGGAACAAGAAACTTTTAATTAATACTTTTATTAAGATACAACAGGATGAGAAAAAAAATAGATGCGGTGCACGTATCATACAAATTTCACTTATTACTCTTTTTTAAAAGCAAAAATAGGTATTAACAGCCAAACAGAAGTAAATATTATTTAATAATATTAATTACCATATGTTTTCCACAGCAGTCTAATGTATTTGTTCGTCTAAAACTTTGTGAATAGCTTCATCTCACCATAACCTACAAATTTTTATTTAGGAAAGCTTCAATGTGGTCATGGGAAACATTGTTTATTTAATTAGATACTAAATACTCGCGAATACTCATTTTTTTTTCTTTCCACTAGAATCGTTATATTTGATTGTTTGATCACAAGATCGAGAATAAAGGTGGCCTGCAAAAATATTGGACCGTTTAATGTTACATCTATCCCCAATATCTAAAAATAGCGAGTTACTATGATTTCGTAGATGAGGATTTTGATTCTTTTAGACAGTGATCTGAATTTCAAATATCTTCGCAGTGAGAAATGACATATATTTCCTTCTGTTATCCTGGCCTTTATTGACCAGGCTTCCAAGGTACCTGAACTGATCGACAGAGCTAAAGTCGTGATCCCTTAAAGCAATTTCCGTATTCACTTCCTTTTCTATTTTTGAACTTTTCGAATCCACCGTCTTATTTCCATTAACTCTAAAGCCCAGCTTAGCTGCTGCTCCTTCGAATTCCTGTAAAGTTCCTGATAATGCTGCTTGGATTTTAAAGATAATGGCACCATCATCGGCATATGCCAGATGTTGAGACATACGATTGTAGATTGTTCCTCCTGGATTTGTTCGAATAGAACGAATAGCCACTTCCAAGGCAAGATTAAAAATAAGGGGAGATAGAGGATCATCCTGTCGCAATCCATTATCCACCTCTAATTCTTCGGACAGCGAATTAGCAAGTTTCACTCAACAGGTAGTCTTCATCTGCGTCATATTTGTGAGTTTGATAAGTTTCTTGAGAAAGCCTACATCTATCATAAATTTCAAAAGTCCATTTCTCTCTACACTGTCCTGCCCCTATTTGAAGAACACAAAGAGAAGGTGCGTCTCTGTTAAATTCATAACATTTTTCCATTATCTGGTCAACTGTTCTTCCAGATCTAAAGGCTCCCTAATATTCTCCTATGATTTTCTGGTTAATGTTACATTTCATATTAAAATAAAATTTAAAAAAATATAGTTCAGTGATAAAATTAAATACAGTCGTTGATGACACCGAAATTTAAAGTCCCAGTAAACAACAACAACAAGACAAAGAGATCCACATTCAAAATCAAACACCATCGTTAGACACCTTTAGCATGAATCGAACCCGCACCTTCCAGCCCTGTAGTTGGAAGGGGTAGTAGATAGATGGCGTAATATCGTAAGCTGAGATTATGTGCTCGGATTGACCAATAGATTTGGCTGGTCCTCCGCCATCGCCACATCCTCTAATTAACTGTGTCAGGTTGTATTACCATCTCAGTACAGTCTCCTGCTAAGCTGTCATCAGGACAAATCACCGACAGGGTCATCCAGAACTGGACCAATCCTTCGACTATACAATGAATTTTATGCATCATATTTTATATTTGCCGATAAAACAAGATTATTATCCTTAATATCGGTGAAGATTAAAACATTTTATCGTCCATGAAAAAGAATATAGAGTAGTTTCAGACTAACCCTTCAACGCATATCTTCCCGAATAACCACAGAAACCAATATACGATTTGATAATTTTTACAACGTGTTAACTTTACACTTTACACAGTTAATAATATTAAACACTTACTTAACATATTTAAATTTACATTATAATTTATTTCTAAGAAAAAGAAAAAAAAAAAAAAGGCGAAATGTACCACACAAAGCTCATACACCACATAGAATCGAGAGCAGGGTCACAAAGGGTGGAGATAGGGAGGGTGAAGCTAAATAGGCCATAATTCTTATCACTACTTTCTTATCAGGGTTCGAATCAGTTGCTGACCACATCACCCTCAATCAATGGCTACATCACGCTTCCCTCGCGATGTATGACCACTCGCTGGTTACATTTTACACCTATTTCAAAGGTTATCGACTACCAGTAACACTTATCCTTCAGTGACATTTATCCTTTATAGTAGTTATATTTGTAGTTACTCATATTACAACATCCACAGATCAAAATGAAAAAGGAAATATCATACAAAAAAAAAAAAAAAAAACTGTACCACTACAACCCATGAAGGATCTTGGGTTCAGTACTATTTAGGGAAAGCACTGTTTATTGGTATACGGCTGTGCAAGAAGATGATTTGACCGAGATCAAGCTCAACCGCCAGGTTTTTTCCATAAATTATTTATTATAATTAAGGGCACCCACTTTATAGAGGCTGGGTGTGCCCCAGGAGGGTCTATCTACCCAGGGTCGCCTCACGCCAATGATTCAGAATAAATAATTGTTCTGCCATGAGCCGGGATTCGAACCTGGAGCCTTTAGTATTGGAAGCTCAGTACCTTACCACTGAGCTACCCCACTCTCCCCAATATTATTGTACTCCTTTCTTCCAAAGCATTAAATTGAAAATTGGACAGGAAGTAAATAAATACCTACTTAGGTCCATGTAGATAAATCCCTCACAGATTTATAGCTCAGCAAAAAAGACGCATTTATAGAAACTACAATTTTTTTAATCTAAAATTTTATAAAATGGTATTAAAAGACTAATACCATAGTACGTAAATAACAAAAACCTACATAACGACTTTTATAACATCGGTTAAATGAATTATTATTTAATTTTATTTTATCTCTTAACACTAATTTCCACTTGTCAACTGTTGTCAGTTGAGGATCAGCAAATGAACTACCTATTTGAAATCATGGCGATATATCAGGTATGAGGAAGGACTACCCAGCATTACCCCATTCTAGGGTTGACTCAGTCATACAGTTACGCAGTTTAAGGAAAAAGATCTCTCATCCAACGCCTTTTTAGTATCTTAATATTATGAGCTGTAGCCATGTCTCTTATTAACCTGTTAGTTTTTATTTACTTTTTTCTGTCTTTTGCCGCCTTATCTTTGCCTGTCTTGGGCTATTTCTTTCGAGTTATCTGCTGAGGCATTCATTGTTAAATAAACGTTTCCAGATGGATTGCTCCAAGCTGACTCCTCTAAATAACTATAATAAGACCTATATGCACATATGGAGTTGTGCTCTGGGGATCAACAAAACCATCGAATTCCTATCGTATCCAATCCTTAAAATCCAAAATCCTTCGTAAAATCATTAATACCCCATATTTTGCATACATGACTATTCATAAAAGAACCTAATGTTTCACATGATTGCTAATTTATCCCTAGCCAGATATCTATCCTTTCATGATAAACTGCAGTTTCATCAGAATCCACTTGTTTCCAGCCTTGCTTCTTCCTCGATTCCTGATAATCCTCCTAGGCAGTGCTATCACTGGCTAGTATCTCTTCAAGCCTGATCATGTGATTATTTCTAATTTGTATTTACTGGTTGTATATAGTAGTAAGTTTAATTAAATAAAAAAAATATATATATAATTATAGAAATCGGGTACCTGATCCAGTATGTGATACGCAGTCCGCATGAGTGTCGCACCTGGGCTCGGAGATCCTGAGGTCGTCGGCGTCAGTGAGCTTCAGCTGGCCGCCGACCAGCACGAACTGCTGCCGTTTGAGGTCCGGAGCTGCCAGCGAGCCGAGCGGGGAGTGAGCGAGCAGGTGGAGCAGCGAGGCCACGCTCAGAGCCACCTGCAACAGAGCACAAACCAACATAATTAATTATACATCAACTTATTATTATATTATATAATTGTAGAGTAAATAATGAGGCCATATTGGCAGAGCTTTAATTAGCTTTGACCGTTTTTTAACATTCCCGAGTCTAGCAGCGCACATTGGTCGAAAAAGGAAAAGAAACAAAAAAAAAAAAAAACAAAACAAAAATCGCTAAGAAACTTTCTAGTTATGCAAGATATCGGGAAAATTAAATGTTTTATATTATGACGGATCTTCTGAGTTAATATAGACTAACATGCTTTTCCTTCCACAGTTGGAGGGACAAGTTTGGCTCGGAGTTTTCTCGTCTGATTGTAAATAGTGTATATAGGTATGTTTGTGTTCTTTTTTTATTTATTAATTTTTAGGTTATTTCATCCTTCTATATTGTATATATATTATTATTATTGTACATAGAGTGTGAATGTGATCTCTGAACACTATTATAAATGTCCTTTGAGACAGATTTTAATATTTTCAATAAACATTAAAAAAAAATATATATATAGACTAAAACCAATTCGGTATGACCAACCGGTATTATTGTATTTGTTTACCAGTAAATAAAGTACATTTTGTAACTATTAAGTTGTAAAAATGAAAATGTATTATATAACGTTACTTAGCGAATTGATTATAAATTTCAATTATATATAACTATTAAGAGGGCATTGATAGAATCTAAAAAAAAAACTGATAAGAAATGCATAACATTTATTATACCTATCTAATTTTTCACAATACCTTCACATGTTTTCACTTAACGTCTTAAGGAACATATATAAATCATTTATTTATTATAGTTATTCTTATTTTATTTTATTTTTATTATATTGTAGCAATAAAATTGGTTACCTATAAAACTTATTTAGCATTTCTTTGCAATTTTATTTAGTTGTTGTTTTTTGTACCAATATTATAATATTGTAACTATTGTACCCATCTGCTTTCCTTAATATACTCTCCAAAACTAGGTATATACTCATTTTATTACTTAGATTGTAGTAACTCTTTATTATAACAGGTTATCTAGCCAGATCTATTGTCAATTGGATTAAACAATATTGTTATTCTCAAGGGACCTAGTCCCAGAATAATGACGATTTTATATTTATATTTATATTTCTAACAAATCAGCCAACAAGTAAATTGAGATATAACAAAATACATAATACTGAGACAATGTATCAGTATCAATTATGAGCCACAAAATAGTTTGAATTCCTCTTGAATCTTTTCTTTCGCATTTTCTTTCTATACTTCTCGTTTACTATCCTCCATAACGGAAACGAATGGATTATTTTAGGTATAAATTTATTTATAGGTAGGATGTTTTTCTCGTCCTTTTTTGGCACAGCTTTAGTGACTGAATTTGACAGATAATTAACAAAACCTCACATTGTCATAGCTGATTTTTGTATTCATCATTAGCACAGGGTTTAAAGAACATTTATATAACAGTAAGAACTTCGCAATCGTTTGCGCAATGTAGTAATCCAATGGAAATACGAAATTCCAAGATCTAAGTTGAGTAATAACCCATCCTATGAATATACGAAATTTTAGAATTTACTAACTTTACCCGGCCACGCGCTTCTGTGGCTTAGCCTGGCAAAATGAAAAACAAAGAAAATAGAAAGCACATGTGAGTAGATTAATAGCAAAGGACATCTGTCATGTTTAAAAAGTTGGGAGAAAGCAGTAAATGTTTAAAACTCTATAACTCTGCAACGAACCGTCCGATTTCAATGATTTTTTTAATTTTGTCAGCAATTCAGAAATCTTTCATATAAATATTGGTATTATAAGAAAAACTGTACTTTTTTAGTTATCGTCAAATAGAATATTGAATTCATCGTAACATTTTTCAGCTTGTTTTCGGGAAAGTATGTTATGCACATAAATTAAACGAGTTGCAAGAGGAAGACTTTAGCCAAGTTTCGTTAAAATCGGTAAAGCCGTTTTGGCGCTACAGTTTATAGCGACACATTTTTTTGCGGCTTTGGACAGAAAAACATTTACATTTTTATTTTTTTTACATATATAAAATTATCGTAAGACAGAAGTACTATGCCAGAAACCTTCCCAGGAGTGTACGGAACAATTTCCCAAAGTTTCTTGGCGATCACATGAATGATTTAGTAATGCACAAAGGACAAACAGACAGACAGACATACATTCATTTTTATATATATAGATTAATTATATCTCACTATAATTATTGTCCACACGACAGATTATTATATTTCTTTATAAATAAAAAGTACAAAAATAAATTAGGAAATAACATATTTACGAACTTGAATTTGATCATTTCCATAAATTACAAACACAAAAAAATTATTTTCAGAATTCAGAAATATATTTAAGGATTTATAGTCAGTTGATGAAAAATGTAACAATTTCATTTGATTACTTTTTTTTAAATAAATAGAAAAGCGGAATTAAAACAGTTCAATAAATTAATTGGGATCGTCAGGCGATGGAGAATAATATAGGCAAGAAGAGTCAAACTTTTGTGATTTTTTATAGTTCACGAGATTTCACTTTATTTATCAGGGCGGAATAACATAAAAGAAAAACAAAAGTTTTTTTTTTATTATTAGAGAAAGGGGCTATGTGATTTTTCCAGGGAGCAGTTTTCCAGGAGCCTGGAAGATAACGATATATCAACAATGTTGGTCTGTGTTCCAGGGAACCACAGTTAGCCTAGTCACCATCTCTTTCTCTTTTGCTGTAAAATAAAATAAGTTACAATATCATCATCGAAATAAAGCTCGTTTAAAATAACAGCAATAATTTTTTTATTATACAGCAATTCTATTTTTATAAAAACTAACTTGGAACCCACATACCAGACTTAAAAGACAAGAACTTAACCGACGATTTGGCCAGCTATACAGACTACTAAACAGAAAATCCAATCTCTCAATAGAAAACAAACTATTAATATACAAGACAATACTCAAACCCATCTGAACCTACGGACTTGAACTGTGGGGGACAACTAAATTTTCGAACATCAAACGCATCCAATCCTTTCAGTCTAAAGTCCTCCGTATAATAGTCAATGCTCCTTATTATGTTACAAACAAAACCTTACATCATGACCTTTACATCCCTTATGTCCTTGACGTTATTCCATCTCGATTCTCAAATTCTCATCTGAACCTAATCCACCATCCTAACTCCTTAGCACAATCCTTATCCAGCTCCAGTCACCCCTACAACCCTCCTCGAAGGTTGAAACGGCAGTGGCCTCGAGACCTTTTGTAAAGACTGTCACTGGAGTTCTGGCAATGGCCAGCCTCTCCACTCACGTCATGTGCGTCTGTTGCTTTAGTGCCCTCTCTCAGTTTCCACTGGACTCCTGGTGACGCAGCTGAGAGAGAAGCGCTGGGATCTCTTAGAGTCTCGCTCTGTCCTTCACACGTGGAGGAAAGGGCTGGACTCGGAGCTCCCTTGCCTGATTGTAAATAAAGTATGAATGTTTTTCTTTTTTATATATCTATTTGTTTTACTTATTATTATTATTATTTTTTTTTAATTTGAATTCAAGTTACATTTCTTTAGTTTTATAGTTTTTACCTTTGTTATATAGATATATATTTTTTATTTTTATTTTTTATTGCATTGTATATATAGTATGAATGAGCCTCACTCAGCTTTAGTACTCAGTGCCCTTAAATGTGGCAAAATGTATTATTTCTCTATAAAAAGATAAAAAAAAAAAAAATTATAAAAAAGAAGAAGAAAAGTAAATGTTATTTTAGGAAAATTAGTTCTCTAAAATAATAATAATAATGAAAAATATAAGGACCATTATTCAGGCGTAATATAACAAAAAATAATTAAATTACAAAGTGATATAACCTTAGCCTTAATATAATGGATAAGCAGAATTAAACTAATAAAATTGCACATAAATTCTCATTACCGTATGTTTTTGGTTTTTTGATATTTATTTATTTCTAGTAATGTTGTGAGACCGAGCAATCAGTATGTCAATGTACTAACAAACTCATACAAGATTAGTATGCCACAATTCGTGCAATGATTAATAAGATGCTATTCTGAAAAGGAATAATCAAAATGAGTCATTTATTTCCAAAGTGAACCATAACCATCAATAAAAAGTTTCCAGGAAACGCCAAAAATTTTCTCATTCTTTTTTACTTTCACTTACCTATGTATGAAATATATAATAAGGGGAAATATTACGAACATGAAAATCTTCGAATCTGAGTTTTCAACGGGAATACATGTTTTGAGGTCTCCTGAGTCCAAATAACAAAGTCCCGCAAAATGATCTCTGTATGACTGCTACAGGTTTAGCTCAAAAACGAAAAGTCTTATGAAAGTGAAATTGTATATTTAAGGTTTGTATATACCTTAGATGTTACAGCAACCCTTATTGTTAAAATCGGCTAAGCGGAAGTTTATATCGATTAGTATATGGGCTACGATTAATATGTCCGAAAACACGCTTAGGAGGCTGGAAAGAAGCTAGATAAGAGAACTCATAGCTTAAAAAAAGTATACTAAAATCAAGATAGGAAGGGATTCCGCTGAGAACTCCCCTCCCTCAACGCCGGTCAATGTTACTACTAGTATTGTTCCCAACAGTAGAGTTATTGATTGAAAATAATTTAAAAATATCTGGTGCGGTCCACACATCACACAGCTTTCACTTATCACCCTCTTATCACTTATCAGATATAAGTATTTTCACACAAAGTGAAAGTAAATATTATAAATTGTACATTGATTTATATTTCATTGTGGATATTTTTATTTGGTTAAGTACCCTTATAAATACAAATTTTAATAATAATATCGCTGTAATCTATACAATTAAATATTAAATAATACCAAAGAAAACATTTAGGAAAACCGCATATGTATATGTACATAATATTGTCGGAGTAATATGGAAGCCTATTCTAAGCTCGCTCGTATCCCTTTGGTTCCTTCATTACAACTATTCTCTGTTATTATCTTGCATTTTTCCTTTCATTAATTATCAAATTCTACCATATTTTACATTTAACTATTTAAATTTAACTACATTTAAAAATTCAAAACTAAAACTTATACAGAAATTGAACACATACAATTACTTACTAAAACCTATTTGGAATTACGCATCACAGATAAAAAGACTCACCTAAACAGACTTCAAATCTTTCAAGCAAAAACATTCAGAACAATTACAAAAGCACCTTGGTACGTTAGCAACATAACTTTACATACTGACCTCCATATGCCGACTGTTAACGAACACATACGAACTCATTACAAACGATTCCATGACAACTTACAAGGACATCCTAATACACTTATAAATGACATGGCCACTACACAAATGCCAGATAACGTCTGTAGGAGACTGAAGAGGAGCTGGATGAGGGACCTCCTCGCCTAACGTAGATATCACGCCGAGTGAGGTGCCGCTGGGCACTGATCACCGTAATGCCTTTCATGACATTATTTTATCCAACGACCTCACATTCACTGGTTGTCATTACCACTATGACAGGTGTGAATAAAAAAAATAAAGCAAAAAACAATATGAAATGGTTAATTATTTCAAATAAAAAAAATTAAAGGTACCTTTAAAGGAAGTTAATATTGAAAATTAGCCATTTAAGCACTGTAAGAGATCATCAAGGAGAATAATAATAATAATAATATTATTAAAAAATTATTAATTTTACACTTATATAAGTGCCGTTTACGACAAAATAGTGAAAATGTGTTTCATCGATGATATAAAGTGCCACTTCCAGTTAGCTGATTTTTAACAAAAAAGTTGCTGTAACATCTCAGGTATATGCAAACGTTAAATACGCAATTTCACTTTCATGAGACTTTTCGTTTTTGATTCATACAAACATACGAACACAGACCGAGACCATTTTGCGGGACTTGGTTATTTGGACTCAGGAGACCTCAAAACATGAATTTCCGCTGAAAACTCAGATTCTAAAATTTTCACGATCGTAATACTGTCCCTTACTATAATTACTATACTATTCCTTTTCAGAATAGCATGTTATTAATCATTGCGCGAGTTGCGGTTATTATCAATTTACGCTAACCGGTGCTGAAAGGAACTTACACAAAGGGTCCAGTATTGAATAATATAGACTTAGGTTACGGTTGATTGTTGAAAGAGCAGAGCCCTGCAGGCCCAGATAGCATTCACCCATTTTAAATTGAAACCAACAACACAATAAGAAGTAAAAAAAACAACTTTATTTATAAAGCTTTTGTATAATTATAATAAAGTTTAATATATAAAAAAAGAGAAGAAAACGTGAGATATAATGTTTCTGAAATATAAAATAACTAGTTGGCCAGTGCGAATAATTCACAGAAAATTTTGTTTACTGAAAAAATAGCAAACCAACATGGAAATAAGTAGTTCGTATGTATTATGTAAGGAAGGAATTAATATTTTTTCCTTGGTCGATTACACTATTCCATTAAACATGATAGAACAAAATATTTCTACAAATTGCTTTTCTAGGACCTATTTTTAAACGCTGACTGGAATGATAATGAAAATAATAAAGACAAAATAATGCCCCGATCATGGGATTTTCTAAATTATTAAAAAAAAAATAAAATGTAAGAACAACCAAATTTCTTTAAGAAATAATAAAGTTAATATATCAGCCAGGAAAAAAAGTGTATTAGACTATTCTACTCCTAAATGCAATATCTTTAAACAGGAAGACATTATTAAGTATACCAAAACTGTATCTATGTTAACAATTTCGTGTAGTTTATAAAGTTCTATATCCCTGCAAAATTTCGTGTGAATATGTGGAAGAATATTGAAGTTGTAACACTTTTTGTGATTTTCGAAATAAAATCAATGGAATAGTCAATCAGTTCAAATTTGCAGAATTTTTTTTTTTTAATCGCAATGAAAATTCGTATTCGAGGATCTTTCGACCTACGAAATACAAATCTCAACTCTGTTTCACCTTTCAGAAAAATTTCAACACACTTTATTCCTTCCGTCTATACACATTGTTTAAATTATACATTTTTCTAATCGATTTTTACGATTTTTTATGTTTTGTAGGTAATTTAGTAATCTTTCTAATTTTCATGGGTACAATCAAGGAAAAATGTATACATTTTGGATTATTCGCAAATAAAGTTTGTTTTCCTTCATAACTTTTTTTCTGGAAATTTCAAAATGAGTGGTAAATCATTGGATTTGATGAAGAATTGGTTATGGCTTACCGACAAAAAAACACCTTTTAGAAATAATATATAGGATTTAAATAATACGACTTACGACAACCAACTATCGACCAAATCATACGTACTCTTTACTCACGATTTCATGTTAAACTACAAGGACACAACAACAGACTTGTGAACGACATGACCACCGCTGACATGCCGGTTAGGAGGAGACTGAAGAGGAGCTGGATGAGAGATCTCCTTCCCTGATTTTCGGAAGCAGAGACCAGAGGTGCCATTGGGTGCTATCCTTCCTTATGCGGGTCATTCTCATCAAATCAGCTGATTGTCATTCTCATGACAGGTGCAGATGAAGGCACGAAGGGAAACAAAATTAAATAGATAGATATAGTCCGTGGTACAGACCCTTTTTAACACCCGCCTGAAACTTCGTAAATAGTTTCATCTCATCGTAATCTACAACTATTTTATTTACGAAAACTCTAGGAATTGGTGCGTTTTCAATCTGGAGGGAGGCAAACTTTGTCTATCTAATTCGTTACTAAAAACTTGTGAATACCAATTTGCTTTCTATTTGGATCGTAAGGTAAATTGATCACCAATTCGATAAAAAACATGGCCTACAAAAATATTGGTCCGTTTGTCCTATATCACCTCTTTATTTTGAAAAGTAGGGGGTGTAGGTCACTCCAAACGGCCCATTATTTTTGAAGGCCATCTTTTTTCTTGAATTAGAGATCAAATTATCTTACGATCTAAGTAGAAAGCAAATGTGTATTCACAAGTTTTTAGTAACTAATTAGTTAGACAAAGTTTGCCTCCCTCCAGATTGAAAACGTCCCAATTCCAAGAATTTTAGTAAATAAAATAGTTGTTGGTTACGATGAGATAAAAATATTTACGAAGTTTCAGGCGGATGTTAACAATTCGATAAAAAGGGGTGTGTGCTACGGACTGATAGATAGCAAATTATATTTATTCTGGGGCTAGGTCCTTTAAGAATAACAATATTGTTCATACTAATTAACAATAAATCTGTCCAGATGATCTATTACAATAAAGAATACCTAAAATTTAAGTAATAAAATAAGAAAATACATAGCTTTCAGGATATATTATCGAAAGCAGATGGGTATTAGGGTGACAATACTACAATATTGGTGCAAAAAAACAAAAACGTACAAATAACTAAATGAAATTAGAAAGAAACGCTAAATAAGTTTTATAGACAAACCATTTTAGTGATTAAATATTAAAAAAAAATAACTAGAGTAAATAAATGATTTACATATATTTTTTAAGAAGTTTAGATAACAGAGTTACACAAATTAATTTATTAATGTTATAATTAATAAATAATATAGGTACACAAATTAATTTATTAATTATAACATTAGTAAATTAATTTGTGTACCTCTATTATTTAAACTTCTTAAGGAATAGAATATTTTTTATCACTGAAATGGTTTTCTTATAAAACTTATTTAGCGATTCTTTCTAATTCCATTCAGTTATTTGTATGTTTTTTTTTCAAACAAATTAATTTATTAATTATAACATATTTCTCATCATATGGCTTTAGTACCAGTGAGGGGTTGAGAGAGTAGCGCAGGGTTCTCCTGGAGTTCCCTCGCCTGATTGTATATAGGTATGCATGTGTTTTTTTCTTAGTTTTAATGTTCATATTTTTAGGTTATTTTATTTAATTTATTGTATACTATTTTTGATTATTATTTATTGTTATTTTGTTTCTATTTATTTTATATTTTTTGTATATATAGTGTGAATGTTATCCTACCTCACTATAACTAGTTTTCATATGAAAGATTGTTTCAACATAGCCTTAAAATAATTAAGCGTATGATTTATTTGCTTTTTGCCACTCTCTTATTTTAGTATATTATGAGAGTTATAATTGAGGAATATATTATCCTGACAACGTGTCAAGAAGCTCTCCTGGCATAAGTCACTCGAGACATAAATGACGAAGACACACGAACTCGTACAATTAGCTGGGTATTAGTGAGCTGTTAGCTGATTGGTGGAATCGGTGATGGGCTGTTTTGAATAATTAACCGGATTGGCCAGGCGATTGATCTCGGTGGGATTAATTAGCGGGGATTGCTGCGGCTGGCGTCTTCTTTCTTCATCGGTGTCTGGGTTCGAGCCTCGTTAATCTCATTCTCTCTCTGATATAGTCCTTCTTAGAAATAATTCATTGGATATAAAGAGTGTTCTGTCTTATTATGTTAAAAAACATATGGTCTTATAAACATTACTAGAGTTATATATATATATATATATTTAACTTAATGTTTCTAGCCTTAATATTTAAGTTTTTTCGAAAATAATTGAAGGAATCATTAGGTTTCTACATTTTAAACGTAAATATTGATAAGAGACATTTACTTTATTACTTATAAATACGCATTAATTGCTATGGCAGAAATCTGGAAAAAATGCCATTTCATAACCACCACCTTACATGAAAAGTATTTGTAAAATAGTTATTTTAAATTTATTTATTTTTATAAATAAAATGTATTTTTAGGCAATTATATTTATTACAGTAAATCCCACATTACGGAGAAACAAGAATTAAAAGCATTTCCAAACGTTCCAATCAAAATTATTGCGACTCATAACAAAAGCACCTTGGTACGTGACTAACAAAACTCTTCATACTGATAAGTGGAGTATTGTTAAAGGAAACTGTAGGACAGGAAGTCATTGGCTTACGACGAAGAGTAAAGGTAATTTGGTGGGATTGATTGGAGTTTATTGGTCAACATAAAATCCAAAATTAAACACTTCCCTTAATTTTTTTTATATATAAAATTCTTTATTGAGATATATTAAAATCGTTCACATCTAAGAACAATAGTAATAGTTATACAGAGTAGCTCATTCACACTATGTACAATAAATAAAAGACAGAAACAGCAAAATAATAATACTAAAAGGAAAAGTATCATTAAAATTAAAAATCTTCGAGGAGGGTTGTGGGGATGGCAGATATGACTACATAGCGATTTGAATGATATTTAATGTTTTGATGGAATTTGGAATTTTTTTCTGAGATAAGGTTTAGATTAGATGAGATATTAAGGTCATGGTGTAGAGATTTGTTGGTTACATAGAATAGAGCATCAACTATTGTTCGAAGGACTTTGAACTGAAAGGATTGAATTGATTTCAAGTTAAAAAAAAATTGCCGTCCCTCACAGTTCCAGTAGGTCCTAATAGGTTTCAGTATTGTCTTGTAGATCAGTAATTTGTTGTCAATTAAAGAAATTGAAATTAAAATCTTGGTACCTTGGTACGTGACTAACAAACCTCTTCATGCTGACCTCCACTTTCCAACAGTTCACCAACATATAAGGACCCTTTATCAACGATTTTCCACAAATTTAAATGAACATAATAACAGACTAATAAGAGAAATGGCCACAGCTAACATACCTCAGAACATGAGGAGGAGACTAAAAAGGCGTTGGATGAGAGATCTCCTTCCTTAAACAACCTAAGTAATTTCAAGAAGTTAGGGAAGAGGTACTGCTGAGTACTTTCCTTCCCCATGCCTGTCATGTCATTATATCATTATCGCCATCAGATTTGCTGATTCTCAACAATAAGTTGACAGGTGCAAATACATTTTTTATAGAAAAAAAAAGCCTCTCAACTGTTAATTGTAATAATGTTTGTGAAAACACAAGTACTTTTAGATGATGATGACTGGATTGAAAATCATATAATTTCTTTGCACAAATTGAGGCGAATCTAATTTTTTTTTCCAAATAAACCTCAACTTAATTGATATAGACTTAAAGCTAATCAAATGATGAAGGTTTTTTAAAGATGAGGTAACTGTAGTACAGTTAAAGGGTCATAAAAAAAAATCCCAAATAATTTATGAATTTTTTTAAACGGAACTTAGCAGAGTTTATCCGCTTTTTTCATAGTTTTAACTATGACAAAATCTACTTCCTATTAAAGTAAATTTTGTCTAGTTTTCTATGGAACAATGTTGAATTACCTAAATAAAATATTTTTTTTTTAGTTATCACTTCCTATTTAATAATAAACGTGACTTGCTTAAAAGAACAGAAATCTTAAATTTCCTACTTTTCTGCTGGAAATCAGATAATTCTTTATATAAACTATTTTGTAGATATTTATGTATGTTATCTACCTTTTATTTCTCCCCATACGGAACACCCTGTATATATGTATTTGACCATTCACAACATCTCATCAAAAAATATTTCTGACAATTCTCCGAGACTTCTGAAAAGAAGATGGCCAAGGGATCTTCTAAGTTAAAATAATCAACAGACAGCCTGTTTAATAACAGCTACTACCATTTTTTAATTTGTTTTACATATTGTATCTTATTTATCCAATTGTAATTTTCAATAAATTATTTTTTTTGTTAAAGAAGGGAAATGAAACCGAGAGACTTAGGTTGTAATCTATATTTTAAAATAAATTCACTGGTCATCAATATACTCTAATCGGATTATTTAAAAAAATTAAACGTTTTATTCCTGAAATAATAAAAAAAGAAGAAAAAAAAAGGTGATACAAAATTATTATGAAACTCTTAGCAGGCTCTGTTATTAAGAGGATTTAAGCACCACTTTTACTGAGGCTAAACTCCCCTGAGATATATAATCAGCTTACTTACAAAAAAGTAATTAAAAAAGGGGGTTGTTGAATACAGGACCCGCGAAGCACAGTGGCCAGTCGAAATATCGATAGTGCGTAATTTTGTCGATTATGACAAAAAGTTATTTTGGAAATTGGTATATTTATAAAAATAATTCGAAACAAGGATAAACAAAATGAGTAAATTGATAGTAAATATAAAGAGCTGAGAGTCATTATTTAATAATGAAGTGTATTAGTTTGATTGTCACAATTAGATTTTTTTTTGTGTATAAGAGATGTATTTGCTGCTGTCAACTTATTGATAACAATCAGCAAATGTGACGACGATACATGAAATAATGATATGACAGGCATGGGGAAGGAAAGTATTCAGCAGTACCTCTTCCCTAACTTGTTCCAAGTACTTAAGTTGTTTAAGGAAGGAGATCTCTCCTCATGTTCTTAGGTATGTCAGCTGTGGCCATGTCTCTTATTACTCTGTTATTATGTCCAATAAAATTTGAGTAAAATCGTTGATAAAGGGTCGTTATATGTCGGTCAACTGTTGGAAAGTGGAGGTCAGTATGAAGAGTTTTGTTAATCTCAATATTGTTTAATTTCAATTTCTTTAATTGACAACAAATTACTGATCTACAAGACAATACTGAAACCTATTAGGACCTACTGGAACTCTGGGGGACGGCAATTTTTTTTAAACTTGAAATCAATTCAATCCTTTCAGTTCAAAGTCCTTCGAACAATAGTTGATGCTCTCTTCTATGTAACCAACAAATCTCTACACCATGACCTTAATATCTCATCTAATCTAAACCTTATCTCAGAAAAAAATTCCAAATTCCATCAAAACATTAAATATCATTCAAATCGCTATGTAGTCATATCTGCCATCCCCACAACCCTACTCGAAGATTTTTAATTTTAATGATACTTTTCCTTTTAGTATTATTATTTTGCTGTTTCTGTCTTTTTATTTATTGTACATAGTGTGAATGAGCTACTCTGTATAACTATTACTATTGTTCTTAGATGTGAACGATTGTAATATATCTCAATAAAGAATTTTATATACATAAAAAAATTAAGGGAAGTGTTTAATTTTGGATTTTATGTTGACTAATAAACTCCAATCAATCCCACCAAATTATCTTTACTCTTCGTCGTAAACCAACGACTTCCTGTCCTACAGTTTCCTTTAACAATACTCCACTTATCCCTGTTGAGCAAATCCGAAACCTAGGATTCCACCTGGATAAACGACTAACTTGAAATTCTTATACTATACTGAAACGACAAGAAACCGCTCGACGTTTCCGATTACTTCAGCCCTAGCCACCCCTAACCAGACAAACGCTCTAAACTTCCAATTAATTACAAAAGACTCATATCCTTGACTATAATTAGCCCTATTTGGACTTATGGAGTTGAGCTATGGGGCTCCACTAAACCATTGAATTCCTCTCGTATCCAATCCTTACAATCCAAAATCCTTCGTAAAATCTTTGTTATAAATAAAACCATCCATAATGACTTTAATGTTACTTTTGTTTCAGTTTATCTGGCCCAATCCAGATACCTATCCTTCCATAATAAACTTCAGAATCATCCCAACCCTCTAGATTCTAATCTTGCTTCCTCTTCGATTCCTGATATCCATACGAGGCGTCTGAAAAGAAGATGGCCCCGAGATCTCCTAATGTAGACATATCATTGGGTAGTTACTCAGCAAGTGTTTTCATGTCATTATATCCATTATGTCCAAATTTACTAGATGTATTTATTTAATACAGTTGTAAATATCATTAAGAAATAATAAAAAAAATATATATAAAAAAATATTGAATAATGCTCAGCTAGATTGTATTGACAGCCCACTGTGAAATATTCTGAAGAGGGGGGCGAACGTAGATAATTTAAGAGGGGTTATATCCTCGACGATAGGAGAACATTGATATAAAGAAGATGGTGAAAAAGAGCTGGTAACGCTTACCCCCGGAGTACATTATCTCGCCTGAGAATATCCCGGGGGGATACTTAATATTTCAACTAGCGGCCCCGAGGGGATCCGCCCCTTATGTTGGGGCCCCACCAATCTCAGGCCCAGGAGGTCCTCAGTGTTAATAATGCAGCCGGCTAATGTTTGCCTTCCTCTCGCCAATTAATTGTGTAAGTGAGTTCTAGTGTAATTGGCAGAGCTGATGTT
The DNA here is from genome assembly GCA_928085145.1 of Nezara viridula. NCBI lineage: Eukaryota > Metazoa > Arthropoda > Insecta > Hemiptera > Pentatomidae > Nezara > Nezara viridula. The sequence continues at coordinate 125,410,968 of OV725082.1, forward strand.
AGCGTCCCGCTCCAGTCCTTAGAATCCATTGCCCTCGTTCGGCAAGCTCCAGGATGTGTTGAAAGCATTTAATTGCTTTATTGAGGACATTAGGACAGAAGAGAATAAATAATTAGAAGGAGAGGAAGGAAGAAAAGTACTTACACAATTATTAGCTTTTTGCTAATAAAAACTACTCTCAAGAGAAGAATAATAAATTATGTAGTTAATCAAACAAAAAAATTCAATGATTAAATACTTAACATAAATGAAACCGTTTATTTTTTTTTCTGGGAATGCTCCATACAAATAGAGTTGGCTATAATGATAGCAATGAACAAATTAATATGAAAAACATTTACAACTTATATAAAAAGTAAAATTCATTAGGATTCAGGGACAAAATCCTCTCCTGATAACAACCAAGCCTATGTATGAATAATTTTAAACAATGAAATATTATATAATACCCCACATAATGCAATAATTCAAAATAATACATCTGAATATAGCGAACAATAAAATGACAAATAGTAGTAGATAGCACTAGTAATAAAGATAAAGACAGGCATAATATACAATATATAATATATAAACATGTCAATAGTAAATAGCGCAAATGATACAATAAAACACAATGTGCATATAAATATATTAATGAATAAAAAAAAATATTAATTATGTAAAAAAAATAGTGTTCTTCCAGTGGTAGAAATTCGACCATAATCATTATTGAACATTGGAAGAAAATATAAATGAATTTGCATGTTTCCAGTATTTTTTTTCTACTCTACAGTTATATATACATATATATATATATATATATATATATATATATATATATATATATATATATATATATATATATATATATATACAGTTATATATACAGTTATATGTATTTAAAAAACCATATTAAAGGTACTTTAGAGGAAGACGTATATGAACATTGGGCATTTAAGCCCTGTAAAGTGACATCAATGGGGATAAGACCTAATTGATATTAAAGACTACTTAATTATACAATGATACACCTAGTTTAATCAAAATCGTTAGAGCCGTTTTTGAGAAAACTGTGAAAATATGTTTCAGCGTTGATATAAAGTGGCACTTCCGGTTAGCCGATTTTAAGGAAATAGTTGCCGTCACAACTAAGGCATATACCTATCTTAAATACGTAATATCAGTTTCATAGGACTTTTCTTTTTTGAGCTAGACTGCTAACATACAAACACACAGACACACAGACCATTTTTCGCGACTTGGTCATTTCGACTCAGGGTACCTCAAAACGTATAAATCCGTCGAAAACTCAGATTCAAAAATTTTCTCGATCGCAATACTTACACTTACTATATATTTACATAAATACGTAAGTGAACTTTTGTACTTCACTTCACTTGTGTACTTTTTTGAGTTATCGTCAAATAATGATGTGATTCCATCGTTACTATTTTCAAAAAAAATATTTGAGCCCTATTTCTTCAATCGGTGAAAAATTGAGACAATTTTAATCATTTTTCAATTTCTATTAAAATTCATATTTGAAGGTTTTTTCAAGTGGTAAATACTAATATAAATTTGATTTTATATTTAAACAAATATTTGAATCCACTACATTGCAATAGTCGGTACAAATTGTTTCATTTCAATATTATACTTATACTATAAAGTTAGGTCAAATATAAATTTTTCATAATAATGTTTATTAATAAATATAAACATAAAAAAAATTAATGAAAATATCTTATTGGACATGAATCTTTTCGATTTCGTGTCTATAATTGGAATCATGCTGAAGTCATTACAAATCTTATAATTTATAACCGAAAGATCGAATGGTAATGAAATGCATATAAAAACAATCCTGAATGTTATTGCGTTGTATCAAAATGTTAAAGCAATTGGTGAAGAGTTTTCGGAGATTTGCGGTTTTGAACAAACTAAAATTTACTATTATAAAATAAGGCTCTGTTTATTTTTCACCATATTTATTTTAATTTTCATAGCTACGTTTCGACCGGTAAGGCATCATCAAGCCATTTTATCCAACCATGCTTTTGGCATGTAATCCAAAGTCTAATTAGTTAATTAGTTTAAGTGTAATTGAATTAGACTTTGGACTACATGCAAAAAGCATGGTTGGATAAAATGGCTTGAAGATGGCCCTCCTGCCGAAACGTAGATATGAAAATTAAAATAAATACGGTGAAAAAATAAACAGAGCCTTATTTTATAATATTAGAAAATTTTAACCTAAATCAAGCACATATGAACTAAAATTTACGTTTTTTATTTATTTACATCTCGGATATCTTGAAAACTAAGCGAAATAACGAAAAAAGATATGAATTTAATAATATTACAAATTTTATCAGGTTTAATATTGTCTAGAATGTTTTTGTTGATGCGATGGATAGTTTTCCTGATACATGCGAAAACCCGAAAAACAGCAATAAACATGATGCAAATTTTTTTTACAAAATTAGTCATAGCTGAGGACGGATATCTCGGAAACTAAGCGAGGTAAAGAAAAATGGTAATAATCAATCATACTGAAAAGTGTGTCTTAGTCGACGCGATGGATAGTTTTCTAGCTGCTCCCTTATACCAGCTTATACCTGGGGACTTTTAGTATGTTTACCTGCTCACTAGTCTAAACAATGTCCTATAGTAAAAAATAGTGTCACCGTCATTTCCTTCTATAATTATTCATTGACTGGAAAAAGAGAATAGTATAAATGATTACAATATTTTCATTAATTCTTATGAATAAATCGGTGGCTTAGAATATGTGGGAGTTGAAGACTTCAAGTCGGGGAAGCCTGGAGGGCACAAAGCAACCTTACAATAGGAATAAGATATTGCAAAACTGGACGCAATAAGAAAGGATACGAAGGAGCGAGGGGAGGGGGAGGGGGAGGAACATAACTCAGCAAATATTGACAGTTGAAAGACACCCCGCTTCTTCCCCCCCCACCACACGTGGAGAAGCTGTTTTGAAGGAAGGGCGGGGTAAGTGCTCTGGACCAAACGGAAACAGGAGAGTCCCTATCGATATATCGAAAGTAATCGAGTTAGGGCGGATCCGTTAGAAGAAATCAAGGCACCTTCCTCACCTGCCCTTCTCCACATTTCCGCTCTGTCTATTTCAACGAGTATAAGGGCTCCATTGTTATATCTTATTTTTACAAAAGAATAGAAATTTTAAAAATTATAGGAGAGAAGTAAATTCCTCAGACAAACATAGTACGTTACTTGGGACTATATTCGAGAAAAAGATGACCTGGGGCCCACACGTCAAAATGAAACGACATACCTTAAATAAGCGACTGAAAATACTATACTCACTTTTTTCCAAATCAAAATTGAAAATCAGACAAAAACTCAATACTTACCTACTCAAACCCATATGGACATACGCCTCACAAGTTTATGGTTCTGCAAAAAAGACACACTTACAAAAATTACAGACATTTCAATCCAAAATTCTACGACGTATAACAGGAGCTCCTTGGTACGTAAACAACAAAACTTTACATAACGACTTACGACAACCACTATCGACCAACGTATCTACTCCAGATTTCATCTTAAACTACACGGACATCACAACGGATTTATTAACGACAGCTGATATGCTTATCAGAAGACGAGTAAAGAGGATCTTGATGAGAGATCTCCTTTCCTGAATTAAGGAAATAAATCAAGACCAGGAAGAAGTGCTGCTGGGTACTATTTTTTTCCTCATGCCTAAAATGTCAATTTTTCTTATTAGTTACAGTACATCTGCTTATTGTCAAGATCATGACAGATGTCGATGAAATATGAAGAGAGTTAGTTATTATTATATATATATATATATATATATATATATATATATATATATATATATTTTTTTTTTTTTTTTTTTTTTTTTTCTATGAGCACGTTCAGTATAATGTTTTCCTCAGCCAAAATCTTTCTTTAGAAAGTCTCCGTCTCTGAGTCTCTCTGCCGGTCCCTCAATATCCTCCTCCGCCAGTCTCCTACCAGCCATACTCTCCATCACTTTATCCTTCCACCTAAATGGAAGTCTTCCTCTTCTTCTTCTACCCTCTGCTTCCCAATCCATAATTATCTTTGGTGTCCTATTGTCGCCAATTCGTTTCACATGGCCATACCACCTAAGTCTCTTTTCTCCCATCACCTCTAGGATATGCTGCTTTATTTCCAATCTCATAGCGGCGTTTCTTATTCTTTCAAACCTAATATCCTAGCAGCTATTCTCCAAAAATCCATTTCAACTGAAAGGAATTTTTTTCTCTTGGTCATACTCACACACATTCTACATGTCTACGAACCATGAATATTTAACTGAACCACTAACATACAGGAAATCAACGTTAAATTATAATTGGGTTCAGTTCTGGCTTCTCAACGGATCGTGAAACGGAAGACCCTTAAGAAATGATTTAAATAGTTTACCCAATTTTTTAAAATATCCAAAACTGAAACTTAATACACAAACATACTTATTTAAACCCGTTAGGACATACTCTTCGCAGATGAACGGTATCGCATAAAAGACCCACGTCCATAACTTCAAACCTTCTTATTAAAATTATTAATACTCATAACAAAGACATCTTGGTATGTGACTAACAAAACTCTACATAATGACATCGTCCTTTCAACAGCAAACAAATAACGACTCTTTAGTAACGATTTTATACACAATAATTAGACAGACATCGTAACAGATTAATAAAAGACATGGCTACTGCTGCATACCCAAGAACAATAGGATAAGATAAAAAGGCGTTGGGTGAGAGATCTCCTTCCTTAAACAACCTAAATAATTTAAATAAGTCTGTAAATATTTTATAGTAGAAAAAAAAAGAAAATAAATATTCGTTCTTCAGAAATAAAATTGTTGAAACAAATAAGTCTTTTTAAACATATCCATTCCTATGTACCATAAGTTAGGAATCTTTTCAGTAAGCTTAAGGCAGTCCTAATGGAGGCCACAACGATTTTATATATTTTATTGTTCCTATTTTTATATACTGTTCCTATTATAACATTGATGGCCACAGCTGAAATATTTCTGAGTATGAGGATATGACTAAAAGCGCTGGATGAGAGAATTCCTTAAACAACCTAAAAAAAATGAATTAAAATGAAATGAAAAAATAATTTTATTCTGGGACTACTGTCCCCTAAGAATAATAACAGAGTTACAAATTTATGGATCTTAGCCTGACATAATAAAAATACAAACTAATTTACTGTTAATTGTTATTTCAATTGTGCAATGGATTGAAATTAAACATTGTATAGATGCAAGTAACTTTACATGTTAGGGGAAGTTTGAATGTGGAGTAGGTGGTGGAACAGGAGTTGTTTGAAGGAATTTGTGGACGAGGATTGACGCATGGAGGTAGGAAGTGAGTTCCAGAAGGAAGCAGCACGAATGACGAAGGATTTGCTGAAGGAGGAAGTTTTATGGGAGGGAATATATAAGTCTATAGGTTGAGACATAGTATTGAGAGAGTGTATAGAGGAGCGTAGAGTAAGGAGTGCCAGAATGTAGGGAGGGTTTTTGGTTCTGAAGACTTGGAAAAGGAAAACACCAAGGAGAAATTGTCGCTGGGAAGTAGGATAAAGCCACTTCAACTCGGTGTACCAGATTGAAACATGTGAACGCCTGGGGATCCCGAAAATGTATCTTATGAAACAATTCATGGGTCTCTTTAGCCTCATTTCCAGCCTGGCAAATAGCGATCCATACACCAAACAGCCGAAGTGGGGGAATACAAGTTAATGGGGAAATTAAGCCATTGAAGAGGTGCTGCTGGATAATGTCCTTCTCAATTCCCTGACATGTCATTATTTCTTGTATTGTCAGGTCATTTATTGATTGTCAACACAGATAGATGCAAACGAATGTTAAAAAAAAACTGAAAAGTAGACAAATTAATTAAGGTGAATGAAAAATAAAGCTCAATTTGATTAAAAGAAACTGTTAATATGGATAAAAGATTTCATTTTATTTTTTCCACCTTCAGAAACGAATTCCCGATCCTTGAACTTTATCGACCGGTACCGGGCGGATGACACCCCGAGAAGAGGATATCCTGCATATATTTCTAAAGTGGAATGGAGTTGAAATATATTTGACCAAGTTTGAAAATAGTTAGGGGGGGGGCGCCGAGCCATAAATATAAGTTAGCGTTATTAATGCTGTTGGTGGCTAGTGGTGCGGCAGCTACAGCGCGATCTGTCCCCTAGTCTCTGAACCGTATCCCCTTCCTCCTCTGTATCGCCAGCGGCTAATATAACACCCACCCTCTTTCAACGATATTTTAATAATTATATCATTAAAATAATAAAAGAACATTAAATAAAAATCTAACAATAAATAAGATGCTCATTAGTGTTCACTACACATAAAAAAATATTTATTAAAAAAAATTAAGGAAATAACTCTATACAAGATAAGGGAAATATATTTACTTTCTCTACTTAAAACAATAGTAGATGGTTACTATGGTTACTACTTAAGGGAACTTGACGTCTATGAATATTAAAACTTGATATAGTAATCGATAAAAAGATAAAAAACCTATAAATCCAATGGCAAAACGCCTATGAGATCTTATAATTAAACAGCATCCTTGAAAGAAGTATTGACAAATTTGAGGGGAAAATTATCTGTAGTATAATTAGAGTGATCTAGAATAAAAATACTAACACATATAGAAGAAAGTCCAATGAAGAACTAGTTATAGAAACTGGTCAATCTATATCTGATAATCTAAAGGAAAGGAGATTAGAAGTACTATTTCGTTGGTACTGCCCACCGCACCTACTGCTAGCAGCTCGTTTCTGACCGCTCCCGATACAGTGAAGCTATTGGCAGTACGGTGGTTGCACTTGCCCCATAGTAAAACTTCAAAAAGCCAAATTTAATCAAGAAATCAGACAAAAACCAAATTTTTAACTTTTACCCATTTTTCCGATTATGCCCGCATTGTCTTACGAAAAAGTTCGTATCCCTCAAATGGTTTAAGATAAAAAAATGAAAAAAATAATGGCAGAATTAGTGAAAAACAAGCTATAACACGCTTGCATCACTGTCATTTATATTGCATCTTCTGGAAGATCCAAGAGTGTGGTTGCACTTACCCTGGATGTAGATAGATAGATAGATAGAAAATAAACTTTATTCCGAGACACCACATCTGGCCAAAAATTAGACTGATATACATTAAAGAATACAGTATCTTCAGTGAAAGGATATTAAAATAAATAAAAAATAACACCCTTTTGAAAAAAAAAACATTATTTAAATGAAAAGAAAAACAGAAATCAGTTAAAAACAAATAACAAAATAATATAAGCATGGATTGATTTTTAAAATTAAAACTCAAACAATTTCAACAACCATTCACCTCAGTAAAAATCTGTTTTACAATATTTATTTTATTGTACAGCATCATTTTGGGCAGCGGATCGGGCAATAAAGGAATATTCAAATGTCTTAGATCTGTGGGAAGAGATATAAAGGTCGGAAACATGGAATCTTGTTTTCTGGGAATGGACCACGGACTTGAACTGTAGGAGACTGTAGATGTAGGAAGGGTGTCGGGCGTTGATCGTTTTGAACAGGAAAAATCCAAGGAAATATTGTTTGCGAAAAGAAGGAAAGAGTAACTTTAACTCGTCGTCTTTAAGTACCGAAGACAAATCTTAAGCACGTATTCATGATTCGCTTCAATCTATCCTCGATTACCATCGGGATGCTTCCGTACACCACACAGCAGTTGTCAAAGTGGGGGAAAATAAGAGAAGATACAAGGAGCTTGCGGATGGGTTGTGGGAGTAGGTGGCGGGAGAGATGAAATAGCTTAAGGGTAATTATTGACTTACGGGAGATGAGGCTGATATAAGGTTTCCAGGATGCATGGGGTAAGTGCAACCAGTGGACATGAATTTAAAAAAAAAATTAAAGAAAAGGATAAAAATATTGTAATTGCAGGTTATTGTAGCCAGATAACTCTAAATACTGTGCGCTGAGTTATGTTTTCATATTCCTAATAGTAATTTCACAGTAACTGTTTAAAATGAAAAAAAAAATCTGGTTGCACTTAACCCACTTCAACATACTAAAAAAATCCCCTGACTTTTTCTTTTTTTCCAGTTCGGTGGCCTCCCTGTGATTGGCTCATGATAAATCATCATTCGACCTATATCATTGCAAATATTTCGTCAGATGGATAGATCGAATCAACAAAGATGCAACAGAGCTGCATGTAAATAACTTGAAAACATGAAAAATCTATGATCCATGGCTATTCGTGTTTTGGCTTGTTCAGGTATCACCTAGAACGTTCTCGCGAACCATACCTTGGTACTCATCGATTTTTTACAAAGCGGTGTGGAGAAAGGCCGTCATTAAAGGACGCAGGAGACAAAGAACTTTTTGGAAACCCAAAAATGGAAGCCATCGAAGACGAAGAGGTCGGTAAGTGGTCCCTTATCCCGAGTAGGCTCTAATGATCTGAGGGAGATTATGTCAGCCATTTTACAAGAGTAGCTCAATATCGCTCCTTCCCTCCTTCCATTATCATTCTAATTTCTAAGAGCTACTTCCTCTCCATGGCGGATAGAAAACTTAATATCAGCGCTTCTTTTTATACGGAAAATATATCCCCACTTCATATACTCCAACTTCTTGAAAATTAATAAGTCAATATTCAATCCCACAAAGGAATAATAAAATGAATAACAAGAATTATTATCATTAAGTAGCCATTGAAATCCAAGATATAAATTCCTTACAGCATATGAATTTCTTTTCAAACATGATTCTTTACATTTATAAAAATTAAATGATCATTTATAATTTACAATAATTAATGATATCGTATTGATAATTTAGAGACAAATTATAGTTCATTAACAGAAATATATTGTTATTATTTGTTTTGTTTTTCTGCAAATAAATATAAATATGTTGTTCATAATTTAAACATTCTCCTTTATTACTATTCCTGGACTTTTTTTTGTAATTTAATAAGTTTTTAATTATTGTAATAAGCCAGTGAAATGGTCCTGCTAATTTACATCAAAGAATAAAATCAAGTTTTTATTTTAATTATTTTTTTTTAGCAATTCCATGTTAATCATTTATTTCTTTTGACGCCTATGAAAAAAATTAATTTAAAGGAGATCTAAATTTTTTTTGTATTTTCATGGGTAAAAGAGAGTTCCTTTTCAAATAAATTTGATTTTTTAGCAAAAAGACTTCATGTTTACTTTATGTTTTGTTCATTAAATACCCATAGTTTAGTCAATGAATGCTAATTAGGAGGGTGAAAATCATTTGACTTCGGGGATTTGTTGGGAGTACTTAGAAGGGCAAGATACTAAAAGTACTCCCTCCCGATTTGTGGTGTGAAGCACCGAAAACGGTGAGTCGTATTTATTATTAGAGGCCACAATAAGGTAACAGTACCAATGGAGGCCGCAACAACTGTTTATACTTTACTGTTACTATTTTTATTTATACAATAAATACACACACCCATATACATATATTAAATTAATTTTCAGATTTCCGTAATCTAAATAATTAAATATTAATTAATTGTAAGGCTAGTTAATAAATATCGCGCAAAAACGTTAGAAGGAAGCAGCTACCTTACGGAAGCTGTAGATGAAGTTTCCTTTTATATTAGGATACTCTTAATTAAGTTTTCGTATTTGTTATAATTCTCGTCAAAATTACTATCATAAATCGAAAATTTCCGTAAAATTAAATTTAGTCGTTATCAGACTCGTTATTTTAAATATCTAGCCTTTTGTTCTACTAGAAATTCGGCAAGAAGATAGTTACCATTTTTTTTTTCTTCAAAATCAGTTACATTTATTCTAATTTATCTTCAACGAGTCAAAAGTTATAGTAGTTATAATCAGTCGAGTCGGCCTTTGCAGCATTTTATAAATTATGTTGAATAAATAATATTTCAAAATTATTTAAAATCTTTGTTTTAAGTTCCATCAATACACGAAAACGGGACTATTATTCTGACATAAAAATAATACCGATAGCATACTCATTGATTGTCAGTATTTCTGACAGGGTGGGGTAGAGAAATAAACGAAAATAAAATATATACTATTAAGGCGCGACAGCTCTACACTACCCGCAATACTTGTAAGTTGTGCGGTTTCAACCGTATCGGAATTGTCCAGGCGCTCGGTCAGGATCTTATACATTACGGGATAAATAATATAGTCGGTGGTACAGATCACTTTTTATCGAATTATTAACATCTGACTCAAACGTCGTAAATAGCTTCATCTCATTGCAACCTATAAATATTATATTTTTAGGACAATACTTGGAATTGGGGCGTTTTCAATCTGGAAGTCGTCAAACTTTATCTATTTAATTAGGAACTAAAAACTCGTAGATACCCCCTAAAGATAACTTGAGCATAAAGTAGAGAAAAAAGGTGGCCTTCAAAAATATTGAGCAGTTTAGCGTGACCTACACTCTCAAAGTGTCGAAATAAAGAGGTTATATAGGCCAAACGGCCCAAAATTTTTCTAGGCCACCTTTTTTTTATATAGATTTTGTAACCTAATTATGTTACGATCCAAGTGAAAAACAAATGGCCATATAAGAGGTTTTAGTACCTAATTAAATAGACGTAGATGCTCCGTTCTATGTAACCAACAAACCCTACACCATGACCTTAATATCCCATTTGTCCTAGACCATATCCCTCAACAATTTTTCAAATTCCACCGAAACCTTACATATCATCCAAATCCAATTGCACAATACCTCTCTAGCTCTACTCATTCCTATAATCCTCCTCGAAGGTTGAAGAGGCAGTTGCCCAGAGACCTGTTGTAAGAATATATTGGAGTTCTGGCAACGGTCAGATTCTCCACTCAAGCCATGTATGTCTGGTTATAGTGTCTCTGCTCAGCCTCCATTGGTAATACTATTGATGCGGCTGAGTGAAAGACGCTGGGATCTCCTAGGGTCCTGCCTTTCCCTCCACGAGTGTGGGGAAAGGTTTGGCTCGGAGACCTTGAGTGAATTGTATAAAATCATGTGTTTATTTAAGTATTTACTTTGTTAGATTAGTTTATTTTTGTTTAGTTTAAGATCTTTTAGTTTATATACATTTACTTTTAGTATTTTTATATTGATGTTCATTTATTTTTATTTATGAACATAAATGATTGAAACCTCAAAATGTGAATGATTGTAATATATCTCAATAAAGAAATTTACAAAAAAAAAAATTAAATAGACAAACTTTGCCGAGCTCCGATTGAAAGCGCCTTGATTCGGAGAATTTTTATGAATAAAATGTTTGTAGGTTACGAATAGATGAAGCTATTTACGAAGTTTCAGCCGGATGTTAATAATTTGATAAAAAGGTGTCTTTACCACGGACTAATACCCATAAACGACAGGCATGAAGACCCACTTAAAAGAAAACAAAAAATAGAAATTATCCAATCAAGATATTATTACTCATAGCAAAAACATATTGGTACAATGTATATCCTCGGTTAAATATTAAGCGATAAAACAGACTGATAATTCTGATTGAAGCGTAATCTTCGTTGTACATCTATATTCTTTATTCTTGGTTACAATAGCTCTTGTTATTTGAGTGAGAGGTTCTCTTGACGTATAATCCGACCAGTTGACGGTTGATGGCAACCGCTCAATCCGGCTTTTGTCACTCACCAATAGCCTGCCTAACCATTGTATTTCTGTGATACATACCCCATCTTGATGTTATATTTTTCGATGATTTATCGAATTGTTCTTTAACGAGAAGCGCTTTTATTTTGTTTTTAATATGGATAAGAAATCTCGGAGTTGTAATACATTAATGACCTCATTTATCATTTATGTGTTTACTATATTGCTTTAAAAAATGGAAATAATGCCATTTCACCAATATTAAAGTGTTATAAACATATTTTTACTTAAAAAGAATCACATATAGTATAAAAACACACAAATATATATATAATTGTTTCCCTTCTATGGTGCCACCAAGGAAAGATAGTTTATTAAATAAGTGTTACATGCCCCACGCCTATTATAACTAGACACACTACATGTAGTACATGTTACATTTTATAATTCAGAATATATGTAGATATTTAAAATATTAGTTAAAAAAATTAATTAAATTTGTTAAAAAATTATAAAGTATTACCAGAATAAAAAAAATAAATAAAAAAAAGACAGCATACTAAAAAATAAATAAAATAAAACTGAAAATAAAAGAAACAAAATAAAAAATAAAAATCAGAGTAAGCAACGCAAAACATTTCTTAATTCAAATTGCCTTCCTACATTCATCAGCCAAATTCGTCAAAGTCTATTTTTTAAAATAAAATCTAAGAAATCTTTTTTAAATTTTTTCATTAGTCTCTGTTCTGTTTTAGTCTTGCTCGAATATTGTCTAGTTTTCTGCAATCGAATATTAACTGTTGAAAATTGTGTATCTGTCCATCTTGTGGACACTTGACGTCGTGTAGTATGTTAAAGCCTGGTAGATATTGTTTAGTTTGCCCGTTTTCAGTAAGGATTTGTGTCAGTTTGTTGTCGGTACTGTGTAAGCGTTTATAGTTGTGGTGTGTGATTAGAGGAATAAATCTATTGAATCTTTTTTGAGGTCTGCCTTCATATATGGAATTGGAACCTAATTGGAACACATAAGTATATGTAAGTAAAGGAAAACATTTTATGAGGCTGAGTGAGCCACAGAAAAGCAGAAAATTTATGTTTTGTGTTTTATTTTAGAAAGCCACGTTTTTTCTTTAATAGGAAGCAAAATCCGCTACCTATTTTTTATATTATAAAACGTTTTTAATCGATTCGTACATGGTATGTTATGGTTTTTTAAACAAGCGGATGGATCAATTTTTATCTTTGATGACTTATTATTCGGTATTATAATAATTATTCGGTGGCATCCCGTGAGTGTTTTGAAACAAGTCAAAGCGAAAACCGAACAGATCAATTATTTGGATGAAACAAAATTTTCAGGATTTGGCTCGACTTAAAAGCCCTGAGGATGACCCACACGCTTGGAGCGAAACTTAGGCTAACCCAGTAATAATATTTTGACCGAAAATCCTGAAAATTTTGTTTCATTCAAAAAAAATAAAATATTTAATTAAATTAATTAATAAGTAATAAGACTCACATACGTAAATTACAGACTTTTCAATCTAAAACTTTCAGGACTACGACTAAAGCTCCCTGGTACGTTAGTTTCATTAAATTATATATACTTACAGATGGCAACAATTAACGACCACATAGGAATATACTACAAAAAATTTGTTCACAATAACTTACACGGACATACCAACTCATTGATTCAAGGAATGACCACAGCAAACATGCCCGATGGCACCCGTAGGTCCCTCATTTATTGTCCTCCACTAACAATAAATATTAAATCAAGTTAGGAAGGGACGCCGCGAGGCACTCTTACTCTCTGAAGTAAAAAAAAAGTAATTAACAATTACTTTATATTAAATTAGAAATAATTTCCTTCAAAAGCTAGTATAAGTTCGTTTTTGTTAAATCTATTTAAAGAAGACTTTTAGGGGGTTAAATTTGCTAAGTTCTGTTTTTCATAAAGTCGTGAAGTTGTTTTTTCATAAAGAACAAGAGTTGGCGAAGGTTGAAAATTGAGGGACAGGCGATCAATATTATTATTTTATTATTCTTTAAATATAAATTTATTGGAAAATAAATATACTTGTTAAAACATGTTATATATACGCATTACTACATATTACCTACAAACCAGTTATTGAATAAATATTGAATATCCTAGTAAAAAGTAGACTCCATAGCATTATACAATATATTGAGTGTACTAGGCTACTGGAGGATTAGAATTCGATCCCTGACCAGGAAGCCAGAATTTATTAAGTTGCAGTTGGTCGGAAATGGTCTCTGAGGCTCAATAAAATGGCTACCGGAATTACATCTTCCAAAAGGAAAGGAATGTGTAGTAGGAGAATCACCGATGTAAAGATAAATTTATAAAAAGTACGATCTTTGCAGCTTACCCACTTCGAACCATCTATATTCTAACTGTATCCAAGATATATACAATGTGAAATGTATTTTGTTCTATTCTGAAAAGTAAGGCACCGATACACTTTTCTTTCTTTTTAGTTTATTTATCTATTTTCATACAAAATTTTCGTGTTTGGAATATTGGTTAAATAATAAAAACGTCTTTTTCTTATTCTATGAGGGTGCATAAATAAAATATGAAACTGTAATATATTTATAGAAACGCTTTTTTTTTTTTTTTAATTTTTATGCTAAACTATTTTTTCTGTTTTTCACATTAAATTAACCAAACCTACAGACAAATATAATACAGAATATATATATTTATTTGAACCTGTCGGCAATCAGAAAATGTGATGAAATACGAGAAATAAGGATATGGAGAAGTAGAGTACTCAGCAGCAACTCTTTCCTGACATGTTTCAACTACTTAGGTTGTCTAAGAATAGAGATCTCACATCCAACACCTATTTTGTCTCCTTCTCATGTACAGGGGTATACCAGCAGTTGTCATGTCTCATATTAATTTGTTGTAATGTCCGTTTAAATTTGTTTAAAATCATTGCTAGTGGGTCGTTATGTGTTGGTCGATTGATGAAAAGTGGAGATTAGTATGTATAGTTTTGTTAATCACATACCAAGGTGCGTTTGTTATGAATCATAATAATTATGATTGGAAGGTTTGTTTTTGTATGTGGGTCTTTTTAGCAATATCGTTCAAAGCAGTTCAGAAAATATTATTTTACTAATATAAATAGAATCGATATTTCTTATTAAAATTTGCCTTTGATTTTTAATACTAATTATTAAAGGAAACTGTGAAGTGCCAAGTAATTAAAAAATATTATAAATAAATATTTTTTTTTTTCAATACTGAACCATTGTAATGAAACAAAAAATTCAAAAACTACTACAAAATATGAGGTTTCACGTTTCATGATACGTAAAATTCGAAAAATGAATAAATCTTTTTCCTTTCAAGATGGCGACCGAAAAACCTGCGTTGCTATAGACTGTAGCGCATAAACGAATGTACCGATTTCAGTGAAACTTGGCTAAAGTCTTCTTCTTGATGCCCTTTAAATTTATTTATATATCATACTTCAACGAGAAGCTGGAAAAATGTTACGAGTATTGGTAAAATTAGATTCCGAATAACCCAAAAAGTATACACTTTTTGTAGATATTGTACGGTTATTTAAAAGTTTACGGAATTTCCTAAAAAACAAAAAAATGATCGCAAAAATCGGATAATTACTAGCAAAAATATGGTCTCTAGATGTTTTTTACATGCTACACTGCAACGGTTGTATCCATCGTTTTGGTTTTTGATTTTTGAATGTGCTACTGAAGTACTGCTAATCATTTTAGCATATTATTAATGATTAGAAAAAAAAAAGTTTAGTCCAATTATTGCCAAAACCTTTTATTTCCTGTTCTTTGTCAATAGGAAGGAAATGTTACTTTAGATGTATAATTGTTTGGAAATAATAAATTACTATGATAATTTGCAGCATTATTTTTTTAAAATTTATTTGACTCCGAATTTTGTAAAAACGTTTAAATAAATTATTTAAATCGCTCCTGTAGTGTTGGAATTTCACATGGAAGTTATTGTATATTAATAGATTGTACATGTTTCAAACCACATAGAAATTTTAGGTATAGTTTCTAAATCAAACTTTTTATTCATCTACAACATGTACACACGCTTCTAATCAAACTTTTAGCGGATTTACTGCCAGTAATCTGATTGTTAGAAAGTTTTGTTATTACAGTGGGGAAAATGTTTCGGTTTTAACAGTAAAACCAAAAAAAGAGAGATTTAAATTAATTAATTCCGAAACAACAATCGGTTCTAAAACAGCGTTAATTAAAACTAGCGAGGGATAAATGACAAGAGAAACAGGGAAGGAATTAGAGAAAATAAATAAATAAAGGAGATAAAGGGAAGGTAATTACCGACGAGAGCGGGCCAATGGCAGCCGGCGGCGGGATCGTCCTTTTTGGCGCGCAGTTGCCACGTTACCCGCGCGCGCCAAACTTCATTACCATGCAAATCTAACAGTTAAAAAGTACAGTCTGATCGGATAAGGGTAGAGCTTAGTATTCCACTTCTCCGCCCTTTATTATTTCGCCCTTTGTGTACTCTCCTGGGATTGCTTATATCCGTCCCCTAATCTCCCTCTCTTCGATTTAAAATTGTTTTTAAGGCGCAACCCTGACTGACAATTAACGAATTTAATGTGTAAATGCATATATATATATATTTCCTTTTTTTTTATTTATTTTATTTTTTTCTTAGATTCTTTTTATATTTTTGTAAGCTCTCAGTCTGCAGGTGTTCCTCAAGGTAGTATCCTAGGTCCTATCCTCTATCCTATCCTCACAGTTTATACAGCTGACATCCCAACCCATACCAACACTGTCATCACGACATATGCTGATGACACATATATCCTATCAGTTAACAACGACCCATCTATTTCATCCCAAACCCTTCAATCCCACATCATAAACATTGAAGAATGGTGTCAGAACTGGAGAATTAAAATAAATTCCAATAAATCCCATCAAATTACCTTCACCATCCGCCGTAAGCCAATGACTTCCTGTCCTTCAGTATCCTTTAACAACACCTCACTTATTCCTGTTGAGCAAATCCTTTACCTAGGACTCCATCTGGACAAACGTCTAACTTGGAATCCTCATAACAGACTGAAACTACAAGAAACAGCTCGACGTTTCCGACTACTTCAACACTTACTAGACAAACGCTGTAACCTTCCAATTAATTACAAAAAAATCATTTACATGACTATAATAAGGCCTATTTGGACTTACGGAGTTGAGCTACGGGGCTCCACCAAATCTTCAATTTCCTCCCATATCCAATCCTTACAATCCAAAATCCTTCGTAAAATCCTCAATTCTTCTTACTTTGTTACAAATAAAATCATCCATAATGACCTTAATGTTCCTTATGTATCAGATTTGGCCAATTCAGATATTTGTCCTTCCATCATAAACTTCATAACCATCACAACCCTCTTGTTTCTAACCTTGCTTCCTATTCAATTCCTGATAACCCTCCGAGGCGTCTGAAAAGAAGATGGCCATGTGATCTCCTAATATAGACATATTATTAGAGTGCAACCAATGGGTTGTTTCTCAACATCTGTTTCATGTCATTATATCCATGTGCGAATTTACCAGATGTATTTTTTGCATACAGTTGTAAATATCATATAAATAAATAAATGAAAAATAAATTTTTATAAGATCCAAAACATAAATAAATCAGATACTTTTTTATTTTTTAAAATTTAATTTGTGAACTCACACTTGTCAGAATTCCGACAATCAGTGAGTGTGATGTCGAGATGTAGAAGATTAATAGGTCTTAAATAGGCGTGAGATAGAGGAGTGCCCAGTGGCGTACTTCCTGTCTAAAGTGTAATATTTATAGTTAGTGGAGGAGATCCCTCATCCAACTTCTTTTAAGCCTCCTTCGGGTGCTATTGGGCATGTTAGTTGTGGCCATGCCTCGAATCAATAAGTTGGTATGTCCGTGTAAGTTATTATGAAATCTCTTGTAGTATGTTCGTATGTGGTCGTCGTAAACACCAATAAGTGACCATGCTTTCATATTTTCTATTAGATACCTATATATGGTATATTTAACACTTCAAAGACCACAGCGGGCGTCTACGCATTCTCACTAACCTACCTAAGGGACCACGGTAGAGGTATAGATATCTACAAACGAGTTTGTTCCAGTAATCTATGCGCACTTAAAATATCAAATTAGCTGCGAAAAATTACAGCTATGGTTCTAGTGAAAATATTTATCGCTTTGGGTTGGCCTTACATTGTTATTATCACAATATAAATGCCTGAAATTAAATTTCATATTGTCTATAATTTTTTACGTGACCTTTAGCTATCGGTTTTAAAAGGGAAAAAGCCGTAATTTACAATACAGTATACCTGCAAAGACAAGAACACATTTCAGGTAAATATAAACGTAAACTAGATGTGGTTATATAAAGTGTCTAAGTTAACATATTTTTTGGCAATAATTAAGCTTCTTTTTTTCTTTAAGTTTCCAAAAATAATCGAAATATGATCACATACAAGTAATAAATTACTACCAAGGGTAATAATAGGGAAATAAAAATTAAATTAATATCCTTATGAATAATTGCGAGGGTATGCGCCCAATCCTTTTTATTATTATTATTATTGCGATTCAAATATTTTTGAAAAATAAGAAAATGCATGATACTTTTTTTAATAGTAAAACTTTTACAACTTTTGAGAGAGGCAAAAAAAAATTGTTCCACGGAGAAAGATCCACTCGAATGGCTCGGTCGTTCATAACATAAGAACTAATATGAAAAAAAGGAAAAATATATTAAATGAATTAATAATAATAATAATACTTTATTTATTCTGGGACGAGTGCCTTTAGAATAATACAGGAAGACAGAAATGAGGGCTAAGGAGCCTCAGAGATATATAAATAAAAATACAGAGTAATTGAACAGTCTTGGTTAAAAAAATAATATATATATATATATATATATATATATATATATATATATATATATATATATACACATATACATATAAGTTGCTTTCCAATTTTGATCAGTTGATAATAAAAGAGAAAAAAAAATAGATAAACAAAAATTGGAGAACAAATAATGAAGAACGAACTAATAACTTATGTACATATTTTCAGTAGTATCTATTTACGATTTTATGGGGACTGGATGGATAAGAAATGATTGAACAGGCGGGATTTAAAGGTAGGAAGGGTATTAGATTGACGGATATGGGAAGGGATGGAGTTCCATAGAGATGAGGATCGGATAATGAACGATTTGTCGAAAGCAGCGGTTCGGTGGGCCCTTATGTATAAATAAGAAGACCGGGAACGAGTATTGCGGGAACGAACAGAGGAGTTGAATTGAAGGAGCTCGGAGATGTATGAGGGACGGTGGGATTGGATGACTTGAAAGAGGAAGGATGCCAGAAAATACTTACGACGGTAGGAAGGATAAAGCCAATTTAACTCCGCGTAAAGATGGGAAACAGAGGCGTCCCTTGGGATCCCGAAGATGAATCGTACAAAGCAATTTATCAAACGTTTTAGTTTCGCCTCGAGATCCCCAGAGAGGCCCCCATATACCGTACAGCAATAGTCAAAGTGGGGAAAAATTAAGGAAGTGACTAGGAGCCTACGGGTTTCAAAAGGAACTAGGTGACGGGAGTAGTTAAGACGTTTTAGGATGGAAATGGTACGGCGGGAAATATTGGATATATGATTTTTCCAAGAAAGCGTTTGATCAATGGTTATTCCAAGATTTTTTATGGTGGGGTGAAATTTGATTGGGTTATTATGTAGGAACAGAGTTGGAATAGTAGAGACAGTTTTAAGGAGGTGATTGGAGCCTATTAAGATTGCCTTTGTCATATCCGCATTCAACTTCAGCTTGTTTGTTCTTGCCCAGTCACAAATTCCATCTGTCTTCTTGAATATGTCGTACTTTTTTTTTTCGTCCTCTTCCTCGCAACTTACGGAGGTTTCTCGGACCTGGGAGGGCGGGGATTAAAAATTAAAAGCCCCCTCCACCCGAGCATCAGGACGCGAATTCCTAATTATTTTTATCAATTATCTCATATATCAGGTTATTAGAAAACGGCGGTGCTGTGCACACGCTTAACGCACTCATCCCGCTCCCATATGTCGTACTTCTGTAATGTTTAGTCTAAATTATCCACGAATGGCGTTAAGATATGAGTTCTGGAGTGGCCAGTTCATAATGTTGTGGATTCGATTTCCACGTGGATGGGTCAATTTTTATTTCTCAGCGGACTCTATAAATGAATCTTGACATTCCCACTCTGGTAAGTACTCGGCGGCAACTTCAAGGTACGTCTAGAGTCCCAGTCGCATACAGACATAGTACCAGAATAATAAAATAATTAATAAGTAAAAATATAATAGATATTTGAATTTTATTTAAAATCCAACGTTAGCTTTATTTCTTTAAGGCAATAAATTTCCTAGTCTTTGGGAAAACATAATTATTATAAAATAGGTTTTTATCGAACATGAAAACGTATAATTAATTAATAATTCCAAATCCTGTGTAAAAAGATTTGAGGTCATGCGATCACACTGAACAAACTTATCGATTAATTACACAGTGGCTATATTAACACCTAATCATAGCCTGGGTTTGGCGAGCTCACAAAACGCTGTTTAGTCCATGCAATTATGATGAACGATCGTGGAGCCAATGCAAATATTGTTCTAACAGCAACCTCAATATCTCGTAAATTAATAAATGAATAACGACAGCCACGTCAATTTTCCAGGAATCCATTATTGATAATAAATAATTCATCAAATATATATATATATATTAGGAAATAATAATATAAAATGTATTAAAAGTGTAAAAAACAAAATAAATTAAAATTAGAATGTTGGTTTATTTACTTATTCCTCTCTCGTCTTTCAACAAACGTCTGCCAAGTAAAGTCAGCGTAGCTTCCTCACCGTTCTCATTTGCTAAAAATATTTATATTACAAGGTCTAAAAATTTTCGAATGAGAATAAAATCTCTTTGTAAAGTCTTTTCGGGAATTTAGTAATCCCTCAACACATGAGAGTTTGATATTCACGAGTTTTGTTTATCAGCAAATGATAAAATGCGAAAAAGTTCCGCAATTTTCAGATTGAATATTTGATGATTCGTAGTTAAAAAACAATAATTCCTGTGCATACTGAAAATTCAAATCGCTACTGTTATCAAAGGTCGTATTTAAAAATTGAGTGTTTTACTGAAGAGCATAACAACTAATTATTTCTTTATGATTTATTAGTATAATTTTATAATGATGTAGAGATGGTTGACCGTGATATAATATGAGAAGGAGTTGGTCGGGGGGTGCGGTCATTCCAGGAGGTGCTATTTTCCATAGTAGTAGACTACTTATATCAATTGCAGACTACATAATGTCAAAAACAGAATACAAATTTAAAAATTTTACATACGATCTTTAACAGTAGATATATATACTTAATAGGCATTTTTTCATTCGTAAAATGTATGGAACGAAAAATCTATAGGAAAAATAACTTATTAATTCATAAAAAAATAAATAAGTCTTTATTTAATTTGTAATGAATCCACATAGTAATTATTAAGTTTCTTATTCTAGCTGATTAAATAAATGATTTAAATCACTCCTGCAGTGTTGGGAGTTCTCGTGAAAGGTATGGTCTCTAGATGTTAATTACATGTTCTACTGCAAATGTTATATCATTTGTTTTGGATTTTGATTTTTCAATGAATTAATGAGTTAATGAAGTAATGCTAAATTTTTTTAACCGAATTACTAATGATTAAAAAAAAAATGTTTAGGTCAATAATTGCAATCACCTTTTATTTATTTTTCTTTGTTACTAGGAAGGCAATGCTATTTTAGATGTATAATTGTTTGGAAATAATAAACAATTGTTAAATGATTTGTAGTGTTTTTAATGTAGAATCAACGATTGCGGTGTTGGAGCAGGTTGACTATTTGCGTACTTTACTAGAAATCACTAGCGGATCCAGGATTTAATTTTGGGGAGGAGGGCTTCAGCCCGAAAGATTTTTTTTTCATATAGGTATAACGATAATTAATTTGAAAAACAAAGAAAGAAATTAACTACCTATATGAAATGGTGTTTAAGTGGTTCCTGAAGTCCTATTAAATATAATTACACGAGCAAGAATACTTTAAGAGATAGTTTTTTAATATTTTTTTCTTTAAAACATGGTTATATTTTACCATTTGGGGGGGGGAGGAGAGGAGCTTCAGCTCGAAAGCGCTCCCCCCCACCAGTAGATCCGCCTGTGCTAGAAATACCTTACAGCTTTTTCCTCAAAAAATCATAATCTATGCTTCTATCGAAGAAATTCATTACAATCAAACTGAAATAGTATCAAAATTCTTATAGATTTCATGTAAATATGTTAATATATGAGGAGGTAAGCGACAGTAAAAACTCACGGAATTAAAGACGTATTTCTGTATATTCGGCTAGCTTGAATACATTTACTATAGGTGTCTTAAAATATATTTAAAAAAAATAATTATTCAATTATCTTAAATTTAAACTCAAGTTCCCAATGAGATGAAGAAGTGAATGTTTACAAATTTTAATTTTAGATCATAAAATGACTGTTTGACTATAAAAACCGCGCAAGGACGGGGATTGACCCGGATTAACGGAGCAGCTCAAGCAACAAAAGCCAGGGTAGGGGGCGGGGGACCCAGTGAACCACGAACATTAGCAACTCGAGTGACCAGCCTAAACTGTCGCCCCCCCCCTTCGGGAGAAAGAGAGTGTAAAATATCACACAAAGGGACAACGACCTTCGCGGCAAAGCTCCTCTTTGTCTTTTTCTGCTGGGCTGGGCTATCGCAGCCAGTCACTTATTGGAATTATGTTCGTCATGGAAAATCGCGTTAGCTCTTTGCCTGGAATTTCCAGATTGGTGAATAAATGTCGAGCCTCTGGAAGAAAGGAATGGCAGTGGATGGACGATGTTCGACGGCTTCTCTTTCATTTCATAAAATAAAAAAACCCTGTAATGTCACTTATAAATATTCTGTATTTTGTCTATTGTAAGCTTCTGGCTGACTATTTTACTTTTAACACATTATAAAGAAATTCTTCTCCCTAATGTATTCGACGTTTATATATGCCATCAGCGAAGTATGTTTATTTGTATATACAATATCTCTATACACCATATATATATATATATATATATAAAAGAATTGGTGAAGCTTTATACTTTACTAGTATTGTTAAAGTAGGAAAACTATATCAAAAAGTTTCGTTCTATATTATCTTAGTTCTATACTGTTTGTGTGTGTATACTCCAAATAAGGTTTGAATGCGACTAGAAGAATGGAATGTTGTGTACTTCTTGTAATTGTAGGACTTTACTTTTGGTATGTTCATGTCTGTGTGTAAGGTGTGATTTGAAATAAACCAAGGAGCATTGAGAATTTTACGGAGTATTTTGGATTGTGTGGTTTGAATTTTGTTTATGTGTATATGTGTGTTTCGCGGAACCTAAAAATTCAGCTCCTTATGTCCAAATATTTCTTAGTATGGTGGTGTAGATTAGTCGCTTCTTTTAAAAGTTGAGTGGAGATCTGTAGTCCAAAAGATGTGACAGATGTTTGTATCGTCTGGTCAGTTCTTGTTTTTTTTTTGTTTTATATTTTGTGTATGTTCCGGGTAAATTAGTAGTCCAAGCATAGTCTGAGATACCGTACATGAGTTTTTGAGGGTACTGGCTTGTTGCCTATTGTCACAGCAGAAATCAAAATCTTCCTCAGGGAGAAGCTAACATGAGTTGACTTTCTACCATTTATTTTGATTTTTCATTTGAAAAATGGTTCAAAAAGTGGAAAATCAAAATAAATGGCAGCAAATCAACTATGTTAGCTTCTCCCTGAGGAAGGTTTCTTGTCTTGCTGTGACAATAGACAACAAGGCAGTTCCCTCAAAAACTCATGTGCGGTATCTGGGGCTATAGTTTGACAAAAAACTTACCTGGAATTGACTAGAAGATTCAAACGTCTTTTAGACTTCAGATCTCCACTCAACTTATAAAACAAGTGACTAATCTACACCACCATACTAAGAAGTATTTGGACATACGGAGCAGAACTTTGGGGTTCCGCAAAACACACACATACACAAAAACAAAATTCAAACCACACAATCCAAAATACTTCGTACAATCAACAATACTCCTTGATTTATTTCAAATCACACCATACACACAGACATAAACATGCCAAAAGTAAAATCCAAAAAACACGAATACACATCATTTCATTCTTCTACGCGCATCCAAACCCACTCGTTATGTCTCGTTTTCCTCCCTGTTACCTGGTGAGCCTTAACGACGATTAAATGGCTATATTTTAATCCATATCTTCCATGAAACTATCATTTGGTTTTCGACAATTTTTTTTCCTTTTCTCATCTCAAACACGGCGTCGCCTTAATATACAAATTTGAATAACAACCCATTACAAAGAGAATGCAATGCTGAACAATTACCTCGCTTACAGTATGATAGCAAGATTTTTAGTTTTTGAGATATTTTAATCCATGTACAAAAACACTTCGATTGGTCGACCCCATCCGACTTTACCCGAGCATTACGTATCAGAGATCTGACTGCTAAATCTAATTCACTGTCCACAAAAAAATTGGAAACGGGCCTAAAGAAGTTTTCACTTCAAAAATCTCAGAAGGATAAATTGGATGTAAGAATTGGATATGAAAGGAATTCGATGGTTTGGTGGCGCAACAATATGTCCATATGGGCATTACAGTCCTGAAAATGAGCCTTCTGCAAATAATTATAAGTTTAAATTTCTTGATTTGCTTTATGAATTGATTCTGTAATATTCTGAAACCATAGGAAGGTTTGAAATTGACTAAAAATAATTTATTGTGCAGAAATAGATTTTCTGTATAATAGTCTGTATTATAGACCCTTTATACTTCATAACTATATAAATAGCTTCATCTCATTGTAGCTTACAACTATTTTATTTAGGAAAACTCTTGGTATAGAGGGGTTTTGAATCTGGAAACATTTTGTGTTGAAACTTGGCAAACTTTTTGTATATTTAATTAGGTACTAAAAACTCGTATACACCCATTTGATTTCCACTTAGATCGCTAGATAATTTGAACAAAAAATTAAGAAAAAAGGCGGTCTTCAAAAATATTGAGCCGTTTGGCGTGAATTACTTCACCAAAATAACGTATTTTTACAGGCCAAACGGTCCAATATTTTTGAAGACCATCTGTTTTCTCGATTTTCTGATGAAATTACCTTCCGATACTAGTGGAAAGCAAATTGGTATACACGAGTTTTTAGTATCTAATTAAATATGCAAGGTTTGCTAACCTCCGGATAGAAAACACCCGTTGAGTTTTCGTAAATAGAATATTTTTAGGTTACGATGAGATGAAGCTATTCACAAAGTTTCAGGCGGATGTTAATAATTTCATAAAATGGAGTCTGTACTACGAAATATAAAACAGAGGAAACGTTTTTTATAATATTGCTTCTTTAACAACCCTAACGATCATCAGTTTAATCATTTTTTTTTCAGCTATGAATAAAAAATTACTTTCTTTTACAGATTATTACTTTAATTGTTTTAAAGTAACTACGTTTTTCTAAGTTAAAATATATTGCAGCTTATAAGATAGAGCTGGTGCAGCAGTTGAGAAGAAAACTTCCGCATAAGCAGTTTGAGAATAACGAGGCCGCTGGACAACTAGATAGCAAACTGGAGCACATGAGGTCAGCGAGGATCCGCTCCAGCAAACACAGTCCTTGTGAGAGGAAAAACTGATTACGGTTGAGACATTGAATATAGTCATTATTATTATTATTATTATTATATAGTCACTATTATTAAGTTTTATATATATATATATATATATATATATATATATATATATACACACGAGTTTTTAGTACCTAATTAAATAGACAAAAAGTTTGCCACCTCCAGATTGAAAACGCCTCTATAACAAGAGTATTCCTAAATAAAATTACGATGAGATGAAGCTATTTACAAAGTTTCAGGCTGATGTTAATAATTTGATAAAAAGAGGTCTTAAGTTATATACCTATTACAAAGCCACAAGTCTCCACAATGGTTCTATTCAAGCGATCTCTTCGATTAGCCCCGATGAAGGCCTTAACTTCGGGTCGAGACGTCGTCAAATGTTGAAATAAACATTGTTATTATTTTTTGCTATTTTTATTTCGACTGATCACCCTAACTATCCTTCTCTTCTTCATTTTTTTAAATTTATTTATATGATATTTACAACTGTATACAAAAAATACATCTAATGAATTCGCACATGGTTATAATAACATGAAACACATGTTGAGAAACTACCCATTGGTAGCACTCTAATAATATGTCTATATTAGGAGATCACGTGGCCATCTTCTTTTCAGACGCCTCGGAGGGATATCAGGAATTGAATAGGAAGCAAGGTTAGATACAAGAGGGTTGGGATGGTTATGAAGTTTATTATGGAAGGACAGATATCTGGATTGGGCCAAATCTGATACATAAGGAACATTAAGTTCATTATGGATGATTTTATTTGTAACAAAGTAAGGAGCATTGAGGATTTTACGAAGGATTTTGGATTGTAAGGATTGGATACGAGAGGAATTTGAAAGTTTGGTGGAACCCCATAGCTCACCTCCTAAGTCCAAATAGGCCTTATTATAGTCATGTAAATGAGTCTTTTGTAATTAATTAGTAGGTTAGAGCGTTTGTCTAGTAAGTGTTGAAGTAGTCGAAAACGTCGAGCAGTTTCTTATCGTTTCAGTCTGGTATGAGGATTCGTTTGTTAGACGTTTGTCCAGATGGAGTCCTAGGTAACGGATTTGCTCAACAGGAATAAGTGAGGTGTTGTTAAAGGATACTAAAGGACAGGAAGTCATTGGTTTACGACGTCTCTTCTTCATTAAAAATAACATAACTAACATAGGTGAAATCTAACTAAACGCCGAATGAAAACTTGGAAGACTAAAATACAAAAGTATATTGGTTCTAACAATTATTTACATATAGTAACTAAAATTGGCTACTATTAGTAACTAACTATTGTACCTATATTTTTATTCACAAAAAAAGCTTAATTTAATTTTTTTTATCAGTCTTGGTCTTTCAGAGCGCTAACAGTAAGGTATCTTTTTTTTTTTTTTAAATTGTAGCACTAAAATTGGTTACCCATAACAATTATTTAGTATTTCTTTCCAATTTTATTTAGTTATTAGTATACAGTTATTTTTTGTACCAATATTATAACATTGTAACCCTTGTACCCATCTGCTTGCCTTAATATACCATCCAAAACTATGTATATTATATATCCAAAACTCATTTTATTACTTAGATTTTATATACTATTTATTATAATATGTCATCTGGCCAGATTTATTGTCAATTGGTTTAAGCAATATTGTTATTCTTAAGGAACCTAATTCCAGAATAAAAAAGATTTTATATTCTATCTATTCTATTAACGTACTTAAGTTTTATTAGATAAAACATATCAGCTTTTATTTTTATAATGATTAACAAAACTCTTATAATATAATTTATTGTCAAATTATATATTTAAGCCTTTACGATTTCGAAGTTTTACTTCGATTTTTTTACACACTACATTATTTCATGTTGAAAAATTTCTGTTATGAAAGTATCTAAACATGGGAATTTTCTGGTTATATTTTCTTAGCCGTTGGTGAGTTGACTGATTTAGTTAAACATTATCCTGACATCTAGTCAATGTTGCAAGCTCTTGTAAACATATGTGACATGTGTTATACAACATCTGTTGACTTCCAACACATGTCACCCAACAATCGGACAAGATTTGACCCAATTCGCCTACAGCAAAATTCTACTTTGGGCGTGACACACACATACATTATGAAATATGCTTAAATATCTCATCCAGTGTAATTGGAATATTTTGGTCTGGAATAATTTTTATCTATATGCACACCTGTTTTATTGCTCAGAGAGTTTGTCCTACAATAATAATGTTACTTTCACAATTATCCCAGTGGTGGAAAAACTGGATTATGGCAGCTTCGTGAGGAATAAATAAAGAAAACAAAGGTTTCGTGCTATAAAATACACGTTATAAGTAAAAACATCAACAATGCGAAATTAATAATATAAAATATAAATTATAAATAATAGCTCATTGCAAAGAAAATGAAATGCTGAACATTTCACTCTCTTACAGTATACAGGTCCGATTTTTAGTATCTGAAATATTTTAATCTATATGTTCAACCAACCTTGTTTTTGGGTTTCGACATTTTTTTTTCATTTTCTTCTCGCTAACATGGAGTTGCGTTAAGGAACAATTTTGAATTATAGCTTATTCCAGAGGGGATGAAATACTGAACAATTTTCTCGCTTACAGTATGCAGACCCGATTTTTAGTTTCTGAGATATTTCAAAACATTTCAATTAGTCGACTCTAGCCGACTTTTATCCGAGCGTTAATACTTCTGACGGATCAATCTAATTCACATTCCATAAAAAAGGCTAAAGAAGGTTTCATTAAATTAAAATTCCAAAAAAAATTCAAAAAAATTACGGAAGATTTTTATTAGTACTTCAACGTTCTGGAAGTAAACTAATCAAATAAAAACAAATTTGATTAATTTTTAAAACATTTACTGTTGCTCTTTATATAACTGACCTAGCTCTTATTGAACTATTGTTCTATATTATTACAGTCGATGATAGTTGTGTTTTGATTAACCTGTTTCATTTAAAGACCTCTCATTTTATGTTTATACAAATACAATGAATCCGTGAAGTTCCGTGTTGACATTTGTTTTAGATCAAAACATAACCGGTTCCAGGTAGGAATCGAACGTGAACAAGGAACAAGGTGTCACTGTTATAACAGTGAGAGAAATCGAATTACATTGACCCCATTGGAAGATGAGATTGAAAACATTGATATTATGTCCACAAATAGGAATACATAATATTTACTATTTAAATATTCATTAATTATATTAGAATACTTAATCTAAATTATATATGATACGGTATAATTTTCAGTGTTTCAAGATAAGTGAATGTAGAAGTGAATTTGAAATAGAGTTTTTTGTTTTTGAAGTAAACTTGTTTTGTGAGGAAATGAAACTAAGCCGTTAGGTTCGGACGTGTAACGCTTATTCAGGTAAAGTCTGCTCAAGTCGACTAATTGAAATGTTTTTGCATATCGATTAAGATATCACAGAAAGTAAAAATCGGACTTGCATAATATAAAGGAAATGTTCACTATTTCTTCCTCTTTGCAATGAGATATAATTCAAAATTGTGTCTTAACGCGACGCCGTGTAAGAGAATCGAAAAGGGAAAAAAAGTGTCGAAAACCAAATGATAATGAGGTTTGTTGAATAAATGGATTAACATATCTCAGAAATTAAAAATGGGACCTGCATAATCTAAGCGAGGTAAAATCTCTTTGTTTCGCTATAAATTAAAATTGAATCTTGACGTGACGTTAAAGTTAAAGAGTCGGGAAGAGAAAATGATAATGCAAAAAAAAAAAACAAAAAAACAAATAATAACGACTGTAGTGAATATTCGGACTAAAATATCTCAAAATTTAAATACCATGGAGATTTCAGATACCAATTTCCATCATTAAATATAGATATTATTTTTTCAATTGGCCATGAAAATAAGAAATAACAAAATAAGTGTTTCTATTTGATTTTCTATTGAATTCGATATTGTTTCGAAAAATTACTCTTACCCTTGTTACAGAAGTTATATATATATAGAATAGAATACAATAGAAAAATAATTTTATTCTGGGACGAAGTCCCTTCAGAATAACAAAAAAGTACAGATATTAAAATTTTACATCTGGCCAGATAAAAACAAACATAACAAATTAAGATAAAGATAGGTTATTAAAAAAAAGGAAAGAAAAAAATATCGTATACATACTATATACGAAATAAAATAAAAAAATCTATATAAAAAACTCTTGAAACCATACTAAGATACTTAAAACTATGTAACATGTTAAAATATATAAATAAAACCTTTTAGAAAAATACAGAAAAAATAAATGTATATTCTTCTTAACAGTAAAATCTGTTTCTGTTGAAAAGCAAAAAAAAAAAAAAAAAAAAAAAGAAAAAAGAAAGTCGAATCTATAATAAGTTTGGGTTATGAGCTATATGTGAATATGGTCTTATAGATAATATGTAATTTTACATAAAAGGTTAGCTGGTGCCTAACTGTTGGGTCAGGAATTGGAATAGGAGGGTTTTGAATGTAGATAAGGATGAAGGATGACGAATTCTGATAGGAAGAGAATTCCAGAAACTAACAGAACGTGCAATAAAGGAGTTTTGGAACGAGGCAGATCTGTGAGAAGGAATGTAAAGGTCGGAAGGTCGAGATCTTGTGGAGAGGGAGTGGACTGAGGACTTGAATTGGAGAAGGTTGTAGGCGTAGGAAGGACGATGATTGTTGATGATATGATAGAGGAATGTACCTGGGAAATATTGTCTTCGAATGGAGGGGAAGAGCCACTCTAACTCAGTGTAGTGGTGAGAGACATGGTATATATATATATATATAAATCTGGTGTGCTCAACACACAACTTTCACTTACCGCTCTACTTTGAATAGAAATCATTTTCTGACAATGTTAAGCTATTATACAATTTTTTAAGTGCATTTTAAACAGAGCTAACGCTTAAAGCTTAAAGATAACAAATCATAAATACCATTAAACTAGCTATTTATTATTTCGACGGTAGGCAATAAAAACATATCCATATGAGGTTATAAACATATCCATGAAATATTTTTACATTGCACTTCTTCTTTCAGACAAGTACAATGAAATGGTATTTTAAACAATTTCTTAAAGTTTACATGTGATAAGAACATTTCATTTAATTTTCTTGGAAACATAGGATTTACGTTTAATAATGTTAGTTTTCTGAAATTATTATTTATATTTTGTTAGTCACTCTCCTTTAGCTTCTACAAATTTATTTATTGGATATTACTTTTTCTAAAAGTCTTCGCTTTCTAACGATATATTATCTCTAGGAATAACAGTCAGAAGGTATGCGTTCTGACTGTTATTCTTGGAGATTCATTTTCAACCTGGATAAGCATTTTTATTTTTTTCTTCAATTCCCAATTATGATACTCTGTCAAACTTCATATTTAGCCATTTTTATAGTTAGTGTCCATAAAAGAGTTATTTTTTTAAAAATAAATCATATGAAAGATACTTTAGTGGCAGACGTATATGAACATTGGGCATTTAAGCCCTGTAACGTGACATCAATGGCGGATTTTGAGAAAAGTTGTATGTGTTTCATCGTTGATATAAAGTGGCACTTCCGATTTTAAGGTAAAAGTTGCTGTAACATCTAATGCATATACCTCTCTTAAATACTTAATATTAGTTTCGTACGACTTTTCGTTTTTGAGCTAGACTGTTCACATACGCACATACCATTTTGCGGGACTTGGTTATTTGGACTCAAGTTATCTTAAAACATGTATTTCCGTTGAAAACTCATATTCAAAAATTTTCACGTCAAAGACTTTCACATAATTTAGTTATGATGAATCATAAATCTATCATAATACAATTATCATTTTTAGATCATGATATAAATGACGATCAGTCAAAGCAAAGTTAACTAGAGTAATTAAAACTGAGTAATTACACAATTAAAATAGTATATGTTGTGAATATTATTACTTTGTAAATATAGAAAAAACGAAATTTATATTTCATATTATTAATCTTGCCTTAATGTTTTCACTTCCATTGTGCGGTGTAAAGCACACATCACAGTTTTATGTATTTCATGCTTTTAATGTTTCGGATTTATTTTTAATGAATGGATCATGGAGTATGTGCACAAAAATATATTTATTATATCAATGTATATAAAGCAATTTACAGAAATAAAAATGACAATATCGTTTCTGAAATATGCGATTCAATTATTTGTGAGTAGTGGACTAAGGATGAATGTTTCTTTTTTGATACTGAATAATTATTTGATGGGCTCAGTGCAGCTAATCGCTCATTGGCTGAGACGCTCATTGCTATATAAATCATTGGCTCCTGAATGGCTAATGCACTGAGTGGAATTAGATCGCTCAATCGGCGCTCCTAATTCACACGGTTCCATTGTGTTAGCTTAATATTTGTATTGCCTAATGTCCATCAGCCACCGATCGATAACCATTTAGGTTAACTATTATCGATTTAGTGAAAATGAATAATAATCTGAGAGCTAAACTTTTAGTCTTTGTAGCAACGTTTAAATAAATGACAAGAGGCATCTAGTTAAAAATTAATTAATATTTAAAAAAAAATTAACATTTAAGTTGACAGAATGACTAACCCTAATTTCAAAAAGTTTTATTATTAATTTTAGTGATATTTTTAGTGGGAAAATGTATACCTTTATTCATAGTTCTATATTTCAACACTGCAATCATTTATTCTGGAATCAACTGAAATCTGCACAAATATTATAAATTTTTCAATTGGAAATATCACTAAATTGACTTTACTCAAAAATGTTGAAATTGGAGTTAGTCATTCTGTCACTTTAAAGACTCAATTAATAGAAATAATTTACCACACTCTTGCAACGTGCCAGACCAAGGACGCATAACTGTTCCAAGACCAAGACCACTATTGGTAAAAAAAAATCGATTTAAAAAAAAAAAGGCAAAACAGTTACTAATGCTTTTCAATCGTAGTTACTATATGTTAATAATTGGTATTACCAATATACTTTTGCATATAACTCTTCTAATTTTTCAGTCGGACTAAGTTAGGTTTCTCCTGCAAGACTGTTGCGAGACTCTTGCACAAAACCAAGACTCACTTTGCAAGACCAAGACTCGTCTCGGTCTCGCATTATTTTACCTTGGTGACAGCAGTTATTTTTCGATCTAGACATTTCCCCATGAATACAATATATTAATTATTATTATTATTTTATATATATATATATATATGTGTGTGTGTGTGTGTGTGTGTGTGTGTGTGTGTGTGTGTGTGTGTGTGTTGAATAGTTGACAGTTGCATTATAAAGGAAGGAGATGGTCTGGCGTAGCGGTCATAAATAGGCTAAATAGTGGTAAAACTATTTTATTAAAAGTTCTTTTTAGCTTGGACTTCTGTGGGCAAAGGCTTTTAATAAAATCGTTTTGCCACTATTAACCTATTTATGACCGCCACCCCGAACCATCTCCTTTCTTTATATATATATACTATGATGTTATATTGTAATATAGTTATAATTATTATGAAATAGTAAAAGTTATATTAGAAATAAAAGGCTCAAATTATCGTTGAGCTTACATGAAGCTGGACAAGTTGAATATATATGTTATAATAAGGCGCGATGTACAAATTAAATTTTTAAATAAATTAAGAATATTTCCGAACTGTGGTCTCTTTCAGTTTATTTTATGTTGATAAAAAGTAATACAATCAGAACTACAGAATACATGTAAGTTTACGTTATAAAATTTGAGCAAGGATTAGTAAAATTAAATGAAGAGTTGTATAATTGTGGATAAATGGTTGACTGTCGTGAATAATGAAGAGAAGAATAGTTAGGTAGATCAGTCAAATAAGAAGGCAAAAATAAATGATAATATTTATTTTGACATTTGCCGCGTTTCGACCGGAAGTTCAGGCCTTCAGCAGGGCTAAGAAAAGAACCAGATAACAAGGTCGAGGAACATAAGTAGTGTAGGTAAAAAAAATTGTTGTTAGTGTAGGTAAAAAAAGTTGTTAGAATAATGAGGTTAGTAAGAACTAAGAGATAAATAATAATAACCGTTAAAAAGTGTGGATACATAATAAACATAATAAACATAATAAAAGAAAGGAGACATAAGTATTAAAATGGGAATCTTAGAATAAAATGTAAAACAGAAAAAAGGAGTTGTATAATTATTTTGAGGAAATAAAGAGTTGTATAATTTTTAAAATTAGAGTTAGTCCGCCATTAGGCGGAAAGGAGATACCCCTCTTGCTAATAAAATAGATATCATGCGTTAATTATATTCGTTATCAAAAATAAATGTTACAAAATGAAAACGTTTGCTGTATATTGTCTTAAGAATGTTACATATTATTCATGATTCGTAAATGGTTGGTGATTAATGGAGAGAAGAATAGTTGGAGTGATCAGTCAAATAAGAAGGCAAAAATAAATAGTATAATTAGCTAATGTAAAAATAAATAAAAAGCTAATGTCAAAATAAATAGTATCATTTATTTTTGCCTTCTTATTCGACTGATCGACTGAACTATTCTTTGTCATGATTCTTACAACTGAATTTTACTTTAATTTTTTTTCCTACAATACTTATGTTTCTCATACCTTGTTATCTGGTTCTTTCCTTAGCCCTGATGATGACCTGAACTTCAGGTAGAAACGTCGGCTAATGTCAAAATAAATATTATCATTTATTTTTGCCTTCTTATTTGACTGATCACCCCAACTATTCTTCTCTCCATTATATATTATTATTCAGATACAGAACTACGGTTTATTTCTTAGCTGCCCGTGTTCCCCGACAGAATGGGCAAGAAAGGAGGTGGAAGATGTATAGCCGAATGGGGAAGGGGCCT
Organism: Nezara viridula; assembly: GCA_928085145.1. Lineage (NCBI taxonomy): Eukaryota > Metazoa > Arthropoda > Insecta > Hemiptera > Pentatomidae > Nezara > Nezara viridula. Next base: position 125,445,416 of record OV725082.1, read on the forward strand.
AAGAACAACACTGTGTAGAGAGCCCCTCAATTTTTTGCCTGTTTATAAAAGAATATTCGAGGGGGGGGGGGAGGTAGTGGCCCCTTGGGGATGGCGGCCTGCTCCTGGCTTAGTCACCTCCAATGTTTTCCTCCGAATTTCCTAAATTGAATAAGGAAATTTCTTTAGCAGGACCGAGGGGGCCTCCCTTTTCAGCCAAATTTTATAAACCGGGCTATATAGAATTACGGCACATTATTGAATTCTCCTTCTACTCTTAGTGGCAATATTAATTAAATAACTTTTTTCGTAATCACTAAAGGCTTTTTTTTTTAATTTAGTCCTCAATGTATTTTTTTATATGCTAAATTTTAATCTTGTTCTTAGCAACTGAAAGAGGCTATTTATGATTTTTTTTTATGCAAAAAACTTTTTTAATTACCTCTTACGTCAAAATGATAGTAATTGTTAAGAAAAAAAAAATGATTTCTTGTTAAATTTTTAATACATTCTTCCTGTTCTCGTCCGTGAATAAATTATTTATTTATTTTTAATATCCTTCAAGGATATTTTATTACACAACATAATATAAAAATGCAACACAAATATAACTTCAACCAAATTTAACAAACCACAAATAATAGGCATTGAACTAAAAAATAATAATAGAAAACCACTTGAAGCCATCCAAATTACAAAAAAACAACAGTAAAATAGTAAACTGATAAAAAACATCTGGTAACGCATTACTCTGATATTGTCAACAAAATCAAAACACAATAATATTAACAAATTTAATAATTACCAAAAAAAACATACATATCTATACTGAAAGGAAAATAAATAATCAAGTAGAAAGTCAAAGCCTTAGGGGTTAATACAAATATCCAATATTTAATCAAGTGATGTAATCTTTATGTTATCCAGAGCTACGGATAACATAAAGATTTTTTAAATAATAAACTTGTAACAACAGTTATTTTATATCAATGCTTTTATTTATAGACATGGATATAAATGAATAGCGAGGATAGTTCTAATGATGGGAAAAAATATCCCAAAACGTTAACTATAATTAAGATATAACAAATCCAAAAAAATTGTTTGCAATTATAGAAGTTTTTATTGTCAATTTCTGAATCAATTTAACATCTTCCCAAAAATAGAAGAAAAGAAGACTTTTTTTCTGTTTCAGGTAATAATAAAATCAGCTTAATATGTAATTAGGAATACTTCGATTTATATAAAAACAGGATATATTTTAATGATGTAGAGATGGTTGACCGTTATATAATATGAGAAGGAGTTGATAGGGGGGTGCGGTCAAATAAATAATAACTTATAGAAATAGTATTATTTGATTGTTATGCCAAAGTTTCGACCCACCTTGCAGGTCTTCATCAGGACTACAAAATATAAAAGGATATGTTGACTTTTAACTTTCATACTATATTATATTTTGTTTTTTACTATTTTTGTTTGTATCGTATCTATATAAAATACTTGATTTTTTAACTACATTGTCACCCACTATATTTCTGATACCATCTTATTATTTCTTTATCAGACAACTTTTTCTTTTTTAATATCTACTTATAATTCATTTATTTTATTTTCACCATGTACTTTTTATATTTTGTATCTTTTGTAGCCCTGATGAAGATCTGCAAGGTGGATCGAAATGACGGAATATTAAATAATACTATTTCTATGGTTTAGTATTTATTTGACCGCACCCTCCGATCAAGTCTTTCTCATAATATATTTTAGTATGCAAGTAATTTGTATTTTCAAGTTGTAAATAAGGTTTACTTTAACAAAAAGTTCTTGACGGTTCAGTAAGCTCCATCAAAAATGTATGTTACTTAATGACTTTTTGCAATAAACCGTCATGATTTTATTTGAAAAAATGCTTTTGATCAGTTAATCTACATTTACTACCATTTAGAATATTTTATTATTGTCATTTCTACAAAAAAATATGTAAAGGCACTTCACCAAGTTAATGAATCTATTTTATTTTTAAAATTCATTTTAACGTATATTTTAAAAAGAATCAAAGAAATGTTTGTGTTTTTATCTTTCTTAAAGAAGTTCCTTAATGTAATGAAAGGTCTCAAAGGGAGCGCTGCTGTCATCCGCCGCCGGCTTGATAGCTCATTGTGGTTGATACTCTTCCGGAAATAATACGAACCTTGCTAACCCGCAATCTAGCCAATGGGACCTGAATCTGGGCCACGGGACCTAGTAATACCAAATATCTAATCTTCTTTCAAGTGCTCCTACTATCAAGAATATAGTCGTTTAAAATTTATTAAATAATACTTCAGCTTAATATTTTTTAAATTTTATTTTTGTTATTATTTTTATACTATTTATTAATACCAGTGACAAGGTTGAGAGAGAAGCGCTGCGATCTCCTAGAGTTCTGGTTTTCTCTTCTCCACAAATTAGGGAATGACTTACCGCGAGATTTTCCTGTATGACTGGTTGTAAATACTGAATAAGCTTAAGTTATTTTGATAAATTAGGTTTTTTTCCGTTTATATATAGGAAGCGGTGTAGGTCAGTGAGTAGGGCACTGACTTCCTGATCTCAAGGAATTAGGTTTGAATTCGACTGACCGGTAATTTTTGAACGGGGTCAGAAGATTCTGTTGGGGTACAGTCAGCCTCTATAAAGTGGACAATCTATATCAAATAATTAATTAAGAAGGAATACCTGACGGATAGGCGTAATCCCGAACAAGGATCAAATTTGGTTCGGCGTCTGTCTGTCTGTAGTCAAATCGATGTGACGGGCATATCATCTACTACCATTTATCCGATTTTCATGAAATTTCTAGGGATTGTGCATATCGGTGTCTACATGGTTCCATATCAATTTCCTCAAATTCCATCCAGCGCTTTCGCTTACGCAAGCGCAAACTTATTTTTTTTAGATATGCTGAATTTCCGAAACGGATAGTTCGATTTAGCTCAAAGTTAGAAAAAAGATATGTATTAATAAAAAAATTAGGCAGTACCAATTTCATTGAAATACGTCTCATACTTTCTCTCATATATGCACAAACGTGTTTTCCTTGATACGTCTATAACTCTAAAACCACAAGTTAGATTTGGCTCAAATTTGAAGAACAGTTAGGGATTGGTTAACAGATAATTAAGTGGATATAAATTTTATATATTTCTATTCAATACTCGAAAAAAAAAAAAAAATGCTTATACTCTTAAGTTTGTAAAAAAAAAAATGAATCTGGTGTGTCCGCTCATGCGAAGTTCCTATCTATTTCAGAAAAGTTTTTATATCTTTATATATATATATATCCATTAAGAAACAAGACAAAAAAATTAATTGCATTAATTTAAAAGTATTGGTTTCATTAACTCGAGACAAACACAAAGTTGAATTATTCCTACGGATTTTTGTTCCATCCATCTTACCTGTGAAAACATACATATTAAGTTTATATAACTATTTTTTGTTTGTTGGGAGTTAATGAGACCGATACTTTTAAATTAATGCAATTTATTTTTTTTGTTTCTTAATGAACATATGTAAAGATATAAAAACTTTTCTGAAATAGGGAGGATCGTCGCGTGAGCGGACACACCAGATTTTTGTTTTTTTTACAAACTTAAGAGTATAAGCATTCTTAATTTTTTTTAGAGTAGTGGATACAAATATATAAAACTGATATTCACTTAATTATCTGTTAACTAATCAATGACGTTTCTCCAAATTTGAGCCAAATCCATTTATTTTTATTCTATTTTCTCTTATTATTATCATTTTTTTTTCATTTGATTTGATTTCATTTTATATTCATTTGTTTATTAATCTCAATTCATTTATTGATTCTACTGCTATTTTTTAAAGTTTATTTATTTATACATTTTTTATACATCTTATTACCTATAAATGTCTATTATTATCCTTATTTATTTATTTTATTCTATCAATCCATTTCTTTATTTATTTTATTTTATTTTTTTTTTATTTAATTTTTTTTTATTATTATTTTTTTTTTTGTACCAACCATCCAAATAGTATTAAGTGATGTTATTTAGTTGATCGAGCGCTTATAACCTGGATGTTTTGCGCCTAGACATCGAAACAAACAAACAACAAACTATTTTTAGTGCAAACGGCGGTATTTAGAAATTTTAAATTTTATACTATATTTGACATTTTCTAGTCTGTAACTGATATAAATAATCTGCTACAATGGAAAATATTAGAGGGCAATAAAATATGAAATTATACTAATAAATCATGGAGAAATTATTAGTTTTTATGCTCTCCTGTAAAACATTCAATTTGTACATACGACCTTTTACACTAACAGACTGATATGCATGTTCATTATGTCCGGAAATTATTTGATTTAATGACGAATTATCAAATATGCAATCAGCTAATGTGGAACTCTTTTGTATTTTAGTTATTCGATGATGAACAAAATTCGTGGATGTTAAACACGTATATGTTGATGAATTACTAAATTTCCGAAAACGGCTTCTCCCAGAGATTTTATTCTCATACGAAAAAAAAAAAAGATCTTGTAATAAACATATTTTGTAGCAAATGAAAACAGTGAGGAAGCTATACTGACCTTACTTGGCTGACATTTTTTTATTTATTATAAATATGATGAGAATGAACATTTTATTAATGATCTTTTTTGCGGTAGAATGTAATATAACTCAATAATGTAATTAAAAAAAAAGCTTTTAATTTATTCAAGACCTAGGCTGTATTTCATATAAAATATTGTAGATAGCACAATGCACTTCAGGAGAATTAAGCTAAAGTAACATTAGATGAAAACAAATTCATATTCAAATCAGAATCCAATCAATTGCCTTTACATAAAAAGAAAAAAAATATAAAAGAAACACTTCTGCTATTGAAGAGCAACTGAGTGGAAAATGTAAAAAGAAAGTTGGGGCGGACATTAAAGACCTCAATAGCAGCTGCTTCATCGGCCCTTTGATGAGCCCCCTCCCCAACACCTGAGCATTTCAAAAAGAAAGGAACGGATTTTCTTTTCGGCCAACTTCACAAGTAATTTACGCTAAGTTTCTCTTTGAGATAAATTTGTATAATTTTCTAAAATTAACTTGTGATTAAGTTAGACAAGTCAATAAACTAGGACGATCAATAATAATAAATATTTTATTATACAACAATATCACCTCATTGGAGCGAACCATCTTGTTCCTCAATACCAATGGGCATCACCTTGCTTTCCCTTTCATTATAATTTATTTTTTTGTTTAACAAAATCCTATATATTATTTCTAAAAGGTCGGTACGCTATAACTTCGTCAATTATTCATCAAATCCAATGATAGACTACTCATTTTGAAGATATTCTGCTCCTTTGCATGGGAAAAATAATCATATTCCCCCGAAATTTCTGAAAAGAAAATTATAAAAGAAAAGAAACTTTATTTGTAAATAACTCAAACAGCATGCGTTTTGACTTTCCTTCCTATACTAGGTATAGTTAAAAAAAAAAAGTTATAAAGAAAAGAAAACTTTTAGGGGGCCTAACTCCCTAAGTATATATTATACGGTAAAATGTATAATACAACTTTTTAAAGGTAATTAAATTACCAACAAAACAAAACAAAAATCATCGAACCAATATTAGCGATGATACAGCTTATTCTATTTTTTACACATTTTTTTTAACCTATTACTTTCCTACCTATACTAGGTAAGGAAAATATTGCAATTGGGTCAAATTTCCGATATGCGGTTTTCGACGGATCTATACGTTTCAGAGCCACCTTGAAAGGTAATGAAATTACCTACAAAACCATATAAAAATCGTTCATTTTGGACAACTATTAACGAAGTTACAGCTATTCAATTTCCAATGTAAGATTACGGGTTCATATCCTAGTGTCAGAAAGGAGGGAATGACAGAATAAAGATGACTAAGTGAAAGTAAGAAAATCTGTTGCCCGCATCACACATTCTTCACTATTTCCTCTACTTTTAACAGAAATTATTATTTGAGAATACTAAGCTATGGCAAAAAGTTTTTAGACATCGATATTAGTGAGTATTGAAATTTTTATACTGATCTCCCTTAAGCCGGTTTATATTGCTTTAGTTTATCAAATAAATCGTACTCAAGTCTCATGTTTGATCAATTTTCAGGAAAATGAATCTAGTTAAATTCTTTTTTGTTTCTGCATGAATATATGTAAAGATATAAAAACTTTTCTGAAATAGGTAGGAAAGTCGTGTGAGTGGACACACCAGATATTTTTCTTTGAAAATGGATTGTACCCATGATAATTAGAAAGATTACTGAATTACCTGCAATACAAATAAAAAATTGTAAAAATCGGACAATTATTAACAAAGATACACTGCATTAGTTTTGGTATACTTCCTATTTCTAATAATGTCTTCCTGTTTAAAGATATTGCATTTAGGAGAAGAATAGTCTATTACACTTTTTTTTCCTGGCTGATATATTAATTTTATTGTTTTTAAAGACATTTGGTTGTTCTTACATTTTATTTCTTTTAATAATTTAGAAAATTCCATGATCGGGGCATTATTTTCCCTTTATTACTTTTATTATTTTTCCAGTCAGTGTTTAAAAATAGGTCCTAGAAAAGCAATTTGTACAAATATTTTGGTCTAAATGTTTAATGGAATAGTGTAATTGACCAAAGAAAAAATATTAATTCCTTCCTTGCATCATACATACGAACTACTTATTTCCATATTGTTTTGATATTTTTTTCAGTAAACCAAAATTTTCTGGGAATTATTCACACGGGCCAACTAGTATTCATTAATTATTATAAATTAACGAATTCCCAAGTGAATTGTAACAAAGAACAATCGAGCATGAATATATGAATAATATTCTAAAATAATCTCTCATAAATTCAAAATAGGGCCGGATATGAAAACGAAGTAGATAAATATAAAATACGCATAAATTGGCAGTTAATGAGTTGATTTACATCATCATCGAAGGGGGTAAAGATGGGTTGGATGAATCCTGCATTGGTGGATACGTGGCATGAATTATGCAGAATGATACGGTTGATTGGTTTATTCATGTATTGGCCAATTTCACACTGATTTGGGAGTTGTTATTTCTCGATTATATCGGCATATTTTTACATAAATCATTTTCAGAGCCTTTCGGGGGCGTTGCGTACGTAATTCGATACTTATTTTCCATCATTACAATTTTTTTTAGTATTACTTTGGAGGAATTTTCGTTGATTTACGTAATCTACATTTCATATCACTAATATTACTTCTATACACACCTTTATATTACAGAAGTTTAACAATAAACAGTTGAAAATACACAAAATATTCAAACGTACATACAAAAGTAAATGTGTACAGAGAAATATACTCACTTCAAAAACGCTTGTTGAGAAAGTACCCATTGGAAGCAGTCTAATAATTTGTCTACATGAGGAGATCGCCAGGCCATCTTCTTTTCAGACGCCTCGGAGGGATAGGCGAATCGAAATCGAAGAGGAAGCAAGGTTAGAAACAAGAGGACTCGGATGGTTATGAAGTTTATTATGGAAGGATAGGTATCTGGATTTGGCCAAATCGGAAACATATGGAACATTGAGGTCTTTATGGATTATTTTATTTGTGACAAAGTAAGGAGCATTGAGGATTTTACGAAGGATTTTGAATTGTAAAGATTGGATACGAGAGGAATTTGATGGTTTAGTGGAGCCCCATAGCTCAACTCCATAAGTTCAAATAGGTCTTATTATAGTCATATATATGAGTCGTTTGTAATTAATTGGAAGTATAGAGCGTTTGTCCAGTAAGTGTTGGAGTAAGCAGAAACGTCGAGCAGTTTCTTGTCGTTTCAGTCTTGTATCTCCTAGGTATCGGATTTGTTCAACAGGGATATGTGGGGTGTTATTAAATGATACTATAGGACAGCAAGTCATTGGTTTTCGAAGAAGGGTAAAGGTGATTTGATGGGATTAATTGGAATTTATTTTAATCCTCAAGTTTCGACACCATCCTTCAATGTTTGTGATGTGTGGTTGAAGAGTTTGGGATGCAATTGTTGGACCATTTTTAACTGAATACATGTGTCATCAGCATAGTAGTGATGACAGTGTCAGTATGGGTTGGGATATCAGCTGTATAAACTGTGTAACGGATAGGACCAAGGATACTACCTTGAAGAACTCCGGCGGATTGAGAAAAGAGGGATGAATAGGTATTATTGTGATTTACTTTAGAGTGTCTATCAGTAAGATAGGAACAGTAAATAATATCTAATCAAAGTAGAGAGATAAGTGAAAGTTGTGTGTTACGCGCACCAGATTTTTTTTTAAAGGGATTGTTAGTTTACGTATGATTATATTATTATTAGTTCTTGCACAAAGTGACAGGATATGGACAGGAGAGATGGATGTGGAGGATTCGGCTGTGACGATGACCCGGACAAACAGTCACAGTCACAGTGACTACAAGGCAGACACGTTCAATTAGCCCTCCCCCTCCCACCATTTCCCACAGAACAGAGTGGCTAGTTGAGTAATCAGCTCTCATCCCGCCTGCTTGGACATCTCCAACGGAATTATTTAACTATTGGAATAATTTATCAGGCTGTTCCCGTTAACTATCGTCATTTCCAGTCAGTCTCACTAAAGCTAACATTTTAGAAATGCCCTCATCCTTGGAAATGTGCTAAATCAAGTAATTGAATGAATGGATAAATACTTTTGTTTCTCAAATTGCATAATAGAAAAAAGTTTATTTTAAAGTGAAAACTTGTTTAGGCGCATTTTGTACTTTTTTGTGGGAAGTGAGTATCACTTCTAGTATCACTCAGGATGTATAACGCTCACTCGGAGTCGACTAATTTAAGTGTTTTTGTATTTGGTTTGGAAAATATCTCAGAAACTAAAAATCGGAGTTACAAACTAAATATGACGAATCATACTAACATAATAAGAATATACGATCATCACAAATTTTACTGGCGTAATTTAAACACAATTATGATTGTAATGTATAACAAATGTTATTAATTTATGAATACAGAACATAAAAAGTTTGTACACAATTACAATTGTATTTATTGAAAATGTGATCAATTTTGGTTTGGCTGTGGTCTTAAGCACACAACGTAGTTTTTTTTAAAATTTATATTCTTTATTTCTTAATTCACCCATGTAAAGAGTATTGATAATCAGTGAGTTTGATGTCGGGAAGAATATGAGTATTAGCCTTTTTCTGTGAGCTTCTGCAGCACACTTACCTTTTTTAAAATAACAAATACAAGAAAATAAGCAGATAATGAATGATATTTTCTTTCATATTCATAGTGCAATAGCAAACACAATATTAAGCTAGTTTAAAAAAAAATTAACACATAAATTTGTTGACATATCACAGACAGGATAAACGAACGACCTCAGGAATTAATTAATCAGATAAGAAGTGTATCATAGTGACATAAAAATAAACCGAAACACAGAAAGGACTTATTAGCCAACCAAATATAATACAACATTGAAAGTGACTTTTTAAAACGCGAGACAAGACATTAGTGTATTCAAAGCCATCTTAGTTCGTGTTTAGTTGTGTCAACAAGAATACTATAATGCATGATTTTTTTATATAACTCTTGTGCTTCTACCTTCTGGCAATTGATATGAGTCGAAATCAGCAACAACTTGTCTAAATCTCTAAAAAGTGAGTATTCTTAATTAAATAATTAATTGAGAAGGAAAACCTGGCGGTTAAACGTGATCTCAGTCAAATCACCTCCTTGCACATCAGTTGACTAAGGTATAATACTTTCCCTAAATAGTACTGAACCCAAGACCCATACAACCCATGGGTTGTAGTGATAAAGGATTTATTTTTTATATGTAAAGAAAACAAATTTGAACAGATGAACATTTAACATGAATACTACTGACATAACGCTTTAACAGTCGATTACCTTCTCAGATATTAATGTATTTACATGAAATCTATAGGACAGTGAGTGCTGTTTCAACTTAAAAGTAATCTATTTATTATTTATTATTTAGCATTTCTTTCCAATTCTGTTTAGTTATTAGTATGTTGTTGTTTTTTGTACCAATACTATTATATTGTAACCATTGTACCCATCTGGTTTCCTTAATATACCCTCCAAAACTATGTATATACTCATTTTATTACTTAGATTGTAGTTACTCTTTATTATAATAGGTCATCTGGTCAGATTTATTGTCAATTGGTTTAAACAATATTGTTATTCTCAAGGGACTTAGTCACAGAATAAAGATGATTTTCTATTTCTATTTCTTTTTCAATTTATTCAAGAGATGGGTATTGATTATGAATTTTTGACAAAAATCCTACGAATTTCTAGTGAAGTACGCTAATAGTCATTTTGCTATAACTCTTGCTTGTCTTTGTTTAGACTATCTTTTTATATAATGCACGGTTTTGGAGTCATGACCAAAAAAATTAAAATAATATAAAAATGTTTATATCATTGTCTCTTCATGTTATAATTATTTCATATTTCACTTTATTGAATAAAATGACTAAAGAAACGCAGTGATTACCTATATACCAACTCCAATTATCACCAGAAACCTTTACATTAGAGGGCCTAAGTGTCGGAAATGCGATAACTGTTGAAAATGGCCCGTCATTTTCAGTGAGGGGGGGGGGCGCGCTGGGGCTGTAGCGAGGGCATTTCATCGTTGGCAGCTTGTTAATCTCCCTGTTGGCGGTGTCTGTCATTGCTGAGGTTGTGCCTGTCTGTTGTACGAGAACTGACGGCTCATAGGCAGTTTGTGTACTTTTTGATGATTTTCAAATCTAGGAAGCAGAAAAAAAAGTAATAAACGCAGACTTGTAAACAGTGCAACACTGGATATGCGTGATTATTAGCAATACTTTTTAATTTGTTCTAAAAATATTGCAACAAAAAGAAAAATAGGACAAACTGATATATGTCCGAAAATGTTTAAATATAGATCTCAACTATTCAACTTGATGAAGGCATATAAAATAAATAGACACAGCTGCTTAGAAATAGTGTGAAACTATTTTATTGTATAATTACAACATTATATCACAATAAGGACTATAGTAAAGATTAGAATACAATTTATTTATATCGTACTTACTGATAAATACATAAATAATATGAAAACAAAATAAAAATATTTAAAACAATAAATATATATAACAAATAAAAATAAAGTAACCATAAGAAATAATCAATATAAGAATGTACAAAATTAAAGATAGCTTAGAAGAAAAAAAAAGTTATTCCACAAATTTCAATCCGAGAATACTGCTATAGAATGCATTCAGAAAAATTGTATGTAATTTTTTTTTATTCACACCTGTCATAATGAGAATGAAAACCAGTGAATGAGATGATCGATTTTAAATATTATTTTCATTTTGTAGTAAGAATGCAAAATATAGCTGATCTATTTACTTTTTATTTTTTTTAAACTCTCACGTGTTGGGAATACCAACAAACAGCGAGTGTGTTGTCGGGAAGAAGAGTGTAGATAAAGACGTTGGTAGGGCTGAGGGAAAGGAGTATCCCGCGGCGTCCCTTCCTAACTTGATTTTATATTTATAGTTAGTGGACGAGATCTCTCATTCAGCTTCGTTTGAGCCTCCAAGAGTGCCATCGGGCATGTTGATTTTGGGCATGCCTCGAATCAGTGAATTGGTATGTCCATATAAGTTATTATCAAATCTTTAATCTTTATTATGCATTATGTTCGTGTGTGATCGTTAACTGTTGGCATCTATAGGTCTTTATGTAAAGTAAGTAATGTTACTGACGAACCAGGGAACCTTGGTGATAGTCTTGTAATTATTTTCTGTCTTGAAAAGTCGTAGCCTTTGGTTTAGTGTTTTTTGTTCTGTTCTTGATATGTGGGCCCCATGTCATTCTTCAATCGAATGTCAAACCAAGATATTGAATTATATCATTATGAAGAATTTGGACATTGTCGAGATAAATAGGGGGGCAAGTTTCAAGTCGAAGAGAAAAAGTAATATGTTGATTTGTCTAGGTTGAGTCTAATTTTTCAGAGTTTACACCAGTCTTTAAATTTAATTTGGTGATATTTTAGAGTCTGTGAGGTGGATATTGGTTTTTGATGTCTTGTTAAGATTGTCGCATCGTCTGCGTAAGTCACGGTCAGAGTTCAGAAACTGTGTGGAATATCATGCGCGTAAATGATATATAACAGTGGAACGAGTACTGAACCTTGAGGTTCTTCAGCTAAGGCTGATTTAATAGCCTGAAAGTTCTGTGCCTTGGCAGACAGAGAAAAAACTGTTACAAAGAAAAGATTTCAGGATAAGATAGGTTGGAGGGTGTATTGTCTTCAGTTTGAAAAGAAGCCCCTGATGCCAGACTCTATCGCTTGAGAAACATTAAGAAATACTCCTGTTGCATATAATATATGTTCTAATGCCGTTCCGATGTAGTCCATCACTCGATGTAATTGATGAATGGTTGAATGGTGTCTTCGAAATCCAAATTGATGATCGGGTATCATGTTTTCGTTTGTCAGGATGTCAAGAAGTCCTTTGATTGGAAGTATCTTAAAGATTTTAGAACATATTGGGAGAAGGTTAATGGGTCTGGATGATGAAGGAAAGTCGGTTTCTTGTTTGGTTTTTGAATAATTGTAATGTATGAAGATTTCCACTATAGCAGGAATTTGGTCGTTATGTGTATTGCGTTATATATTGATGTTAAGTACACTAGAGCTTTTCTTGGCATTAAAAATCTAGTAATAATTTGAAAGGTTTATATATTTTTATATTTGCATATTTAAATATATTTCACCCTTCAGACTGAAACGACTAGAAACCGCTCGACGTTTCCGACTGCTCCAGCACTTACTAGACAAACGCTCTGTGCTTCCAGTTAATTACAAAAGACTCCTATACATGACTACAATAAGACCTATCTGGACATACGGAGTTGAGATTTGGGGGTCCACAAAGCCAACGAATTTCTCACGCATCCAATCCTTACAATCCAAAATCCTTTGTAAAATCCGCAATGCTCCTTTCTTTGTCACTAATAACATCATCCATAAAGACCTTAATGTTTCTTATGTTTCCGAATTGGTCCAATCCAGATACCTGTCCTCCCATAATAAACTTCAGAAACATCCGAACACTCACATCTCTAACCTTGCTTCCTATTCGATTTCTGATAACCCTCCGAGGCGTCTGAAAAGAAGATGGCCTCGAGATGTTCTATTGCAAATACTTTTTTTTTAGAGTGCTACCAGTGGGTAGCTTCTCAACAAATGTTTTTAGGCCTCGGGACCTTCTAATAAGAACTTTAAATTGAGTTCTACCAATGGGTAGTTTCTGTTCATGTTGTGCATGTCATGTTACTAATTTCACATTTACTTGTTGTATTTTACATATGATACAGTTGTAAATTTCATTAAAATAAATTAAAAAAATATTTGTTTTGATAAATAATAATGATTATCAATATTTTTCATAGTTATATAAAACAAAAACGAAAAGAACTTGAGGCATCTACTTGTTGGTATCTACTTGATTAAAATAAGTTTTCGTACAAAAGTATATTTCAAGTTAAATAAAATGATAAAAGTGTATTTGCTACAAGACGGTACGTTAAAATATTTTCTTCTCGAATTAATATTTTTAAATTGTAACAATACAAGCATAGAAATACGTGGCTGGTATGGTACATATATATTGCAACGAATATTTAGAATATATAAAGTGAAAGCTAGATTCCAGACATTTTTGATAACTTATATATGTATATACATTACGGATATAACTCTAAAAACAATTCGGACCTAATATGTTTGAAAGGTGTAATAATAAAACAGACCATAATAAAAGAGGCAGGTGGCCTAGTGAAATACTTTATAAAACCTCTTCTGGGATTAAGTAAATAGGAGAACCTGCTTTTAACTAATCATTTTTCTTTTATACGACGAAATAATATGGAAAGCCATTTTTTAATTATAAGAAAATGATGATGATGGTGTCTATTTCATAATTTTTATGTCAAATGAATATAATTTTATATAAAAAATATTAGCAAAAACAGCTACCAAACATAAATAGAAATAAATTGATGCCATTAAAAAAAAAAAAAGCTTTAAAAACGAATTGATAGACACCTAGTGAAAAAAAAAAATATATTTATCTTGCAGGTTCTGTTAAGGTAGCATGAGGGTTGTATGGATAAATAAAGACGATTTAATTTTTATATTTAGGTGATCCTTTCATATTTTCTTAAAATATTTATTTGCACCTATCGACTGTTGACACAATTAAATACGAACTAAGATATGTTTGATTAGGTTAAGCTGTTGGCACTCAACTACTTAGGTATAAAATGTCTTTTATGTTTTTATAGATTTTGTTTTATTAAATATTATCAAACAAATCCTTTTTTTTTTTAGGAAAACATTTATTATTTCTATGCAGTTACTATTGTCGCCGAGTATCGTTCTAAAGCTAGTCAGTAACACTGTGCAATTGATTTGTTGTTTTGAAGACTTTATTTTATTGTTAAAATAAATGTTTATTGAAGTTAATCTTTGACCACCGAACTACAGAAAAAAACAAAAAAAAAAAAAAAACCAAAACGACTAGTCAGAAATTTATTTTATCAATGGCAAACTGTTTTTAAATTTTCGTTTATTCTTGACAAAGTTTTAAAATCCTATTTTTAGTAGACGGCTCAGATGATAGAACAGCAGAGCTTAGCGCCGGAAAAGAATAAGCGCTGCTAAGCCCGCACTACTTAACCGCAATGAAGGCAGTGTAGTTTGCTTCCCCTGACTTTCAGGAAATTATTTATCGATTCATTCAGGATGATATAACTCATATCAATAATATACTTTTAATGAAATGCAATATTCGAATTTATTTTTAAAATTTAATACAACTTCTGTAAAATCTTTACTTGAAAAGTTGTAAGGTAATTGTGATAATACTATTTAGGTTTTTTAACGATTAAAAAAAAAACACTACTAATTATATTTCAAATAAATTACGAAAATGTATTGTTAATCTAGTATTTATGTTTGACAAGCATACCTTAAGCCTTTCTTCCCAGGACAATTGGAGAAGTGCAACAGAATCCAAAGGCTCACCAAGTTCCGTTGCTATGACGACTGGGCCCACAGCATCTGGAATGCAGGAACCGAGCACCTGAAATAGGAAAAATAAATTATATGTTTCTTAATTGAAATTGAAATTAAACCCTCAGAATAAGGAAGTTAGATAAGATAATAATACAAAAATACTATATAACAACGTACAAATATGGACAAGCAACTTTTTAGACGGATATTTAACGATCTCATGATAGTTTTAAATTAGACAAATAAATATTCTTAGATTAAATGGTTACAGTTTCTAAAATTTAAAGTGAAATGGAGATATGTATTTGTCATTTTATCCCGTTTTCTCATCCTATTTTAACTCATTTTTCCCTTTTACGCCCTATTAGTTTCGGCTCCATATTATAATTAGCATATTGTTTATTAAAATAAACATAAAGCTAGAAAAGAGACGAAAGGTGATAATGTTATAAATGGAATGGAAAAATAAAAACAACAACGCCAACAACAACAATCACCAGAGCTCTAAAACTAACATCACATATATAAAGAAAGAAAAATCTAACCGAAAAAAAAATAGCCGTAATACATCTCAATTAACTATCTAAATACATACTGAAGGAAAGAAAAGGTTCTATCAACATTTATAATTGTAATTAATGGTACGTGACTAGCAAAATCTTACATACTGAATTACACCTGTCCGCAGTTGATGTATACATAAGGAGTTTTTACAAATGATTCTATACTGATTTATAAGGACATAATAACAGACTATGAAGATATATGGCTTCAGCTGACATGCCCATCAATACAAAGAAGAGACTAAAAAGGGGCTGGATGAGAGACCTACTTCCCTAACAAACCATGGCAATGGAATCAAGTCAGGGAAGAGATACTGCTGGGTGCTATCCTTCCCCATGCCTTAATTGTCAGTTTTGTTATCTTCATCAAACAATCTGATGATTGTCAATAGATTGTAGAAAAGTGCAGATAAATATATAAAAAAAATCAGGGGTGAGTAGAAAAATAAAGTAAAAAAAAAATGTCCACCAGTATGTTAACAAGTCCTTAGAAGAGTAGTATCAAAAATTTTAGAACATGTTGGAAAGAGGCTTATTAGCCTATGTGATGAGGGGGTGTAGTTGTCCTTATTTGGATTGTGGATCATTTGGTTGTATGAGTATTTAAATTGTACAGGGAATTTGGCCGTTCTGAGTATTTGGAAAAAAAAATTAAACCTTAATACTGACAGATGTGGGTAAATTATAAAGTAAAAAAAATTTTTGAAGACAACAATCCATAATTTCTTCATGAAATGCCATTTTTTTTTTTATAAAATAGGGATCGACTATATAAATATGTTAACAATCTTAAAATTGTAAATAGATACCACTGAAAATATGTATATAAATTATTAGATTGTTCTTCATTATTTTTACTTTATTTTAAAAATTCTTGTTATTAACTTATTTAAGTTAGAAAGTAACATATAATTTTTGATATGACTATTTTATTACTCAACATTTCTTTTTATGTATCTCTGAGGCTCCTTAGCCCACATTACTGTCCTTATGTATTATTCTAAAGGAACTTGTCCCAGAATAAATAAAGTATTATTATTATTAAATGTTTTGCCTACAAATCGGTTCTTTAAATAACACACCATGTATTTTGTTTTGTTGAACAATTCAATTAACAGAGTGTTGTTAGACAAGACCATTGTCCTCTAGAGCCGCTAAGACAGGGAGGAGATGGCGGATGGTGTAAGGGCCACAATGCAGACATTATCTACAAAGCCTTGAAATAGAGTCCCCACTTCCAGGCCCAATTTATGGCCGCCACAGATTCCTATCAACACTTGCCAAGCCGGCTCCATGATTCAATCAGGGAACTCTAAGGATAGGGATAACGCTTTAACTTTATTTATATTCTACTTCATTCTAAGGAAGCTCAGGAATTCTATCATCATAAAGCCAAGGCAAAGGGATATTGACAAAGGGCTCACAAACGTGGCTAAATAAATAAATAATATAATGTTCAATTGCAGTTATAATATGTTTTGAATTTTAAACTTCTTTAAACATTTACTAACTTTACAAAATTGGTACTCACTTTGGAAAATAAAATTAAATCATGTACATTACAGCATATAACATTTACACTTCGACTAGAAACGTGCCCACCAGTTTATATCGGAGAGAACTAAACTCAGACAAACACAGTAAGTTATCTGGGAATAATATTTGACTGAAGAATGACCTGGGGCCCACACGTCAAAATGAAACGACAGACCTTAAACAAGCCACTGAAAATACTGTACTCACTGTTTTCTAAATCGAAATTGAATGTTCGACAAAAACTAAATACATACACTTACCTACTCAAACCCATCTGGACATACGCCTCTCAGATTTACGGTTCGGCAAAAAAGACGCTCTTACAAAAACTAGTCATTTCAATCCAACATTTTACGACTTATAACAGGAGCTCCCTGGTACGTCAACAACAAAACTTTACATAACGACTTACGACAACACATACGTACTCTCTACTCTCGTTTTCATCTCAAACTGCACGGACACACAAACAGATTTATAACCGACATGGCTACGAATGACATGCCCATTAGTAGGAGATTAAAAAGAAGCTGGATGAGAGATCTACTCGCCTTAATCAAGGAAGTAAATAATGACGAGGAAGAGGTGCTGCTGGGTACTATCCTTCCTCATGCCTTTAATGCCTGTCCTCATCATCACAACACATCTGCTGATTGTCAACACCATGACAGGTGCGATTAAATAATTAAAGGAAAAAAAAAACTTCTATAGGCACGTTTTGCACTTTTTTGTGAAACGTCCATTACAGATCCGTCAGGCTCGGATGTATAACGCCCGTTCGGTTAAAGTTGGCTCGAGGAGTCTAATTGATGTGTTTTTGGATTTGGATTAAAACATCTCAGGAACTAAAAATTGTACCTGCATATTGTAGGCGAGAGAAATGATCTGCATTTCATTCTCTTTATAATGAGCTATTACCAAAATTGTATATTGATGTGATGGCGTATTAAAGAGGCAAAAAAGGATTGTTTTTTTTTATCCCCAAAGATCAGTGATTGGAATTTTCACATTTTTTTTTACGGGATAGAGTACCTTGCAAAAAAGGAAAAAATATTGTCATATTAAATATGAAGAATCATACTATAATAATGAGCATATTATAGTTATAATAAACCTATTGTTTCATTTTTAGAATATGATACTGACTTAGTGTGATTAGTTGGAGAAAAGTTTACCAGAGTAAATTGTACAAAATTATAACTGTATATATTGTAAATGTTATTATTTTTGAAGATAGAACAAAAAAGAAATTATATTTTGTATTAATAAGTCCAGCTTGTTGATGTTTACACTTTAGTTTTAAGTGTAGCATACACTATAGTTTTTTTATTATTATATTATAGATTTTCTTATATTGTTCTTAACTTACATCTTTATTTATTTAACACTTCCGTTACATTAAGGCCATATGGGATTTACTGAACTGGGTTGCTACGCATAACTCAATATTAATGAAATGAAACTATTTACGTATTGTAGTCAGCTGTACAGTTTTAGGTATTCAAATATTCAGGTATTTATAATTTCTTCTTTCGCTCCTCCTCTTTCTAGAGGCCTTTTAGGAGCGGGTCCTGTTTTTGCGAGGCCGAAGTGTGCTGGACCTTTTTTCTATCCTTTCACAAATTCTTTGTTGTACGGATAGTTTCTCTCTGAAACTAGCAGAGGGAAATCATTTTCTGTAAAAATATATATCGACCTCCTTCTGCAAATTGGCCCTTAACGACTCAAAGGCAGTGCAGATCATGATAATATGCTTAGCAGACTCTGGGATTCACCAGATAAAATATAGTGGATCGATGTCTTTTGCAAGAACATGGGTTCTGGCTCGAAACTATGAGAGGAATTTAGAGATCCAGTAATCCGGGAGTAGCAAATTGGCTTCCAAAGATGGTTGTACGGTGGGGCAGTACTACCTTACGGGGTTGTCGCCTATCTTCCACTCATCTATTGCATCCTCCAAGATAATAGTTTTCCATTTTATGGGATTTTGATCACTTCTCACTTAAAGATTTTGCGGCAGGCCTAATGATTCTCCTTATCTATGTAAACTTTAAACCACATCTTTCAAAAATACTGACAATTAGTGAGTTTACTGTTGGGAAGAATAACAGTAGGAACATTGATCGGTTTGATGGAGATGAATGCTCAGCGAAATGCCTTTCAATCTTTGTTTTGGTATAATTTTTAAGCGAGTATCCTTCATCTATTTAAAAAATCTCTCACCTAGCTTCTTTTGAGCCTCCTATGTCTGTTATCGGATATATTAATTGTTGCCATATATTATATGAGGGAGATAGGAAATCAGTATAAGTTATCGTGAAATATTTCCTTATATGTACGTAAGTGGTCGATATCTCTTGAGGTGTATAGATCTTCATGTACATTTAAAAAAAAAATTATTGAATATTACAGCATTCTGTCACTTGGATATTAGTTAGTGAGGATGGATCACATTCACACTATATGTACTAATAATATAAAATAAACAGAAGCAAAATAACAAATAAATAATAATTGAAAAATATATCGAATAAATAACGTAAATTAATATATAAGAAAATTTAAAAACAAACAAAAAACACGCACATACCTACCATGTAAAGTAATGTACCTTGGAGCTTTAGTAGTAGTTCTGAAAGTTTGCGAATGAAAAGTTTGTAGTTTTCCTATTGATTGTATACTTGCCAAGTGTATACCTCCAAATGGGTTTAAGCAAGTAATTGTGTGTTTATTTTCTGTTTTAGATTTAATTTTGAATGTATAGAGACAAGTGAGTATAATAGAAGAAGTCAGAGGTTAAACGTTATTCTATTATTGTTGATATGTCGGCTCCATGTCATTCTTCTGTCAAATATCAGTCCATTGTTCTTTATGTTTGAGCAATTTTGGTATTGTCGAGATAAATAGTAGGACATGTTTCATATTTAAGAAAGAAAGTAATGAATTGGGAATTGTCTTGGCTGAGTTGAATTGTACGAAGTTGGCACCAATTATTTAGTTTTGTTAGATGATTTAAAGTCTGTGAGGCGTATATGGGATTTTTCTGTCATGTTGGGATTCTTGTATCGTATGCGTATGTGGCTATAATAGCTTTAATTGTAAACGAATTTTAAAAATTGAAAATGTATTTAGCTTTATTTAGTTTATAATGATTTTGTCGAATTTCCCATAATTGGGATGTGTTAACATATAAAATATACTTTTCGAAAAAATATCAGCTCTCCAGTTAATTCAGCAGGATACGGTATTTTTTTCCATGATTTTGAGGAATAGCAAAACCACGACACGAATATTTTTAGAGAAACTGAAAGTTTTGGGTCATTGTATTTTTTTTTTATTTAAAAACTTTCAAATACCCGAGGCGAAAAAAAATAATACGGTCCTGACGAAGAGGTGCTAAGGTTGGATGTACTCCGGAAGGAGACTATATGATAAATGACTTCCACTTTTGTACGTTCGGTTGAATCGAGGCAGTCCTGTCCCCTTCCGTTTTTTTTTCATACCTCGTTGGGATTCCACCCAAGCTGGCGTCCTGGTGGTACTGCATTTAAATGAGCCCAAGGTTTCGTAAACAAGCCTAATAGTAGTTCTTCGAAAAACAACTTGAAATATGCTGTGGAACTTCCGGAACTTTTTGGATCTAAGATCCCCGTTCTTTATTAGAAAGAAATCATAAAACCCAATATAGGTGAAAACATGATATCAGTTACGATTTATATTTATGTGTTATACTACAAAAAGTTTCATAATAACATACACGGACATACCGACTCGTTGATTCGAGGCATAGCCACAACTAATACGCCCGATAGCACCAGGCTTAAAAGAAGCTGGATGATTGATCTCCTCTATTAAATATAAATATTAAATTCAAGACAGGAAGGACGCCGCTGGGCACTCCTCTCCCTCACACCTATCCCAAGACATAGGTCTGATATATTAATAGTAATCTTCTACATCTCGACATCCCACTCGCTGATTGTCGGAACTTCTGACTGGTTTCAGTTGAAAAATTAAGATAAAAAAAATGTATATAGTTTTTATATAGTTAGACTTTTTGTATACTAATGTTATTTAAATTATGATTATTTCCTTTCTTTACTTTTTTTATGTAGGTTTTTATAATATTTCCTACTGTTAAATAAAAAAGAATGTTTCTAAAGTTTATAATTTTAAAATACCTTTAGAGTGAAATGTTGTACCAAAACATGAACGATTTTTATGAACATTGAAAATTGTAAATAAAATTATTATTATCATTATGTTCTCCAATAAAAAACAATCAATTTTTACATTCGATCTTATGCACAAACAGTAGCGATATGATCGAACTTTTATTATATCTTTTGTCCCTCTATCAAACACTTTTAAACATAGTTAACACAAACGAAACCCGTTATAGAATCGATAAAGATGGGAGGAGGAATGGTTCAAATATTCTTTACAATACTTTTGTCAGTTTCGATAGCGGAATAATTGAAGCGTCAATAAAAAATATTCCATCTGAAGAGCTCAAACGCTCACATATTGCTTTTTCTCCTCGAATGGCGGACGTATCTCCCGTTTCATTGTCAACTTGAATGACAGCGGTTCTACAAATTGGATTTCCGCCTCACGCCAACGTCAAGCGGAGGACTCGTCCTCGAGAATTTTTCCAATTTAAGGAATCTTAAGTGATTGGCATGCGATCGTCCTCATCGATTGCCCCTACCATTTTATTTTATTATTTATTATTTGATGTCACGTAGATGTCAAAGAAAAGTTTCTCATATTCACTATAGCTTTTATATTTGCTATACAATAGATGGAACTTTCGCGGCTCAAACGCCTGCTTCCAAATACACAAAAAACGTCGATTTTATTGTATTTTTACTGTACTTTTATTTAATTATATAATATTGATAATGAAGAGATAAGAGTACGATCATATCATATTTACAAGCAATACAAATAAACAAAATGAAATAGAAGCTAGGTAAAATAACAATAATAATCAAAAAGACGGTATATACAATAAATACAAAATATGCATCTATATATATTTCTTTTCTATAAAAATGTATTTGCGCCTGTCAACTTATTGTTGACAATCAGCAAATGTGATGGCGATACATCAAATAATGACATGACAGGCATGGGGAAGGAAAGTACTCAGCATTACCTCTTTCCTAATTTGTTCCAATTACTTAGGTTGTTTAAGGAAGGAGATCTCTCATCCCACGCCTTTTTAATCTCCTCCTCATGTTCTGAGGTATGTCAGCTGTCGCCATGTCTCTTATTATGTCCATTTAAATTAGTGCAAAATCGTTGATAAAGGATCGTTATATGCTGGTCAACTGTTGGAAGGTGGAGGTCAGTGTATAAAGTTTTGTTAGTCACGTACCAAGGAGCTTTTGTTATGAGTCGCAATAATTTTGATTGGAACGTTTGAAGTTTTTGTAAAGTTGCTGTGACATCTTAGGCATATACTTACCTTTCTTTTTTTTGTCTTCATATTTCGATCCACAGCTTCCATGAGCTTGACAATAAGCAGATGTGCTGCAACTAATCCGAAAAATAGACATTTTAGGCATGAGGAAAAAATAGTACCCAGCAGCAGTTCTTCCTGGTCTTGGTTTATTTCCTTGATTCAAGAAAGGAGATCTCTCATCCACCTCCTCTTTAGTCGTCTCCTGATAGGTATGTCAGCTGTGGTTATGGTCGGTAATAAGTCCGTTGTGATATCCGTGTAGTTTAAGATGAAATCTGGAGAAGAGATCGCGTACGTGTTGGTCGATAGTTGGTTGTCGTAAGTCCTTGTGTAAAGTTTTGTTGTTTACGTACCAAGGAGCTCCTGTTATAAGTGTTAAAATTTTGGATTAAAATGTCTGCAGTTTTTGTGAGTGTGTCTTTTTTGCAGAACCCTCAATTTGTGAAGCGTGTGTCCATATGGGTTTGAGTAGGTAAGTATTGAGTTTTTGTCTGATTTTCAATTTTGATTTGGAAAAAAGTGAGTACAGTATTTTTAGTTGCTTGTTTAAGGTCTGTCGTTTCGTTTTGATCTCTGGGCCTCTGGTAATCCTTAAATACGTAATATCAGTTTCTAACGACTTTTTGTTTTTGAGCTAGTGTGTTCACATACACACAGACCATTTTTCGGGACTTGGTTATTTGGACTTGTGATACCTCAAAACGTGTACTTCCGTTGAAAACTCAAATTAGAAAATTTTCACGATTGCAATACTTTCCCTTATTATATATTACATATATGGGTAAGTGAAAGTAATAAAGTATTTACTTGTCCCTTACTATATATTTCATATATAGGTAAGTGAAAGTAATAAGGGACCACTGACTATACATTGATAACTTATAAGGATGAACCTTGTAAACTGATCAACTGTAATATAGATTCCTTCCTTCTAAACACAATAATAATAGTAAAATGTATAAGCTAAACAATCACAGTACAATAATAGGGCAGAGAGTGTAGAGTGAGACCGCAGCTGGAAATAGGACACCATTGACAGGCCGTAACGAGGGGATGTGGCCAGCCATGAGCCGCATTCTCTGCCTCGCTAACGAACCTAACTCACCTCCGTCTTACATCAATCTCCTCGTTGGACTTTGTCTAGCCAGCCGTCTTGTGAAATTTGATAGCGGTCTCTGGTTAGACCCCATTCAGCGTATCAGAGGATGGTGGACTTCGGACAGCCTTCGACTAGTTTGGCAAGTTTATGCTATGATAATCTGATTGAAATAACTTCCAGATTTCAAACCATACATAAATTATAATTCGAATCAATAACCACCACCACTGGAAACATAATTGAATTCCAAAGAAGATATTCAAGTTGTAAAGTTCAGATTTAATTTTATTCATTAAGTATAATAAACACCACAGTATTTCATATCAAAGAATAAAAGCCTTAAGCTAAAATCAGGACCGGAGTAATATAAAACTATATAAGCTCTATTTTGGCAATGTTAAAAAAATCGATCTTGAAATGTTACTATAAATAAACATTCTTCAAAGACGTCGACTTCAATACCCAAACAATGATTTTTTATTTTTTAATTGAACTAAAGCTATAGTGAGTTCCATGTTGCTATCAAGGTAAATAAATTGTAAGAAAAATCGTTAATGCTTTTTTTTGACAACTCACTGACCTCATGTAATTTATTTATTTATTTATTTATATGATATTTACCACTGTATAAAAAAATACATCTGGTAAATTCGCACATGGATATAATGACATGAAACACATGTTGAGAAACTACCCATGGGTAGCACTCTAATAATATGTCTATATTAGGAGATCACGTGGCCATCTTCTTTTTAGACGCCTCAGAGGATTATCAGGAATTGAAGAGGAAGCAAGGTTAGAAACAAGAGGGTTTGGATGGTTATGAAGTTTATTATGGAAGGACAGATATCTGAATTGGGCCAAATTTGATACATAAGGAACATTAAGGTCATTATGGATGATTTTATTTGTAACAAAGTAAGGAGCATTGAGGATTTTACGAAGGATTGTAAGGATTGGATGCGAGAGGAATTTGAAGGTTTGGTGGAGCCCCATAGCTCAACTATGTAAGTCCAAATAGGCCTTATTATAGTCATGTAAATTAGTCTTTTATAGTTATAAAAGGTTAGAGCGTTTGCCTAAGTAAGTGTTGAAGTATTCGGAAACGTCGAGCTGTTTCTTGTCGTTTCAGTCTGGTATGAGGATTCCAAGTTAGACGTTTGTCCAGATTACCTCAAGTAATAATTTTTGTTTTTGTTTTTGAGATATATTATTAAGAGTAATATTAAAATTGTCATTAGAACATGAATTTAGGGAGGTAATGCGTACCGAAAAAGGGTTGGATCTGGGTGGGACAACACCCGTGCTGGGCTATGTGGATGATCTGGTACTGTCAAGCGAAGATGTGGAAATTATTAAACTAAATACGACAACGTTAATAAAAGCCGGTAAAGAACTATGATTCGAAATAAACGTGGATAAGACAAAATATATGGTTAGCTGCAAAATGGCCATACTACTGCTGATATCGATATAGATGGTAATATTTTTGAACAGGAAGAGAAGTTTAGGTATCTAGGTTCTACGATAACTAGAAAGAACGAAATTGAAGAAGAAATTAAGTTCAGATTGAAGGCGGGAAATGCTTGTTATTTTTCTGTGACAAGATTACTTAGCTCGCGCCTCTTGTCCCGGAACTTAAAAATGAGAATCTATAAAATCATTATCCTACCTACAGTTCTTTATGGATGCGAAACATGGCCGCTTACATTAAGAGATGACTGAAGTATTAAAATTTCGAGAAAAAAAAATTATATTCGGATTGAAGGTGAGTTATTCGGAGAATTTATACGGTTACCCAATAGCGAATTGCGTGAAATTTACTTTTGTATACTACTACCTACTACCTCGCCATTTCTGGCATACGGGAGAGGGTTGTTCTTGAGGTTCAATTATGGTTACATATTTTAACCATATTGAAAAGGTCGAGATTTATTTCGTGGGACGAACACGATTAACAATTAACCGGATTTGAACAAGCAAATCTATATTAAAAAATATTGGACTCATTTCGTGAATTGTAATCGATAAATATAATTTTACGACGAATAAAATGGGTAAGTATAATTGGTGGTCTTAGTAACGGATGGATCCTTTAAAGGTTAATATACGCTGTACTGAATAGTAAGCGTAGGGAGAGTCAAGACAAAATGAAGAAGAGAGGGTTGTGTTAAGGCTGATATGTTCGGGCTGGGTTTGGATTGGTGGTATCGATATTGAATCATCAGTTTCGTTATACGTTTGTTATTTTTATAATCATAATCTCTTTCACTGACAGAAGAGAAAGTTGGCGACAATCCAGCAAACGGTGAGTCACCAGAACGTACAGTAGTGTGTCTCGTGAAGCGGCGCAAATATTTAGCGGGAGGTGTGACTCTCGAACTCTTCCTGCAAGAAGATATGTTTAAATATAGGTACAAGAAAGATGGCTCGGCAGAAAATGAAAAAAAAATTATAACTTTATATCCGGAAGAATGCAATTGAAGAGTCGAATCAACGGTGGGTGACAAGTCCGAAGCGAAGAGCTTGGGGAAGCGAAGAGCGTCCTCCGGGTTACTGGGTCAAGAATTTCCTATCAGGGCATGGGGGTTGTAGAGCAAGCTCAATGGTCTTAAAAAATCCATAGACTTCCCTATGTCCTAGCAGCTGTGGGATCACGGCACATTATGATGATCTGCAACGCCTTTGAGTCGCCAAGGGCCAAATTGCTGAGGGAGACACGTTTTGCATACAGAAAACGATTTCCCACAGCAGGTCATACAATGAAACAACCCGTACTACAAATAATTTGAATACGGGTGGAGAGAAGCACACCTTGAGGTACAGCACACCTCAAGAACGAGGAATAAGAAACCATTCTGATTACAATAACAAAATTGTTTTCCTTGCACTAGTAGCAAGTTATGCGGTAATGCGTAAGAACCCAGTTCTGCAAACCCCGTATTACATAAATGGCACAAAGGTTTTAAATAAATATTATTTTTGAAGTTATAAGAATTATTCGTTTTGAACTTTTTTGTGGAAAGTGAATTAGATAGTCGTCAGATTTCCGATGTGTAACGCTCGGGTAAGTCGATTAATTGAAGTGTTTTTGCACATGGATTAAAATCGGATCTGAATACTGTAAGCAAGGAAAATGTTCAGGATCTTCCTTTTTATAATGAGCTATTATTTATAATTTATATATCATATTATTAATCTCACCTTGTTGATGTTTTAAATTCTATCGTGTGGCCTAAATCACAGACCTTGTTTTTTTTAGTTTGAGAATAAATAATACGAATTTTTATAAATAATCCACTTAAATTTTTGTAAATGTTATATTAAAAAGTATTCTTTTTTAAAATATTTTCTATTTGAATTATATTCATATTGGGTATATCCTTTATATGAGAGAAGCCATTAAAATTTAGATTGAACCAGTCGAACCGAAGAGAAGGAAGCTTTAGCAGAGACTAATACAGAAACCATTTCAATTTATCTCTAATCTGCTAGTTCGTTAGATAGCCGGCAGGTGAGATTACTAGCGTCGCCATTAGTGGAGTTATCAATGTGCCCGCCGCGATTTGCTCCTGGCAGCTGGAACGAACTCCAATAGTTGTTTAATTGCCTTTTCATTAAGAGGCGTTAATTAGCGCTAATGAACTGGATCCCGTCTAGATACCGCAACCAGTCGACAACCGATCGCAACTAGTCGGCAACCGAACGCTAATATCCATTTGTTAATACTAAACCTCCATTTAAATAAACCTTTTCGGAGTTTGAGTCAATATTGGGCGTACTAAATTCACAAAGATAAGCTGTGCAAATATACAGCGTGTATAAAAAATATTACCACACACCTATTTTTACTTTTCTACATATACTAGGTAGGGAAATTATTGCAATCGGGTCAAATTTCTGATATGCGGTTTTTGACGGATCTATACGTTTCAGAGCCCCCTGATTTCAAAAAACACATTTTTAGCCATTGGTCTGTATGTCTGTGCCAATATTTTCTCGGGAACTACTAAACCGATTTTTTTGCTTCTTTTTTTATTTTGTAGGGTTTGACTAATGATGCCTGTGACACAAATTGGATGCTCCATGCGCAAATAAATGAAAAATATGTTTTTTTATAGACTGTTTCATATCTTGGTGTCAGAAAGGGGTGAATGAGAGAAAAAAGATAACTAAATGAAATTAAGAAAATCTGTTGCCCAATCACACAAGCTCCACTATTCCCTCTAATTTTAACAGAAACAGCAATATAAGAGGGTATTGAAATTTTTACACTTATCTACCTGGCTTACATTGCTTTAGTTAATCGAATAAATCGTACTCAAATCTTTTCTTTGTTAAATTTTCAGGAAAATAAATCTAATTCAATTTGTTTTTGTTTCTTGATGGACATATGTAAAGATATAAAAACTTTTCTGAAGTCGTGTGAGTGGACACACCAGATTTGTTATTTTACTTTGAAAAAAACAATTATTTTTTCAAAGATTTTTATTTCATACAAGATTCAATAAAATACATTGGAAAAGGAATATTAGAAATAAAAGAAAGGATATCGATAAAAATCCAACTAAATTATGTCTAAACTAAATTACATCATTGGTTTAAATTCTGGAAAATCCGATTAAGTCAAGACAAATCACAGCTCATCACGTTTAAAATTTGACATATAACATGCTCTACAGTTTCGTGAATCCCACATACCACGAAAAAAAAAATACTAGATTAAAAGCTAAGACGTTCACTTCTCTGGAACCACTCAAAACTAAAACTTGGACAGAAATTGAATATTTGGACTTATATATCAAACATATTTTGAATAGCTAAAAATAATCACATAAAAACACTTCAAATATTTTAAGGACCATTACAAGAGCACTTTTGAACTTTAGCAACATAACATCAGTTTGTCACTTATAAATATGGATCCATTCAGAGACAAAGGTTATAGAGAAATACACAGTTTTATAACCACATTATCTGAAAATATTAAAAAAGAAATTATTTTGAACATTTTTTACAAATATTTATTATTATGAAATATCCGTTTTAAACATCCAAGATATGGGCTATTTCAATATTGCAATGTATAAACTTAAATTTCATTCTCATTATTTACGAAGACAAATTTTTATATACAGAGAATAAAAGATTTTAAAATTCAAGTGTTTCAACATTTATATTGAGTATATAAAAATATCTTTCAGGGTTAAGTGGCCAAACTGCTAAAATGAACTAAGGACCTCAAACCAAGATAAAAATTTCCTCTGAAGGTATGTCCGCAAACGCTTTGTTTAGGAGATATTCATACCTGAAAATTTTCGTTGTTATGAATTATTTACGTTATATGAAATTAACAAAACCTATTTATTTGTTCTAACTAAGACAGGCTCAGTATCTTTCTTCATATGTGGATATGTGTTATTGTTTTAGAAGATTCAACTACCCTTCTTCGTAAGGAATTAAGGTCATTGACAAGACCTGCATAGACTTTTTGTTTAATGTCACTCCAAACAAAAAAATCCAGTGGTGTCAGGTATGGAGAGCGTGCAGGCCAAGCCACTGGTCCTGCAAGGCTAATCCATTGATTAGGATATGGGATATGATTGAGCAAGCCCGGTCAATGACCTAATTAGTTAAGAAGAAGGACAATTTCCTGAATCTGTGAAACAATAACATATATCCAGTGCCGTTCTGCCACTGCTGCTCTTGAAGAATGAAAGTGTTTTGCATCCGCGTTAGACCGCTCTTTCCCCCATTTCTAATATTTTTAAATATAAGCATTATACTAAAGGATACTATTTGCTATTGTATTATGTATTATTGTATTGTATTTTAGGATAATTTTGTAAAATATTGTTATTCCAGGACATGTATTGATCGAAAATTACTCTAATGTTTGAAGCGGAAGAGTGCGAAAACACAATGGAGTCTTAGGCCAAGTAGTTATCTAAGCGTAAGGAAAGGATTTGGAAAACCGTAGAGTAAAGATAATCTACAGATTGTATAGAAAAGAGCCTGAGGTGCTCTAATCAGGCGAAGTCGGTGGTGGAGAGGAGAGGAGGAGGGAGAAGAGGGATTTGATTTGGGTAAAGATCTGAGGAGGCGGGAACTGAGGAACTGAGGAAGCTGACGGAGGAACTGAGATGGAAGGAGATAGCGGCACAAAGAGATCCCGCCGGTTGATATCCCATTGTCACAAATGGTTCTTCCCTCCCCTTCTTTATATCTTAGTGAATAAATATCTCGGAATAATATAACTTACCTCATAGTTGTCTTCTTTTGTACTCGCTCTTTTTCCATTACCGGGCCTCAAGATAACCAGGGTATTACTTGAGAATGGTTAAATGATTTAGGAGAATGAGGATTCATCAAAAACTTTGAAGACCATTAGTACCGCTGCTTATGGATTTGAACCTCACTATTTCTTCTTCTTTATTCATGATATTTACATCTGTTTAAAACTACATCCAGTAAATGTGCACACGGTAATAATAAAACCACATGAAAACGCTTGTTGAGAAACTACCCATTGGTAGCACTCTAATAATATATTTACAAAAGTAGATCACGAGACCATCTTCTTTTCAGACGGCTTCAAAGATTATCAGGTATCGAATGAGAGTTCGTATGGTTTTGAAGTTTGTTCTGGAAGGATAGGTATCTGGATTGGGCAAAATCGGAAAAAAATATGGAACATTAAGGTCGTTATGAATGATTTTATTTGTGACAAAGTAAGGAGCGTTGAGGATTTTACGAAGGATTTTAAATTGTAAGGATTGGGTAAGAGAGGAATTCGATGGCTTAGTGGAACCCCAATCACTAAATTTACAATACCATTTAGAACATCTACAAAGGCACTGTAAATTATTACACAATGGTTTAATATTATTAAAAACTAGGGCGATACCCCAATTTTACAAATTATACTACTGTTGATTTAATTGTACTACTCTTTGCTCAAATCGTATGACTTTAAGTTACAGGTATTCTGTAGTTAAACCATAGATCGTACAAATATTTACTTTCTTTCAAAACCTATATTTTACACCGCGAAATTATGTTATTATATAATTATAATTATTCTTATTGCTAATTTGTAACCATAATATATATTCAACTTACAGCTTTCATTAGTCCTACAGCAATTTGAGCTTTTTACTTCTAATATTTTCATTGTACGTTATATTGCACTTCCTAATCTATTTAATAATAATTATAATTATATCACAATATAATATTATATTTAATTCAAACGCAAATGTCTAAATCCAAAAATAACTTCTGTCACCAAAGTAAATCACACTACCACCTCCTGATGAATACCATCTTCCATACAAATTTTTAGTATATAATCTTTATTTTGTATTAGGAAAGTAGAAGGTAACAGGAACTCAACACATATGTAATTAAATGAATATCCGTATAATTTGCAAAATAATCATCTAATAAGTTAAGATAATGTTATATCCTTCTATCCTAATACTAAAATAAAATAAAATATGAAAGTCACTAAAAACTTGTATTTAATAGAGAGATTTAATACATCAAATCTATGACATATAAAGTTTGACAAAGTAGCGCCTTTCCTCACCACTTCGGAGTAAAATACAATCTAAAAAGTATTGGCCTCATTACGAATATTTTTGTTATGAGAAATAGACAGCTAAATTGTTTTTTAAATGATAATTCGATTTCTTCAGTGGATGTTAAGTATTCAAATGATCGAAAATCAAAACAAAGGAGATATGTTTATGTAGTAAAAATGTTCTTAACGTTTTGAACGCTATATGTAGTAAAAATGTTCTTAACGTTTAGAAAGCTATATTTAAAAAAAAATAGACCACTTACGGATTGAACAAACAGAGAAAATAACAGATAACATAATTAATTATAAATGGGTGATAAATAGTCAAGACGCGGTCATTATACCATTTTTTTTATTTGTGATAACTTTTCAACCAAAACATGTAGGTCATCTTCAGGGCGTGGTTTGAGTACCTAAAGCTTTCAAGTACTCAGCTTCAAGTACTTGAAAACTATTTATTACCTATGATATATAGAACAGTCGAATTGCTTCCTTCCATAATTATAAATGTGTCAATTTTCAATTCGCAACAAGAATCTTAATATTTTTTATTTACAATAAAGGATGAATCCGATTTTTAAATTCTTGTCAGAAAGTTAACAGGTATACATTATCCCACTTTGCAATTAACCATATTATCCATCCATACCGTATTGGAGTTGTCGAATCAGCAACATATCCACTGTGTCGACAAGGATTCATGACTGCTCTGCATCTACTGACTTGTCCAGGACTACAGGACATTAGAAACAACGCCAGGACAGAAGGTGAAATTTACTGCGCAGCTAGATGTCGCATGGCCGAAAGAGCTTAAGACAATCAAGGCTTAAGAAAAAGAAAAAGAAATAAAGAAAAAAAAAACAACTTTGCAATTAATAACTGATATAACTAATCAGTATTTATAATTAGGAACATATAACATAATTTAGATTATAATTCGTTTTATAGAAATCATATGATGTATATGAATTAAGTTATATTTTATCTCTTTTCGTTTTGGAGATACCTCACTGAGAACAACCTACCCCGGTAACTTTTTGCCCCGCTCTTTCCTACTCAAGATACCGCAGAACGTGGTTGGATGAAGTTGTGTGAGAATATCAATGGTTCTATGGGCTTTATATGCTACCTCATTGTTAAAGTTGCGAAATAAAACATTGCTAAAAGTGCACTTTATTCCATTATCTCAAATGGAAGATGGTTTCCAGTTGTGGGTTAGAGGAGGGAGAGGAAGCAATAAAAGTTATTTATTGATAAAATTTAGGAATAAGGCTAAAGTTTGGTAAATCCGAAAGGACTTATATGAGAGAAGTTTAATAGGGACTCCAGAAATCACTCTTAAAGCTCTCTTTGAGATAACGTTATTATACAGAAAGTTATACAGGAAATTCGTTCTAAAGGCGTTGATAATTAAAATAAATCAAATAAAAATAAAATTTAAATTAGTTATTATAAGGGAATAATTAGTTTTGATGTACTCAATTTCGTAATAATTTTTTTTTTGTTTATTGAAAATATTACAATCGGTCTCAAAGGACACTTATAATAGTGTTCAGAGAATACATTCACACTCAATGTATAATAATAATATATATACCATAAATAAGTATAAAATAACCTAAAAATAAATAAATAAAAAACATATATACCTCGCACTAATTAAAAATAAACATAAACGTATCGAGAGAGTAAAATTATGCCTTATGAATAATTTAAAGAATTCAAATTTATTGAAAATTTTTAAAAACGTTTACACATGATTGTTTTTGGTGTTTCCTGAAAAATTGCTAGTCTCGATTAGGGTCTATTTTGGAAATAAACGACTCAAATATAATTAAATGTTATTATAGCCCTAGCAAAACAAGTATTAATAATATTTGTAGTTTAATAGAAAATCTACTGAATAGAAAATCCTAACTTTCATTACCTGCCTACAAGACAATACTGAAATCCATCTGGGCCTACCGGCTAGAACTGTGGGGAACATCTTAATTTTCTAACATCAATCCTTCTAGTTTAAAGTCCTCCGAACAATAGTCGATGCTCTCTTCTATTTAACCAACAAAAGGCTGCATATTCCATTTATTCTTGATCTAGTCCTTGACAAATTTTCCAAATTTCACCAGAACCTTACTCATAATCCGAATCCCGTGGCATAATCTCAATTTAGCTCTATATTTCTCCTGGTAGGCTAAAACGGCTGTGGTCCTGAAACTTTTTTTTGTACGTATATATTGAAGTTCTGGCAATTTTCAGATTTTCCATACAGAAACATGAGTTTCTGTTGCTGCAGAATCATTACTCAACTGCTGGTATAATACTAGTGAAATGATTATGATTATATGATTATAAGTATGACCGTTAATTCTATTATAATAACCGTTAATATTATTATAAATTTTTATTTATTTATAACTACATTTTTTTTTTTTTTATTTGCTGTTATTTAACGTCGCATCGACTGCCAAGGTCATTAGCGACGATCGTTCTTCTTAAATATAACTTATCAGTTTTATTTTTCGGATGTACTTCAGCGTTTTTTCAATACCAGCGTTTTCCTTGTACAGTGCCTTGTCTTCAATTGTGAGTTCGATTTGCTGTTTCCGGAACTTTTTGCACTGGAATATGTGTTCAACTGTCAGATTAGCATTTTCACATGCCTCACATGTTGGTCGATGTAAGCCAAGAAGTAGGTGGAGATGGGTCAGTTTGGTATGTCCAATTCTGAGCCTGCTTATTATAGAGCACTCTTTTGATGTCAGGTGTTTTGGAGGATACCAAGCTCGATTGTCGCCTTTGGTCAGATGAAGGTGATTGCGCGGCAGTAATCTCCACTGTGCATTCCAACTGCCGTTCACTTTCTTTGAAATATCTCTTCTCCATTCGTTGAGAAACATCGATCCTAAAACAGGTGAATCTGTGCTTCTGGAGGCTTCCTTTGCTCCTTCATCGGCTCGTTCATTGCCGATTATGCCAATGTGTGAGGGTACCCAAAACAATATTATTTTTCGTCTATTTTTATTTAGTTTCAAGTTCATTAGCTGAATTTTTTTGTGCAATGTGTTACATGTCCATGCATTTTGCAGTCCCTTGATTACAGATATGGAATCGGTCACAATTACTGATTTCTCAATATTGGTGTCGATTACGTATTCAAATGCCTTGAGAATCGCCCACGTTTCACTTGTAAAAATTAAATTATTGTTATTTAATTTCCATTTTTTTATATTGTTTTGGGTTACTATACAGCATCCTACACCTTTCTCTGATTTTGAACCGTCCGTAAAAATTATGTCATGATTATGGAATAATTTATGGACAATTTCATGATAACTATGTCTAATTTCTTCTGGGGTAGTGTTGTTTGGAAGATTGTTCAGTCCTAGTTCATTTTTTATTGGTGGAATGGTCCACGGAGGGGTAGATTGTTAAACTACATTTTACATTTTATTTTATTTTATTATTTATTTTATTTACTATTTATTTATTTTATTTTATTTTACTATACTATTTTACATTTTACAAACTACATTTTATTTAACTTTTTCTTTTTATTTATTTATGTCTATGTTAATATTGCTATTACTTGATGTAGGCTCAACAGCTCTACACTACCCGGAATGCTTATAAGTTGTGCGGGTTCAACCATAGCTGAATTGTCAAGGCGCTGGATCTGGATGTTATACATTACAGAACAAATAATATACACCGTGGTACAGACCCTTTTTATCGAATTATTAACATCCACCTGAAACTATTTTATTTACGAAAACTCTTGGAATTGGGGCGTTTCTATCTAGAGGGAATACTTTGTCTATTTAATTAGATACAAAAAACTCTTCAATAATCATTTGCTTTCAAATTAGATCATAAATAATTGGATCGAGAAAAAAAGGTTAGTTTCAAAAATATTGAGCCGTTTGGCGTGACCTACACTCCCAAAATTTCAAAATAATCAGGATATATAGAACAAACGGCCCAATATTTTTGCAGAGAACTTTTTTTCTCGATTTCGTAATAAAATTATCTTACGATTCCAGCAGAAAGCAAATGAGTATTTACGAGTTTTTAGTACCTAATTCAATAGACAAAGTTTGGCCCCCTCCAAATTGAAAACGCCCCAATTCCTAGAGTTTTCGTAAATAAAATAGTTGTAGGTTACGATGAGAGGAAACTATTTACGAAGTTTTAGGCGGCTGTTTTATTCGATAAAAAGGAGTCTGTACCACGGACTAAAATTAGAGTAATTGTTTAATTTTTACTTAAGTTTTAATTTTGAACATCTTTCAAGACGTGAGTATAATAGTCTTAATCATTCTCTTGTTTGGGTATGGATATCTGTGTAATCCTGATATCTAATGTCTGTCCTATCACATCTATGAAGGGAATTCTAAACCTATCGAAGTAAATTGGGTAGCAAAGTTCGTTTATATCACTCAACGTAATGTGTTGAGAATTTTGTGCATAGGTCGCTATTTAATTTAAATCACCTATATAAAAAACAACCTAAGTTTGTAGCTTTAGACCACACGATAGAAGTGAAAAAATCAACAAGTCGAGATTAATAATATGAAATATAAATTATAACAAACACCTCATTATAAAGCAAATGAAATGCCGACAATTTCTCTTGCATTATAGTATGCAGGTTCGATTTTCGTTTTCTGATATATTTTAATCCATATATTCCATAAACCTTTTGTCATTCGTTTTTGGACGCTATTTTTTTTCTTTTCGCCTCTCTTACACAGCATCACGTTAAGATACAATTTTGATTAATATCTCATTACAAAGAGGATGTAATGATGAATATTTCCATTTCTAGCAGTATGTCTAAACTCTTGCTAAACTCTATTATACATGTCTTTAATTGAGAATGATAAAAATATTTCTCAATAAACAAGTTGAGAAAAAATTTATTTAAAAAAATAAACTGTTATATAGAATCAATATTTATAACAAAAACGCACTTGTATTTATTAAAAATGCGACATTCATCTTACATTTCGTGAACCATTAGCCTTTAATTCGACGAATTATTCATAACAAGTTTAGTAGTGCCTTAAAAAAAGTTTCCTCTATAGTGAAGATATTGAATGGATTTGATGCGCCAATTCATAAAACCTGTTCGTGTCGAAATAAAATTTAATCAATGGGTTTTCAAGCGGGCCAACGGCGAGTGTCGGCGCTTAATGGAAGAGGCAGCGGGGTGCCTAGTTGGAAATGTCATTATGGAAATTAATTCTGAGAGGGGGGGGGAGCACTTAGGCCAGTCTACGCCAGTGTTTTAATTTTAATTGTAATTGAACCTGCTATTCCATTTGAATATCTAAATCCAAAGAGCTACTCGAGTCTTAACAATTCACACCCCTCCCTCTTCTTCCGCGATAAATTTGCATATTTTCACACCTATTTTATGAATTTAGATTGAACGAGCCAGAAATCTCTGCACTGAGGCCGTAAATCCGGGATTGGCTCACTATAGAATATTTATTGCTCTTTTGCGGTTCCATTCAATAGTTTAGACGATTAGAAAATAAAATAGTGTCTTGTAAATAGAGGGGAATATTTAAAAGGTTGACAGTAGACATTAAGATCTACAAAAAAGTTTATATAAACTATTGCCCAATTTCTAGGAGAAAAATAAGAAAATTTAAGATTTGTGTTGTTTTAAGCGAGTCACGTTTTTTGTTGAATAGGAAGCGATAACACAAAAATATTACAAAATATACAAAAAATATTTTATTTAAGTAATTAAAAATTGATCGGTAGTAAACTAGACAAAATTTACTTTAAAAAAAGAAGAGTTTTTCATTGTTAAAACTATTTAAAAAAGACTATTTATTGTATATAGGTGTGTATGTGTTCTTTTTATTTATTTATTTTTAGGTTCTTTTATTCTTATTTATTGTATATATATTATTTTTCTGTATAATTTATTTTATTTATTGTACATAGAGTGTGAATGTGATCTGTGAACTCTATTATAAATGTCCTAGAGACAGATTGTAACATTTTTCAATAAATAAGTTTAAAAAAAAAAAAGACTATTGAGCGGCTAAACATAGGTAAGTTACGTAATTATTTAAATACTTTGATATTTTATATTGTCAGATTCGTCTTTCCTTTTGTAACAGAAACACAGAGCTTATCCTAAAGGCGAACTCAATGTATTTTTTATTTAATTTTTTTCTCAAAAGTAAATAATGTTTATAAAAGTATATAATTATATTTTTTTCTACTGTACACAGTTTTAAGTGTTTTGTATATAGATTTAATTATTTTTAGTATGTACCTTGTTTAATGGATATTTTCTTTACTTTTTCTTGTATTGTTATAGTTTTATTTAGGCCAGATGTAGTATTTTAATTTTGTACTATTTTGACAATATTTGCAACACGGTGACACCCTACTAACACGGCTACTTTTGCTGACGATACCGCAATCCTCAGTTTAGATAAAAATCCTATTTGAGCATCCACTACTCTTCAAAACTACTTGAACGATATTGCTGATTGGCCCACAAGGTGGAAAATTAAAATGAATAAAAAAAAAGTCTCTACGTAGTATTTACTCTTAATCATACCCCTTCCCCCGAAATATATTTTAATAACATTGAAATTCCTGCATCCGAGGTAATTAAATATTTTGGTTTTTACCTCGAAAGAAGACTAACTTGGAAGACACACATTAGACAAAAACGTTCGGAATTCAACAGACGATGCGGTCTTTTTATCTTGGTTGCTTGACAGACGTTCAAAATTATCTTTGACTATCAAACTAACTTTCTATAAAGTTTTACTTAAACCTATTTGGACTTATGGCATAGAACTGTGGGGTTCTGCTAAAGCTTCCAATATTAAAAAAATCCACTCTTTTCAATCCAAAATTTCACGAAGAATAGTTGACGCACCATTTGATGTCGCAAACGATAGATTATATAAAGACTTGAACATCCCAACAATTTTATACACTGAAAAAGAAAACTACAATAACTTTCACTAAAGACTAACTTACAACACAAATCCTCTGACAGAAAACCTTAAAAGCACTAGAAACCCGTACATTCCTCCTTGACGATTACGTAGGCGGCGGCCAAGAGACCTGCTGAACTGAACTATTTCCTGGATTGTGATGGGAAGCTACCAAAAAATTTGTTCATTGCAAATCGCAAATTTAATTTTTATGTCCAATTATATGTTATGTATTAATAGATAAATAAGGTACTATTTTGTTATTCTAAAGGGACTTTGTTCCAGAATAAATTTATTTTCTATTTCTATTTATAAGTGGAGGGATAATTAATTAATATAGATAGTAAAGAGTCTTAAGAGGTGTCCACTGTCACGCATTGTATTCCTGACAGATGCAGTATCCGTTCTTGAATGCCTCAAAAATAAATAGAAGAGCACGTTAGGTATATCAGCTATGGAGTTCTGAGACCTTAGCTTAAAAAAAAAAGAACAGAATTCTACTGATTTGCTTCAATTATTTTCATCAAAACGCAAATATCAGGACTAGAAACATTAATTTTGTCACTCATAAATATACATCAGTTCATATGAAAGAGATGTGGTAGAAAAGCACAATTCATAACCACTTTACGTGTAAAATATTTAAAGAAATCATTATTTTTAATTTTTTTATATTTATAAGTAAAATGTATTTTTAGGAAATTATGTTTATTAAAATATATCCCATATCACGTAAATTAGAAATAAAAGTTTCACAACAGTTATTTTACAGAAAACACGAGTACTTTTTGAAGTGACTGGATAGGAAATCACATAATTTCTTTACAGAACTTGAGGTGAATCCCAATATTCCTTATCAACCTCAACATAATTAATATGGACTTAAAGCCATATTACCATCAACCTTTTAAATATTTCTCTCTACTTATGGGGTACTTGGTACAATGGATATAGACGGTTGCTTTTATCTTAATATAGATTTTTTACTCTAGTTTTGTTATAGTTTCAAACTATTTAAGCTCAAACTACTGAAGATTTTATTATTATATAATATATAGTATCATTTACCAATTTTAGTTTTTGGCTCGTATAATGTCAATATTTGAAAAAACATAAATTAAAAAAAATTGGATTAAATTTCTAATTTTTGCAGGATTTATTTTATTGTTATAATTTTAACAGTAACACCCTATTCATAAATAATAAAATCTCCACCGTGAATAATTTATCAATACAATTACAGGCATTTTTTTTTTATGTGTCAAAGTTTATTTTTTTATAATTTCATATAAATGACTCAGTTATGTGTGCATAAAAGAGTAGAGTATTTTAACAATCTCAGTACATGCAATGACTTTTTAATATTTAATTTTTTGTCCAATAAAGCGGAAAATTGTTCTGCAGTTCTTGATTTTATTTTAATATTGTTCTTGGAATAATAATTGGGTTTTAAAACTCATACCAACCCTTGTCTGTAGGCAATGAAACTTTATAGTCTATAACAACTCCTGGGGATGGCAAAAAATAAATTCCTATACTAAATCTATTTTAAACAAGCATTCGACTTTTATAATTTTTTATATAATATATTTATTTTTCGATAAGACAAACCATTAATTAAATTAATTATTGTATTTAATTATCATTGTATTATTTCAGCCTTGAGTATTAACCATTACCTACCTGCCACGTCTGGAATGCGTTCAATATAGCTTCAGTTTTCTTAACAGAATAATCTAAAATTTCGTGAAACCCTTCATCTCATCGTAACCTGCTACGTTTTTATTTTCGAGAACTCTCGGAATTGGAGCGTTTTCAATCTGAAGATCGGCAAACTTTTTTCTATTGTATTAGGTACTAAAAACTCATGAACAAATCATTTACTTTCCACTTGAATCATGAGATGATTTGATCAGAACATCGACAATAAAGGTGGCCTACGAAAATATTGGACAATTCGGCGTGACCGCCACCCCCAACCTTTCAAAAGAATGAGGCTTAAAAAAATAGGATCAAATTATCTTACGATTAAAGTAGAGAGTAAATAGGCATTTATGTATTTCTAGAACGTCATTGAATTAATTAATTTAATGTGAAAATGCCTTATTTCTGAAATTTTTGTACATAAAAATTGTAGGTTAGGATAAGATGAACCCATTCACTAAGTTTTAGGCAAATGTTCATATTTTTTTTATTGAGTATTACAAGAATCTGTCACATGGACATTAGTTATAGTGAGGCAGGATAACATTCACACTATATGTACGAAAAATATAAAATCAATAGAAGCAAAATAACAATAAATAATATCCAAAATGTATATACAATAAATAAAATAAAATAAGAAAATTAAAATTAAGCAAAAAACACATGCATAACTATATAAAATCAGGCGAGGGAACTCCAGAAGAATGTTAATAATTTTATAAAAAGGGGTCTTTAGCACGGAATAGAATGTCTCGATGAAAAAATATTTATTCCAGTTTTTAATTTAGTTAAATTTATTTTAAAGTTTCCTTGGGATTTATTTAAACTTTGATTCAGTATCAGTAAAAAAAAAAAAACTGAAAAACCGTGAACAGCTACCCGTAGCGGTTTTTAAATGAATTTGCTGATACAACAGAAATCGCTGGCTCGCACCAGTGTTTTCAATTAAAACTGGAAAATTTCGTTGGGGGGGGGGGGGAGAGAGGGGGTACTGCGGCGTAATCGGTCCCGTCTTTGAGTGATAGGGATTTGGGAGGGGGCCAATTTCACGGCTTGCCTTTTTGTAGAAGCAATTTCATTTAAATGTCCCTCTCCCGTGAGATAGGCACTAATATATGTCTGATACTGCCTCAGCCACGAGTATGGGGAATTTTTTTTATCCTTGTTTTTTTTTTTTCGCTGGGTTATCCTTTTTCCATCTACTTTTACTCAGGAAATTTAATCCTTCCGAAATAAAATTTAAAAAAGGTGTAAACCATCATACAGTGGTTTATTATTTACAGATAGAAATATATCAGAAATTATATTTTATAGACTTCTTTAGTGGTTTAGATAGATGTCCAATAATAAAATTGTTTAATATATCTTCGCTGATAAATACATCCCTCTTTTTTTTTTCTTTTTTTTTCTAAAATGTCTAGCTGAGTTCACAATTAAATTATTTTAAAAATAATATTTAAGATGCCTTGTTTTCGTGTGTTCATTTTTCTTCCTGAAACAGGAATATAAAAAATAAAACGAAAAAAGAAAAGGAGTAATTTTTAACAGAATGAAATTTAAAAAAGTTTTAATGTTCATTAAAAACATTTTATTTGATTAATATACTGAATTTTTAATATTATTTATGATATTTGAAATTATTATTCTTCAAGTCAGGAATTCACAACCTTTTTATATTTTAGGGCACATTTAAAGGTTTTGACCCTTAATTCTAAATAGTCAATCGAATATTAAATTACTATTAAAATAGTCAGTCAACAAACAGTAAATGTTAGTCATTTTCTATATTTTTTATTGTTTCTTGTGGTTAATAACAATAAAAAACTTTAATATTAAGAATGATATCGCTTATATATGAATCAAATAAATATTAAACAATAATATTATGAGGTGTTTGTTTGTCCATAGGCCTAAGCAAGTATGTGTATGTATTTAATTTTTGTCTGATTTTCAATTTGGATTTAGAAAAAGAAAGTATATTAAATATTAATTTAAAATATAGTAAAATGTTCATATACGATAATAAATACTTGTATAAATAAATATTATAGAATATTAATTAAAACTGAAACGAGTTTAATTCTACGCTGCGAAACTAAGACACACTGAAGTAAATTAGTTTGAAATTCTACCATAAAAGTTTATTCTAAACACAGCTGGTCGTTATGACCTTGATGTGGGTCACGGTATCCACCTGATGCTCGTATAAAATGGATACCTGACCCATAAATCATGAAAAACCATTTCGACTGATTTGCCTCTCACCATAAAACCTAGACATCACTACCTAGGTACCGTATGTGTTCTTAATGAAATATAGACCTTAATTATAAAGTAAATAATTGTGAGACTAGTTCTAATTTCTACATTAAGAATCACTAAAGTTCCGTATAATTAGTTGATTAGATGGATACGATAAAATATCATATAAACAAACTATTCATAAACTTTGAGTAAGAAAATTTAGTAAAGATATAAAAATGATGTATCTATGTCTATGTAAAAATAAGAATTTTTTGCTATTTCAAAGCCGCTAATTTCGAAGATGCCGGCCATATGAAGATTTCCGAAATAGTTAGAAATGACCTACATCGCTGCATAAATGAAGCTTTGTAAATAAATCTTTCTACAAAACGTTTTTGGTATTTAGTTACCAGTTTAACAAAGTCGATGATATCTTAAGGCAATTTAAATGAAACCCTTGGATTAAAATATTCATCAATTATTCAATTATATGTGAACTGAAATTATATTTTTTATTGTCATTTTTTTTTCCCCTAAGGCCGCAGAGTCTATTGAAAAAAATATCCTGCCCCTGTGAAACCCATGGAGAGTCTTGGATTCATTACTTCGTAAGTATTTACTTTTTTCTTGATCAACAGACATGTATGTAGGTTATTGACCGAGATCATCCTTAACCGCAAGGTTTTTCTACTTAATTAATTATATAATTTAGAGTACCCACTTTACCGGCGCCGTGTTTGA
Source organism: Nezara viridula (assembly GCA_928085145.1). Classification (NCBI taxonomy): domain Eukaryota; kingdom Metazoa; phylum Arthropoda; class Insecta; order Hemiptera; family Pentatomidae; genus Nezara; species Nezara viridula. The sequence continues at coordinate 125,488,484 of OV725082.1, forward strand.
TCCAGGTAGATCCCTCATTCTCAGGGTCGAATCAAGGCTGCAGTAACAGAATAAATAATTACCTGCTGATGCCAGACTCTAACAAGTAATCTGGATTATAAAAGAACAGTGCCTTACTCACTCAGTTATCCCGCTCTCTAAAATTAAATTAAAATATTGCAATTTTAGATGACAAAAAATTTACCACGTGAATTTATTTAGCTATTTACATGATTATATAAATATGTACTTTTAAAAATATGTATGTATTTAACAAGAACTAGCTTCAGCAATTATTTTTTAAATATCCACTTAATTATTTATTAAATAAGATCTGAAAATCTCAAGAAATCAAGAAAGATGTGCTGAAAGGCTTGGATGAAAAATCCTCCACACGATAATCAGAATATTAATGCATGGAGGAGAAAGACCAATAAATAGCTGCTTACAAAAAATGGCCCAATCAATTTCACATGATATGAAGGTATGGAGGTTAAGATTTGCGGAGCATGTAGCTTGAAGCAATCATCTGACACCTCCACACAACATTGAATGCCTCAATAGCAGCCAAAAAGCAGATGGATAAATCGTATCAACAAATTTGGAATGGATCAGCGTGCAGATAACTGGAAAGGAATAGCCCAAGACAGGCAGATATGGAGCAGACTTGTTAAGGCGGCAAAAGATCTATAAGGTCTGTAATTCGTACAGAAAAATAATAATAATAATCCGATCTTTTCACCAATAACTTGATTGGCGTAAACTAGCAAGTTTTGTTAGTTTGTGAGCTTACAATTAGTCTATTAGAGCACTCTAAATGCTTATCAATGACATACTATATTTTCAATTAGCTTCTAATACTGATATATCATATTGCCGAATTTCACACTTTGACATTAATTTAAGGATAGATGAGTACCCTATTTTCAGCTTACATGAATAATATATTAGCAGTTTACTATGCCAGTCCAAAATTGACAATTGTTAATTGTGCAGTGGCTAATACGCCGTTAATCAATAAGATATTATTGCTCGTTGATTAACTAAATAGAATTCTAATATTTAATGCATGTATGCAACAGATTAGTTGTGATTAGATTGAATTGGTCTTGTATATTTGCTTTTAGTTAGGTCAATGAATATATTAACTAGGATACTAACGAGAAATTAAATCCTCATTGGATCTTATTTGTTTAAATGCCCTTAATTTAATCTTATTATTCATTTTTTACCTGGTTCAATTCTTATTAGTTTATTTACAGATGACGAAATGGAGAGATAAAATAATCTGTAGATGGAAAAGAAATTTAATATTTGAAAAACCAGAAAGGTTGAGTGAGAGGCGCAGGGATCTCCTTTAGTCCCGCCTTTCATTCCACGAGTGGGGGAAAGTCTTGGCTCGGAGATCTCGAGTGAAGGAAATTCGCAAATATTGTATAAAAGCATGTGTGTAGTTAAGCAGTTATTTTGATTAGTTTAGTTTTTTTTTTGTTTATATATAGTTACTTTTAGTATTATTATGTTGCTGTTTAATTTATTGTACATGGGGTGTGAATGAGCTACTCTTATATCACTATTACTATTGTCCTTGGATGTGAAAATTTTTTAAGGGGCGCTCAGCACTTTATTTTGTGAAGATGAGCTTATTGAAATTTAATGAGGCTGAGCCGTCACACAACACTATGTAACGCTCAGTCGTGCAAATTCGGACCTATAAACTGTAAGCAGGAAAAATATTTAGCGTTATATCCTATTTATAATGAGCAATTATTCTAAATTGTATCTTGATTCAAAATTGTATTTTGACGTGATGCAGAGTCAGAAAGGGAGGGAAAAGATCAAAAACCAAATGATAAAGAGTATTTTTGAACGTTTGGATTAAAATATTTCAAAAACTAGAAACGGACAAGCATACATAAGCGATGGAAATTTTCAGCAGTTTGTCCTCTTGATAATAATGAGCTAAAATTCAAAATTGTATTTTGACGTGAAACCGAGGTAAAGAATAGAAAAGGGAAAAAGAGCCAAAATCCAAATGATAACAACTGTTTTGAACATTCTGACTAAAATACCAATACAGTAAAATACCATGGCGATAGTGTCACTACAATTTACTAACCCCTGTTATAGAAGTTTTATTGTTAAAAAAGAGTACCAATATTACTTTATTATCTTTTAATAGTTATGAAACCAACCTTAGATTTGGATGTGTCAAATGATCCAAACGAAAGCACAACAAAATATGGAACAACGATTGGCGGAATTTTTACTTAATACTAGCTGTACCCGTCCACGCGTTGATCTGGCTCATTTTGGCTGAATAAAAAAAGAAGTAGAAAAGAAATTCGATGTTTCTAATGTATTTTATGTAAAAATACTTTTGAATATGCGATATTCTTTGTTGTTCCATTCTTAGTAAAGATATAGAAATTGTCTCGTTTTCCAACTCTAGAATTTGCAACATATAATTGTCTATATAAGAAGCATCGATCTCTAAATTTCCCACGAAAAATTACTAAATGTTTAAAGCATTGTATATCTGCACCCTCCAATCCTCCGATTTCAGTGATTTTTTTTTTTGAATTGCAGGGGAAAAATGTGTACTTTTTGACTTATTCACAAATATAGTTTTTATGAACCTATCGTAATTTTTTTTAATACATATTTCGGGAAAGGATACACATAAATTAAAACGGCTTCAAGGAGAATAATATTAATCCAAATTTAATTAACATCGTTACAGCGCTACAGTCTATAGCGACACAGATTTTTAGGCCACCTTTCCGAAACGAAAGACCAGAGGATGATTAAATGTATATAAAACCACTCCTGAATGCGATAGAAACATTATGTTGATATTTCAAAGCGATCGGTGAAGAATTTTAGGAGATTAGCGGTTTTGAACAAACGAACATTTACGTTTTTATTAACATAAATTTCAATCAAAAGTATTCATCGCATATTTTAACTAAAGCTATTGTTTAATTTTTAGAGTATGATACAAATGACTATCAGTAAGGGTTTACTAGAGTAATTTATACAGAACTATAATTGTATACATTGTAAATGTTATTATTTTGTGAATATAGACAAAAAAAATATATTTCATATTATTAATCCCACTTTGTTGATGTTTTCTCTTATATCGTGTAGGTCAGACATATACGACTTATATAGTGTAGGTCAGACATATATGACTTATATCGTGTAGATCAGACGGAACACAATGACACAATACTGGCTACTTTTGCAGACGATACCGCAATCCTAAGCTCAGATAAAAACTCTGTTCGAGCATCTACCACTCTTCAAAATCATCTAAACGATATTGCAGATTGGGCCACAAGGTGGAAAATTAAGATGAATGAAAAAAAAAAGTGTGCATATAGTATTCACTCTTAACCACAAACCTTCCCCTGAAATGTTTTTTAATAACATTAAAATCCCAACATCAGATGTAATTAGGTGTTTAGGAGGAATCACATCAGACATAAACGAATAGAATTAAACATACGATACGGTCTTTTATCCATATTACTTGAAAGACGTTCAAAATTATCTTTAACTAACAAACTAACCCTTTATAAAGTTTTACTTAAATATATTTGGACCTACGGCATAGAACTGTTGGGCTCTGCTAAAACTTCCAACATTAAAAAAGTTCAGTCCTTTCAGTCAAAAGTGTTGCGAAGGATAGTTGACGCACCGTTTTATGTCGCAAATGATACATTGCATAAGGCATTAAACGTACCTACACTTTTAGATGCTGCAAAAGAGAACTACAACTACTTTCACCAAAGACTGACGTACAACAATTCCCTGAATTCCCTGACAGAAATCTTTCATCGTACAAGAAACCCGTACAGCCCACTACAAAACATTATATAGGCGTTGGCCAAGAGACCTGATGATCTGATTTATATCCTGGACTTCATGGGAAGCTGTGAAGCTGACAAAAAATTTGCTCATTGCAAAGAAATTTGCAGATAATCTAATGTTCTACATTTTTGTTTGGTTAATAAATAATATCGTGTGATGATAAGCACACACCATATTATTTTTTTTCACAGCTATAAATCTGCACCAATTTTCGGACAACCCTATAAAATTTAAATGAACTAGGAATTAGATGAATTATAAAAGCATCTTTGATAAATGGATTGAACAGTTATATAATTTTCTAGAGCACACACTATCTAAATAATGGAATGGAGTCAATCGGACGAAAGTGGTGGGAAGGAGTGGACAGAGGATTAGTCCATCAATTGGGGAGGGCCGAGGAGGTGGCAGGGAGGAGGAGGACAGAACGGGGAGTGACGGATGGAGCGACCGCTGATGGATGTCCCCTATTGAGCTCTCAGCGCCTCAGCCTCAATGGCTCTGACTGTCTTATATCTAAGGCTCTGTATTATTTATATCGAGAGAGATTAAAATAAACTAGGGTCAGGGGCTTTGAATATTGTATTCTCAGAGGAATCTATCAACAGGATTTTTTAATCACAAATACAGAAAATATTATTGGAAGAACGAAGGCAGAACGAAAATTGGAAATAGAATTGAGGTAAGGTACGCTTTGAGGGTCTTAAAAGTTATCGGGATGCCACTGGATAATTATTATGATAATTGCCCAGAAATGTTTAATCAAAATTAATAATAAAAACGCTGCAAATTATTTCACAATGGTTTATTATTTCCAAACAATTATACATCTGAAGTAACATTACATTCCTAGTTACAAAGAAAAATAAATAAAAGGTGATTCCAATTTTTGGACTAAACTTTCTTAATTTTAATCATTATAATATGCTAAAAAAAATAGCATTACTTCAGTAACACATTCAAAATTTACAATCCAAACAAAAGATATAACATTTGGAGCAGAACATATTTTAAAAACCGGAGACCATATCTTTGCTCCTACTTGTCCGATTTTTTTTTTTTTTTTGGTTTTTAGGAAATTTCGTAAACTTTTAAAAAACCATCTAAAAAAGTGTAAGCTTTTTGAGTTATTCAGAATTTAATTTTATTATCCCTTGTAACTTTTTTCCAGTTTCTTTTTGTTGAAGTATGTTATATAGATAAATTTAAAGGGCGTAGAGAAAATGGCTTTAGCGAAGTTTCATTGAAATCGCTACATTCGTTTAGGCGCTACAGTCTATAGAAACGCAGGTTTTTCGGCCTCCATATTGAATGTAGAAGGCGGAAAACAATGTCGATAAAGGAGCATCATCCTGGGATGACCACTGAATTTATATCCAAATTAGAAAAAAATCGGTCAAGTAGTTTCGGAGAAAATGCGCGGACAGCGGACGGATACAAAAAATTTGATTCGTTTTTCGAATTCTACGCATCCTGAAACGTGAAACCTCAAATTTTGAGAGGGGGTTAAGTTTTTGAATTTTTTGGTCGATCACAATGGTTGGTTTTTGAAAATAATACTAAATATATAACTAAAAATTAGTAAAATAAATTTGGGTCTACAATATATTTGGTCCGTGAATAATTAATTGAATTTCTTTTCTCAAAGGCTGGTTTGTGTTTATCATGCTTTTTAATTACCAGCATTACCTGTGGTCATCATGAAATAAATAGGTGGCATGATTAAAGTAACTTTTACTAAAAACTTAATTTATTTCTGTGTTTAATAAAGAATATATAGAAATTATTTTAGAAATCTTAATGTACAAATACTGTATACAATAAACTAAATAAAAAACATGACTTGATAATGACTGTGCAGGTATGATTTCAGGTGGACTGTTTTAAGAATTATTTTGCCATGAAATATTTTAACATTATGGTTGAGAATTACAACTTAGCTATTATGATATGTGAAGTGGTGTAGGTAGTAGATTTCATCGCTGTATCTGCTGATGAGAGGTCATCTGTGAAGGCCAGGTCCAAAACTCTGCCAGGATGTTCATGGTCTATGTTGGGCCAAGGCTTCAGTCACCAAGCCGGAAGAAAACATAAGACCCATCCTCAAGGCCAGAACTCAACATAAGACCTGTTTTCTTACTTCTTGGAGCATTATATATTAATATTCAGGGTGGGGCAAGGGTGGTTTTCATTGGTTCCTTACTTCATCCCATTACTTCACAATAACTGCTAACACCCTAAAAGGAACAAGTTACTTAGCCCGTTACTACTTAGTCTAAGCCTCCCCAAGGAATGCCGCCTAAGAAGCCTTGAGATAACTTTTAGAACTAGCAGTCCACTCATTTGATGACGGAAAGTAATCGATTCAGGAAAAAATTGCTAAAGAATTTTTCTCAACAAATTTATGTTTTTGTGGTGTCGAATCTGAAAATCCAGTTATCGATTAGATTTGGATATGGCTTCACCATAAAACTGACAAAAAAACATAAAATTTTGGTAGTTTTAGTTTTTCGCACATGGAACATCACATGGATCATCATCATTAAAGCCAGAGGGGGCATTGCGTCTGATTAAATGTAATTTAAAAGTCAAAATTGTAAAAAAAGAATAATTTTAAAAAGCTTTCTAAGTTTTATGTTTATTGGAACAAAAATTGTAATTTATTTTAATAAAACTTGTTTATTTTCAGATTAAAAACCATCATTATAGATTTCAGAACTTTACTTTATTATGAAAAAAGCATACGATTTTGTAAAATTCAAATATTTAAAAGCGTAGCGATACTTTTGACTGGGGGGTTTATTTGGGCAAAAGGGATTTTTAACTTCGTTCTGAGAAAAATTAGAGAAAATATGACTAACCAAAATCTATGTTGATCTATGGGATCAAGAGAAGAATCCAGAAGAAAAGAGACCGTTAGCTGCGGTTACGGTTCCTGGTTTCCGATAACTTTATATTACATGTAATGATTATTTACGTTTACATCTATCTAACTCCTATTCATATATTTTTAAAAATGACGATTTTAAAGACTTCGTAAGATATGATGCGAGAGATAAGATTCGTAATCCTGGGCGAAATCGAGACGAATATCCGAATCCGGGAAATGTAGTCGCAGCTAACGTGTTAAATGGAAAACATTACATTAAACTCGAAACAATTAGAGACAAACAACCTATGGTTGAATGAAGGACGTTACAAACACTGTTAATTGGCAGTGTTACCTAACACGATACTAACTGTTTTTTTTTTTTTAACTGGAGTCAATTCAAATGGTAGCTTGTCCAGGTTTCATTCCATTGGCACTATTCAATAAATAATTTTACATAACAACAAATAAATATATTTTGTCCTAATTGATGAAGTGAATACAAAAATATCTTGAAACATTAACTTATAATCCTAGATTGATCAAAATATTTTCGAAAATTCATTGATATTTACCGCCTGGAAAGCGATCCTGTTAAAATAAACTCTTTTTTTGAGGAAACAAATATATTATAAGGCAAATGGGTAACAGACGTTATGGACTGTAATCACACAGGCTCAAATCAATTTATATAACCACAAATGAATGTTTGAGGGTTAATTTTGTGTGAAATGTATTGTCAACACTTGCCAATTACCTGCTACTTCCTCAAAAGTAAAAAAAAAAGATAATAAAAAAAATAAATCCTACGGGAAAACTGACTTTTTTTTATTCAGAGAGAGGAAGATTTTAATGGAATTTTAATTAATTGAAAAGGAAAGATAAAATACTCGGAAAAAGAAAGGACATTTGTTTTTATATTAAGAAATATTTTAACCTATATTAATAGATATTTTAAAAAAAATGTATAGCATATTGTGAATTTCTGAGCAAACTAAAGTACACAATATTTCACGTATAATTAATTAATTGTACTAATTGTGGTCCGATTAACTCCTTCTCGTACTTCATTTTAGTGCTTACTTTAACTTTAATCCATATTATATAAAACGGATAGTATTATATAAAACGGATTAAATAATTGTTTTTAATAGTTTGAAAACTTAATTAATTATTTGTAAATATCGCATAAAGTTGAGCTTTAATAGAATTTAAGTAACAAAGAAGCTATATAAGATTGATATTACACTTTTTAAAATAATATGAAAGAGTTGTTATAGTTAAAAACATAAAATAACGTTTGGTGGAGACTAGGGGTGTAGCCTAAGTCCACTGCCTCTGGCTCCAATCAGAATAATATTTTTTTCAAATGCAGACAATTCTAGGCCCTACGCTTCATAGTCCACTCGAAGTAGGGTGCGGGGTCGCCGATCCCATGATAAAACGATGTTTACCTGTTATAAATAAAATTACCTTTGCATGTTCGCTTTCACGTGCCGATGGGTTTGTAAGCCCGGCGTTAATACTCGCCCTCTCTCATGGTCCGTTAAAATTCTCGTATAGCCTAAAATGCAAGGCAGTATAATAAGATTAAAAATAAAGGCACTGTAGTAAACATATGATCTCGAAGTAGACATATGAGTTTAGAAATGATTACATATGGCTGAGTTCATGTATTTGTACAAATGAGCAATATGACACATACATACATATCTGCAACGTTTAGTGTAACTGATATCTCTAAAGTTCTAAATAACTTTATTTTACATATATTCGAAAGAATAATTACTGAGGAGATGGAAAAATAAATTATGTTTAAATAAGGTCAAGGATGAGGATTTCCGTAAAGAGGTTGGTAGGGAATTCAAAAACAAGGTAGCACGTATGACGAAGGATTTTTTAAAGGAAACAGTTCTACGAGAAGGAATAAACAAATTTGAGGATTGGGATTTCATGTTGAACGAATGAACAGAGGAATAAGGAGTAAAGAAGGTAAGAAGGTTTTTGGTTGAAGAGGTTCGGAAAAGGAATACATTTAGAAAATATTGCCTTCGAAAAACTGGATAGAGGCACTATACTCCATAGATATAAGGAGTATAATTATCTAATATTTCTAAGCTGATATACTCCATTTTCTCTCACATCCTAATATTTTAAGTTCAAATATGTCAGTCATCAAAGCTACTGATTTTTTAAGTGGACACGTCTCACAACATATGTTGTGACTGGTCTAATTAGTGTCTTGTATAGACTTCACTTGATTGAAGGATTAACCAGTCTACTTCTTATGAGATGAGCTGTCGAGAAAAAAGCTTTGTTAGCAGAGAGAATGCTTTCCTGGAATTTCTCTTCCTTTAATGCTATATGTGCCCCAAGATATTTTAAACTATCTACGTATTTCAATGTGTAGTTCCCGACTGCATAACATATCTGTCGGCGCCTGGGTCCCTTTCTTCTCAAAAACATAATCTTGGTCTTTTCTTAATTATTTCCTAGGCCGAGTCTTCTGGGCTCCCTTTCTAGCTTCTCAGACGAATCTTTACATTAAGGAATGACCTTACAGCTAGCTATTTGCTAACCTAATAAAATAAAATCTTGTTGCTAATGCAGATGGAAACATAACGGTAATATAATTAATAGGAAACGTTGAAGAAATGCATACTCCCTCACCCTCGAGGTATTTAGCCTAATAAGCCGTAAATCATAACAGTGAAGTTAAAAGTTGGGTTCGGAGTTTACATGGTAAAAGTTGCGGGTCGAGCTCAACAGGTAGCCTATATCCCAACCATCTCCCCTGGTGAGAGCGGTCGCCGTCTCGTCGGCATCCTCCTCTTCCTGACCTCACTATCGTAAGTAAAAACTTTTTTTTATATACTCATAAATGACATATGTCATATGTGGCTCAATGTAAGAGATAATAGAAAAAAGTGTGAAAATTGTGATCAAAATAACTTGTTTTTAAAAATTTTATTTATGATATTTACAACTGAATTAATATATACCGACTCTCCAGAAAAGAAGAGACAGTCCTCTGCCGCTTAAGAATTGGGCATTGTGAATTTTCACATGCCTACTTACCAAGAGGACTAGACCCACCGACCTGCGACAGCTGTAACGTGGAAAGAACAGTCCAACACATTATACAAGACTACCCAGTATTTAAGAATATAAGAAAACAATTGAATATGGCTTAGGGCCTAAAACAAAACCTCAGTGACAACGAAAACGCCGTGGAAAAAACCTTACAATTTTTAAAAATGATAAAGTTCTACAATAGAATATAAATAGGAAGTGTTTCCAATGACCTTCCAGGGTAGAGGCAACAATAAAAACAAATAAATAATATAAATACATCAAGTAAATGTGTACACAGAAATATAATCACATGAAAACATTTGTTGAGAAACAAACTATAACTATAGACTCGACATGTTTGACATAGGTAACAAAATTACTGTCCAAGCACCACATTTTATTTTATAAATAATAAGGGAGGAGATGGTACGGGGTGGCGGTCATAAATAGAGAGAATAGTGGTAATAATATTTTATTAAATAGCAACTTTTCGACCCGACCTCCTTGAAGAATACCTGAAAAGTCGGGTCGAAACGTTGGCGTTTAATAAAATAGTTTTGCCACTATTTAGTCTATTTATGACCGCCACCCCGGACCATCTCCTTCCTTAATAATACAACGGCCAACTATTAAATATTCAATTTATAAATAATAGTATAATTGAGGGTGACATATTTTATGATTTAATGTAATGCGAGTACATGTTGTCACTTACAAAGCTCCTTATCCTTGTAATTGTGTAATTCGCTAAAACATGTGTATATTTATTTTCCAATTTTTTAACAAACAATTTTTTTTTTTTTTATTTATTTAGACATATAATATTCTGTCACAGAGACAATAATTATATTGATAAATGAACACATTCACACCGTATATACAAAAAAGAAACAAAAGTAAAATAATAACTAAATAATAATAAATAAAAACTATATACAATAAAAAAATAAAATAACCTAAATATAAGTAAATTAAAAACATAAAAATACAGTCATACCTATATACAATATATACAATCAGGCGGGGAACCCAAATCCCTGCGCTACTCTGTCAACCGCCTCACTGGTGCTAAAGCCGGTGGACTAAGAAACAAAGATGAAAGTATTTGTAAACAAACGTTTTATTGCCGCTTCGGCGAATTTCCTTTACCAAAACGCCGCCGGATCTCTCGAGGAATTATGGGTTTTAATAAAAGCTAGGGAGCATAACTCAAAATCCATTTTTTTAAGTATCATATTGATCTACAACTGTAAAATCAAGCATCAATTAAATAATTCAGTTATAATTAAAATTAGATTTTTCACTACACCTTAAATCTAACTTTAGTTAAGAGGCAATAACTCTTAACACAAGAATATACAAGCATTAAGATTATAAATTAAACAAAAAATATGACTTTTATATACACAATTATATTTTATATACACAATTTTACACGTTTTTCGATTTTTTTACTGCACGAAAATCATCATTATAATACATGTATTATGTTAATTATCATAAGACCTGAACATGATAAATACGACCTTCTTTGCAAAGGGAAATAGAAAATCTTGTTTATATAAAAATAAATTTTATTAAAAAATGTGATGCATACATAATCCCCTCTCCTTGGAGACCCCTATTTGTTTTATTCTTGTACACCTTTCCTCGCTACTCCTTCCCCCCTCCCGAAGCGCCTAGAATTCGTGCCGGGACTCCCTAAGGTGCTCTTTGAAGAAACTTGGCTCGACTTGGGGTTCATTAATTCTCGTCGACATCCTCTTCCCTATTTGACCCGGGGGCAACTTCTCGTTCGGCCTATTTAGTTTTCCTTCCCCGTCGATTTCCATCTCATTTTCGTCCGGTATTATATTCGTCAATTTAGCTTGAGATAGTAAAAGTTTATATTTTTTAATTTTATTGTTATTAGTTTCATTTTAATATTTTATCTTCTTAAGAATTAAAAACTAAATTGCAGTAGAAAATATCTTTAGATTTTTTTTTTCTCTAGAGAGAATCTAAAGAAATCTAAGATATTAAATATAAGATATCTAAAGGAAGAAAAAATCTAAAGATTTTTTATCTGAAAATCATGACAATTTTTTTCATTCTTATAAGTTCAACAGTCACTCTGTTAACTCTATTAACTCATTCTCCCCCTTAGACTCTATTAAAGATCCCATTTTATCCTTTTATTTCTTATTTATTTCGTTATCTTATTGCCTCTTCCCTTCAGATTCATTATTAACACTGTCATTTTAAAAAATTTTTTTTGTTATTCTTAAATCTTTATCCGCACCTGTGATGGTAGTAAACATTATCGGATATAATTATTACGGTAAAAAATGCCATTATAAGCATGATGAATTCCGTTGTAGAATTTTATCGATTGTTTTAAAATCCTAAATGTTTCCGATAGCTTTTTCGTAGTATACTATCTTCTTTTTCAGTATTTTTTTTTACTTTCCTACCTATACTAGGTAAGGAAAGTATTGCAATCAGGTCAAATTTCCGATATGCGGTTTTTGACGGATCTATACGTTTTAGAGCTCCATGATTTCGAAAAACACATTTTTAGCCATTGGTCTGTCTGTCATATATTGAAAGTTAGAAAGAGGTTAATGAGAGAAAAAAAAAACAACTAAATTCAAGTAAGAAAATCTGTTGCCCACATCACACAAGTTTCACACTATTTCCTCTACTTTTAACAGAAACAGCAATACTAGAGGGTGTTGAAATTTTTACACTGATCTACCTTAAGCCGGTTTACATTGCTTTAGTTTATGAAATAAATCGTACTCAAATCTTTTCTTTGATCAATTTTCAGAAAAATATATCTAGTTCAATTTGTTTTTGTTTCTTGATGGACATATGTAAAGATGTAAAATATTTTCTGAAATAGGTAGGAAAGTCGTGTGAGTGGACACACCAGATTTTTTTAAAATTATGCCTCTCTTTATCGACTTCCGCTATTAGAGACCTTGCAGCCCAGTACTACTCCGAGTTTGACAACTTGATATCTCTAATGTTTAATGTGTCCGAGCATACCAATAAATACACTATATCCTACACACAGAGGCTCACTTATTAATTATGTTAATTATCTGCAATAAATTACAGCTAAATATTACGAATGAGAGTATAGGGATACAGTAATTTAGATATAATTCTATTCATATTTTCACAAAATAGAAAATACTACGTACACACATTACATATATATATATATATATATATATATATATATATATATATATATATATATATTATAACTAATTCAAATAAATTAAAACGCAAGAATCGTACGAACTTAAGAGTTAAGAACAGGGGTAGGAGAAGAAAGAGGGTGTTAGACCCTGAAGAAGTCCCTACAAAGTTGCGAGCTCGTAATCTGAGGCATTAGTCTGTTCGGAATAAGTCACGGATCAACACTCCCTCCCTCCGGAAATCCATAGAGGAAGCAACAGCATAACAAGCATCGAATTTTACTCTCAATATTGATATCTTCCAGGATTTGTAAGGGATACAGAATATGTATTTCCATACAAGCTATGTTTATTATTGTGGAAGGTACAATATATTTGTATTACATATTATGTATTATATATATATATATATATATATATATATATATATATATATATATATATATATATATATATATATATATATATATATTATTTTTTTTTCTAAACTATTTACCATATTTCAACATTTTATTTTAGGTTTCAGATAATTTAAAAGAAATTAAGAATTTTTTATTTTCTGTATTTAGAGGATTTTACATATTTGAAGGATATATTAATTTTGTCAAACAGTAACATAAAAAAAAATCTTAAATCTTAAAATAAAAACAATAACAGAACCTGTAGTAATTTTTTTACATATTTTATTAATAGTATTTAAACACTTGAACAATATATTTGAATTATTTCCGGTAAGGTGAACACTTATTAATTTGGTTATTGGTATCATTAGAAAATAGATTAATTGAATTTTTTTTAAATAAACAAATGTATTTATGATTTTTTTTTGTAGACACTATGGGATTAAAAGATATTTTTAACCATTAATAAAAAGTTATTAAAGACTTATAGCTTATAAAAAAAGGACAAATGTATGGTCAAGTTACTAGAAACTCTCTTTTTATGGTACAGATGAAGAATTATACTACGAGTTAAAATTCGGTTCAGCTCTTGTATTTAGCGCATCTGGTGATGACATTAACTTGCATTAACTACAATATGTCAGCCAATGTAGGGTTCAAATTGTGTCGATACTCATTCTCCTTTCATAGTCTAGGAATATCAAATCTAACTCCAATACGGAAACATATTACGATTAGTAAATGATAAAACAATCATCTAACATTATTAATAACATGTATTAGGTGAAAGCGAGGCTGGTTGGACTTAAATTACACGTTTTGATACTTCTTTCAAACTATGATTGATTTATGGAAATGATCTTGGTCTTGTAAAACAGAATATTGATAAGGCTTATTATTATATTTCATTAAGGCATTCATGCTCAAGTGCTAAACAATAATAATAAAAATCCTCAACTCAGAGAATCATGAATGTTAAGAAATAATAACAAAATTCTAAACAATATTAACTTTAGACATTCAAAATATTAAATAACCAGAATTTGTAAATTGGGAAATGATATTGTAACGAAAAATGAAATAAAATTTTTTTTTAGGTTTTATAAATAATAATTTTTTTTTTTTTTATTAACTCGAAGAGGGTTAAATGTATAATTAAGTATTGAAGAGAAGAATAGTTGGGGTGTTCAGTTAAAAAGGAAGGCAAAAATAAATTATAATATTTATTTTTTACATATGTCGACGTTTCGACCTGAAGTTCAGGCCTTCATCAGGGCTTTCTCCTTAAGTGTCGAAGGGAGAATCAATTCACAATTTTCATTTCCTTTAACAATTCTTTAAATTAATAGAAATAAGTAAATTCATCAGTAGTATTAATAATAGCTAGTTTTATTTTCTTCTTAATTTCATTTCTACACCCACACTTGTCATAAGCAATAAGAATTAGCGGGTCCGATCTCGGTAAGAGTACAGGTAGTGGCTTGATCGGCGTGATAGAGAGGAGTGCCCAGTGGCATCCCTTCCTTTCTTGATTTTAGTATATTTTTAAGCGAGGAAATCCCTCATCCAGCTCCTTTTGAGACTCCTAAGTGTGTTTTCGGGTATGTTAAATGTAGCTATATTTTGTATAAGTGAGTTAGTATGTCCATGTAAGTTAATATGAAATAGCTTTTAGTGTGTCCGTAAGTGATCGTGAACTGTTAGCATTTAAAGGTCATTATGTAATGTAATGTTTGTAACGTACCATGGAGCTTTAGTTATTGTTAGGGAATCAAAAGTGATATTTATGTTATAAATATTTAAAAGTTTCACATATTGTTGAAATAGGCATATGTGAATAATTATTGTTGTTATAAAAATAAGTCTAAAAGGTCTAAAATCTCTGTTTTAAAGTTTGTAGTGAAATAAAAGTTAGTTTATTTAAAAAAAAATAGAGTACTCAAAGTTATTCTATTTCAAACCCAGGGATCAATTATAACGGTTAGTTATATTTTGATCCTAAACCAAACATAAGTGGCGACCGTGACAGGACTCGAACCTGCAATCTTCGGATTCATCATTTTCTATTGAAAGATCAAATATTTCATTTTCAAATGACTCTAAAATCTCTGATTTCTTCCTCAGAAACTCTGAGCGAGCGGATATTTCTTCCAAATTAGGAACGTCACTACTGAGCAACTGTTCGAATTCATTAGCGTACCTTGTAAAGAATGTGCGGCAAATCCTTCTCTGCTTCTTCTTATTTTGCATTTTGAATCCAGTCAAACTAAAAAATGGAGTACTCAACAGGTCCTCTCACGGTCGCCACTTATGATCGGTTTTAACTGTTTTAAAGTTTGTAGTGAAATAACATTGAGTTTATTTCCAAAATAGAGTACTCAACGTAATTCTATTTCGAATCTAGGGATCAATTATAACGGTTAGTTATATTTTAACCCGAAACCGAACAGTTATGGTCCTGAAAGTTTTGGAGTGAAAAGTTTGTAATTAACATAGGTTTAATAAAGTACCTCCCGTGACGACTGAAGAAATCACAAAACATCGCAGGCGTGAGCACGTACCTCGGAGGACAGTACACTGCAGCAAAAGTAATGGTTTAGTTATGGGCACTAGCGGATCCAGGATTTAATTTTGGGGGCGCTTAAGCACGAAAGATTTTTTTTTTTTATATACATATAACGATAATTAATTTTTTAAAAAAGGAAAGAAATTAACTACCTATATGAAATAGTGTTTAAGTGGTTCTTGAAGTTTTATTAAATATAATTACACGAACAAGAATACTTTAAGAGATAGTATTTAATACTTTTTTCTTTATAACATGGTTATATTTCACCATTTTGGGGGGAGGGGCTTCAGCCCGAAAGCTCCCCCCGTAGATCCACCTGTGGTTTTGGGTGTAGAGTGTAATGGCTGTTGATTGTATGTCCGGTGAAATGGGTAAATGTAGTGAGTGGTGCGTTAGTGATGTTTTAATTAGTATCGCTGTGCCGCCGTGACCTGTATTGTCTGGGTGATCAGTTCTGTATCTTCTGGAACCGAGAATGTAAAATTTGAAACTTGGAGTTAAGTGTGTTTCAGTGATAAGGGCAATGTCAGTCCGTTTGTCGTGCAAGTACATTTCAAGTTTATTCTTATGTTGATTAGCTTGCGTTCCAAAGAAGAACGGACATGGAGCCCACAGTCAGATTATAACATAATATGTCGTTTTGCTTTGTGTGAGATCGTATTATTTTGGGATAGATTTTCCTTTTTTGGGTCATGTTATGAGTTTAAAGAAGGCGATAGTTTGAAATCCTAATTTTTCAAAAAATTAAATTAAGTAATCCCTAATACAGTTTTATGTAGTGTAATAAGAATTTTGGAGGAAATAAGGGATATCAATTAGCGGAAGTATATATTGCCAGCGGACACATGGAACAATGGCCTGGATAGCCCGGAAGGAATTCCATTGTTTAATACCGCATTCCCTAAGAGATGGCTCCCTCCCCCCCCATCAGAATTCTCGCTGTGGTCACCGTCTCATTAAACTCCAGTCGCGACAAACCAGAAATTTCATAAATGCATCCTCAATTATGCTTCCAAGAACATTAATATATGAGTACAAGTTAGCGAGAATATGCAATTTTATTTTTAAGATATTAAATTTTAAAAAAGGCGACCTTAGAGTAGACCGGATTTCCAACTTCACTAATTGAAATATCGAAATAAATAAAAATCTATTAATATTGAAAAATAATTTTGATTACAAAATTTAGATTTTTGTCGTTTTGTCACAATTTATTAAAATTTTTATTATGATATTTACAACTGTATTAGTATGAATACGTCAAGTAAATGTGTACAGAGGAATGTAATAACATGAAACACACTTGTTGAGAAACTACCCATTGGTAGCACTCTAATAACTTGTCTACATGAGGAGATCAAGAGGCCATCTTCTTTTCAGACGTCTCGGAGGGTTATTAGAAATCGAAGAGGAAGCAAGGTTAGAAACAAGAGGATTCGGCCAAAGCGGAAACATATGGAACATTTTGTGACAAAGTAAGGAGCATTGAGGATTTTACGAAGGATTTTGGATTGTAAAGATTAAATACGAGAGGAATTTGATGGTTTAGCGGAGCCCCATAGTTCAACTCCATAAGTCCAAATAGATCTTATTATAGTCATGTATATGAGCAGTGTTGCCGCGCGCTCTGTGACAAAACCTCGTACTGAAGCCTCGTACATCCTCGTACGCTTACTAGATTCAAGATTTAATTTGGGGGAGGACTAATTTTTTTTTTCTTTTTTGTAAAAACAATACAACTACTTTTATGAAACGACGTTAGTGGTTCTGGAAGGCCAATAAAAATTAATTTTGGGGCATTGACGCTTTTAGAGATATCCATTATGATATAAAAAATGAATAGATTGTGATTGTTTAAGTATTGATTTTTTATTTTTTATTTATTTAGACATATAATATTCTGTCACAGAGACAATAATTATTGTTTCAGTATTTAGCTTACAATTAGATCTCGGACGAAACAAATGTAGACCACTAAAAAAATACTTCCCCCCCCTATTAATTAAGATGGTGTCATTATAAATAATTGTTCATTTTTCAATTAATCACTGTACTTGATTAAAAATCGAAAATATTTTTTTTAAATTACAGTAATAATTTTTTTTTAAATTTCATTTATCTAGAATATATTTACAATTGCAGTTTTATGAAGGAAATAATGGTTATACTTTCTCGTATTTTATTTTATGCACGATAAAAATGATAGTAAAAATTTCTTTTTAATTTTCCTTTACAACACATTTTAAAAAATATCTATTTACATTAAAAGTTTTATGAAGGAAATAATGGATATAGTTTCTTATATTTTATTTCATACTGGGTAAAATCTAAAAAAAAAAATATATATATACAATCATGGTTTTATGAATGAAATAATAATCATACTCTAATTAAAGAAGATATAATTCCAATTTATTTGTCTAGAAAGCAACAGAAGTTCAGTATTTTATATTAATATAAATATTAATACATTAAAAATAATTTTAAACTTCATTCATAAAAATATAACCTTGCATTGCATACGTCAGTAAAAGTTATGTACGAGGTACAAGGCTGGTCTATCCTCGTACCTCGTACAAATACGAGGATCCTCGTACAAACGGCAACACTGTATATGAGTCGTTTGTAAGTAAAGGGAAGTTTAGAGCGTTTGTCTTTTATTAAAATAAAAAAAACTTTTTGAAGAAATGCCTTCTCTCTAGTTAGTATTGAAAATAAACTTATTGCTCAGGCAGACAGGGTACTTTATTTTCGATCATACTTCTGTATGAAGTATAAAAGTCCCCGCATGTAAAAATGAATCGGGAGAACGTCAAGAAACATCTCACAATACATGTTCCGAATGATTACTCCCCCCTCCCCCCGGTAAAGGAGCCCCTCATCCTACTGATGTTCTAGCAACATATGCTAGAATTTTATAATTCATTCATATGCACCCTTCCATTTTATCCATGTTATCACATTTACTGCGGCAAATTTGAAGCTTTGGAGCATTGCGTGTTTATCTCGCTACCCAAACCGCTAAAACCAAACCTACCCAAATAAAAAAAAAATTTTTTTTTTTTTATTTCTTTATGACATTTACAACTGTATTACATAAATACATCAAGTAAATTTGGACATAATTGATATAATGACATGAATACACTTGCTGAGTAACTACCCAATGGTAGCACTCTAATGATATGACTATATTAGGAGATCACGGGGCCATCTTCTTTTCAGAAGCCTCGGAGGGTTATCAGGAATTGAAGAGGAAGCAAGGTTAGAAACGAGAGGGTTGGGATGATTCTGAAGTTTATTATGGAAGGATAGGTATCTGGATTGGGCCAGATCTGAAACATAAGGGACATTAAGATCTTTATGGATAATTTTATTAGTGACAAAGTAAGGAGCATTGAGGATTTTACGAAGGATTTTGGATTGTAAGGATTGGATGCGAGAGGAATTCGATGGTTTAGTGGAGCCCCATAGCTCAACTCCGTAAGTCCAAATAGGTCTTACTATAGTCAAGTATATAAGTCTTTTGTAATTTATTGGAAGTTTAGAGCGTTTGTCTAGTAAGTGAAGTAATCGGAAACGTCGAGCGGTTTCTTGTCGTTTCAGTCTAGTATGAGGATTCCAAGTTAGTCGTTTGTCCAGGTGGAGTCCTAGGTATCGGATTTGCTCAACAGGGATAAGTGGAGTATTGTTAAAGGAAACTGTAGGACAGGAAGTCGTTGGTTTACGACGAAGGGTAAAGGTAATTTGGTGGGATTTATTGGAGTTTATTTTAATTTTCCAGTTTTGACACCATTCTTCTAGATTTATGATGTGTGATTGAAGCATTTGGGATGCAATTGCTGGGTCATTGTTTACTGATAGGATACATGTGTCATCGGCATATGTGGTGATGACAGTGTTGGGACAGGTAGGGATGTCAGCTGTATAAACTGTATAGATGATAGGACCTAGGATAATACCTTGAGGAACACCAGCAGACTGGGAAAAAAGGGATGAATAGGCGTTATTGTGATTTACTTTAAAGTATCTATCAGTAAGGTAGGAACGGATAATGAGGAAGTATTTATTATTTATTTACTTATTTACATTCCACCCTACCTTGCCTGATGGGCCATACGGGCGTTTGCAATAGTGGGCTGTTATGCATGACTGCAGAACAGCATACTACTGCAAGTGAAACAGTTTAAAATATATCTTCGGTGACGTCTTATCAAGGGTGTCCGTCTTCCGGCGGTCTTCTTGGTGGTGGTCCTCTTCTCCGTGCTCCGATGTTGAAGTGGGCTGGACCCACTGCCTCCTTCCAGTCATAAATAAATTTCTTGAACCGAGGGAAGTTCTCCTTACTTACCAACTGAGGAAGTTCATCCTCTGTTAGGACGTAAATTCCTGCGGTTCTCATCATCGTTGCCCTTATTCCTTCAAATGCAGTGCAGGCCGTGACCACGTGCTCGACAGTCTCCAGAACTCCACAAGTGGGGCATTGGGGATCTATGTCCTGGCCAAAGCCATGTAGCTTAGCTCGAAAACCCCCATGCCCCGTGAGGAACTGTGAAATCCAATAGTCCGGGAGGATCCATTGTGCATCTAACCGCGACTGTACGGTGGGGAAGTATTTTCTGAGAGTACTCCCTTTCGGGGTAGCAACCCACCGACGGCTCCATTCCTCAATCGTATCCTCCCGGATTATCTTCTTCCATTTGTTGGGACTTTCCACAATCCTCACCCGCAGATTTTCTGGAACTCCAGCCAAGCCTTCTTTCTTGTATTTATGCTTGGTCACATCTTCTCGCAGGAGGAGGTCGAGAGGTACCGCCCCCGCTAGGACCTGCACTGCTTCATGTGACGTTGTCCTAAAAGCTCTGGTGACACGCAACAGGGCCATCCTCTGGATCGACGCCAACCTTTTTCGCTGTCGCTGTGTGAGGTTCCTATACCAGGAGGGAGATGCATACCTCAAGATACCCAGCACAACACCTTTATAGATCGTCATCGTTGCGGGGTATCTGAGGCCCCAGAACGCACCCCCAACACGACTGAGTCCGTTCAAGGCTTGGGTCACCTTAGTTGCTAGATAATCCAAGTGAGGTGTTATATTTAGGCCTTTTCCTAACCTTACACCAAGATATGTTACCACCTCACTTGGGCGTATTATTTGACCCTCTATATCCATGCTAATGGGGTGTGCTCTATCAGTCGTGCCTTTCAAGAGGATGGCTTGCGTCTTTTCAGCAGCCATACGCATTTTCTTTCCCTCACACCATCTGGCTACAAGGTTGGCACATCGCTCTGCTGCTAGTTTGATCCCCGCCCTGCTGTTGGATGCCACCACAGCAGCTAGATCGTCAACATAGGCAGTGGCAGAGAACCGCTCATTTTCAAGCACTCCCAGCAACTCATCAAAAACCAGCTTCCATAGAGCAGGACCAAGTACTGATCCCTGAGGGCATCCCCTCTCTACGGAAGCTTCTACCTCGTAATAGCTGCCTTTGATCTTCACTCGCCTGTCCTGAAGATAGCTCCTTACGAGGGCATATAGGTTGCTGGGAGCGTCATATTTTTGCAGCTGCTGGAGTACGCAGGGCCACCATAAACTATCAAAGGCGGAGGATATATCAAAAAGGAGCAGCATGACGTATCGCTCCGCCCTTTCTTCAACATCTCTGCGAACTCTCAGCAGAGCATCAGCGGTTCCTCTGCCTCTGGTAGAGCCGTATTGCCGTGGATGGCTTGCTTGATTGAGAACTGGCCGTAACCTGGTCATCATGAGGTTCTCCAGGACCTTACTCATCACAGGGAGGAGACAAATTGGTCTATATGACTTAGGAAGTTGTTTATCCCTGCCTCCTCCCTTGTAGAGGAGTCTCAAATCAGCGATCTTCCATTTCCTTGGGAAGTATCCCCTATCTAAACAATCATTAAAGATTCCTAAAAGTCGCTCTTCAATATAGGAGATACTGTTCTTTAGGATCGCTGCATCTATATCATCAAGTCCTGGAGCGCGGCCATTCTTTTGCCTACCCACGGCAATACGAATATCATCTGCGTCCCATGGTGAGCAAAAGTCAGTGCCTGGCGGGTATACCGTGGTATGTCTCACAAAATGTTCCTCTTGGGTGTCTTGAGATGGGTCGTCCTTGGGGTAAGTCGCTTTGACGAAGAAATTAGCGGTCTCTTCTAAGGTAGTAGCATGGACATCTTCATGCCTCATCGCCGCTATCGTTTGCAGCGGAGTCAACTTGCCCAGAGCCACCTTATACGGAATACCCCAAGGATTCTTTGAAGATTCTTCGACGATAAAATCGTCCCAAGACTTCCGCTTTCGTGAACGAACCTCATTTCGGTATACCCTGGCCATGGACTTATACTCGTTACGAAGTGCAGTGCGCCTCTCGTCGCATGTGCACCTCTGGTACGACCGCCGTGCCTTGTAGAGGTCTCTCTTCATAGCTGTTAAGGCCGGCGTCCACCACGGGACAGGTCGAGCCCTCGTCTTCCGGTGCTGGAGGGAGTTCTCGGCAGCATCACGGATGGCATCAGTAATCCTTGACACCCTGTAGTCTAGGTCATCGGTGTTTTCTGAAACCTCAACTTCCCACTCTTCGTCGACCATTTCACCCTCCATCATGCACCGAAAGACATTCCATTCACTTCTTCTGGTCAAATAGCCCTTCACGTTGCCATAGGAACATCCTGGATCATCTACCAGGCCAAATGCAATCGCATTGTGGTCCGAACTCGTCTCTGATCTGAGTGTCCAATCGAAGATGTATCTAGATAGCGTTGGTGAAGCTAGAGTGATATCTATCCAGCTCTGCCCTCTACCTCCAGAGAAGGTAGGTGTAGCAGATGGATCATTTATCACCACCAATTGGTTTCTAGCAATAAATTCACCCAGCTTGACGCCTCTTCTGTCTGTTCGATTGGACCCCCAGACCGTGTTCCAGGAGTTGGCATCTGAGCAGACGATCACGTTTCTTGTACCTTGTAAGATCGTTTCCATGGCGGATATATCCTCTTCAACATCTCTTCTATCGTGCATGTAGGCAGATATCAGTGTAAAAGCAATCCTGCCCCATCTTATGTAACATACAGCACGGTCCGCCATGGTATACTGCCTCAGTTCCATCTCGTCAAGGTTGGGGTTATTGATAACTATAGCAGCCCTGGGCCTCCCCTCTCCACTGCTCAAGGCTATAACCCTTGACGTGAGGCCAAACCCCGTGACCATGTTCCTATAGCAACCTGGTTCTTGAACCGCGAAAATGTCATAGCGATGCGCTAGAGTTCGTAGCTCATCAGACACAAGACGCCGTCGGCCCATATTAAGTTGTAGGATAGTAATCTTGTTACTCATACTTGGTTCTCTTCGCTAGTTCTTGGGCCCCCTTTAAATGGACTGGGCAAGTTTGACAGCCCGCTTGGTGCTTGGCCAGGTGTTTCTGTTTCCCTTCTCGTACACAATTCGCACAAATCGGTTCTGCCCTTTCCTTCTTTCTTGGGCACTCCTTAGCTATGTGACCTGGGCAGGCACACCATTTGCAAACCAGAGAGTCTGCTGTGCAGGACGCCTTAGAGTGGTCATATCCCAGACACTTCATGCAGCAAGGAGGATCTATATAATCTTTAAAGTTCAAGGACCACCATCCTCCATCAATAACTGATGTTTGTATTAGGCCAAATCTTATCATCGGATGAACCTCTATCACCCAATTCCTTGTAAGGCCTCCTCTTGCTATTGAAGAGAAACATGCCTGGACACACTCCTTTCTTTCTAGCCCAATGGGTATTGTCCCCTGAGGCAATCTTCCCCATATTACCATTTCCAATTCAGATACGGTCCAAGAGTGAGGTGCTCCCCTTACCTGCAGTCTAGGCTTTCTCCTCAATGCCATCTTAGTTTCTATCCCTTTCTCTAGTAACTTTTGGCACTGTAAAAGCTTGATGGCTTGATTTTCATCTTCTACGCGTACGAGAACAGCACCAGCCTTGGTTGTACGGATCACTTTTGCCTGTACTCCTAGTTCATTCGGAGATGGTAATTCGCTAACAATTTCTAGAGCAGATTTCCCTCCTCTAGCCATTGTAACAAACGCATGCCGCGGTGCATTTTCCTTAGGTTTAATCGGTAGCGTTTTAACTATGTCCGCCATAGTTTTCTTTGCCGGGGGTAAAATTGAGGCATTAGAACTGTTCTGTACTCCTTTCAGTTGCTCATTTACTTCCTCGTTCTTTTTGGCTATCATTTTAACGTTTTTCTTTTTTCTTCGACTTTGAACTATAGCAAAATCTTCTGATTCTAAAACTTCTTCTGAAGGTTTAATTATTAATTCATTGTTTAATGAATTGATCCCAGATGTTCCAGCTTTAGGCGGTGGGTTGTGGTTTTGTGTTTCCGCTGCTGGAAGCCTCTCGAAAATTATAGGTAGAGATCGTTCAACGAGAATGTCCGTGATTTTGTCAAACACGCTAGGAGATGATAGTGTCTCCTTGACAACTCGTTCAATTAATGCTCTCTGTTCTTTCGATCTATCGATGACGGTTTCCATGATATCGATAAGATGACTCACTTTACCGTTTATATCTTTTTGTGTTTTCACACTTAATCTTTTATCCACGTTCGTAAGGTAAACTCTTAAGTTTTCTTGAATGGCCTTCGCCTCTACTAACAACGGATCCGTTTTACTCTCTTTTTGGTCTGTTATATCAGGCGATCCATTCCTGGCTCTCTTGGCTACAGGTCTTGATCTTTTAGGTTTTTTCTCATCTTCTATCTCTTCTTCCATTTCTGTAACACTATCGTCCATAGTAAATAGTATTTTAACACTAATTACTGCAGTGATAACAGTTCTAACCTATCTAATTTAAAATAGTTTAGGAACAGTTATCAGCAATTGTTTGTATAATTCTTTTGTAGTTCCAATGGGAACTTCCTATTATATTTGCTAATAAAGGATTCTAAATTTTTTCTTTTGGTAGTCCTTGATAACTCAATACAATAATACAATTTATTAAACGAATTTGGATAGGTTATGAATAACTTACCTCAACCAGATTTCAAAAAGAGTCTTTTCTGATAAACTTTAATTATTCTAATTAAGATACTCTAATTAGATATTAATATTTAGTCTTTCTCTATCTCTAATATCTCTAGATATTAATAGTCTTTATGTACTAAGGTCAAAATTTCGTGGAAAACCATGCGAGGCTTTCTAACCTCAATATTCAAAACTATTTACACTTATAAAAAAACAAAAAAAAAAACACTACAATTAACAAACCATGTCTAAAAAAGTTAATTAACAGTAAACAAACATAAAAAACAACAACAACATAAACAACACAAAGACAGCAATCAGAAAACACACTATACCGCAAATGCGACTGGTCACAAGCAAGTACAGAGCAAGACTCCATAATGAGGAAGTATGTAGGTGGTAGGAATTTTCGGAGTTTGTACAGCAGTCCCGGGTGCCAAACTCAATCAAACGCCTGTTCAACGTCGAGAAAGACTCCCGTACAGTACATTTCGCGCTCCAATGCAGAGGAGACTACGTCTACCACACGATAACATTGCTGTATAGTGGAATGGGAAGTTCGGAAACCAAATTGGTGATCTGGGATTATGTGTTTAGAATTTAGGATAGGGTACAGGCGTTTTAAGATGAGTTTTTCTAGGATTTTGCCCATGATGGGTAAAAGAGAGATAGGACGGTAAGAGGATGGGTATTCTGGTGGTTTTTTGGGTTTGTGGATCATTTTAACAATAGATTGTTTCCAAAGATCAGGAAAATATGTAGAACGGAGTAAATAATCAAATAAATATTAATATCGTTTATTGTCACTAAGTAGACTTCGGGTCGATTTTTACCGGAAGCTACGTAGTTGTTAATTTCTATCATATTTATTAATAGTAAAACTCATTAAGTGCACACAATAATACATCCTTCTAACAATACAGGCTTTACAGAGCAAAATGTCCCTATCGAGTACTTAATGATTTCTATCACTGGATCTATTGATCAAATGATTAATAAAACTCAGTGAGATAAATCTGACTCACATTCGATGTACGTGCAAGGTAATAAAAGTAAGTTAGTGTTTTGTTTAATTATAATTCTGCAAAAAGGTTTCATTTTTACAGTTTTATTCATTGTTATGTATATGTTAAGTAATTTTATTAATTTTCGAATATATAATACATATTTAGAACTGTAAAAAACAAAAAATAATAATTCAAATTCCTATTTTATTATTTTTTAAAAGAGTCAGAAACTTCAATTTCGATTATCTCAAATCAATTAAAATATTACTAAATGACTTTTTGGAATAAATCGATGGACCCATACACCCAAAACATAAAAAACCGTTTGCATATAATTGTATTAATTTATTTTTACATGTAGTATTATATTGTTCGTTTTACAATAATTATATTGATTATGTCACTCACAATTTTAATTCATAGTAAAAACTCTCGAGACTTTATTTCACGAGACATTAACACATATATATCTCCTAAAAAATACCTTACTATATATTTTGAATACAAATGAGTGTGACTAAAATAATTATAGTATATTGAAACTTTGATTGTTTTCAAAAAAGATTTTATCATTGTATAATGTACTGAATCACAATATATTTATTTTATAACTTTTAATAAATAATTCAGGATATCCTGTTCCTTTTATATTTATTAAAATTATTTTGGAAATGGCATTTAAACCCGGTAAATTATTCACCTGAATGCCGTTCTTCCGCCTTTATACGATTGCGGGTTAAATTTATAAACATAGATAAACGATGTCGACATGAGAAAGGCACGCAGGGAATTCATTGGCTCAATAAATATTAAATTAAGGGGGAGTTTATTTAACATTTGGCAAACATTCCGAACCGGGATATAACCAATAAGCTTTAAACGTTGATGAATTCGCCAAGCGACCCCAGGCAAATATTTATTTTCAAACATATTCCTTCTTAATTTCAGTTAGCTTTCATTTAATAAATTCTATATGAAATTTCTTTATATTATCAATAATAAAAAAAAACAACTAGTAAACATATTTTTTTTGTATTATATGCAGTTTCAGGTTAATTAGTTTCATTAAACTCATATAATTATATCAATTTAATTTATTAAGCTTTCTCTATGGCAAACCTATATATATGAAAAAGAAAAACTTATACATATGCTTTAATTTTTCTTTCGTAGTAAATACTGTATGGCAATTATAGTAACAAGAGGGGTGAGAATTTTTGTGGGAGGGTTCAGAATTGAGTATTAATTATTATCTTTTACCTGTGATTTCAGTTCTATGTTTTTATTTAGTAAAGGTTGTATTTTTCCCCTCTTGTAATTTTTTACTTTCCTACCTATACTAGGTAAGGAAAGTATTGCGATCGAGCCAAATTTCCGACATGCGGTTTTTAACGGATATATACGTTTCAGAGCTCCCTGAGTTCGAAAAAAACACTTTTAGCCTGTTTGTCTGTGACAAGATTTTCTCGGGAATTAGTGAACCTATTTTATTGTTTTGTTTTTTTTATTTTGTAGTGTTTTGACTACTGATCCCTGTGACCAAAATTGAATGCTCCATGCGCAATAGCTGCTGATGAATAAATGAAAAACATGTTTTTTGACACACTGTAGGGCGAAAACTGCTCAAAAGATTTTGTTGAAACTTTCCTATAATGTTCTAATAATTTTCCTTTCAATTTTCGTATATAGACTAAATTCCTGAGATAATTCAGAAAGAAAAGTTATAAAGAAAAGAAAAACGTTTGGGGCCTAACTCGCTAAGCATATCTATGGAAAAATTTACAATAAAACTTTTGAAAGATAATTAAATTACCTACAAAACTGTATAAAAATCGCTCATTTAGGACAACTTTTAACGAAGTTACTATTCAATTTCCAATGTTTGATTACGGGTGTGAGAATGTGGTGAATAAGTGAACTAAGTGAAATTAAGAAAAGTTGTTGTCCGCATCACACAAGGTTCACTATTGCTTCTACTTTGAACAGCAATTATTGTTTGACAAAATTAGGGTATGGCAACTTTAAAAGTTTTTGATCAACAATATTAGAGGGTAATTGAAATGTTTATAGTGATCTACCTTAAGTCGGTTTACATTGCTTTAGTTTATCGAATAAATCGTACCCAAATCTTTTCTTTGATCAATTTTCAGGAAAATAAATCTAATCCACTTTTTTTTGTTTCTTGATGGACATAAAAACGATAATTTTTTTTTTTTTGAAATAGGTAGGAAAGTCATGTGAGTGGACACATTAGATTTTTTATACTGTTGTATGTTTTAGCAAAAAAAAAATCACATTTCAGCATGAAGTTTTTTACTATAACTTATATAAAAATGGAAGAAATATTTATAATTTTACATGCTTATATTTTCCAAGATTATGTTTCTATTTACTTTATAATACAATAAATTATAATTTATAATTTTTAAAGAGAGTAGCTATAAAAACTACTCAATATGAAATGCTTTATATAAAAGAAAATTCACTTAAAACTATACGTGTATATATATATATATATATAGTGCTAGTTACTATAGCGTGCGGGCAAGAGTGGCACAAAGCTCGTGTTCCTAACTCGTTAGTTGGGTTCGCGTGCTCCTCACATAGCCATCCAGTGATTTCTCAGGACCTTTTTCTTTTTTTTTTGTATTTCCTTGTACTTCATTCGTTCTTTTTTTTTTTTTTTACTGCACTATTAAATCAAGATTTTTATTACTGTGCTCCTTAAAATTTTCCGTGCCTTAGCCCGTCATATAATACCTAACAATATTAAATTTTTAGAATATTAAAACAGCGTGTATTATAGTAATAGTATTCATCATAAAACACAGCTCCCTAACCCCCTTCACTCTCACCCCCTCACATTCCCTCTCTCCTCTCTCCCTCTCTCCCTCCCCCCTCAATTTACACGGACATACTAATATACTAATCAGAGATATGGCTTCAGCTGACATACCAATCAACCTTAAAAGGCGCTGGATCAGATACCTTCATCCTTGACAAACCATGGTAATTGATTCAAGTTTGGGAAGAGGTACTACTGGGTACTATCCTTCCCCATGCCTGACAGTTTCATTATTTTAATCAGACTAGCTCATCGCTAGCATGTACTACAGGTACAGTTAAATATTCAAAGATAAAGATTATATATATATATATATATATATATATATATATATATATAATTATTTAATGTATGTTTCATGGAATCTGTATTTTTCTCAACAGCATTTTTTTATTTTATATATCATTTATATATTATTTTATATATCATAGCCCCGTTTTATTTATTTTTTGTATTGAATCCTTGATTTTTTTCATTTTCTTCATAATTGTCCTTTTACTGCTTAAAAGCATTGTAAGGTATATTTTTTTTTTTTTTTTTTGTCGTTTCTGAGTATTTTGTTCTTCATCTGTAATATAAAAGGTGATGGGGCTCACCTCAGGCTTGAGTTGACCTTATCCTCTAGAGCTTACAACTAAATTAATAATACATCTATCTGATGTGATTTGTTGCCAACAGCAATATTGTAATCTCGCTAAAGAAATTGGATAAGTCAATATTTTTTGCGAAAAATAAATATTGCTGAAAAGGGGGGGCACAGATTCCCCGAAACGTACAATAAATAATTATCAAAAGTTAATTTTGATTTTTATTATACTGACCGGTGAGGCATAAACTTAAGTGTAAATAGATATTATAATATAATAAGTCAAAGATTTAAAGAACTATGGAAAATAATTATTATGAATTTAGAATTAAGATACGATTTTTTTAATATTAGAAAACTTACATGACCGAAAATTTTAGAGGAAATGAAGTTACACTGAGTTAGGTATTGACTAAGGACATAGCAAAGTCCAGCAGACGAAGCCTCTTAGCGGCTGCTTCGTAAGCTTTTCATACTCGGTAAAACTGGAGATTATCCGCTTTCCTTTAGAAATCGGCGGACGAGCGAGAGTGAAAGTTGGTATGAAGCTAAACCCGGGGAAGAATCATTTCAAACCTCACGAAATTCTGAGGATTCTTTCTAAACCTCAGGAAAAATTGAGAAAAAATTAATATATAGAATCGATATTTTCTTTAATATGGTATTTTTACAATCGAAAATGTTCTTCTTTGTCGATAATCTCTTTTAACTTTCGGAGTAAAGATTTTCGCTCAAGGAGTTCCATCCGGCTCTGCCGAGGGCTGCTCTCCTGCCTTCAGGACATCTGATTTCCATTAAGGATATTTTTGAGATTATCCTCCCAAGTAATTCTTGCATCCTCTAGGTCGTTTCCACACTTATTTAGCCTCTATAGCTTCATAGACAGTCATCCATCCTTATTAATAGACCTAACCAACGAAGCTGCCATTTCTCTATTGTCTGGTTGAGGGCTTCATTTTTGATTACAGTTTGTATCATAGTGTTACTATCAGGTTTCTCTTGGTCTCCACCCCTATTTTCCTCAAATACCTCATTTCCAAGCTTTGGAGGCGTCTGCGATCAAGTTGTTTTATGGCCCAGAATTTGCTTCCATAAGTCAGAATAGTGACGAACATCGAGCGACAGACGGCTAATTAATTTTTTTTTCCACTTCTCTCTTACTTAAAAAATTTATATTGATAGCAGAAAATACCCTTCCTGAAGTGGCAATTTTCCTGTTACTTCGTCTCTAAGTTTTACCCAAATGCGAGACCTAGACGATTCTTGAACTTGATCTTGCTCGAGAGTCTTGCAAGTATTGAAGTTGGCTTATTGCTATTTACTAAACATTTTACTTTAGAATTTAGAAAAATGTTACATAATATGTACATTTAGATCATTGAGTTTATTGATATAAACAGAGTAATGTCAAACATAATTGATATGATCAACTTGGACAAAACATTAAAGATATTGTAAACATATATAGTGATAGGTCTCTACATTGTAATGGAAGAATTGTAGAGTAATGATAATCTATACCATGTCACCAATTATTTAAATAAAAATATGGTGTGTACACTCACAACAAGACTTTCCTACCTGATTTAAACATTTTTTCAATTTTTAATATGTTCATTATAAATAACACAAATGAATTAGACTAATTTTCCTGACAACCGATCAGAGAAATTATCAGCAGACGATTTCTTTGATGAACTAAAATAATGTAAACGAGCAATGGAACAATTATTAAAATCAGTGTATAAAATTCAATACACTATAAAGTTGCTAAATTTGGTACGATTTAGACGATTTCTTTATAGTTTTGTCAGAAATTTATGGTTCAACCGATTCTTTATATATAGTAACTAAAATTATCTAGTATTAGTAACTATTTTACCTTAAGTTGTATTAAAAATCACTAATTTATTTATGACTTGTCTTGTTAGAATTAGGCGTTCTTGGTCTAGGACAGATTTTAGGTGACAATAGTAGGAATCTGCTCTATCATCTTCTTATTAATTTGAATCCTCAAATTCTTCTAGGTTCCGAATACCAGCATACGCTTGGAATCTTGGAATTGCTAATAACCATATTTCTTTTTGCTAGCTCTTCTTTCCACACATCTAAATGTTCCTATAGCTTTCCTTCACTGTAGCTATAGTGAAGTTATGTCTCCTTGGTTCACCGTTTAAATTCTGTAATCACATTATCCACGAGGGTGAAGAAATCTTGAGGATTCTCTAAGGATAATAGGCAAGGATTACAAGTATATTTGTATAAGTCTCTTCAGATGAAAACAGTACCTGCTTACTTATCATTAGGATAATATGTGTCACAACAAACTATAGAAGGTTTGGAATTCATTTCTTAAGAAAAAATATAATAGTCATTTGAAATTTCGGTTGTTCATACTTGGAGAACATACATTTAACTATGGGAAGTAAGTGTTATTTTAAAACGTGTTGTAATTTAATATTGATCGGGTTAAAAATTTCTTTTCCACCGGATTATTTAATATGTAATGACTCTGTTATTTAAATTTTAATACAATGAAATATTAATAAAGGTGCTACTCAAAAGACTAAATTTAGGACACAAAGGGTGAAATTTTAGACTAAAGGCAAAAACTGAGCAACTGGTGAAAGGCTAAACAATGGGAAATCTGGATATGGCTATCTTTTGTTCTAGTCGATAGCAACTTTCAACGTCCCGTTTATCAACTATTGTCAAAGCAGGTAAAAAAAAAAAAAATTCCCTTTTCTTTTATTTTGTATATTTTATACAATATACAATAATATAATAATATGATATATATTGAAGTACATATTTAAGTTATGAGATACTTCTTAGAAAGTAACACGCATTCATTTTTTTTTTTAGGAAAAAAATTTCGTAAAATTAAAGTTTTAATGATCTTTTTGGTAATAAAGTTCCAGATTTATGATAAAGACTTCACTTTTATTTATTTAAGTTCTTAAAAAAAAGTTCCGTTAAACGAAAAATAAACAGTAATTTTGCTTAAATTACAGTTATAATTTCTCTTAAATAAATTACACATGATTCTAATTTGTCGTTTGTTTGAGTATCTATGAATGAAAGTAATTTTATTATCTCCTTTTTAAGAAAATTTACAAACATTTTAAATAAGAGTTTCTGAAAAATAAAAGTTCTGTAAAATCCCTGTTGGAAAAGTTAAAAAGAAAAAGTTCTAGTTTCAAAAGAACTGAAAAACTATCGACATTAAAATTTTGGATAATAACAAAACTTTTTAAAAATAAAAGATTTTTTTCCTTTTGAAGCCCTAATTTACATTAATTGTTAGGTGAGGAGGTCCCTCATCCAGTTCCTTTTCAATCTTCTATAATGGATGTGTGCATATTGTGCGACCATGTCTTTTAGAATTATATTTGTGAGTTCTTGCAATTGGTGATGGAATCGTAAGGTTAACTGGTGTATTGTACTGGACGATTTTGCATGAAAGATTTGAAGTTTCTAAATATGAGTCTTTTTATATGTTCAATATATCTGCTGGACATATGTCCAATTTATTCTTGGAGTTTCCTTGCTTGGATTTTTTATAGAATATTTGTCGAGGTCATGTTCCGTAAAGGTTTGTTGATACCAACATTATTAAAATTTAAACTCTAATATCTTAAAACATGTTATTATTATTTGTTTGTAAGGATTGGAATTTAAAATTCAATTGAAATAAAATAAAAAACAATATATTCCTTCTTGTTGATCCTACAAACATAAGTATTCCACCATTCGATTCGACTATTGTATGTTTGAGAGCAATGTATGGGAGAAAAACGAATGTGGAAAGAATATACCGTTTTATTCAAACATGCGGAGGAAGTATTTTTCCACCTGACATGTAAGTATATTTTTTCATATTAAAAATAATGTTAGGTTATATGTGCAAAATTCCATCCAGGCAGCCCCCTGTCTCTAAAATTGAGGTAAAGAATTAAATAACTGGTCAACATTTCGCCACTGTTAGCAGGAAGGTATGAAATACACTGACCTCAAGAGAAATATAGAAACAACAATGATAAGCAATTTATTTATTTATTTGAAGTTTTGTTGCCTCTACCCTGTAGGGTCATTGGCAACACCTTTGAATTACACTCTGTTGCAGAGTTTTATCTCTTTTAAAAACCTTAAAGTTTTTTTACAGCACTTTCACTGTCTTGTAGATTTTGTTTTAGACTCTATGCCATGTCTAACTTTTTCTTTGTAGGTTCAAATGAAGGGCAGTCTTGAATAATGTGTTTTACTGTCCTTTGGACATTGCAGCTCTCGCAGGTCGGAGGATCAAGTCCTCTTAGTAGGTTGGAGTGCGAGAACTCACAATGTACAATTTGTAACCTGCAGAGGGCTGTCTCCTCTTTTCGAGATGAACGGTCAGAGGTTTCCCATTTTAGACATTGGGGTTAAATTTCTTTTAATTTAGATTCTTTTTGTTCCCACTTGTTTTGCCACATGTTCCACACATTATCATTAGATTTTTTTAACGTAATCCTCTAGAGGGATTTCATTAATTGATTCCATGGATGTTGTATCTGGCTTTCTTGCCATGTTGGCTGCTTGATCAGCTTGTTCATTACCGATGATCCCACAATGCGAAGGGACCCAAATGAACTCTACTTCTTTGCCCTTCCCT
This sequence comes from Nezara viridula, assembly GCA_928085145.1. Lineage (NCBI taxonomy): Eukaryota > Metazoa > Arthropoda > Insecta > Hemiptera > Pentatomidae > Nezara > Nezara viridula. Next base: position 125,522,571 of record OV725082.1, read on the forward strand.
CTTAGTAGCCCCCAGACGTTTCTTACATCTTTTGCGAGAGTGGTTTTGGGCCTGGTATGTTCAATGGATAGTAATGAACTCATAGAGTCTAGTCACCACTGTCCAATTGGTAGTTTCACTTGTCTCTATGTGTTTAAGAGCTTCTCTAACTGCTAGCATTTCATCAGTAAACACTGAACAAGCCTCCGGAATTTTGAATAGTTTTTGAGTATTACAATTTATAACGGAACATCCTACTTCCTTATCTACTTTTGAGGCATCCGTATACAAGATGCGACACTCCTTATATTTTTCCAAAGTTTCTAAAAATAGATTTTGAACTTCAACTGGAAGTGCCATATCCTTCTTATGTCTGGCAATCGAGGTATCTATAGTTGGTTTGACATTGGTCCATCAGGGAATTATTATATCCGGCACATCCAGAGCATTTTCAATGTTTAGATCTGAAAAATGATCAAGAAGTGTATCTATAAAGTTTTTCTCCCTGATGTTACCTGTTTTCTCATTATAGAATAATACCTTATTGAGTATGTGTCTTGGGTTAGTCTTGATTTTAAGACCATACTTCGTTGTCATGAATAACCTTCTGAAAGTTAGAGGAGGTTCACCAGCTTCTAAGCAGCACCAGCAGATAAGCAATTTAAAATTTTCTATTGGGAAATGGTTTATGCAGTCGTCAATAGAAAGCAAGAATAATGATTCTTCAATCTAGAAAAAAAAATGGAACTTTTAAATCAACAAGAAAGGTTATTATTTACATTTAAAGTCCAATCTGCCCATCACTGTCATAGCTTTCATCCTATATGACATTGAAATAAGTAACCCCTGTAAACCATTTAAATGGAGAATTAAAACAAACGCTAGTAAATTAAGCCACGTAAGTTTTTTTTTTTTGGCAGATCAGCTGTTTTATTATAATCTTCCTCAAATTCACCTTTCTTCCAGTATGCGATTGGATTACATGGAGTGATGTGATCTTTGGTTTGTTTTCATTTTTTTTTTTTTACCGATAATGCCTGAATCGTAAACGTGATATTTTATTTGTTGCTGGTATTTTAGACATAAGGATGTATGGTTAAAATGTTTTCCAATTATAACCTAACCTTGGATTTCTGCCTTCTAGACAGTTCTTACTAGCTTACATTAAAAATAATGTTATACAACATAATTTTATTTCGTTGCGGGAGGAGGTTATATGAATAAAATTGTTATTTTCCGACCGCCTAGTAATGAGGCTGTAAAAAATAAATACGAACACAAAGATATGAAGGCTATCTAGGAAGCTGTGAACAATTTGCATGAGAAGACTGCCCCCCTCCCTTCCTTCCCCCCGCAACAGGTGCTCCCCACCCCCCACTCCCAACTCCAGCTCCGGCCTAATCACAAATGCCCTCATTGGGTCCGGGTTTAGTACTCGCCAACTATTGACACGATCTCTAGTAACTAATTATAAGGACCAGTAACAATAATTAGACAAGTCAATATTATTGAGTAATATAAACGGTTGTTTTCATTAGAATCACCGCTATTCAATAATTATCAACTATATACAGTGTGCCTCAATTCCTAATGGCCAGATTCTGGGGTTGATTCTAGACAAAATTTCTAACAAAAAAGTTCGTTTAATGCATGGGCTGATCCCGAAATCATCCCTCCCCCTCCCCCTCTTTTAAAAATGTTGAAGGGGCTAGAATATCGTTTCGCACTCCCAATAATTTGACGTAAAAAAAAAAAATAAAATCAATAATGAATAAACTACATGAATTTAGAAAATTTGTAAAATAAAACCGATTAAGAAAAGTCGACTAGCTGGCAATTATATTAATACCTCAATGAAATCTTTATATAAATTATCATCTATGTTCAAAGATAATAATATATATCAAAATATCCTTTGATTTTATTATTCAATCAGCCTTCAATTTACACGTGCCATTCTTGTAACATTTTCTGCCAAAACTAGTCGGACTGTGAAAAACGTATTTTTATTTGAGGTTATACAAACTAAGAAATCAAATATATTTTCCAGTTTTTCATATTATTAATTTTTAGCTGAAAAAGTTCTAGAAATATAACGACGTTATGAAGGCTGTCTCCTCCCCCCCCCTGTTTTTAATCTAAACAAATACTATCTACTCTATCTAGGTTGGTAGATAAAAACTGGCGCATGCGCATACTAATGATATAATTAAGATTTTGTACAATTAGTTAATAAAATCCATGATGCGTAATTAATACGAAATATTGTCTCAAAACATTCAGTTGAATACGTTTCAAGACTATTGAAATATCTTCTTGCTTTAAATGATTTCGAAATTGAAATTGACGATGAATATATAGACACATGTTTATTATTTTAAAGATTAATATCGTGTTATCCTTTGCAAAAGTTGATAATGACCTTTAATATTCATAAATCTCTGTTTATTAACCGAGACTATAAATTATGATAGCGACATCTTTAATAATGCTTTTAGGGACCAGATGTCTTAATGAACCCTCTGGGACGGGGTCTCCCTCAGCTGCTGTAAGAACACTTGTGGAGCGCTCCAATAGATGCCGCCTTCACGGAATACTAAGTAATTGTGGAGGAATGTCTAATATTACGAACATTTATAATATATATATATATATATATATATATATATAGTTAAAAATAGAAATAATTTATTTCAAATCAAAATTTGCAAAATATATCTTGAAATTAGGCGTCACTTCCTTTAGAAAATGCGATGCGTCCACATACACTTCCTGTGTTAATACTTTGCGTAATACACAACAAAAGTGCCTCACATCAATTAAGCCTTTCAATTGACAGAATGATTAACTCCACTTTCAAGATTTTTCATTATTAATTTTAGTGATTTCGGTATTTCATTTTATTTTAACTCCAAGTTACATTTCCTTGGTTTATTATAGTTTTTGCCTTTGTTATATAGATGTATATTTTTTTGATTATTCATTTTTTTAAAATTTATTTTATTTTTTTGTATTGTATTGTATATATGGTGTGAATGTGCCTCACTCAGCCTTAGTACTCAGTGCGCTTAGGTGTGGCAAAATGTATTATTTTTCAATAAACAGCTATATAAAAAAAAGTTACTGATATTTCAAGTAAGAAAATTTTTACCTTTATTTACAGTTCTATATTTCAAAATTGCAATCACCTACTTCGGAATCAACTTACTCTCAGTCTGTGTAGATATTATAAATTTTCCAACTACAAATATCACTAAAATGACTTCACTCAAAAATGTAGAAATTGGAGTTAGTCTGTCAACTGAAAGGTTCAATTGATTTTTAGTTTCAATACTCTCACGAGCGGATAACAAATTCATAGCTTGAAACAAATTCATTAAAATTCAAGGAAAACAAATTATTACGAGTTGATTGAAGTTGGAAACTATATGTTACTGAAATAAATAGAAATGATAAATTTTTTAAAAAAAATTGACATGGCGATACCATTTTAAATGTTTTTTTCCTTACCTAGGGCTATTTAATAACAATTAAAAAGAATCAACAATTTTATGAATGTTAGTTTAAATAGTTGTAAAGAAATCAAGACTTTATATTTAAAAATTAAATTTTGCATTCGTAAGATTTTATCTCGTAACCTCGTACCTCGCACGGTACTATAAAATCTCTTACAAATACGTGAATTCTCGTACCAATACCAATACTATTAAATTAATTAATTTAATGAGTTGCTAAACATTTATAAATATCAATTTGTTTTCCACTCAAATCGTAAGATAATTTGATCAGAAAGGATAAAAAGGGACAAAAAAAAAATATTGGGCACGTTTGGCCTATGATCTAGTTATTTTGAAATGTTGGAGGTGGAGGTCACGCAAAACAGCCTAATATTTTTGTAGGGCATCTTTCTTATCGATTTTTTGATCAAATTATCTTATGACTCAAGTGCAAAGCAAATCAATGTTCATGAGTTTTTGAAAACCCTCTATTTTTTGAGAATTTTTTTAAATAAAGAAATTGTAGGTTACGATGAGATAAAGCTGTTCTCGAAGTTTTAGGCGGATGTTACGTATGATGAAAAGGGTTCTGTACCACCGAATATCATTAACTATCTATTTTATATCGTATATAAATATTATTTTTTCTCAAAACTAATTACAAATAGTTTCTGAATAGGTTTCTTTCAATTCTTCGTAGTAGAAACAAGAAACCACGCACCTAGTCCTGGGTCAAACATAAAATCCAAAATTTAGCTCTCACTGGAATCCGTGAAGATTAAACATGAATGCCGTAAAATGCGAGAAGGATTACTGTGTTTAGTCAGGCCAGCACAATCCGAAATTCGGCGAGCAAATGATATATCAGAGGTTGGGAGGTGTCTTCATATCGTGGAGGCCTAGGATTTGCATGCTATTTGCATTATAGATTCCACTAAGTCACGGAGGATGAAACAGTCGTGTAAAGTAAAATATGCAATGGCAGAAACGGATTATTAAAAGGGTTATAAATTAAGGGCTAACGGAGAGCGGGGAGCTTAGTCCGAGATGTCGATGGCGAGATTACATAAAATCGGGTTTCGCCAAAGTGGTTTATAAAGGCTCCGATTTGTACCTATACAAGGCTTCTGGAATTAGAGGTTTAAGGACGACAATGCCGCACTCAGGGACTTAAAATTATTCGAAATTGGGTAATATTTCTGCATTCAAAATCAAATGGCTTTATTGAAATATATGACATGTAGTTGTTATGTTTATAATAATTAGAAGCTCGACGTTCCGATGCTTATCTTATTTTCCTATTTGTGTGTGATAGTGTTTTATTTTGAGGTCTCTTATGATTGTTTATTATTATATTCTTATTTTTTGGATGTTTTTTGGGTTAAATATGACGCAAAAAGGTGAAGTCATCAACACCCCTTAGTTTACATCGATTTAATTGAGGTTTGTTGATTATCTACCAATCTGAATCCGACAAAGTACCAAGTGAAAGACGTTCCTAGACCAGTCAAGGGCCAGCCAGAGTCCATAAGGTGTCAAAATCCTAGACGTCAGATGATGGTTTGTAGATTGAAGAGACACGAGGATTGATCAGAGGATGTGGATAAATGCCATGGGAACTACCCAAAGTTCAAGAAGGTTAAAGAAGAACTATCATCCAGCTCCTTTTCAGTCGTCTCCTGATAGGCCTGTAAACTGCGGCTATGTCGTTTAAGTCTGTTGTGTCCTTATAATTTAATATAAAATAGGGGGTTAAGAGTGCGAATGTGTTGGCCAATAGTTTGTTTTCGTAATTTGTTTAGTAAACTTTTCCGCAATAACTTATTTATAGTTTTTTTAATAATCACAAAAATAATGTTTCAAATATCTACAATTAAGAGTGCATCTCATTTGAATTCATGAATTTAAATTCATTTGTTTATTAATCTCAATTCATGTATTGAATTTACTGCTATTTTTCAAAGATTATTTATTTGTACTTTCTATCTTATTACCTATAAATGTCTATTATTATCCTTATTTATTTATTTTATTCTATCAATCCACTTCTTTATTTATTTTATTATTATTATTATTTTACTTTTTTTATTTTATCTTATTTATATTTTGTTGTACCAACCATCCAAATAATATTAAGTGATGTTATTTAGTTGATCGGGCGCTTATGACCTGGATGTTTTGCACCTAGACATCGAAACAAACAAACAACAAACAAAGAGTGCATCTCCTGATAGCTTAACATAAAGCACTACAACGCCTTCCTAAAAAAAAAATACCTTCATTTCAGCTTATGCCTGTTAATCCGTGGTACAGGCCCCTTTTTATCGAATTATTAACTTTGTAAATAGCTTCATCTCATGGTAACCTACAAATATTTTATTTACGAAAACACTTGAAATTGGGACGTTTTCAATCTGGAGGTAGCTAACTTTGCCTATTTAATTAGGTAATAAAAACTAGTAAATACCCATTTGCTTACTACTTGGATCGTAAGATAAAGATAAAGTGGCCTTCAAAAGTATTAAGCCGTTTGGCGTGACCCACACCGCCAAATTTTCAAAATAACGAAGTTATAGTGGACAAACGGCCCAATATTTTTGTAGGCCACATTTTTTATCGATTTTACAATCCAATTATCTTACAATCCAAGTAGAAAGCAAATGGGTATTTACGAGTTTTTAGTATCTAATTAAATAGACAAAGTTTGCTCCCTCCAGATTGAGAACGCCCCAATTCCAAGAGTTTTCGTAAATGAAATAGTTGTAGGTTATGATGAGATGAAAATATTTTCGAAGTTTCAGGCAGATGTTAAAAATTCGATTAAAAGGGGTCTGTACCACGGACTATCATATTAAAGCACATACTTTCAACTTCCATCTTCATAAAAAAAAAACTCAGCAAATTATTTCACAATGGTTTATTATTTCCAAACAATTATACATCTAAAGTAACATTAACTTCCGAGTTACAAAGAAAAATAAACAAAATGTGATTCCAATTATTGGACTAAACTTTTTTTTTAATCATTAGTTAAATGCTAAAAAAAATAGCATTAGTTCAGTAACACATTTATTTATTTTAAATGATATTTACAACTGTATACAAAAAAATACATCTAGTAAATTTGCACATTGGTATAAAGACATGGAACACATGTTGAGAAACTACCCATTGGTAGCACTCTATGTAACACATTTAAAATTTAAAAACCAAACCAAGGATATAACATTTGGAGTAGAACATATAAAAAAAAAAAAAAAAAAAAAAAAAACGGAGACCATATCTTTGCTCCTTTTAACGATTTTTTTTTTAATTTCGTAAAATTTTAAAAAACTATATACAATATCAACAAAAAGTATAAACTTTTCGAGTTATTCGGAATTTAATTTTACCATCCCTCGTAACTTTTTTTCCAGCTTCTTTTCGCTGAAGTATGTTATATAGATAAATTTAAAGGGCGTCGAGAAGATGACTTTAGCGAAGTTTCATTGAAATCTGTACATTCGTTTAGGAGCTACAGTCTATAGCAACGCAGGTTTTTCGGCCGCCATTTTGAAAGTAAAAGGCGGATAGTAATGTCGATGAAGGAGGATCATTCTCGGGTGACCTCTGATTTTATATCAAAATTTGAAAAAAATAGGTCCAGTAGTTTCGGAGAAAATGCGCGGACGGCGGACGGAAAAAAAATTTTTTATTCGTTTTTCAAATTCTACGCGTCCTATAACGTCCTATAACGTCCTAAACCTCGAATTTTGAGAGGGGGTTAAGTTTTTGAATTTTTTGGTCTATTACAATGGTTGATTATTAAAAATAATAAACCAAAATACTAAAACCTAACTTAAAATACTAACAAATGATGTTCTAACAACAAAACAATCAGTCCCGATTACTCGTGATGCAAGAATTGATGTACAAGATATAAGTCACTAGAACTATGAAGTAGCATGCAGCGTTGCTATAGTTCTTGCAATCTATTGAAGTATCAGTTACTTCTACCTTTCATACCAGTTACTTTGCACCAGTTTTACTTCTTTGTAACATGTAGTAAATAAAGTAACAGTTCATTAGCATCATACTCATCCTTAATTTAGACAACCCTTTTTATACTTTGGTACATAAAGAAAGAGGGAGGAGAGGTGGAGAGGGGAGAGGCGACGGGAAGGTGAAAGAGATTAATATTTTTAAGCAGAATCCCATTCATTTATTATTCATAACTCATGAATATTTCAAACGGCTCTTTTTAGCTCGTGTTAATCCTTTCTTCTGAAGTCTCCTCCCAATACCACCTTTCTTCTAATTTTTCAGATGTTTTCTCAAATCTTAAATTTTTAATATTTCTGAATAATATATAACGCCCATAATAAATTATTAAAACATAATTTGCAAACAGATATATTACTTTGATTATATTCGGTGAATTATAAAGTTATTCGCCAAGTATTCCAACAGGAACATAGAAAATGAAAATTACGTATTTTATCGAGGTTGCTGAACTCTTCCTACTTCTTGCGGTGCTCAGAACATTTAATAAATTCAAAAGTAATATTCCTTGATATTCTGAAAACATTAGGTAGGTGGTTTAAAGAATATTTTTCACAACTTTTTATAATCCCTTTTGTTTTTTAGTCACTAAAGCAGAATTATATTATGTTGATCAACATTACGATGATCAATAGTCTGTGGTACAGACCTCTTCTTATCAAATTATTAACATCCCCCTGAAACCTCTAAAAGAGCTTAATCTCATCGTAACCTACAAATATTTCATTTACAAAAATTCTAGGAATTGTGGCGCTGTTAATTTGGAAATCGGCAAACTTTGTTTATTTAATTAGGTACTAAAAACTCGTAAATACCCATTTACTTTCCTCTTGGATCGTAAGATTATATGCTTATAAAATCTAAAAAAAAAAAGGTTGCCTACAAAAATATTGTAGCCGTTTGGCGTGACCTACACTCCCAAATTATTAAAATAATGAGGTTATATAGGCCAAACGGCTCAATATTTTTGCAGGCCACCTTTTTTTTTTCTTCTATTTTCTGATCAAATTTTCTTACGATTCAAGTGGAAAGCAAATGGGTATTTATTACGTAATTAAATCGACAAAGTTTGCCGAACTCATGATTGAAAACGCCCTAAAAATTCCAAGAATATTTGTAAATAAAATATTTGTAGGTTACGACGAGATGAAACTATTTGCGATGTTTCAGGCGGAGGTTAATAATTTTATAAAAAAGGGATCTGTAATACGGACTAACAGGAGTTATACCTCGTATCTGCAAAACATTTATAGTGGATTACCTTTGTCGTTTACAAAGGTTAATTATTGAAAAAAATCTAGCAAAATACTTCATGTTTTCTGGCATACGTAGTAGCCCATTACGGAATATGATTTAATCGCTATAAATTCCGAATAAATGCCAACTCGCCAAGACCGGAATCGAATCAGTGCCGCTTATGACTCCTTAACATTTCACCACTATATCGACTCTAACATTTTCTTGTAAAAATGTGGTTATGGTAACACAAAAAAAAATCTATTTTAGTGAAACTTCAGCTCAAAAGTCCCCTATGGATCTGCCAGTGAACATCATCAAAGAGATGCTTGAGTCGGAAAGCAGAATAAACACATTCCAATTAAAAATTCTGACTATCTAGAATCCTTTATGTATATTTTACTAATCAATTTATAAATGTCAAAATTAAAATTTTATATGCGGTTTATTTATTATATGACCATTCTACAAAGCGAATTTTCATTTTTTTTTTATTTGAAAATTAATACATTCTGCCGCATTGGAGGGCATTATTATTAGGGCTACATTAAACATTCATACAATATATACATAAAAATGATAACTAAAATAGAGATAAAAGAAAAAGAGTTATAGAAAGTAAAATAAGAAAATTAACATAGATAGGTAAAAAAAAGAGAGAGAGAAACTAAATGAAATTGAAATATATAAACACATTCACCTATATACAATATTTACATTCATCCGGGGGATTCCGAGTCATGCTTTGTCCCCCAACTGTGGAAGCCAAGGCAGGACCCAAGGAGATCCCAGTGATTCTCTCCCAACCGCGTCACTGGTATTACAAAGCGAATTAGATTAAAACACAGCTATTGTATTATTATTGCAAATGAAAACAACGCTGCTTAGGTATGTGCGATGAGTCGATGTGGTGAAGCAATATATGCCAGCCTATGGCCACTGATGAAGCAGCTAAAGCTGAAGGCAAAGAGAAACTGAGAGTAGGTTCATGTTACCAGTTAGCTCGCTCGCTCTTTACGAAATAATGAGAGCGTTGTCAGCTGGGGAAGGGGGGAGAGGGGAGGTATGATTTATAACTAAATAGTCTACGCGGCTTATTTTACTTTTTTAACAACACTAAGGATATTCGCTTATTTTTAAACACGTTTTAAAAAAATAAAATGAAGGAAGATTTTATCTATTTTTATTTTTATTTTTTAAATCAGAGGGTTTATTTTATTATCAGGGTTCGAAATCAATAAGTAAACAAATAAAAATAAAATTCAAATTATGACCCCAGACTAGCCTCATTAAATTTACAAAATCATTTACTAAATTTACAAAATTGGTATGCACTCTGGAAAATTAGATTAAATCATAACAAATCACAACACATAACATTTACGCTTTGACGAGAAACATGCCCACCAGTTTATATCAGCAACAATCCAATTCCTCAGACGGACAGTATACGCTACCTCGGACTAATATTTGACAGAAGGATGACCTGGGGCCCACACGTCAAAATGAAAAGAAAGAGTTTGAACAAGCGACTGAAAATACTGTACTCACAGTTTTCTAAATCAAAATTGAAAATTAGACAAAAACTAAATACATACACTTACCTGCTCAAATCCATTTGGACATACGCCTCACAGATTTACCGTCACAAACAACACTCCACTACAAACCCCCCACCCACCAAACCACACCAAAAACTCCACCACATCCTCACCATTACCTACCCCCACCTCCAAACCCAACCTCCACCTCCCCCCCCCAATCCCTCCCACCTACCACAACCACCTCAAACCACACCCCACCCTTCCCACCCCATTCCAACACCCCTCCCATTCCCCTTCATCCCATCACCACCTTCTTCTCATCCCCTTCTCATTCATCTCTCACACCAAACATCAAAACTTCATACCCCCTTCCCTTTCCTCTTATCATCATTTCACCCAACAACTACCATCCACACATACCAAAACCCAAACCCCCCCACATCACCAATACCACCCCCATACCTCATCTTCATTCCAACCCTCCCCCCCCCACCCCCCCCCAACCTCACCCCAAATACACAACCCAAAAACCCCCCACCCAAATCATGCATAATACAACCTCGCCTCAAAAACCAAAATATCACCCACTTCCCCCCCCACCAAGCCACATCACCACCAAAAAATGCTCACCCCAAGAAGAACACCAACCCCTCCACCACCACCAACACAGCTACCACCAATTCATTATACTACTTTATTCAAACTCCAACATCCCCCCCACCCACATACACACCCACAACACACACACACACACACCACACACACACACACACACACACACACACACTACACACACACAACACACACACACACACACACACACACTATCCACACCTCCCGGCCCCACACCCCCCCAACCTAATACCACACTCCTTCATATCCCCCCCCACCTACCAAACCCCCCCCACACATAGGATAAGACCACCCATCCCTCTCGTTAATCCACGTCTACTCACCATCCCCACCCGCATGGCCTCGTGCACTATCCCCACCCCCACACACCCAGCCACCCCTCCAAACTAACCCATTCTAAGCCCTTCTGGGAGCCCCGTTACTACTGTCCCTAATAGTACGTTCACCAGTTACTTCCACACTCAAGTACCTATGACCCACCCATCCACTCATCTCCACAACCCCCATACACCTATGTTCACTTCCCTGGCGGACGTTTTTAATACACACAATGAGATAAAAGTTTCAACCCAACTGTTATATTCAATTTATGGCTGACGAAACCAATTATCTGTTCCTAGACGTATCTCTTTTAGACTATACCTTAGGTAACGAATCCTTTTAGGTCAACCTACGAAAATTTATCAAATAATTATAATTATTTCATTAATGAATAAAATTATCTTCTCCGAGAAGTGTCTAGAATAGATAATTCTTCGGTTTATTGTCGAAAGTCACTAAGTAAATTTTGATAAAATTCAATCACTAAGCACTTTGATGAATTTTGTCACGGTTTTAATCACACTCAATTTACAATAAATAAAGATAAATAATACATAAACTAATAATAATAAAAGTAAATGTTTATAAACAAAATAACAACTAAAACACATGCATACTATACAATATTCACAAAGTCACTCAGAAGAACTACGAGCCTTTCTCCCCACTCGTGAAAAGAAAGACAGGACTAGGTAAAATCATAACATTGTTCAGTTAGTGTTCCTATATTAGATATAATGGGGGCAGTGGGGCCGATCGCCGATATAGGACGAAAATAACTTTCAAAGAGAAGGTACGATGTGCCCCTGTGTCACGTCGAAATATTCAATACTGTATCGTAATCTCCATAACTTTCAAAATACAAGACATTTAATATAGCATTATTTCTATAAATAGCCGGTTGTCTTAGGTCGGTATGTAAAGTTTTGTTGTTGACGTACCAGGGGACTTCTGTTAAAAGAAATTTTAGATTGAAAAGCCCTCCGAGGCGTCTGAAAAGAAGATGGCCTCGTGATCTACTTTATATTATTAGAGTGCTAGGGGTGGGGTGGCCGAATGGGCTAAAGCGTGTGCACTGCACCGCAAGTTGCCTGGCAACCGAATAAGAGATTTGAGAAGATTAAAAAAGTATGAGTTCGCATCCCGGTGCCGGAGGGGATTTTAAATTCCCCGTCCTCACCCTCCGGCCCAGGAAAATGCCGTATAGCCTAAAAAGGCGAGATAGGGAAGAACAAAAAAAAAAAAAAAAAAAAACTAACGTCTTCATGTGATTGTATTATTACTGTGTGCACATTTACTAGTTGTATTTTTTTTTATAATACAGTTGTAAATATCAATGAATAAAAAAAAAATAGATTGAAAGTTTCTGTGTTTTTTTTTTGTTTTTTTTTTGGTGGGCTGTAAATCTGTGGGGCATATGTCCGAATGGGTGTGAGCAGGTAAATGTATGTAATTAATTTTAGTCTGATTTTCAATTTCGAATTAGAAAAGAGGGAGCTTCAGTTATTTTCAGTCGTTTGTTCAAAGTCTTTCTTTTCATGTGGGCTCCAGGTCATCCTTCTATAGAATATTTGACCGAGATAACGAACTGTGTCGTTCTGAGGAATTTTTTAGTCACCGATATAAGCTGGTGGGCATGTATCTCGCCGAAGTGTAAATACAATTTAAACATATAAAAATCGGATAGTAACATATGAATTTGTTTAAATAATCATTTTCCTCTTTGCAACCCACTCCTGAAGTTTGTCCCGTTCCTCTGGACTCATCCCGTAGGAAATTAGAAAAGGGAAAAGGGAAGGCAGTGTTATGGAATATTATTCATTTTTAAGAATAATGAAACATAAATTAATCATAAAATTAAATTCCTCATTTAAAAATAAAAATGTTAAAGGTTTTGAAAAGGTAGGCATTGAGAAATTAGGTAGGGGCAGGCTAGGCGGGGTACTAATGCGGCCTAATAGTAATCTGAAGGGTACGGTGCTTACCGCTCGCCATTAGCCTAAGCGCCTCGTCATCAATGGAACTGCTACTGATGGTAACGTCTTCTTGTAGGGTTCTATCAAATTAGCAGCGATAGGGAGGGGTCTTGTGGAACTCATGAGGACTTTAGGGAACCGTCTCAAAAGGGAACCGTTAAAATCTTCAGTGAAAAAGTATTTGATAATTAATTATAATCGTTTCAAATGGTTCATAAATAATTTATATATTTGCTTCAAGATACAATATTTAAATGAGAAAATATATTTCTTCGATCATATTGTTCTGCTAAGTTAGAAAAAAAATTAGACAAGGAAATTATTTTTTTCATTTCTATCTATGCTAAGTAAAAAATACAAATAAATGATAGAATATTTAGATAAGAAAAATTTTTTTTTTTTCATTTCTAGCTAAACTAGTAACTGCCTCATTAATATTCCACTTTCTGTCAACGTATTCTTATTTTAAGCTCGACAGACTAAAAGTAATGTTTTAAACTGTCGCGACAGACGTTCGTAATTTTTTTTAAGAAGTGCAGATAGTCCATTGTACAGACCTCTTTTTATCGAATTATTAACATCCGTTTATTATAGTTTCATCCCATCGTAACCTACAACTATTTTATTTACGAAAACTCTTGGAATTGGGGCATTTTCAATCTGGGGGAGCGCAAACTTTGTATATTTAATTAGGTACTAAAAACTTGTAAATACCCATTTGCTTTCTACTTGGATCGTAAGTTAATTGATCAAAAAATCGATAAAAAAGGTGGTCTGCAAAAATGCTGTGCCTTTTGTCCTATATAACCTCGTTATTTTGGGGTGTAGGTCACGGCCAAGCGGCTCAATATTTTTGAAGGTCATCTTTTTTCTCGACTTGGTGATCAAATTACCTTACGATCCAAGTAAGGAAACAGATGTGTATTTACGAATTTTTAGTACCTAATTAAATAGACAAAGTTTGCCCCCCTCCAGACTGAAAACGCCCCAATTTCAAGAGTTTTCGTGATAAAATAGTTGTAGGTAACGATGAGATGAAACTATTTACGAAGTTTCAGGCAGATGTTAATAATTCGATAAAATGAGGTCTGTACCACGGTGTATATTATTTGTTCTGTAATGTATAACATCCAGTTCCAGCGCCTTGACAATTCAGATATGGTTGAACCCGCACAACTTACAAGCATTACGGGTAGTGTAGAGCTGTTGAGCCTACATCAAGTAATTGCAATATTTTTTTTTTAATTATTTATTTGCACCCTCTTTATTTGATTCCATCTGATGTCGGTAACAAGAGAGATTAAAAAGTTTGGTTTAGCACTAATATCGCTGTAAGTTAAATAAGATGATCTCGTTTCTCATAGTTTGAGAAATGTCTAAACGCAACTTAATATTCTTTTCAAATCCACAACACTAAATTAAAAATATGATGCCTTTCGCTTTCCGAATGTTAAGATGAGAATATTATAGCTCAGTATGAATGAAAAAATAATTTTACTCTGGGACTACAGTTCCCTAAGAATAATAACAGTCTTACAAATGTATGGGTATTAGTCTGACTTAAAATAATAAAAATGCAAACTAATTAACTGCTTGTTGTTACTGCAATTGTGCAGTAGTTGAAATTACACAGTAAACAGACACAAATAATTTTACATGTTAGCGGAAGTTTGAATGTGGAGTAGGTGTTGGAACAGGAGTTGCTTGAAGGAATTTGTGGACGAGGATTGACGTATGGAGGTAGGAAGAGAGTTCCAAAATGAGGTAGCACGAATGATGAAGGATTTGCTGAAGGAAGTAGTTTTATGGGAGGGCGTATATAAATCTATAGGTCGAGACCTGGTATGAAGAGAGTGGGTAGAGGAGCGTAGAGTAAGGAGGAATTGTCGTCGGGAAGTAGGATAAAGCCACTTCAACTCGGTGTACCAGAATGATAAATGTGAACGCCTGGGGATCTCGAAGATGTATTTTATGAAACAGTTCATGAGTTTCTTCAGTCTCATTTCTGGTCTAGCAGACAGCCATCCACACACCAAACAGCCGTAGTCGAGAAATATAAGGGAGGTTACAAGGAGCTATTTGGTTTTTAGAGGAATACAAGCACGGAATCTTAGGAGTTGTTTAAGAACAGTTATGGATTTTCGGGTAATCTGGAAAATGTGGTTATTCCAGGAGAGGTTCTGATCAAAGGTAACTAGGTTTTTGGCTGTAGGGCAAAATGGATGAGAAAGTTATTGAGGTAAAGTAGAAGAAAGTAAGGAAGGGATCTAATAAGATGTCTGGACCCGATGAGAATTGCCTTAGTTTATCTGCATTTAGCTTTAATTCATTTATTTCTGTCCATCTGTTAATGCAGTCGATATCCCTTGTAGCTCTCGGGCAACCTCAGCCATCTCAGAAGGATGGAATGATTGGTAGATTCGGAAATCATCGGCTTATAGGTGGTAGCAGGAGTGTTGAATCACTATATCAGTGACATTAAATGGAACAATTTTCAAAGCTATCGTTTCGAGATAAGAGCTGTTCCTAGGTCAACGGTTATTTTTATGAAGCTAGTAAGAAAAGTATGAGGTTGATGATATAGATAAAATATATCAATAAAATATAAACTATCTCCCCGGAATGATCGTTTTTATAGCTGCTATTTCATTCTTCTTTCCTCCGACAAAATTAAACGACCTTTAGAATTTCTCTATAAACATTTTTAGAGAATATATCATAAAAAATATACAACTATTTGAAAAAATAAGATTTTATTTTTAAATAAAAGATTTGAAAAATACTAAGGTGTGCGCTTTAGACATTAAAAAGGCGAGATTATTAATATGAAATATAAATTATAAATAATAGATCCTTATAAAGAGGATGAAATGCTGAAAATTTCGCTCGCTTACAGTATGCAGGCCGGATTTTTAATTTCTGATATATTTTAATCAATATGCAAATGTTTTTAGAAAGAGCAAAAAATGTGACCAACTTAAGAAAATAAAAAACTGAACTTAACTCCCTTTCCGTTAGAAATCGGCGCATATATATATATATATATATATATATATATATATATATATATATATATATATATATATATATATATATATATATATATATATGTATGGAAAATTTCGTCTAGAATTAGCTGCCTGAGTCTGGCCATCAAGAAATGAGACATCCTACATACATATGGGAATGTATTTCTTTATTGATTTTTGTGTAAGCGCGTACAAATGTAAAAGACAATGGTGGCCGACAGTGGTGTGGGACGACAGATAAGGAATAGGATTCCTCTGCAGTGGTTGGAATCCGCGGCATTCCGAACGGGCCTGCCGAGCGAGGCAATTGGTATTCCCAGCAGCCTGCCTCGATAGTGTCCCCAGGCCCCCGCTCCCCTGTCCTATTGTAAACTTGAATAATAATATTTATCTAGTAAACAATAAATAATCATAATAATAATTAAAGATAGTTACAGGGCAGTGATGCGGCTGAGAGAGAAGCGCTGGGATCTCTTGGTGTCGCCTTGTCCTTCAGACGCCGAAGAAAGAGCTGGACTCGGTGCTCCCTCGGCTGATTGCTAGTAAGTAGGAATGTTTTCCTTTTTAATCTATTTTTTATTTATCTATTTCTATTACTTATGTATATATATATATATATATATATATATATATATATATATATATATATATATATATATATATATATATATATATATATATATATTTTTTTTTTTTTTTTTTTTTTTTTTTTTTTGCTACTTTCTGTATTTTATTTAATTTTATCTTCAAGTTACATTTCCTTGTTTTTAATTTTTTTTAATAGTTTTTGCCTTGTTTTGTAGATATATTTTTATTTATTTAATTTTTGTTTTTTTGTATTTTATATATTGTATGAATGAGTGCCCTGAAGTATGGCAAAATGTATTATTTACCAACTAGGAGTCCCGTGCGAAAATTCGCACAGTATATTGTTCAGTAATCAAACAATAAATTAATATGAAAATAAAACAATGTAACGTATCATAAAAGAAATTAATTGTTACCTTCTCGCTAAATATAATCAATAAAAAATTAATTTAAAACTTCATAATTGTTTAGAAACAACATGTTTACAAATTGCAAAAAGCTGTATCTTTGCTAAATATTTTCAGATTTCGATGATTTTTTTTCCTTTTGTAAGGAAAGTAATGGACCCAGAGGGAAAGTGTTTAATTTTCGAGCTATTCGCAAATAAAGTATTTTTTCTTTCATAACTTTTTTGGTTGAATTTTTGTTGTGATTGGACTATTTTGCCAGCCTGATAAAAATTGGTGTAAAATTAACGATGATGTGGCTCTCAGGGTCTTGATGTACGCATCAAAATCTTCAAATCCCAATCTGTCCCGTATCGATCTACAGACCTACCACCGTTACAGTATTGAAGCCTAGCAAAATGTTTGTATCGACTTTATTTATTTTAGAAAAAAAAAAGTGGAGAATACGATTCGCTATTCGCTAATTCTGAATCCAACGGTACCCCATTCATGGTATTTAAGCATGACAGGAGCTTATATTTAGTACAAAACCGATTTCGAACCTTACTGTAATAATAAATGTTGGAATAAAAAGATAAATAAAAGAAAATTTCTAATTGTAATTATTCATTAATTAAGCATTTAAAAAAAGAAATGTATATACCTTTGCAGATAATCGTCACCACTAAATAAATAAACTCACTTATAAACCATTAAGGGCTTTTACTGTAGTCGAAGGGGACGATAAGCCTATTCCTAGAAACGACAGTGTTGCTAGAATAAACAGCACTTTATCGACCGCTAATGCAGGTAGCGAAGTAGCCGCCTATAGGAACACTCCGCCAAATCCAATGGAAAGCGATTGGGAGTCAATATGAGAACTAAATAGGCGACATAGGCGTTCTAAGCTGAGATTTAGTGGCGTTTGTGCAGTGCCTACATCTACTGAGAAGATCATTGGCATCCATTATAGTGGCACGCCAGTTGTCTGCGTCACAAAATATCCACAGGTTGATGTATCTGGTTCTATTAGCTTCCAAATATAGAATCAGAACGCACTGCTATATCTCGGATGAGGCCATAACATTCTCCTGCACTCTGAGTGAACATGCGCTATAATACCGATTTCGTGCTCCATAATCTTCAACTCAATAGTTCAATCAAGATGAGCTTAGGAGGTCAGTGTATGAATTTCACATTCTTCAGGAAATTAAATCAATAGTAAGGTAAATGTACCAGTAATAGACAGTTTTCAACTCATTAACTAACTTAATAAGCTTAATTAATATAGACTATAATTATTTTGGTAAGAACAACTGTTATTATTATTATTAATTTTTTACGGACACAGCCATCAAACCTTCCAATTAAGTTCCCGAAACAGCATCCTTTAACCTACAAAGTCACCTCTCTCTTATTGAACACTGGTGTAATAAGTGGCGCATCCAATCAAAATCCAAACACACCACCTTCACGATTCGATGAAAGTCCTGTCCACCAGTTTATTTCAACTTCCTTCTATACAAAAGACTGACATGGAACCCACATACTTAAAAGACAGCAGCTTAACCGACGATATGGCCAACTATATGGACTACTCAATAGAAAATCTCAACTTTCAGTTAATCTACAAGACAATTCTGAAACCTTTCTTGACCTACGTATTCGAACTGTGGGGGACAGCAAAATTGTCCAACATCAAACGTATTCAATCCTTCCAGTCTAAATTCCTCCGTACAATATTCGATGCTCCGTTTTATGTAACGAATAAAAATCTAAATAATAATCTTAATACCCCATTTGTACTTGATCTAATTCCAGACAATATTCACCAGAACCTCGCTCATCATCCTGTAGCACAATCTCTATCTAGCTCCAGTCATCCCTACAAACGGCAGGGGGCCCGCAACCTTTTGTAACTATGTATACATGTGTACCAGTACTAGCACTGGCCTGATTCTTCACTCAAGTCTTGAGCGTTCGTTGCTCTAGTGCCCTCCATCAGTCTCCACTGGCTTCCAATACAAGTGACGCGGCTGGGAGAGAAGCACTGGGATTTCCTGGAGTCCTGCTTCGGCTTCCACATTTGGGAGAAAAAAGCTAGATTCAGAGTCTCCTGGGCCAATGTAAATATTGTAAATAGGTGTGTATATGTTTTATTTATTTTATTGCCATTCGGATTTAATCTATTATTTTATTTATCTTGTATATTATCTTATCTTTTTTATTTCTACTTTGGTTTTTTTATATTTATTTTCTTTCTTATGTGAATGAATACTATAGCTCTACTACCAATGTCCTTCAGTGTGGCAGACTGTATTAATACTCAATAAAATCATTAAACAAAATATATTTCATACGTAATAAAATGTAAAAATAAAAAATTATTGTATAAGGTTATTTACCGAATCAATGATAAATATATCACTACCAAAGATACCGCAGCTGATTTTTTTATTCAACATTATTATATGGTTCAAAGAACATTTTTATTAGAATAAGATCTTGGTGTTAGTTAGCGCAATGTACCTTTTAGATGCCTTTTGAGTAATTAATAATCCTATGAAAATACGCAACTTTACAATATATTAATAAATAACTGATTTCTGGGCTACTCGTGACAACTAATAACACCACATAAATTATTTTCAGAACAATAAAAATATTTTTAATATAACAAGTTGCAAAATTAGTTTATTAGAAAATAGGATTTTTACTTTTTTTTCATGACTAAAGTGTGAGTATATGAGTTAAATATGTCACTCATTAAATACCTAGAAACTTTGAATTATAAGAACACTTTTTTGAATTATAAGAACAAACGCAAGGGATTTGTCGCTGACCAGGAAACAATTATTTTTTCCAATGTACGAAATCTCAGAGCCTTCCTGGCTAGTGGTATAAGTTTTTCATTGTTATTTCCATTACATTTTTTTCTTTCAGTTTGACTAAATATCAGAGTATTTGTGGCATTAAGGTTAGTGTTGACCAAGGCCACCTAACTCTTGCAAGACCAAGACCAGTACTGGTAAAAAAAACCGATTTTTTAAATAAAAATTAAGGCAAAATATTTACTATTACTTGACAATCATAGTTAATACATGTTAATAATTGGTATAACCAATATACTTTTGCATATAACTTCTCTAATTTTCCATTCGGGCTTAGTTAGGTTTCTCCCATCTAAATAAATACAGTAATATCTTTGTATTAATAAGCTAATATGTTTCTCCATGACTGTTGCGCAAGACCTAGACTCGTCTCAGTCTCGTATTTGTGCAGCACTAATTAAGGTTAAAACAATATGTGTTTACATTTCATATTAGGAATATGAAAGAATAAATGAATAATGATTTATATTTTAACAGTTTTAAAAAAATTAAATATGTAAAATTCGTACATATATTATTACAGTAAGGCTCGAAATCGGTTTTGTACCAAATATAAGCTCCTGTCATGCTCAAATACCATGAATGGGGTACCGTTAGATTCATAATTTCACGGGGGGTTAGCGGATCGTATTCTCCACTTTTGTTTTTCTTTCTAAAATAAATAAAGTCGATACAAACATTTTGCTAGGCTTCAATACCTGAACAGTGGTAGGTCTGTAGATCGATACGGGACAAATTGGATCTAAAAGATTTTGATGCGTACAGCAAGACCAGGATAGTTCCTCCGGAACTATCGGATCCTGCGTTTTCAAGCCGAAAAACGTACTATTTTCGAGATAACGCATCGGGTACGCATCCACACAACCATACATTAATTGTAGTACAGTCATTGAATACATGTCACATTTCGTAGACTTGAGGTCTCTATGATCGAGAGAGGAGGAGTTTATATTATTTATCGATGGTGTTTTTGATCGGCAAGCCATATCATAGGTCAGTTTTTCACCAAATCTCAAGATTGAGCCACCGATTTCGAAGGCTTCCTTCTCCTTCTGGCGGAAAAAATAGTCCAATCATCCCGAAAATTCAGGCAAAAAAGTTATAAAAGAAAACAAACTTTATTTGCGAATAACTAAAAAATTACACACTTTTCCCTTGGTTATGCCCGTGATTATATAAAAGATTACTTAATTCCCTACAAAAGGAAAATAAATCATCGAAACCGGACAATTTGGAGAAAAGATACAGCTTACTGAAATATGTAAACATGTTGGTTCTAAACAAAGATGAAGATTTAAATTAATTTTTATTTCCTTTGTCGATTATATTTATCGATAAAGGAACAATTGATTTCTTTATCTTTTGATATGTTGCATTATTTTATTTTCTTATTAATTTGGCATTTGATAACAATATGCTGTGCGATTTTTTTACGCACGGGCCTACTAGTCTAAATAAATACAGTAATATCTCTGTATTAATAAGCTAATATGTATCTCCATGACTGTTGCGCAAGACCAAGACCATCACCAAGCCTGAGTTTGCAAGACCAAGACTCGTCTTGGTTTCTCATTTGGGCAAAAGTAATTAAGGTTAAACAGTATGTGTTTACATTTTATATTAGGAATATGAAAGAATAAATGAATAATGATTTATATTTTAACCCTTTTAAAAAATTTAAATATGTAAACAATTGATAATTCTCGTTGAGGTTGTTTGTAGATAGAGGCCGCTGCTATAGAGAGTAGGTTAAGCAATGAGCCAGCGACCGCAATGCAATGTTAACTAGCTCCTACAATAAAGGCTCCTGTTGACAGAGGGGCTGGGTCTACCCACCGCCATATTTGCATTGCTCTTACAAAAGCGAGGAAGAACAAAGAGGACTGGTGATCAACAGGACATGATGTAAAGTTAAATACTTTCCATTCCCCTCTCGCAGTAACACCGATTTCAACTCTGCCGCTGGTAAACAGCATTTAGTATTTCACCGAGCGAGCTAGTGGTCCTTTTTGTGGTAAATGGAATGCAGCAATCCCACCTTTATATGAGCTAGAGTAACATGAAAGCGGAAGGTAACTGACGTCCCTTTGATGAAAACATTCATTAAACTAACAAGTAATGCAGGCAACCATTTGTAAACTTCACAGATATATTTATCACAGGTACGACAAAAAAGAGCTACATATAAAAAACTTGTGAAACAAAATAATTACTATAACGTTTTGATTCGCCCGGTTATTTAGGTGAAAATAACTTTCCAAACCCATGGTTATTTACAAAACTTTTTAGAGCAAAATAAATTTAACTTTTATATATATAAACTTCGACGAGAAACGTCCCCACCAGTTGATATAAGAGAGAACTAAATTCCTCAGACAAACAGTACGTTATCTAGGACTAATATTCGACAGAAGGATGATCTGGAGCCCACACGTCAAAATGAAACGACAGATCTAAAACAAGCGACTGAAAATACTGTACTCACTCTTTTCTAACTCGAAATTGAAAGTTCGACAAAAACTAAATACATACACTTTAACCTACTCAAATCCATCTGGACATAGGCCTCTCAGATTTACGGTTCGGAAAAAAAGACGCACTTACAAAAACTACAGTCATTTCAATCCAAAATTTTACGACTTATAACAGGAGCTCCCTGGTACGTCAACAACAAAACTTTACATAACCACTTACGACAACCAACTATAGACCAACACATACGTACTCTCTACTCTCGTTTTCGTCTCAAAATACACGGACACACAAACAGATTTATAATCAACATGGCTACGACTGATATGCTCATCAGAAGGAGATTAAAAAGGAGCTGGATGAGAGATCTTCTCATCTAAATCAAAAAAATAAATAAAGACCAGGAAGAGGTGCTGCTTGGTATTATCCTTCCTCATGCATATAATGCCTACCTCATCATCAGAACACATCTGCTGCATGTCAACACCATGACAGATGTGGATAAATAGTTATAAAAGAGATAAAAGAGAAAAGAGAGAAAAAAAAAGAACTTTTATATTTGCATTAAAAACACGCTTGATATGTCTTGCTACTCAAAACATTGATTACCATCTACGCTGACCGGCTAATGATTAGTAATTTTTCATCAGCCCTGGATCGACTCTGAGGTCGGGAGACCCCTCTGGGGAACACCCAACCTCTATAAAAAGTTGGTACTCTTAATTAAATAATTAATTAAGGGAGAAAACCTGGTGGTTGAGCGTGAAATTATCTTCCAGTACAATCGTTGGCATTGTAACAGTATTCCTCACATTCTCAGAACCTAAGACGGTTCATGGATTCTAGTGGTACAGGTTTTTTTTTTTTACTCGCTTTGTAGAAAAAAATTAAATCATGAGTAAACACAACCTGTCTAATGTCCTTTGAGATAAATTGTAATATTTTCAATAAACAAGTTAAAAAAACATATTTAGTAAAATAAATGAAAACTAGATTTTAGAAGCTTTTCTCCAGCACACGGCTAGACCACTTGCGAATTTCCAGCTCCATTGTACAAACTTAATCTTATCATAAATTACTTTAGCATGGAGCCGATGTGTCCATATCACCGGCTCGGGCCGAACTCAAAAAAATAAATAAACTCCTAACACGTTTTTATTTTATATTTCAAGTCTTAAAATAATTAAGAAAGGCCGGTTTATATCATCTCTTGCAGTTTATGTAGTCATAAACTCTTGCTGAATTTCGTGTGGATAGGTGTAAGCATGTTAAAGTTATCACGCTTCTTGTGATTTTTGATAAAAATTCAAAGGATTTTTAACTCCAATCAATAGGATTTTTCGAATTCGATGAAAATCGTATTTGAGGATTCTTCGGGATGAGATATACAAATCCCAACTTCTTTTCTCTTCTTCGTTTTGTAGGAAATTTAGTAAATTTTCAAATAATAATGGGTCAAGAAAAAAACGTATACTTTTTAAGTAATTTTCTTTTCATTCATAACTTTTTCTCCTGAAATTTTGGGTGGATGTTACTATGATTCGTCACTGCTGCATTTAACACACTTTCGTTTGATACCTTATTCATCAAAATACATCGCTCCTGAGAGCCGGAAAAAGTATCGTTATAAACATTATATAAAAAAAATTATATATTATATTATAAAGATAGATTAGTAACGTAAAATATTGTGAAAACCATAAATACTGAAAAAAAATAGGATATGCCAGTCAACACAATTTGTTTTCCTGAACGAATTAAGTGGTTCTTATTTCCATACAATATAAACACACATTATTCGTTTCCAACCCATACGTCAGGCAAACTTAGATCATCTTTCATCTAACAAGAGGAGAAACATCGCAACAGATTCGAGCAAGACAGTTACACAATAGCTATTTGACTGGTCTTGTTTAAGGATTGTCAGAACTCTGAACGTCTGTTCCGAATTATTTGTTCAGTTGTTTCCAACATTTCTAGGAAGTTTTGTAACTTAGTTACAGCCACTTTATCTGTTTTCATCATGTTTCGTTAACTTCCTCCGAAGAATTCTTTCCGCAAACTGACGTCTGTCAGCGGCGATAGATGGAGCTACACTTCTTTTATAAACGTCATACTGTACGTATCGAACTTTAAACACAATAGCTAACCTTGAGGAATATCTTAATATAAAATCTATTGTATACTCCATATATATATATATATATATTTTTTTTAAATATGACGATTTTATTACAAATTTCATATTCATTCTATATTTATTTTTGACGGTGTAAAGTTAGAAAAAAATTAAGGTTAGTAAAGCTTCCTCACCGTTCTCATTGGCTAAAAATATTAATATTGCAAGATCGTCGTTGGAATCGTCCAAACTATACGATATAAATTAACTTTTTGAATACAACTTAAATTTTAACACCCCATAAAAATATTGTCTAAACCTAATTCCCACTACATATAATAAATGCCTTCCACATTTCACAGCCATTATGTCGTTAACAATTACTTGCATTAATTTTAATTATTAAATCGAAATTATTTAAATTGATACTAAGTAATTTCTATACTATTCCCCAAATTTCCTCCAAGTTTGGGTCAAATCTGACGCGCAGTTTTAAAACTATAGGCGCGTTAAATAATAAGTTTTCTGATCTGAACGTGGAACTATCTTTTTTGGAATAATGGATTGAATTTGAAAAAGTTCATAAGTACTTTGTTATCTGTTTACCAATCCCTAACTCCCCTCCAAATTTGAGTCAAATCGAACATGTAGTTTTAGAAATATAGACATATAAAGGAAAACATGTTTACGCATATAAAAGAGAATGTAGTGGACAGAATTCAATAAAATTGACCCTACATGCCAAATTGAACGACCCGTTTATAAAATATTAGCATATATAAAAGGATATGTTTTCATGATAATAGGATAAACATAATTAGGTAATATGCCTGTTACATCTATTACACCGAAGAAATTTGATACATGATGTCTGAAACGTAAAACGCGAGTAGAAATTTTCGATTCTAAGCACAATTCCTTTTTAAACTCTCGCACGAATACAATGGTTAATTGCCTTCGGTAGTGAGGAAGCAAAATCTATGCAAGAGAAGGTAAAAGGCCCCTCGATACTCACATAAAAACAATGAATATGTAATGAGGAAACGAACATGTATCGATAAGTTGATCACACCGACATACTTTATGAAGCTAAATAAGTGTTTATCTTTTGATTAATGTTATCATTAAATGTATGAGGCATATCTAACATCTCAATTATATTCATAATCGGTGGAGTAGTATATTGAATAATTTTTTAAAGGACTACAATCACTGATGTACATATACAAGATCTACAACTTCAAACCAAACAGTGGTTGGCATGTAGCAGTATAGTTTACAAAGCAACTCTAAACAAATACAGAAATTTATAGACTCCGCAATAGCTTGGATGCATTAATTGGCACAGTTAATGGACTACTAAAAGTTTCGTTTAAATTCTCAAGAGAATGCTTCATCTTTAATGGGAAAGCAGGCGCCATTAAAGAGGCTCTTCTCCTGATTGAAAGCCCCCGCGCAACCGAATGGCCCATAATTGCAGATTCAATGAGCCTACTGCTCCCATTGAAAGCTCCAAGCTCCGAATCCCCTTAATTGTTCAAGCGTTAGGTTTTTGCGATGGGTAAGAGTTAACAAAAAATTTACTATT
This sequence comes from Nezara viridula, assembly GCA_928085145.1. Taxonomy (NCBI): domain Eukaryota; kingdom Metazoa; phylum Arthropoda; class Insecta; order Hemiptera; family Pentatomidae; genus Nezara; species Nezara viridula. The sequence continues at coordinate 125,548,871 of OV725082.1, forward strand.
TTTATTTTTCTATTTGCATCTGTCTGAAGTATCTACAACCGGGGAGTGTGATGTCGAGAAATAGAATTTGGAGTAAGTCGTTGGTAAGCATGAGGCAGATGATTGCCCAGTGCAGTCCTTGCCTGCCTTGATTTTAATATGTGTAGGGTACTTATTTAATAGCGGGTAGCTTCAAAACCTCCCTTGTTATCTGATCTTATTCGACATAACCTCCCTTATCTCCTCTAACCGAAGTTATTCCCTTGTTTATTTTTTGTTCATTGTGTAACCTGTGAGTTAGTCTTATTTAATTATGGATGTTGTCACATTGTGGGAATTGCCGTCTTCGGAAAAAGAGGCTATCAAATATTTTCAAGACGCCGGGGTATTTGCAAAAGTCAAATATTGTGATGAAGGTCATCAAATGATGTTCGACGGGAAGATTAAATGGAGATGCTTTCGTAGTTGTAACAAAGCCGTTTCTATAAGGGAAGGAACCTAGATAAGGAGGAGTCGAGGATTTCGTTTTAGCGGCTTTAAAATTCATTTACGGGTTCGTTAATTTAACAACAATAAAGTGCGGGAAAGAGTGTTTCTTTTATATGCACATATGCTGTTTAAGTGGTTTTTTTATTATTTAATTTATTTTTATATATTTTTATTATTTTATTTATATATATATATATATATTTTAATTATATATGTATAATGTTTTGGTATATTTAATATATATCTTGTAAAATAAAAGTATTTTTTATTATTACATTTATTTTTGTTTTTGTTCACAATTTCAATAATATCAATACAAAACAATAAATATGAATAAGAAGATATTATCAGTGGCTTATCAGAATTGTCAGTGTTAAGGTAATAAACGTTGGCAGATAGCAGTCGGACGCTGCCCGCTATTGAACAAGTACCAAGTACCGCTATTAGTAGTAAGTGGAGGAGATCCCTCATCCAGCTTCTTTTGAGCCCCCTATGGGTGTTATTTTCATTTGCTTTAGGACTTGGTTCAGATTCATAAATTGTAGTGTATAGCGATCTCCTGTGATGGTTTCCGGGATGAAGCAGCTTGTTTTTCTTTTCTTTTTAGGACACCTGGACGGACGTCGTCTTCGTGATTAAAATAATTGTTTTTAAAGTGTTGATTTCATTCTCTGCATGTTCTTACTGATATAGCATGAGTGATTAAAATTAAAAAAGAATTCTATGCAATTCATCTGCGGTTTTCATTTGTAAAAAAATAGTGCAATAAAATTCCCCGCAAAAACGGTTTTGAGGATTCGAAATTCTCCATGTTTGAAGAGATATGAAAAATGTTGTATACACTTTAAGGATGTAAAACAAACTGATAATCGGAGTACAGAAGATTAGCTCTTGAATTAGGTTGGTTTCAGTGTTGCCAGATGCACGTAGTTAAACAAAAAATCTGTAGATAAAAAACGGCGGAAACTTATTCACACACACAATATAAAAAATAAACATGACCATAACACATATGCCAGATAAAGCCCGACGAAGGTAGAAAAAGAGCTGGTTAAGAGATCTCCTGGATTAATTAATATATTTTTATTTATTTTTATTATATAAGTTAGGGGTAGCTAGCTATCCTAGTACCGATCTTCCTCATACCTGACCGCTTTTTTTTACAGGCTGTGACAGATGTGGATATAAAAATATAAATTAAAATACGCCACTTCTTCATGAAATTGTCTTTTGTTTGATAACAAATTTGATAATAAATCTACATTATAAAAAATAATGTAGATTTATAATAATGTATTAAAAATAATGTATAATTCTGTTGGAAGAAGGTATCCTATATTTTAATTAAACCAGGATTAACATTGTTGAAAAGTTGGTCAACAATGTTATCCTTATATTTATAATATTTCCGTAAATTCAATGTAGGATTATAGAAGATGAGCCGCAAAAAGGGGGCCGAGGTTATTAGAGTAAAACTCAAACAATCTTGCAGTGAATGAGCCGCTTCATTTGTATTCCCGGGAGGATTTTAAAAAAGTTTTAGATGGATCGGCCCTTCATTCAGTTTCTAGATTAAAACCGCACGACTGAGTTTTAGCAAGTAAATAATAAAGAAAGAAGAAGAAGAAGAAAATATAAGTATTTTATAAAAAATAAACTCTTGTGGGAAACCGTCAGTATTTTGTATTACTGAATATTAAGGAATGTTTTTTTATTCAACACGTTTTTTTTTTAATAAAAGTTAATTTTATTTTAAAATCCTAACAGAAAGATAGGATAATCTCTCTCTCTCTCTCTCTCTCTCTCTCTCTCTCTCTCTCTCTATATATATATATATATATATATATATATATATATATTAAATTATATATATATATATATATATATATATATATATATATATATTATATATATATATATATATTTAAACTTAACTATTTAATTGGGAACAAGGTCACTTATTAATTATTTAATAAACCATTGAATGAAAATGTCTTCTATGTAAAGTTCTAAGAAAGTAATTAATAAGTGACCTTATTCCCAATTAAATAGTTAAGTTTAAATTTAATACTCAAAGGTCGATTAAGGAAAAGTTATATATATATATATATATATATATATATATATATATATATATATATATATATATATATATATATATATATATATATATATATATATACTACTCATATATATAAATAATACGCGCACACCATTGTTATTTTTAAGGGACTTATGCATTACTGCTACTACAATTTATAAAAATATACGTTTTTTGTCAAATTCAGCAGATGTTTACGAAAATGCATATTATATAAATTAGCACAATCCATGTAGGAAACATTAATACTTTTTAGAATATACCCATTACAAAAATTTATTAACAAAGAAACATCCTTAAGAAGAGGACTTCTTTTGTTTTTTGTACAAAAATTCTAATTTTTCATTTAAAACTGTTTTTTATAAAACTATAAATGTTATTTAGATCTATTTTTTATTGTGTTCTTGAGGTCTTTTATTGATTTGAAAATTATTTTGTATATATTTCGAAACCAATTTGTACACAACCACAATTCTTAAATATCTAATGAGTTATTAAAAAAATAAAAAAATAAAATCCTTAGAGCTCAGAAACATTGCTCTACCTTGCCATTAAGAAATATATCTTTTTCTTATAGTAAGTTTTCGGAGGTATAGTTAATGAAATTTTATCAAGAAAAACGGATTATTTTTGAAAAACAAAAGTGACAAAAAAAATCATGATTTAGATTGCTGTAATGATAAGTTAAAAAACAATGGAATTAAAGCTAGGTAATCTCAGTAAGATGTCGCAGGACAGCATATCATAATATTTATAAAGTGAATAAATATATTACATTTTTATTATGTATTATATACTACATAAAATATGACTTAATGAACTAATCAAAGCTTTTATCAAGATGTACTCTTGCTTTTATTTTGCAACCATTGAACTGGAGAGACTTTTTAAATAAAAAGAAATAACAAACACACACACACAAAAATCATATTGTGCTTTTATATTGAACAAATCACATATCCAGTAAAATTAATAACGTTAGTGGGACCATTAATGAAACAAACGAAAACAATCTTTTTTTTTTACTTTTTCTCATGTTGACTTGAAATTTATATTGTTTACTTTAGTCTTTATTATATCCATAGCCTTTGTATTTTTCCAATATTCAAATAAATTTGATTATTTAAAATGCTTAAAGGAAAACATCCTTCTTCAATTAGTTTCAAGTCCATATTTATTAAGATATAGTTTAAAAATATTAAATAAAAAGAAAATTAATATTAACTGACTATCGAAGCTCAAGTTTGTTATCTAAGATATCTACAGTAATATTTCTGATCAATTTTTCTTCAAAGACATTTTTTTTATCCGAATTGTCAGATTTAGGAATGCTAAATGGTCAAATAATATTATAATATTAATTTATTATATAAGTAATGCTTTTTAATTTTTTTATTTGGGATTCATAATTGAAAGTAATGGTAGACCAGAAAAAAATGGATTACAAATGGTAAAAAAGCAGTGGGAATGATTAAATATATGCTCTGGAGTAGCAATATTTCATAAATACAAAAAAGTTAATATACAAAGCTATGGTAGAATGCATAATGCTATTTGTTTCGGTAACATGGCCTCTCAGTATGGCCCAGGAAAAAAATCCTTTAGTTGAAATGGATTTTTGGAGGAGAGAAGCTAGGATATCCAGGTTTGAAAGGATAAGACACTTCACTATAAGGGAGAGACAATACAAATACAACAAAATATGCTAAAGGTGATGGAAGAAAGGAGTCTCAGATGGTATAGCTATGTGAGGCAGATGGTAGAAGGAGAGGAATGATGACCTCCAGTCAGGTGGAATGATAAGAGTGGTGGAGAGTATGGCTGGAAGGGAGGGGAATGTCGGAGGAGGATACGATGGACCGCAGAGATGGAGAGAATTGCTGGAACAGGAGCTTGGTTAAGCAAAATATTTAAGACATTTTTAAGGAAAATATAAAAAACTAATGCTATGGGTTTGTTGTTGGTAATAAAACTTATAAAGGAAAATTATGTATCTCTATAATAATGAAGTACATTCATTAAAGAGAGAAAAACTCTTATAATGTTCTATGATGTATTGCATTATTATGTATTAAGACATGTTTAAGTATTATGTCAGCAAGATCGTATCATAGGTGTACTTGTAAAAGTTATACAATCGTGACACACCTGAATTTCCATACGGTAAATATAAATATTAAACGTGCTAAATTCTCATTACGTGAACTGTAGGATCAAGATAAACTTAAAAGGAAAAAAAAATGAGTCAATAAAAATCTGAAATATTAAGCGAGACCTAGTGAAATATAAACAATATAATTAAAGTAAACGGATTGAACTAGGGCCTATAGGAATGGAGCACCTCAATCAGATAACTAACCCGGCTCGCGTGATGGTTAACCAGCTGACGAAACAGGAAATTGAACCTTCGCCTCTCGCGTGTATAATCACGCTTGCTTAACTTAATGTCAACTCTACGTTGTACTGGAGTCTGTTTGATCGTCGGGTTGAATAAACATTAATGGGCAAATAACTGAGGAATAGCGAATCCCAAAACGGTTCCTAACAAGATACAGGCAAAATTACCATGCCAAGATTAACCTGAATCAGGTCCTGAAGTTGCATTAGAAGTTGATGGATAGCATATACAAGCCCATCGTATGAAAATCTTTAAGTTTGTTTGTTTAGGTTTTAAGTCATACCTTAAACCCTAGGGTCATCAACGCCTGTGAATATGCTATATTTGTCAACTCTTCAGAAGAGAAAAAAAAATTAATAATAGAAATATAGAACAATAAATGAAAAATATTTGTTAAAGCATATACAAAATTAAATATATTAAAATAAATAAAAAAAACTCACAATAAAATATACTTTTTTCTATATTTTATTTAATAGTCTATGGAATTTAAGAAATTTTATTACTGATTTTATGTTTGATTCGTTATTGCTTATTACTACTGATATCCGGTTTTAGAGATAACATATTTAGGCTTTAAGTATAATAAGTGCATTCTTGGAAAATATGATTGATAGTAAGTGGGCTATTGCAGTGTTGACAATTTGGTGGTGGCTGCTTAGTGATGAGATATACATGAGTTAGGTTCGTGAGTCCTATTTTTAAGCTTATCACGGTCACCTCCTCTCTACAATTATTGCGGTTTAACGTGGTCCAGTGCCTCACTGATTTTTTTTAACAACTTTTAATTTGCTAGATGGGCTTTAGAAAATCTTTAAGTATTCCAAAAGACGGTAGACAACAAAAAAAGAAAAAAGACTTTGTGTTTTTACAAATAATTGAAAATGTTCCAACACTGTCATCACCACCTATACCGATGACACGTGTATCCCATCAGTTAATAACGATCAATCTATTGCATCCCAAACTCTTCAATCACACATCACAAATCTTGAGAAATGGCATCAAAACTTGAGGATTAAAGTAAATTCCAATAAATCCCATCAAATTACCTTCACTCTTCCTCCCAAACCTATGACTTCTTGTCCTACAGTACCCTTCAACAATAGCCCTCTTATCCCTGTCGAACAAATACGATACCTAGGACTCCACCTGGACAATCGACTCACTTGGAACCCCCATACCAGACTGAAACGACTAGAAACCGCCCGACGTTTTCGACTACTGCAGCACTTACTAGACAAACGCTCTAAGCTTTTAATCAATTACAAGCGACTCATATATATGACAATAATAAGACCTATTTGGACTTACGGAATTGAGCTTTGGGGTTCCACTAAATCATCGAATACCTCTCGTATCCAATCATTACAATCCAAAATCCTTCGTAAAATCCTCAACGCTCCCTACTTTGTCACAAATTAAATCATCCATAAAGACTTTAATGTTCCATATGTTTCCGATTTGGCCCAATCCTGATACCTATCCTTCCATAACAAACTGCAGAACCATCCTAACCCTCTCATTTCAAACCTTACTTCCTCTTCGATCCCTGATAACCCTCCGAGGTTTCTGTAAAGATGGCCTCGGGATCTTCTAATATAGAACTTTAATTTTAGTTCTACCAATGGGTAGTTTCTCTTCATGTTGCACATGTCATGTTACCAATGTCACATTTACTTGTATTTCTCATGTGATACAGTTGTAAATATTATTAAAAAAAAAATTGAAAATGTACAACTCGTAACTAAATGTACAACTAAACAGCTCGTTTCGGTGAACTTCGATAGGCCAAGAACTTGACATTCCCTAAATTTCACCTAGCTTGTTAATAACAAGTGTGATAAAGCCAAAAAGATGATTATAACAAATTTCCACTATATTTGAACTGAAATTACAAATCAACTTAAAAATAAACTGACTAATCTTGATTTTTTTTTTCTATTTTAACGAAAAATAAGCAGATATACTACAATATGTTGGAAAAATTCCTGATGATGGGGCAGAACACCGAAACGTTTAAATTAGATTTATGTTTCTTATAAAGAATAATTCTTTGAAAAAGGAACAGAATATGGGACAATATGAAAACATTATTTTAGGTGATGACCTCGTGGTTTTACGCCTTGAAGTCCTAAATAACAACGAAAACCATATGAAGATAATTAGGAGGAGTTTTAGCGAAACATTAGTAGATGTACTAAAATGTATTTTTTTTTATTATTATTTATTTGTTTATTGATAAAAAATATTACAATCTGTCTCAATAAAGGACATTTATAATAGAGTTCTGAGAGCACATTCACACCATATTAAATGTATTATTGAAAAGATTTCTGAAGACGGGGCAGAATACCGAAACATTAAGTATGTAAGCAATTTATTAAAAAATACATTATTTACACTGTAAGGAAGAAATAAATTTCGTAAACTAAAAATATTTTTAAAAAATATGCATGAAAATTGTAAAATATTACCCATGATACCCTAAAACATCTATCAAGTTATTAGAATCGCAGCTTCCAACTATAAAACAGTACATTTATTTTAAAATACGAAACTATGGGAAGAGATCACTTAACATCTTTGGTTTTAACAATCATTCGTAAAGGATTGAGAGCCTGAGGATGAACTCATGGGACAAATTTGAAACTTTTCCAAAACCCTGATTTCGCGTTCAAAATGTAGGTTGACATTAGAAGATTACTATATCAAATTTCAATATGCGCATATATTTGTAAATATTTAGTGAAGTTATGTCCAGGGTTAGGAAAAAAACAAAATGTCAACTTTTAACCTCATGAGTTCATCATCTGGCTGCTAAATATAATAATTGATGCGCCTTGCTCACCTCCAATACTTTTTAAATATACAGTTTGTTGTACAGCTTATGACCACATTCATAAGTTAAAGGGAATTAACCAAATATACCCTTTAATACATATTTTTTTCTGGCTTGTCCCTTTCTTTATGAGTATTGCTTTTTCACAAGGATTAATTAAGATGTCATGTAGCATCTATACTCGCTATAAATCAAGTCTCAACCACAACAAATAAAAACTTCTCATTTTCACTTCTATATATGGTAGGTGTGAATATGGAAAATGAAGAAAAAAAAATGTAATTTTGGAGAATCGTGTACACACAAAAAGCATTAGGTACACGCAGTAATATTTCTTGATTAAAAGCAACCCACAAAAAGCAACGGGTTAAAATTATGAGGATCGTCCAGTTATTCAGGAGAGGGTAAGTAAAATGCTTATTTTTTTTTAATAACTTTTAGATTAACCAAATATGAAAAAAAAATTGTTTACTTGGACATTTCATAATAATTAAAATACGTAGATCATCATTGGAATATTAAACCACACAGCATTGTGTGTCTCTAAAATTCAGGTAAAGAATAAAATAAGCCGTCAATGTTTCACCAATTCAGGCATCATAAGGACAGAAAAACAAGATCGCATATACGCCGAAAGAAAAATGGAAAAAAAATCTATGGATATCTCACGAAGCTATAAAAATGTATACTGAAGGAAAGAGAAGATTATATTGAACAGCTGATTGGCAAGATTACAAGGGGGGAAAAAAAAGAACGCATAACCAAACTATAATAATACATATCGTGTTAAATAAATAAAATTTATATATTATGTGGAATAGTCATGTATTAACTGAGTTTTGTTAAGAATGGGTATTATATGCACCTTTGAACGTTTAATTTTTGTATTAATTAATTTTTTATTTTTTTCTATAATTTATTTTATTTAACACATTTATTATTATTATATTTTTGTTTGTTTTTCCTCTTGTATTCTTGCTAATCAGCTGTAACAGAATATAATAATACAAACCGTATTAAATTAGACAAATTAAAGAAAAAAAATAAAGAATTAATAAATTCAAAAGAAAAGGCTCGAAGGTGTATACAACATGCATTCTTAAAAAAAAAACTCAGTTGATACACGGTCATTAGACAACTTTTTTATTATATATATATATTTAATTTAACACGTTTTGCATCATTATATTATGTTACAGATGATTAGGGAAAAAAATTACAAATGAATAATTACAAATGGAAACGTTAGAAGGTGTATAGAATATCCATTCTTAACAAAACTCAATCCACATAATTTGTTTATTTAACACCTGGATAAACCAGGAAAAAAAACCTTAGTTATTAGGACACTTTATAATAAATACGATAGTTAGATCATCATTGTGAATATTAAATCACACATACTTGAGTCCCTAAAATGAAGTTAAAGAATAAAATAATCCGTCAACGTTTCGGCAATCCAGGTATCATGAGGACAGAAAAACAATATCGCATATATGTCGAAAGAAAATTTATTAATGTTAAATTAAATAAATTATATAGAAAAAAACAAATGAATAAATACAAATCAAAACGTTAGAAGGTGTATATAATATCTATTCTTAACAAAGCTTAATTGATACACGGCCATTCTACATAATTTATTTATTCATTTATTTTAGACGATTTGTATTATTATAGTTTGGTTATGCCTTATTCTTCGTCGTTTTCCTTGTAGTCTTGCTAATCAGCTGTTCAGTATAACCTTTCTTAGTTGTGCTAATAGAACCTTCTCTTTCCTTCAGTAAGTATTTGGATGGCTTCATGAGATTTCAATAAGGTTCTATGAACACAGCTAAGGAAGGTTATATTGAACAGCTGATTAGCAGAAATACAAGGAAAACAAAGAAGAATAACGTATAACCAAACTATAATAGTAGAAATCGTGTAAAATAAATAAATAAATTATATGGAATGGCCATGTATCAACTGAGTTTTGTTAAAAATGGATATTATATACACCTTCGAACGTTTCCATTTGTGTTTTTTCTGTATAATTTATTTAATTTAACATTGTTAGATTTTCACAATATTTCTCAATTCGTCTTCGGTGCATACTATTTATTTTCAAGTTTATTCATACAAATGAATTCAAGTCACTGAATATAAATGAGGCTGATGAGATGTGGGAGACACATGAACAAGGTGAGGACATGACAAGAATAATAAATTTTATTATGAGTAGCGGCATGCAATTCGCATAAGTGAAAAGGACAGATACATGATGGGTATTAGACTTGAAAATGGCTTAACGAGCCGAAACGTCGTAATTAGATGTGTAGTCATTAAGTTGAAATAATTTAAAAATTGTTGTAAAATTGGCTGATTGATAAATTTGAAAATTAATAGATTTTCTTTCGACATATATACAATCTTGTTTTTCTCTCCCGATGATGACTGGATTGGAGAAACGTTGACGGATTATTTTATTCTTTAAATTCATTTAAGAGACTCAAGTGTGTGTGATTTATTCCCAATGATGATCTAACTATTGTATTTATTATAAAGTGTCCAAATAGCCAAGGTTTTTTTCAGGTTTACTCACATAATTTCTTTTGAGAGACTTTTGGTTAACCTAAAAGTTAAAAAAAAAATAAAAATAATTATACTTACCTCTTCTGAATAACCGAACTATCCTAGCAATTTTAACTATCCGTTGCCTTTTTTGGGTTGCTTTGTATTATTATTAATGAATTATGGCTTCGCGTTATATGAATAGCAGTTTTTTTCTTTCTGCATATATATGATCTAGTTTTTTTTTCCGCCTTGGTGATTCCTGAATTGACAAAGCGTTGGTAGCTAAACTATTCACCTGTATTTTAAAGTCTAAAGAATTTATAATAGGGATTTTTACATTTATAACATATATACTTTTTTTTTTTTTTTTTTTTTTTGAACTTGATTCTTCAACTCACACCTGTCAGAAGTTCCGACAATCAGCGAGTGTGATGTCAATATGTAGAGATTGGTCTTGGAATAGGCGTGAGGGAGAGGAGTACCCAGCGGCGTCCTTCCTGTCTTGACCGCAATGTTTATAGTTAGTGGAGGAGATCCCTCATCCAGCTTCTTTTAAGCCTCCTTCGGGTGTTATCGGGCATGTTAGTTGTGGCCATGCCTCGAATCAATGAGTTTGTATGTCCGTGTAAGTTATTATGAAATCGTTTGTAGTATGTTCGTATGTGGTCGTTAACTGTTGGCATCTGTAAGTCTTTATGTAGAGTAATGTTACTGACGTACCAGGGAGCTTTGGTGATAGTCCTGAAAGTTTTAGATTGAAAAGTCTGTAATTTACGTATGTGAGTCTTTTTGGCTGTCCCATATATCTGTAAAGCGTAGGTCCAAATAGGCTTGAGTAGGTAAGTATATGTATTCAATTTCTGTCTAAGTTTTAATTTCGAATTTCTTGCAAGGAGTGAGTACAATAGGCGTAGTCTTAGGTTTAGAGTTTTTGTTTTGTTTTTAATATGTTGGCCCCATGTCATTCTTCTGTCAAAGGTCAGTCCAAGATATTGAACTTTGTCAGTCTGAGGAATTTGGATATTGTCAAGGTAAATAGGGGGGCAAGTTTCACGTCGAAGGGTAAAAGTGATATGTTGTGATTTGTCTAGGTTGAGTCGAATTTTCCAGAGTTTGCACCAGTCGTAGAAATTGTTTAGGTGATATTGTAAAGTCTGTGAGGCGTATGCTGAATTTTGATGCCTTGTCAAGATTGTTGTATCGTCTGCGTAAGTCGCGGTCAGAGTATCGAGAGGATCTGGAATATCATATGTGTAAATAATATACAACAGAGGAGCGAGTACTGACCCCTGAGGCACCCCTGCTAGGGCTGGTTTAATGGTAGATAGTTCTGTACCTTGGCAAACAGAGAAAAATCTGTCAGAAAGAAAAGATTGAAGAATAAGATAGTAGGTTGGAGGGAGTATAGTCTTAAGTTTGAAAAGAAGTCCCTGATGCCAGACTCTATCGAACGCTTGAGCAACATCCAGAAATACTCCTGTTGCATATAATTTGTGCTCTAGTGCTGTCGCAATGTAGTCTGTCACTCGGTGTAGCTGATGAATGGTTGAGTGGTGTGAACGAAATCCAAACTGATGTTCAGGTATTATGTTTTCAGTAGTCAGTATGTCAAAAAGTCGTTTGTAGAGAAGTTTCTCAAAGATTTTAGAACATAATGGGAGCAAGCTGATGGGTCTGTATGATGAAGGAATGTCAGTGTTTTTGTTAGGTTTGTGAATCATTTTTATGAATGAATATTTCCATTGTAAGGGGAATTTAGTCGTTCTGAGTATTGCGTTATAAATTGATGTTAGGTATACTAGAGCTTTCCTTGGCATTTTCTGGAGCACTTGAGCATTTATCAGGTCATGACCGGGAGCTTTCTTTTTAGGTAACTGTCTGATTTGTTCTGCAACTTGAGTTGGAGCGAAGCAAAGTGGAGGTAATGACAGTTGTAAAGGAATGTCTAAAGTGTTTTGTACATGTCTATCGTGATCAGTATTAGAGAAGTCAGTATGTGGTGTGAAAACAGAAGAAAGATGGTTGGCAAAGAGCTCAGATTTTTCAAGGTCTGACACAGCCCAGGAACCATCTACGTTTCGGAGTGGTGCTGACACCTCACGATGCTTTACAAGTTTCTTAGTCTGTCTCCATAAGCTTCCATCGTCAGTCGAAAGATTTTTGAGGTAATTGTCGTAGATCGTTCTTTTAAAATTCTGAATCTGACGTTTAAGTTCATTGTTAAGTCTATTGAAAGTCCGTTTGTCAGATGGGAGTCGACCAGTCTGCCACACTTTGCGCGCTCTTCTCTTTGCTCTGATCAGGTCTCTAATGTACTGCGGATAGATTGGAAGAGACGTATTTCTGCTGGGTCTTGGTACAGATGATGACCATACAGCCTGTTGTAAGCTGATTGTGAACTTATCAACAGCTTTTTCGAGTTCCTCTTCGGTCTTAAGGGACATTGGGATTGATAGCGTCGAATTTAAGTAGTCGCTGTAAGCTTCCCAATCGATTATCCTATCTGTAAGTGTTGGTTTTGTTGATGCAGTACGAGGCTCATCGCATAGTAACAAACTGAGAAGAGAATGATCAGAACAAAGATCAGAGCTTGCAGTTACAGTATACGGCACTGTCCTGAGTCCTTTAGTAATGAAAAAGTCAAGTAAATCTGGTGTTTTCTGTCTTGAAGTTGGCCAGTAAGTAGGTGTATCAGGTGAGATCGTGTTTAATGAAAGCTGATCGATGGCAGACTTTAGATTTCTTCCTCTAGGAGTACAGAGTCGTGCTCCCCAGGACTGATGTTTGGCATTATAATCACCACCTGCAATAAAACACCGACCGAGATGTTGGAAGAAATTGTAAAACATTGCAGATGTTAGCACGTATCTCGGAGGGCAGTACACTGCAGCGAAGGTAATGGTATGGTGCTGGGTATACAGAGTAATTGCTGTGGATTGTATGTCAGGTGTAATGGGTAATTGTAAAGGGTTGTGTTTTAGTGATTGCTTAATCAGTATTGCCGTACCGCCATGTGCCGTCTTATCAGGGTGGTCAGTTCTATATATTTTGTAGCCTGGAATGTAAAATTTAGAATGTGGAGTCAAGTGTGTTTCAGTGATGAGAGCAATGTCAGTCCGTTTTTCATGTAAGTACATGTCAAGTTCGGTCCTGTGTTGGTTTATACCATTTGCGTTCCAGAGAAGAACGGACATGGAGCCCACTGTCAGCCGATTAGTAGCCATAACTGGAGGATAAGGCTTGTGCAACGTGAGACAGTTCTTGGAGAAGGCTGAAAAGAGGCTGGATGAGGTTATTCAATCCACTTACCAAGTTGAAGAGCTGAGCTGAAGCCGGGTGATTGTAAGTCGGTGGCGGCGGCTGAGTAAAGCCCTTTTTCATTTCTGAATGCTTTGGCTGGTGAAGGTGATTTTCTGAGACTTCTGTAGGGGAAGTTCGCAGTTTTGGTCCTAGATATTGGGAATCGGGTTTTGAAGAACCTGAATTTGCGGTTTGCTGACTTTGCGGAAGAGAAGGAAACTCGTCTATACCTGGGGGTGCGCTAGTTTGTGCTTTTTGGGGACTTTGTATATTTTTACGGAGATTTCGTACTTCTCTCAGTTGTTTCAGAGTTGCACAACCTCTATAATTTGCTGGATGGGATCCGCTACAATTCGCGCATGTTGCTGCGGTCTCTCTTGTCTTTTGGCAGAGGGTGCTATCATGTCCTTGGCCACATCTAACGCACTTCGGGGAGTGATTGCAGTAAGCCTTCGTGTGGCCATACTGCTGACAACGGGTGCACTGTGGAATCATTCTTTTCTTTCTAGGTTCTTCGATTTTCACTCTAGTATAGTATAAATATTTAATATCAAAAATTTTTTCATTAAATGTGGCTTTAGAGATGTCGATAAAGAACATGGGAAGTGGATTTTTATATCTGGAAATAACGTTCACAATACTTGTGGCATCGTAACCTAGGCATTTTAATTCGTATTTTATAGTTTCAATTGGAGTAGCATGGTGTAAGTTTTTTAATACAATTCTTGGATTTCTATCTTCTATTAACTGATAGGTATGGAAATCGGCACCTACCTGTCTTAAGTTAGCTACTATACGTCTATATGTGTCAGAGTTTTCAGGATATACGGTTACTCCTCTCGATGTGGATTTTAGGTTAAAGCTGTTCAAACCTCCTACATTTTGGAGAAATGTGACCAGTTCGGTGTAGTTCTGTACATCATTCAGGTGGATAGGAGGCGGTTTTACAGAAACCGGTTGCTTAGTGGTAGCATCAGACTCGTCACTAATGTTAGTTAAAACTTCAAAGCTATTTGAGGTTATTGTTGTAACTTCGCTTACCTTTTTAGCTTTTCTTGGGTCTCTGTTATTGTCCATTGAGCGTTTTCTTCCTGTAACGAGTTCCCAATTATTTTCAGTAGTTTGGTTTGAGCTTAAGGCGTCCACATTTTCTGTAGAACTGCCAGATATCGACGTCTCAGACATCGTTTGCGGTGAAACCGCTACGCCGAGGTGTGGAGTTCCTATTTCTTGGAGCTAATTGGTTTCAACAACAGAATGCAACAAAAAGAAAAGTTTTCACTGTTAATTTACTCTAAGATTTTGTCAAAAAGATTTTCAAAGAAAAATTAACCTCACTTACTTAACATATATACTTAATGTCTCTTTTCTAGCTATTCACTTATTCTAAATTATCTTCTTATTTTTATGTTCCCATAGTTTGTGAAATACCTGAACGCACTTATAAATATAGTATTTTAAATTTTTCTGTGAAAAATATACATCCGAAATTTTCTTTATATTTAGGTGCTGAACCGAAACAAACTTAACGTAACAAGAATAAGAAAAAGAAGAACCGTTTATAAAGAGAAGGTAAGAAGTGAAAAAGATCTAATTAGACAGGTGCCAATGTGAAGGATTGATAGCATTGTGTACCCGAGGAGACGACCCTTCCTAAGAATGGAGTTGTCAGCCGACAATGGTCCTCGAGTTCTTTACACGGGTCACACGAGGAGGAAAAGGGGGCCTATAGAAAACCCCCCTTCGGCCTCTTTGTGCCCAGGTACAATGCGCCATTGACCCAGCTGCAACTTCTGTCTTCTCTGTGGGCAAGTGTGAGAATGTGGTTCGACAATAAATGGAAGAGTGTCGAATACGATTACTTTATATATGTGTTGGTTTGAGAGGAAACCCACAAACAAAAATAATAATAGCTGTGTGCTTAAGACCGCATGATTTTTTTTTGTCTATAAAATATGTATTTGCGCCTGTCAACAATAAATTGACAATCAGCAAATGTGATGTCGATAATGATATAATGACATGACAGGAATGGGGAAGGAAAGTACTCAGCAGTACCTCTTCCCTAACTTGTTCCAATTACTTAGGTTGTCTAAGGAAGGAGATCCCTCATCCAACGCCTTTTTAGTCTCCTCCTCATGTTCTGAGGTATGTCAGCTGTGGCCATGTCTCTTATAAGTCTGTTATTATGTCCATTTAAATTTGTGTAAAATCGTTGATAATGTGTCGTTATATGTTGGTCAACTGTTGGAAAGTGGAGGTCAGTATGTAGAGTTTTGTTAGTCACGTACCAAGGTGCTTTTGTTATGTGACCACATGATAGAAGTGAAAACATCAACAATAAGGAATTGATATTGTAATATGAAATATATATATATATATATAATTCATATTCACAAGATAATAATTATATATACAATTATAATTGTGTATAAAGTATTCAGGTAAACTTTGCTCGTCATTTGTATCATATTCTAAAAATTAAGCAATAGGTTTTTTAATAAAACATCTATAACGGGGTTCAGAAATTTGTCGAAGCACTTTCGAGTGCAATAGAAAATCGAACAAAACCAAATCATTTCTAGGGCTAATTAAAAATAAATATATATATTTTCCGCAATATCAAAATTCTGATATGTTTTAGTCCAAATTTTTAATAACAGTAATTTTATTTGGTTTTCGGAGCAATATTTTTCCTTTTCCGACTCTTTAACTAATAATGTCAAAATAGAATTTCGAATTATTGCTCATTGTAAAGAGAATAAAATGCGGAAAATTTCTCTCGCTTACAATGTACAAGTCCACATTTTAATTGTTGAGATATTTTAATTGAAATGTTCAAATAAACTCGTTGTGATTTGTTTTTACACTATATTTTCCTCTTTTTTGCCCCTCTGACACGGTTCCGCGTCAAAATACTATTTTTAATAACAGCTAATTACGAAGAGGTTGAAATTCTGTACATTTTCCTCCCTTACACTATGCAAGTACGATTTTCAGTTTAAATATATTTCAATCCAAAATCAAAAATTAGTCTAATTCAGCCGACATTAACCGAATGAGCTTTACATAGCCGAGCGTGACGGCTCAATCTCATTTAATATTTACAAAAAAAAAAAAAGTGCTAATTATTCTGATCTTGAAAATACACTATTATAGATAAATAAATAATATATATTTTATTAATTTGTATTAAATGAATAAAATAAACATAATTCATTATAAAAAAAGGAATCGGATTACGTGTTTAATTGGCCGAACAAATGCCTCATTAGAGCAATATTCTGGGAGCTGGTCTGCCCCTTCAATAGCTACAGATACAATACCACATTACCGGGCAGAAAAGCGGGTCTGATAGAGATATCATGAAAGGGGCAAAAGTTGTTTAAACAACAAGAAAGCCTCAAAATCAGTCCAAAACTAAATATTTACATATATCTACTTAAATAAAGAGATGAGAATAATCGAAATCAATGATTACTTGATTACAACTGAAAATAAATCTTAATGACTAGGCCAATTTTATACTTTATAAAAAAAAATTGGTGTGAATGTGTCCATTTATCACTATAATTGTTGTCCACGAGACAGAATATTATATATCTCAATAAATAAACATACAAATAGTACCTGTACCATTGCAAATTATGAGAGATATTGGGTTCAGTCCTGTGTAAGTAATGTTTGTGCTGTGCAGGGACGTGATCCAGCCGGAATTACACTCACCGCCGGTTTTACCCCGCTAATTAATTATTTAATTAAAGAGTATCAATTTTATAAAGGCTGGGTATATTTTATATTCGGTGGGTCTCCCGGGCCCCCAGGGTCGATCCACGGCAGATGAAAAAATACTTCACTCAGCCGGACTCAAACCCGGAGTCTTGAGCTTAGGAAGTCAGTGTTTGCACAATGTACCAGACCACTCTCTCTATACTTAACACTATAGGACTATAAATATATCAAAAATGTGACACGATTACTTGATCGGAAACTTGATTTTAATCGGAGTCACATTATTCTAATTACTATAATCGTAATCGTTGGTGATAATTATACTCATCTATGACTTAAATCTATACGTACATATGCCTTTTTCTGTTTTACGATACTGGAAAATACACTTATACTTATCAAAAAACTTTAATCTTAAAATTCCAAAATTTTAAAAATAATAATAATAGACCTCATCATCACAACACATCTGCTGATTGTCAATACGATGGCAGGTGCGGATAAAAAAAAAATAATAATATAGGCTTCCTGATATGTAATCAATAATACTTTACATAACGCCTTATGACAACCAATCATAACATAAACACATACTTACTCTTTATACATAAAGAAAATACTGGAAAAACAACAGCATACTTATAAACGACCTGGCCGAGGCTGACATTCCCATCTGGAAGCAACTGAAAGGAACTGGAAAAGAGATCTCCTTTTCTGATTTAATGAACATAATATAGACTAGGAAGAAAGGTACTATCCTCTGTCTTGCATAAAATGTTATTTTGTAAAAAAAAAAAAAGTTTCTGCTAGTTGGCAAATTCATAACAGGTGTGGATTAACATGTGTTATTCTTTCACTATTCATCCTGACCATGTGCCCGTAGAACCTCAGTCTTCTGGTACTGACGACTGTTTCCAAATTTCTGTATATTTCTTTATTGGATTTTAGCCTGTTTTCCTCTTGCATTATCATGAATCCTCCTCAGAATCTTCCTCTCAATCTTCAGGATTTTCTCTAGGCTCGAAAGGCTGACTATTTCCATGCCATATAATATTACAGGTCTTGCTAATCTACAGTAATACCTTATTTTTGCTTTTGAGGACAATTTTTTTTGTTGTAAATATTCGTGGTGGCGAAGTTCAATCTTTCCAGTTTGGTTATTCTTAAATGCCTCTGAAAGATAAAGTAAGAAATTATTTTTTTTTTGTCTTAATATTTCCATCTGAACCTG
This sequence comes from Nezara viridula, assembly GCA_928085145.1. Taxonomy (NCBI): domain Eukaryota; kingdom Metazoa; phylum Arthropoda; class Insecta; order Hemiptera; family Pentatomidae; genus Nezara; species Nezara viridula. The sequence goes on from OV725082.1 coordinate 125,567,499, forward strand.
TCATGAGCTTGACAATAAGCAAATGTGTTGTAACTAATAAGAAAAATTGACATTTTAGGCATGAGGAAAAAAAATAGTACCCAGCAGAACTTCTTCTTGGTCTTGATTTATTACCTTAATTCAAGAAAGGAGATCTCTCATCCAGATCCTTTTTAGTCGTCTACTGACAGGCATGTCAGCTGTGGCCATGTCGTTAATAAATAAGTAAGAAATAAATTATAAATTAAGGTAAATACATTGTTCCGGCTCAGCTGCTTCGAACTCCTTTGTTTGTTTTTTTTCTCTTCTACTCAAATTTATCCAACTATATTAATTAATTATATAGGACAAAAAATCGCCTGACAGCCGGAGTACAGAAATAGAAGTTGCATTAAGTCCCAGAGCTGCAAAACATATTAGCCAGCATTTAAATGTCATTTGTCTCTTTAATCTAGCCCGAGACAGGGCGGCCATTACTGAGGCTTATATCTACTTATAATTGTCAGCTGGCCTCGGGTTCACTATTAGCGAATTTTGCAGCGCCGGTAATTAATTGCGCGACAAGAGAGGGCAACATGTCGGATTTATCGCCTGCAATATAATCCGGCACTCCAATCAACCCTACGCTCATTTTATGACAATATCAACCGAATTGTTTCAAAGCCAACATTTAATATCCCAACAAATCTAATCTAATATATCACATAATTAGAAATTCGATTTGAACTATTCGCTAACGACCTTCCTCCTGTATTTAAATCATTTACTGACATCACAGAACCAGAACATGAGATAATAGTATTTAAAACATTAGACACCCCACTTTGGTTGATACTATCGTCACATTTTTTTAGTCTATCTCAGGCAGTACTTCAAATCAAACATTTAATGAAAACAAAATCAGCCCTGTCAATAACTCACATAGGTAGATAGTATAGGCTATAGGTGGGAAACCTTTTTATCATTATAGGCCGCAGTAAGGTTAGTCTGTGCTAATGTAGGCCACAATAATTCTTTATATTTTACTGTTGCTATTTTTACTTATTATTAAGTACATATACCCACATCCATATATTCAACTTTATTTCTATTGAGATGGGATTATAATATATTGAGTCTAGAAATAAATAATACATAAAATATAATGCATTTTGATTGTCATACATTGAACTATCCTTTGATTTCCGCAGATCTAAATATTTTTCCTTTCATAAAGGATTGGAATTCCATTTGTCTTAGGACTTCGTGGATGAACGTCGGCGATATAGATTGGTTTCAAGCCAGCTACGATAGAGAAACAATTGAAAAGACAAGGGAGAAGAGGCACTTGAGGAGAAGAAGAAGATGATTGGAAGGGAAGAGGACTAATGGAAGCAGCCGCCCTGGCGAACATTGCCTAATCAGTTGTGATATTTGACTCCAGATCTTGAGGGCATTCCTTCCGCCGGGTCAGCACCCCCCCACCAAGGGTCGGGTTTCCTTCCGCACGGCTGAGTCGCGGGGAGCATCTTTGATTGAGCGATTGTAAGAGTTACTAGTATCTCATAACCCCATTAATTGTAATAAAGTTGGACAAGGAAATCGTTTTTTAAAAAAGTCACTAGATAAAGATTGCTATGGATTTCAGATTATTTCTATAAATTAGAATTCTTTTTTCATAATTCCTTATGACCAAAAAAGAATAAATAAAAAGATAATAAAGTAAGTTTTAGTAAATATAATTTTCATAACATAGATTAAATGAATAAACTCAGAAATAATAGATGCTTGCAGTAAGGATTGACCTGCCCCTTTAATAGCCTCTATATGCCATACCGCATGGCCGGACCAGAAAGCAGGTCTACTGGCTTATAAAATGAAGGGGCATTGATTGTTATATGACCAAAAAAAAAAGGATAGATAAAAAGATAATAAAATAAGTTTTAGTAAATATAATTTTCCATAGGATTTTTTATTTGTTAGGCGCCTGGCTTACCAGCCTTTCATCTCTAAAGAGATAAATCTAGAAAACATAAGGTACTTACTCATTATTTGGTCATCATTAAATATTTACTATACCATGCTAGCTCAGGTGAGAAGGGCTTGGGACGAAATATAAAATACCAAAAAAAAATAGTTTATAAAATAATTGTTAGTTTTATTTATTTGCTCGAAGAGGGTTAAATATTAAATAAAGTATTTAGTATTAGTTGGATGAGGGATCTCCTTCCTTAGACAACCTACGTAATTGGAACAAGTTAGGGAAGAGGTACTGCTGAGTACTTTCCTTCCCCATGCCTGTCATGTCATTATATCATTATCGCCATCACATTTGCTGATTGTCAACTTATTGTTGACAGGCGCAAATACATATTTTATAGACAAAAAAAAAAGTTTTAATAATAAGTATTAGTTTATAATAAGTCTTAGTTTTAAGTATTCATTTTGTTTCGGATTGGAATAACCAACAGCTGATTGGGAGGAAAAACAAAAGACATTTTGTAGAGAGATGGCGGAACCTCGCGAGTGTTGAGGCACGCTAAGGATTTTTGTATGTGAAATAATTTAGTTTTACGGTGTACACCGGATTTTCTTTTCCTATCCATGAACCTGTATTTATCAGCGACGAGTGCTGTTTGATTTTACAAGTTGGTGAATGAACATTCTCTCAGTTTATAGAGTTGGACTGGGGAGACATTGACGACGCTAGCTGAAATAAGTTCCCGCTTCCTCAGATAACGCAATGTGCCAATTGGACAAAGTTCGGCAATGAGATTTTGTAAATATGTACATATAAGTTTTTTTCCCTATCTATTTTTATTTCCAAATGTTTATAATTGGTTTATTATATAGTCGTTAGCTAGTGTTTAGTTCTATAATAATTTTATAATCTTTTCTTTGGTAATTAAAGTTAATTGTATACGATATACCTATTGATACGATATACCTATTGACGATGAGATCTTGACAGCTACATATGCAGACGATACAGCAATCCTCACAAAACATCAAGACCCTACACAGGCCTCACTAACTCTACAACATCATTTGCTTAAACTACAAGATTGGTTCACACTATGGAAAATTCGACTTAATCATGACAAATCCAAACATATAACATTTACTCTTCGAAAAAACACCTGTCCTCCAGTTTATATTGACAACAATCAAATTCCTCAAACGGACACGGTACATTACCTTGGACTCACCTTCGACAGAAGGATGACATGGGGCCCACATATTAAAATGTAACGCATGACACTTAACAAACGACTCAAACTACTTTACTCTCTTTTTGCCAAATCTTCAAAACTAAAACTAAATGTTTATGGTTTTCGCTATTTTCCAAATTCAACAAATTAAATAGCGTGGCACTCGTTAGATAGTTAGTAATATTTTATTGACCCTTCGTTAATTTTCTTTTTTTTTTCTTTTTGCGGAACCTGCCGTCTCCACTGAGCATCCGGCAAGTTTGTTCCGGAAACGATTTTTCTAAATTATAAGTCCGTAACAGGGTTAGGTTGGATATTTTTATAAAGCAGCAAAAGAGGTTAACAGATCTATTTACAGAAAGAAATATTTACAGAATTAATACTATTTACAAGCAAAAAAAAAAAAATGAAATACAAGGACAAAGAGAGAATTTAAACATAATTACTATATACAATTAAAGATAAATAGAAAGATATTTAAGACAATAAAAATAACAAAAAAAGATACTTATTCTATATACAATTCTATATTATGGCATGCCACATCTAAACATCAAGAAAAGATAGTCAAGATACAAGAGACATAAGATGTAAGAGCACATGCACATGCTAAAATATAGAAATTAATAATCAGGCACAGGAAAAAAAAAGAAAAAAAGAGTTGTTTTTTTTCAATGCTTCCTTAATCTTGGTTACACCCTAATTTATTTTTTTCTGTGTTTTCAATGCGACTTGAAAACTCATCTTTTACTGCAGATTTGAATTTTTAGGAGGTCATCATACATTTATTATTGTTTCTGTTTATATTCATTAATGATTTATTTACAGTGATAAGATGATGGGGATAACTCCTTTTTTGTATTGAACTTAAAAACTAAAATAAGAGCTTAAACTGAATTCGAAAGGACTACAAGAGATTTGTCACATTTTTCAACTGATTCATAAAGTTTGGCATTCCTTTCTGTTGTGAATCGTATGGTCGTATCTTTCACTATTTCACTTAACATTCCATTTTTAAACGATTATAGTCGTTTTTACATTTAATTTGTACATAATTGAAACTAGTGTGCGATAAACTAGAGTTGGACGTATTATTGTTATATAGACTAAAATCTTTAAACGCATCGAAAGATTTTTGGAGAATAGTAAATGGTTTAATCGATATGTTTTCTGTTTTTTAATTTTTTTACTAAAGTGAGCAGAAAATTTTAAACGCCTGTAAAAAGTAATTCCTTGAAAACTATATTATTTCAAGGCCTATAATTAGTCTTTTAAGATTTATGTTTACAAGAGAAGCCATTTTTCAGTATGGTATTACATGGGGAAATGCACGCCTAAGTGAATGAAGTGACTAGAATTTGATAAAATATATGTTGGACCATTTACCTCAAAATTAATAGTAAGCAATGACTACCAATCTGCCTACAGAATGGCATATTGAATACAAAACTTATGATATCATATAAAAAAATTATACAATTTCCATTACCGCATATCCCTTGTCTATCACAATTCACAGCTATGATACTGTTTAACAATAACTCAAATGAAATTTGATTATTAGATGTAATATGAAGAAGTATAGACCATTCATTATACATGTGATTCATGAAGTCATCTTAAGAAAAACGTTGAAAAAGTAATTTCTTTTCATTTTATTTCCTTAACTCGAAAAAAATATATAACCAATGTTCAAGAAAATTACATTTTCTGCATTTTTATGCGCAACATGTTATACCTGCTTTAATAAAAAACAAAAAAAAAACCTTGGTATGTCAGGGATTTTACTTAATATTTTATAGTACAGTTTGGTGCAAATTGAATTATATCAAATATTGTTGTAGATTAAATTACCTGCAAGTGAAATAAAAATTTTAGTGACAAATGACTTGGAAATGAAATCACTACTTTCTGTGCAAATTATTATTCCTGATTGTGATATACTTAAATGTTTGCAGTTAGTATATGATAAAAAAAAAAAATAAACAAACTAAATTTGAGATTTTCTCCTCAATTCTTCACCTTCAAAAACTATATCATTCTTACGCTCACTTTTCTCAGGCCCTACCAAAGTTGAACATAACATAATTCCAACGTTTTAAGCGGAATATAATTTGCCAAACATTCAAGTGAACGATTTTAAAACAACGCAAATATAAGTAGATAAGTTTATTACTGGGATTAAAAATGGTTAAAACAAAACAACAGTTTAAGTCTTCTTTTTAATGTTTGATGACGAGTCCTAAAAATACCTAATAAAATACAACTCACTGACGATCCCCATTAATCGGTAAACAGCATTAACGTTAATTTCATCACGTCAAATGTTTAATGGTCCGAGAAGGAAATTCAGTTTAACGCCGCCTCCGGGAGGGTCTTAAGGAAATTATCTACAAGGAGGTGGCACTCGGTAAAATTTAAACAATGTTGAAGGAGATATTCCTCTCTGGACTAAGGAAGTAAGTTATTCATAATATTGTAAAATTTTTAGAAATACAAATTCATCAAAGGCTGATGGAATTTCTTTTTTTTTCTCACATGGAAAATCGCTGTGTGAACTTTCCTAATTACGACGTTTCGGCTCGTCGAGCCATTTTCAAGTCTAAAAGACATTTTTTAATTTACAATCATATCGAAATTTTACATATTTCAAAATATAAAGATTTTTTACACATATTTATCCATCCAAGCCCATTTCACTTAAGCGAATTACATCCGTCTACTCATAATAAAATGTTTCACTGCTGTGAATTTCACCTTTGAATATTATATCACCTAATTATTACACAATTCTTTCTTATTAAAAGATTCATATATGTTAAAATTACCTTGTCATGTATCACCATGGAAACATGTGATTTACGTTAAATGATGTTAGTTTTCTGACATTATTGCTTATAATGCTTTCGCCACTCTCCTTTACCTTCTACAACTTTTTATATTAGATATTGTTTTTTCTAAAACTCTTTGCTTTCTATTATACGTATACCTTCTGAATGGTATTTCCGGAAATTCATTTTCGACCTTTATAAGCATTTTTATTTTTTTCTCCTTTATTCAGTTATCAAATTCCTTCAAAAGTTATTTTTAGCATTTTACCTCAACTCTAAATAACTTGAGATGATTATTTTTTTTTTCAAATAAACCATATTAAAGGTAATTTAGAGGAAGATGTATATGAACATTGGGCAGTTAAGTCCTGTAAAGTGACATCAATGAGGTTAAGACCAGATTGATATTAAAGACCACTTAATTATACAATGATACACCGAGTTTAATCAAAATTGTTAGAGCTGTTTTTAGAAAATTGTAAAAATGTTTTTCAAACGTTGATATAAAGTGGCATTTCTGGGCTAAGCGAATTTTAAGGGAAAAGTCGCTGTAACATCTTAGTCATATACACATCTTAAATACGTAATATTAGTTTCGTACGACTTTTCGTTTTTGAATGACCGTATGTTGTCGGTCTCATTTCTATTCAGTGACTTTTTTTTTCATAGCCCTTTCTACTTATTTTTTCTTTAATCCTTGGATTGTCTTGATAATAGTCCTTTTACTGCTTAAAAGCATTGTAAGGTTTATTCTTAGATTTTTGTCGTTTCTAAGTATTTCGTTCTTCATCTGTAATATAACAGGTGATGGGGCTCACCTCAGGCTTGAGTTGACCTTATCCTCTAGAGCTTACAACTAAATTAAAACATCGATATCATGTGATTTGTTGCCAACGTTTTGGAATTTTGGCTGGTAACAAATTGTTAAAAAGATGGTTTGCCAATTGTTGAGATTTTTCGAAAAATGATTTTTTTCGTTTTGCGAAAAATTCTATAATTGTTGATAAGTTTAGTGTTGCTTGTATATCCACTGTCTTCTTTCTCTGCAGCGTGGTTCCTCTTACAATTTTTCTAATTATTCCATTTTGGAAATATTGTAATCTTTTCAGAGTTGTTTTGCTGATGTGTTCGAACAGAGGTGCACCTCAGCATACAACAGAGCCGGCCGAATTATACTGGTATAAATTAGAAGCTTTAGGCGTAAAGATAGGTTTGTTGTCCGAATTAAATTTTGGAGTCTGTATGTCTTAGATCTTACTGTTTTAATTTTTTTGTCAAAATGTCTAGTAAATTTTAAATGTCTGTCGAAGTGAATACCGAGATATGTTAAGTCAGTCGATAATTTAATACTGATGTTGTTAATTTTGAATTCATTTGGCATTTTCTTTTTTCCTTTTTGGTACGAAAATATAATTCCTTTCGTCTTTTCCCTTATTCTTATAGGAAATTAATTTAAAGTTTGCGAGATTTTAAAAATACCTAATATTTTAGGTACACACAATTAACGTATTTTATTTTTATTCAGCGCTTGAAAATATTAATGAAAATAGCAAAGAATGAAAACAAAATGAAAAAGAAATATTAATAAACAAAAAAGGGAGTATAAAAGAGATCTGGTTTGTTTACATAGCTCTAAAGGAATTATATTCGATGGAGATTATTTCTTTGTGTCCGAGCGGAGGTTCTACCAGAGCCGGAATTACATTTAGAGCTTAGGGTGTTTGTGGGATTTTACTTATTAAAAAGGGATTTAACCGGATCTGGATGTTCTCTTCTACCCTTCATCAAATTTGTCGAAAAAAGAAAAAACAGAATAATACTCAACCTCAACCGTACTGGCTCCCAGGACCTAACCACAAAAGGTTTCTTAGCATTGCTATAATTGGCTTAGGGACAGGCAACTCGGACGACTTTCGAATATTCATCTCATAAGGAAATAATAATAATAACCTTTTATTTATTCTGTAACGAATCCCTTTAGGATAATTAACAAGGTCTGTCATCTGTTATGACGTAGGAAAGAGTAAGTGGGGAGGGAAATTTGGGAGGAAGGAATAAAAGGTTTCAGACACTATTGAGTGGTAAAAATCATCGAGGAAATATTTTTGGAATTCATCAAAGTGGGCATTAAGGGATTGAGCATTGACGTGACAAGGGTTTAGGATATTAGTCATTATTGAGATGGTGGAAATTAGAATTGCAGGGAAATGGATCAAGGAAGGAGAATAGGATATTACAATTTTTTAACAAATATTTTATTTTTGACATAGCAGCAAAAAAAAAATATAAGCATGTAACAATCGTTGAAAAGATAAAATAAATGTATAGAATTAATTTTGCTGAAAAAAACCCACATACTAGACTCAAAAGACAAGAACTCAACCGACGATACGGCCAGCTATACAGACTACTAAACAGAAAATCCAAACTTTCTACTGAAAACAAATTACTTATCTACAAGACAATACTGAAACCTATATGGACATATGGACTTGAACTGTGGGGGACAGCAAAAGCTTCTAACATCAAACGTATTCAATCCTTTCAATCTAAAGTCCTTCGAACAATAGTTGATGCTCCGTTCTATGTAATCCTTAATATCCCATTTGTCCTAGACCTTATTCCAGAAAAGTTCTCCAAATTTCACCAGAACCTTACCTATCATCCAAATCCCCTTGCACAATCTCTATCCAGCACCACCCATCCTTACAATCCTCCTCGAAGGTTGAGGCGGCAGTGGCCGAGAGACCTTCTGTAAATAAGCATCTATTGGAATTTTGGCAATGGCCAGATCCTCCACTCAAGCCCGAGTGTGTATGATTAGGTTAGTTCTTTTGTTTATATACATTTATTTTATTTTATAGTATTTATTTTTATTTTATTTTATTGTATTTATTATTATTAAGTTTCTGTATTATTATTATTATTTTTTTTTTTTATTGTAAATAGAGTGTGAGTGTGTTCTCTGAACACTATTACAAATGTCCTTGATGTGACAGAATGTGATATTTCTAAATAAACAAATATAATATAAAAAATAATAAGAATTAATTTTAATATTCTATTATTAATCTATTATTTTATTAATAGTATTAGTAATTAAATAGTTATAATCTAACGAATATTATTCTCTCAGTTTATTATTTTCTCCTGAGAAAAAATGAATAAATTAAAGGATTAATTAAGAATATTTATAAATATCAACAATAGTCATAAATTGATATTAAAAACGCTATCAAGTCTATTGAATCTAGAAAATGTTTTTCAATAATTCAAACACGTTAAATCGTATAAGTATTTACTGTCTGTAAACATTCCCTTTTACCACTTAAAAAACAAAACAAAATTAGAACCTTTACTACAACAACTCACGTAGGCTGTTGGTTTCAGTGTTTTGTTAGGAAAGTTTCTTCTTAAAAGTCTATGTAAACATGTTTATTCAATAAACCAAGTGAAAAATTCCACTATAAAGTGAAGATTTCTACGAGAAACATAACGTAACCTAAGAACATAAGAAAAAGAACATAACACTTTACTAGAATATTTTTTGATTACAGTAAATATTAATTTATCTTATTTCAGTCTTCTCCTTTTTTTCCTCCTTCCTTTTCTCTGTTTTATATCTTTATTCTATTATACGTTGTGAGTACATTTTGATAGACTTTACAATATCTCAATTTTCCATTTAACTATTCTATTTACAATGTCTTAATTTTACTATTTTTTTATATAGCTTCATATTCCTATTTTCTGTTTTACATTTTATTCTAAGATTACCATTTTAGTACTTATGTCATCTTATTTTGATTATGTTTACTTCATTGTTCCACAGTTTGAAACGGTTATTATTATTTATTTCTTAGTTCTTGTTATTGCCATTATTCAATCCCACTTTATTTTAATTTATTTTTTTTACCTACATTGTTTATGTTTCTCATACCTTCTTATATGGTTCTTTTATCAGCCCTGATGGAGGCCTGAAATTCAGGTCGGAACGTCGGCAAATGTTTAAATAAATATTATTATTTATTTTTGCCTTTTTATCAACCCAACCATCCTTCACTTCATTATTCACGACAGTAAACCATCAACCCACAATTATGATTACAACAAATTATTGTTTTTAATGTAATATAAATTTAACTTTTTATTTATTCAATAATTTCTACCAATATCCAGTAACATCTTTTTGATTGTGAACCGCTGTACAGAGTTTACATTTTCATCAGGAAACATTTTCCAGGTGAGGAAGACAAAGACAAAGGGAAGAAGCACCCCCAGGTTTGGTTTCATATTTTATACATCTGACTGTATTTAACAGGTCTAATTAGGAAGGGGTGGGTACCCGAGCAATTAGCGGACCCTTTTGTCAAGTTAATGAGCCCGGTGACAGACGGAACTTGATACAATTCCACCTGAACAAGTGACAGATGGAACTTGATACAATTCATCCATGAATAAGTGACAGATGGAACTTGATACAATTCCTCCGTGAAGAAGGATTGAAGGCTCCGAAGGAATCCGAGTTGCCTTTGTGTTCTGCAAAGGCCGCTCTGGCAGCCATTGTAGCAGTCAGTGATATTATAAACTGTTGAGGTGAGGGGGCTCACAAAGAAATTTGGATAGCATTGTCGGTATTTCATGAATGTGTGATTGTTCTTATCAGCTCTTAACTTCAAATTTGTAAAAATTTATATCAGAGAACACGGTGGTCGTGCGGGCTATCGTTCGTGTAAAACACAAGTTGCCCGTCAACATGAATAACCGAAATTTATATGAGAAAATAATTACTAGTTCATGTCTCAGTATCGGATAGGGAGGGGGTTAGGGACGGCTCTTGATTCTTGTATTAATCACCATCTCTCTCTCCTGACCCAAGAAAAAAATTCGTAAAGCCTAAAAGGCAAAAGGACAGAAAAAAGAAAGGGGAAAAGAAAGCTATTTATATGAGTTAACATTATTATTTAAGTATTCACTTTGGAGAATTAGATTAAATCATGACAAATCACAACATATAATATTTACACTTCGACGAGACACATGCCCACTAGTTTATTTTGGAGACAACCAAATTCCTCAGACTGACACAGTACGTTATTTCGGGCTATTATTCGTCAGAAGGATGACCTGGGGCCCACATGTCAAAATGAAACGAAATACTTTGAACAAACGACTAAATATAGTATACTCCCTTTTTTCTAAATCAAAATTAAATATCAGACAAAAACATAATACGTACACTTACCTACTCAAACCCATATGGATATACACGTCACAAATTTACTTTTCTGCAAAAAAGACGCACATACAACAACTACAATCATTTCAATACAAAATTTTAAGACTAATAACAGCAGCTAACTGCTACGTAAACAACAAAACGTTACATACCGACTTACAACACCCACTATATCCCAACACATACGTACTCTATACTCCCTATTTCATCTTAAAACTACACGGACATCACAACGGACTTATCAAAGAAATGGCCACAGCTGACATGCACATCAGGAGACGACTAAAGAGGAGCTGTATGAGAGATCTCCTTTCCTAAATTATGAAGTAGACCAGGAAGAAGTACTACTGTGTACTAATCTTCCTCATGTCTTAAATGACAATTCTCTTCACAATGTGATCACATTTGCTTATTGTCAATACTATGACAGGTGTGGATAGAAGTATGAAGAGAGAAAAAACAAAAAAAACATTAAACTTGGGTCCCGAAAACCAATTTTAGTGTTGTCATTAGCCCTTCTGTGTTAGTTGTTTTGTATTTTACAAAAAATATTTTATTTACTTAGACATACAACACATTAGGTAATAATAATGGTTACATACTTATGGTTCATTGTCTTACACATGTTATAATAATGTGATGGGAAGGCTATTTTTTATGCTGTCATATATTTTGTACAATAGGGAAAATCTGATAAAAACCTACATAAGTTATAAAAATTAATAAATAATATAAAGAGTACATATTGTAATTAAAGTGAATAAACAAAAGAAAACGATACAAACAGTCACAAGTTTTACATCTTATAAATTATTATTCAATAATTGGTGTGGGAAGTATGTTGCTACTTTATAATTGCACCCAAACATGCTTGCACATATTTGCCCAATATTAGCAAGCAAATATTCTTTAATTAAATAACCTAATATTTTTTAAATCAGTGGCTTTAGAATAGTAGATAAGGTTTATTTTACTAAAAATAACATTCACTTTCGTGATAATTATTAAAATCACCTCCAATTACTAGACCCTGCCTTGATTTTGTTTTCTGTTAGCTGTTTGAGTTAATGAAAAATGAATCTATTCCTAGCGTCTTAAAATTAATGGTTCAAAAAAACGGTTTTATTAGAATATTTAAGTATAAATTAATTAAACAATGCTTACACATTACAGAATTTTCTGTTGCTTTAAAGAAATATTATTCAATCAAAAAAATAGTGTGTACACTATTAAATTAATAATGTTTATTAGTATTATTTTTACATTTAAAAGATCTTATAATATTTATCGTTTTTTTAATTGTTAGCTTTATTTGCATATGGTGGGAAAAAAATTACATGACCCTGTGGGCATCAAATTAAAATCAATTTTTCATATATATATAATTTAATGTTTAAGTTTCATTTGTTTTAGTGCCTGATTCAGATTACATCATTTCAATACAATTTTAGGAATGACAGGATAAGAAGAGGGAAATATTTTATTAAAGTTGATAGCGGAATTTAAGGTGTAAACAAGTTTAAATAAACAATGGCCCGATTTTCAGCAGGAGAGTAGGGAATTAAATTTTATAAATGTCACGCGTTTTGTTGAAAAGAAAGCGATAAATATTTAATTTAAGAATTTAAAAATTACTTTACAGTAAAGAAGAAAAGATTTACTTTAAATAAAAGTAGAAGTTGATATTTTTAAAACCATTTAAAGAGGACTTTTGAGCTGATGACTGGTAAATTCTTTTTTTTAAATGATCATGAATTTTTCGCGATTTTATTTGTTTTCATCGCGCTCTAACGATACTTCAGACACCCCACGTTTAGAAAAACTTCCATATTTAATAATCTTTAAGTCAATATTAATTAAGTTGACGGTTTGTAGAACATTGAACATGAAGTAGTGTAGAAAAATTAGATGTTTTGATGTCTTGTCACCTAAACGTATCTGTGTTCTCAGCAAAAATTACTATAAAAATTATTTAAAATCTTTAACATCTATTTTTCAACTATTTTGGATGTATTATAATAAACATAGCAACATAAGTACACAATTTATTTACAAATGTTAAAAATAATGATTTTTCGAATATTTATCATCTACAGTGATTAAAAGACAACGTATTTTTTATTACTATTAGCTCTATATTATTATCCTTATAACAGAAATCAAAATTTATTTTTAAATAATCAAATAAATCTTTGATATCCTAAGGTTTACAATTTAAATAAAGAAACCTGCAGTTGAAGTCTGCTATCAACCCTTTAAATATTTTCCTGTATATACCAGACACTATGTGTATGTATTAAGATAAAAGTTGGTTTTCCACATTTAAACCCTATATTATATATAAATAAATATATTGCTACAATATATATATATATATATATATCACCTTGAAAAAGAAAGACAAGGAAATAAAATGATTTATTCTCCCCATCCTCGCCTTTTAGGTTATACAGGATTTTCCTAGGCCAGGGAATGACAGGAGGGGGGGGGGAGGATTAATGCCAGAGTTAAAAACCACCTACGGTACCGGGTCGCGAACTCGTGATTATTTTTATCAATTATCACTCAAATAAGGTTGCCGGGTAATAGCGGTGCTGTGCACACACGTTAGCCCAGTCGGCCACCCCGACCACATTATCTCTATGTATTCATCTGTATAAATTGTTGCGTGAGGTTTGTAATTGGTGTCCCGAGATACTCACATGTCTCTCACCACTACACTGAGTTAGAGTGGCTCTTCCCCTCCATTCGAAGACAATATTTAATAGGTACATTCCTTTATCATATCATCAACAATCATCGTCCTTCCAATTCAAGTCCTCAGTCCACTCCCTCTCCACAAGATCTCGACCTTCCGACCTTTACATTCCTTCTTATAGATCTGTCTCGTTCCAAAACTCCTTTATTGCCCGCTCTGTTAATTTTTGGAATTCCATTCCTGTTAAAATTCGGCTTTCTTTCTCCCTATCTACATTCAAAACCCTCCTATTCCAATTCATGTTCGACTTTCTTTTTTTTTTTCAACAGAAACACAGAGTTTACTGTTAAGAAGAATATAATGTATTTTTTATTTTTTCTAAAAGTGTATATTTATATTTTACCAGTGTGCATAATGTTTGGCAAGATTTCAAGAGTTTTGTATATAGATTTTTAAATTTTATTTTGTATATAGTATGTTTAACTAATATTTTCTTTACTGATTTATCTTTATCTTTACTTTTTATGTTTGTTTTCATTTGGCTTTGGCTTCATTTTGGATTTCGTCTCAGAATAAAATTATTTTCTATTTTATTCTAAATAATCTTAATTATATCTCGATATCATACTATTGTTCTTATAATATTTAATATATAATAGAGGGGCACCTTCTGTCCGCCTAACGGTTAAACAACCCCCATTTTACAGATTATACAACTGTTCATTTAATTGTACTACTCGTTGCTCAAATTTTATAACCGTAATTTACATGTATTCTGTATTTAAGATTGTATTATTTTTTTAGCAACATAAAATAAACTGAACGAAAACGCAATTCGGATGATTTTTTTGAAGCTCTATATCATAAATTGCGCTTTTATTATCATATAATTAAAATTATTCTTATTGCCAATTAGTAACCATATATATTATAATAATTAATATAATGTATTCAAGAGAAAATGTCTAGATTGAAAAATAACAGCTGGTGCCTAGATAAAATCAAACTACCAACTCCAGATGAATACCATTTTTCATAAAAATGTTTGTTCCCCTACTTTGTATTAGGAGAACAGAAGGTTGCCGGAGGTCAAAACATATGTAATTAAATGAACAGCTGTGTAATAAGTGCTAATTATAGAGCTAATAAGAGAGCTCCTGTAATCTCCTACTCTCCTAATATATATATATATATATATATATATATATATATATATATATATATATATATATATATATATATATATATTTTTTTTTTTTTAATGGAGATTTACAACTGTATTACGTGTAAAATACAACAAGTAAATGTGACATTGGTAACCTGACATGTACAGCATGAAGAGAAACTACCCATCGGTAGAACTCAAATCCTGATACATATAAATGTAATTTTATAAATCTTATTTACTAATTATTAATGACAGTGAATAATAGATGTTATCTGGTCTGACAAAGGTGATACTATCGGTTAAATAAACTCTGAACTCCGCCGAAAATGTCTTGTATATAGAGACTTTAAAAAAAAATCGGTTTATGGTATTTTTTTCTTCTTTATTTTAGCCAAAAGCTTTATCACTAACTAAATCTGCCCCTTTTTTTTTTCAAGATTGATGAGGCACGATGATTCTTAAATTGCTGGGACGCACGATGTGGAAAATGTATCTGTCGTTAGGTGGTGTGTTTGAGTCTGCGTGTGCGTGTGTGTCAGTAGACCCGCCATTCCAGCTGTGTAATTCTTTGTCCCCTCTGTTGTAATTTATTTCCCGCCACAGGGTTTTTGGCGGTAACAAACCTGCCCCAGGGGACGCCATTTCCCGCCCTTTTTCGGCCACCCTCTATTTATAAAAAAAAAAGAAGAAAAAAAAAAAGAAAATCAACTCCATTGAGATCCAGCGAGATTTGTTTCCCTCGGACATTACTCCCAGAAGAGACTATCTCCAGGAGAGTTATCGGGTTAAACGCTGGCCAAGATATCCTTAATGGCTGATGCAGTTTATTTGAATGATTTCATTTAGGCCCAAGGGTTCTGCTAATGTCCTGGTGCCATATTTCACGCTCTAACCCTCTTGTTTCTATTTCTGACTGATTTTTTTTTCCTTTCTAGTGCGACTTTTGTGTTTTTTATTTTACCATTGTTATCCAAAACGATAGTTTTATTAATTATAATTCAAAAGATGAACTGAATAATAAAAAAATCTGCGCGCACCGAAACTATTCTGGAACTACCATATTTCTCACATTTTCCGTAGGACAATTTCTACCCTTAAACTATTTCATCGCTTCCGCCATCTCCTACCTCAACATACCCGTAGACTCCTAATTTCCTCTCTCATCTTCTCCCACTTTGACTATAGCTGTGTGGTGTATGATGGCCTCTCGGTGGAGCTCCGTGATAGACTGAAAAGATTAATGAATAGCTGCGTAAGATTTGTTACTGGTACCCCGAGGTACTCCCATGTCTCTCACCACTACACTGAGTTAAGGTGGCTCTTCCCCTCCTTTAGAAGACAATATTTCCTAGGTACGTTCCTCTATCAAATCATCAACAACCATCGTCCTTCTTACGCCTACGACCTTCTCCAATTCAATTCCTCAGTCCATTCCCTTTCAACAAGATCTCGACCTTCTGATCCCTTCGCACAGATCTGCCTAATTTCAGAATTCCTTTATAGCTCGCGCTGTCAATTTCTGGAATTCTCTACCTATCAAAATTCGGCATTCCCCCTCCATATCCACATTGAAATCCCTCCTATTCCAATTCCTATCCCAAAAACAGTCAGATACTTGCTAAACTTTCGATATTATACATTTCTAGTCATAATCAAACGATAGTACTATTCTATACTGTGAACTTCACTAGGGATATTACAATATCTTCTTGCTCTTAATGCAACTGACCGCATCTATTGTTTTTTTTTTTGTATTTTATTATTATTTTTTATTGGTATATAATCAAATCTGTACCTATAGCTATCATTTGACAATGATGAATCTACATATTAATCATTATTTAAAGACACTGATATTTTATACTCTCAGCTTTGTCTTTTCTTTGTTAGCAGAAACACACCTCATTTTAAAGAAGAACTTAAGACATTTTATTATTTTATTTTTCAAAAGATTATAATTATAATTTTTCCTACTGTACATAGTCTTAAGTGGTTTATCATAGTTTTAAGTGTTTTGTATAAAGATTTTTTTTTATGGTATATAGCTTTTTTAACTAATATTTACTTTCTTTATTTACTTTCTCTTTTTTATTATTGTTTTATTTAGGCCAGATGTAGTATTTTAATTATGTTCTATTTTGTTATTCTAAAGGGACTTTGTCTCAGAATAAAGTTATTTTCTATTTCTATTTATATTTCAAACTATTGGCAGATTGAGATGAGAATGTAGAGTTTTGTTAATCTCGTATCTGTTGGACTTTGTTAAGATTCGTAATATTTTTTAATAGAAAATTTTTGTAAATGGATGATTTCGGCAATACTGCATATCTGTGAGGAGTATTCTAATTGGTCTCATATATGTATATATATATATATATATACATATATATATATATATATATATATATATATATATATATATATATATATATATATATATATATATATATATGTATATATATTTATATATGTATATGTACTGCTGAGGCGCTGGCCAAGAAACTTATTGCACTTGCTGTGTTATCTTACATTTTTATGTTATTATTATTTTTTTTTTTGGTTTATTTTTGTAATTTACTTTTATTTTAATTTTCAAATTTATTTTTTGTTTTTGTTCGGTCCTCCTCGATATGAAATTTGCTTAAAAAACTAGTAGGTAGCGAATTTATTCTGTCAGGTATAAATATAAAAAAATAAATAAAGAACATGAGGAAATAGTTCTAATATTTTAAAGCAGATAAAAATGTTTATAAAATGTTGAGAGTAGTTAATGATCAGTGTCCGCTGGAGTTAGTACCAGTGTACTGGAGTCCTAATTTTCCATCATTAGTCGGATTTGGTTTTTGATTTTTTTTTTAAATTTCAATATTTTTAAATTATATTATTTTATTTATTGTATATAATTTTTTATTATTATTTAGTTCTTTTTTTTTTTTTGCTTCTGTTTACTTTAGTATTTTTTTTTACATATAGTGTGAATGTGATTTTACCTCACTGTAACTGATGTCCAAGTGACAGATATATTCAATAAATGAATAAAAAAGAGTAGTTAATGATGTGCATGTAGTCTAAATAATACTTGCCTCATGATCATTTTCATTTCTTGTAGTGTATTCATTACTAGTACGGTTGGAGAGAAGCTCCCAAGTTCTGAAGTTCTGAAGATACTCGTCAAGATAAAACCACGGTGGCTAATGGCGGGAATCGAACCCAGTGCTGGTAGATCCAGCTCCAGCATAGCTTTATCTATCCACCGAACTGGCCAAACATCCTCGATACAATTAGCAAGTTTAATTCAAACAGGCCAACCGTAAAGCTGATTGTTGTCTTGTTTCTGCAATATCGCGTTCGTAACGCTTAACCGCACTCAATGAGATATGTAATTGTGTTAGTGTAATGCCGGCGTCAGTGTAGCGTGCATATAGCTTAAGTGGGGGCTGCAGTTGTTCTGCCCCCCCACAAGGCTTTCCCGCTTGCGAATTAACAACGGTTATATTATTACAGTTGAACGTCGATTATCCAAACGTTCAATTATCAGAAATGCTAATATCTTTAATTATACCAAAACATTGAACTATATATACCATCACTATCATAAAATAGATCAAAATACGCCCAATGTAAGTTTACTTGATGTGATGAGAACATATTAGTAAATTATTTACCTCAAGGATAATTACTGACTGCTTTACAACTGGGAGGCCCCCTAGATATAAACAGGAATGTATCAATGCTGTACCGATGAATCGAAACCTTTTAAAACGTTCTTTTATTAATTTAATATATGATAATGTAAACCTAACATGCACGTACAATATTCTTTGTAGGAAAGTTAATACATGATAGGAAATTATAAAAGTATTATTGATGCGTAACATAAATGTATGAAGCAGTAGATTAACAAGTTCTGTAAAAGAAAATTAATGTTGCAAATTGAAAAAGAAATTAAATTATAATTGTAAATGAAATGTAAGTTATGTATGTTTTTTTTTTTAACTTTTCTTTATTTCCTTATTTTAGTGTTGAAAAAAGTGATCAACTATTGGGGACAAAGCTAAGCTTAATGAATGACGAACGACTACCTAGACAATGCTTTAATAGGCTTAGAGCTCTAGACTCATCCATTAGAAAACCTGATCCAACTCATAACTGGGTTACCCAAGTAAAGATGATTGTGGAGGATTTTGGATGTCAGGGACTATTTTCTTGTGTTTTCTCTCAAGGTCTGATGAGGTTCAAAGATGAAATCATGGAAAAAATAAGAAACCATCACGTATCCAAGGACATCGACAGAGTGTTAAACTCTAAATCAAACCCAAGATATAGAAAAATCTGCTCCTTTAATGTTACCAAACCAGAGGATTATCTTCAGTTCAGGACTCTGAATTTAAACAAATTAAGAGCTGTTAGTCGTCTCAGAGTAGCAAATAAAGATTTTATGAAAATATACTTAAAAGATGCTACTTTGACTATTAAATCTAGTGAGGTATGGGGTCCATGCAACTGGCTTGTGACTGACCCGGTAACTCATTTTCTGATCCAATGTATCAAGTTCAATGAGCCAAGAAATAAGTATTTGAAGGCATTTATCACTGAATCCAGAGAAGATGCTAGTGTGGAGGAGATACTGAAAATAGACACTACGAAAAAAATAAAACAAATGTGTTATTTCATACAGGGCTGTTCATTGAACTGTTAAGTGGTAAAGTTAATCATAAAATATATATTAATTCTTATTTATATTGTCATTTGTCTTATACCTCTCGAATATTTAAAAAAAAAAATGTTTTACTAATTGTTATGTATATATATATATATATATATATATATATATATATATATATATATATATATATCGTTTACTAACCTGTTATTATATTAGTCATACTTAATGCTGTGGACATTGTTAATGTTATGTTTGAATGCAGTACTAGACTCAAGATCTAACATTGTTAATTATACCATTATATTTATTTGTACAGGAATTTCCTTAGACAAATAAAATAAACTATCTATCTATTTCCTTATTTTTAAGTTATTTTAGGCTAAATAGTGGCAAAACTATTTTATTAAAAGCCAACGTTTCGACCCGACTTTGTAGGTCTTCTTCAGGGAGGTGTGTTCAGCTGGGAGTTAAAACTAATTGAGACCTAAGTGAAATTCCTAGCTGAACACATCTTCCTGAAGAAGACCTGCAAAGTCGGTTCAAAACGTTGGCTTTTAATAAAATAGTTTTGCCACTGTTTAGCCTATTTATGACTGCCACCCCGAACCATCTCCTTCCTTTAATTTATTTTGTTTAATTTATTGTATATCCGGTTTGATTATTATTTAGTTGATATTTTGCTTTTGCTTATTTTATTTTTTCTATATATATGGTATGAATGTGTTCATATCTCACGATAATTATTGTCCGTGTGGCGGGCTGTTATATTTCTGAATAAATAAATAAAAAAATTAATGTAATAATAACAATATTCCCAGACTTGAAAATGAACTTAGTTTAGGCCGAAACGTTGTCAAGAATAATAATATAAAAGAAATATTGGTAGAATATGGCCTTAAATTATGAAAAATGTAAACCTCAAGACACCGAAATTAGGAAAAATTTACAGAATAAAGTTGTATTGTATATTGCAATAAGAGAAATATCACTTACCTACGAAATCGAATGCTATTTTTTTAATCATGAATCTATTTCTCAACTAAGTTTTTTTTTTTTTGTCCATCAAAAATATATTTGCGCCTGTCAACTTATTGTTGACAATCAGCAAATGTGATGGCGATGAATGATATAATGATATGACAGGCATGGGGAAGGAAAGTACTCAGCAGTACCTCTTCCCTAACTTGTTCCAATTACTTAGGTTGTCTAAGGAAGGAGATCTCTCATCCAACGCCTTTTTGTCTCCTCCTCATGTTCTGAGGTATGTCAGCTGTGGCCATGTCTCTTATAAGTCTGTTATTATGTCCATTAAAATTTGTGTAAAATAGTTGATAAAGGGAAGTTAAATGTCGGTCAACTGTTGGAAAGTTGAGGTCAGTATGTACAGTTTTTGTTATGAGTCGCAATAATTTTGATTGTAACGTTTGAAGTTTTTGTAGGTGGCGTCTTTTTAGCGGTACCGTATATTTGTGATGAATGCGTCCATATGGGTTTAAATAAGTATGTATATGTATTCAGCTTCTGTTTTACATTTGATTTAGAAAAAAAAATGATTAAAAAATGAAAATAATTTGTTATTTTTTAGGAACATCCTAAAATCCTTTGGCCTATCGCGAGAGCTAAATCCTACAGACCCGGGAGCTATCCTTTTCCCCGTCAATGAAAAATTTATCGACACCGGCCTCGGTAAATTCCCATCCTCCCGCGCCGCACAGACTGCGGAAAAGGGCACCTATTTAAATACCCTTTTTGTCCTGGGAAGGATTGCCTCCTTTGAAATCATCGATCAAGAGATAACACTTGTCCTGATCGTTTCCTTTCCGATCCGTCTTCTCATTCTACGGGAAAAGGACTCTTATTGGAAATTCGCTCAACTGTAAATTCCCAAGCCGCGTTGAGTTATACTCTACAGTATAAAAAAATAATAAACCATAATCTCCACTCGACGAATAAAATTTAAAGAAAAATACTTTCCTCTTTAACTAGAAAATATAAATCTATATACTGTGGAAACAATATGACGGATCTTATTTTTATATGGTTCTCTTAAGAATAAAACAAAATCGAATTTTTGTTATGATTTTTACTATAAAGTATAAAGACTAAAACAAGGTGTGTTGGAGTTAATTCATGTTTTTTACTTTCCTACCTATACTAGATAAGGAAAGTATGGCGATCGGGTCAAATTTCCGATATGTGGTTTTCGACGGATCAATTTCAAAGCCCCCTCAGTCCGAAAAATACATTTTTAGCCATTGGTCTGTCTGTCAGTGTCAAGATTTTCTCGGGAATTAGAGAACCGATTTTATTGTTCCTTTTTTTATTTTGTAGGGTTTTGATTACTGATGCGAAATAAATGAAAAATATGTTTTTATATAGGCTATTGTGCGAAAGCGGCTCTGACGATTTTAATTAGACTTTCCTATAATGTTCTAATAATTGTCCTTTCAATTTTCGTACATGGACAATTCCCGAAAAAAATCAGGAAAAGAGTTATAAAAAAAAAAAGTTTTGGGGCCTAACTCGCTAAGTATATTGTATGGTTTAATAACTTTTGAAATATAATTAAATTACCAACAAAACAAAAAAAAAATCATATGAATCGAACTAGTATTAGCGATGATACAGCGCATTCTATTTTCTACACATGTTAAATTTATTATTCTTTATGAATATATATAAAGATATACATTTTTTTTCTGAAATAGATAGGAAAGCCGTGTGTGGGCACACCATTTATATTTTTATTATTATTATTTTTTTTTTAATGTCAATGTAATATATTCTTGGTGATGGGGTACACCTCTTGTTTGAGTTGACCTTACAACCTAACCCTTAAAACAAAATTAAATTATAGATAACTGCAGCAACATAGATAGAAAATCCTACATTACTACCAGAACTAGTGTTGCCCAAATGCGAGACCGAGACGATTCTTGTGGTCTTGCAAACTCATTCTTGGTCTTGGTCTTGCTCAAACATCTCGCAACAGTCTTGCAGTTACTTATTTTATAAGTTATTTATCAAGCCAGATTTATAGTAGACTTAAATGGTTCTGTACTTTTGTTTATGATGGTGCGATCGGATGATAATCAGGAATGTCAGAAGCAAATGTATTTAAAACAAAAACTGGAAGCAAACTACATCTGGGCAATGAATAATAAAAAAAAGTTAATTTTCCCCTTATTTTTTTCCTACGATCAGTGTTAAGAAAGCAGATTTTTTTTTATTCAAAGTAATGTATTTTTGTAATCATATTGGGGAGGGGGCGCTTGATTAAATAGCGTTTTAACTGAGATTTAAGGGCTCCGTTAATAGCGGCCCTGGGTCATTACCAAGCCCTGATAATGCCTTCTTCCTTTCAACAAGTTTATCAATATTCATGGAATTACAAGCTTCCCTTACCTCCGCTAAATAAAATTCTACCTTAACCAATTAAAAAAATAAAGAAATTTTAAAACCGATTTTCTCAAGGATACCGAAAATATAACATCACGGTAAACCGAGCAATCGTGATTTTTTAAAACCCAAAATAAGAGGGAATATTAGGAATTTTTCATTTCGAATAAATGAAAAGTATACAATTGTTTTTTCTTTTGGTATTACAGAATTTGTAGACCTTTTGCCACTGCAACAGGCCTATTCCATATCTGTATATCTCAGGCTATTTCTTTCTAGTTATTGCATCTTTGTTGATTCAATGTATCTGTTTTTGGCTTTCCACGTGGTCTTTTGCCTACTATTGAGGCATTCATTGTCGTGTAGAGGCTTCCAGATTAATTGCTCTAAGCTACATGCCCCGCCCATCTAATCCTCTGTGTCTTTATATCCTGAGATATTGATTGGTGAGTTTCTGTCAGCAGTTCTTTATTTGTCTTTTTTCTCCATGTGTCATTATTCTGATTCCAGATCGTTCCGTTTTTTCCCGGAAGATTGTTCTCTCAAATCTTTCAATACTTTTTTTTTTCGAATTTTAAATGCTAGGAATTATTTCTGAAGGATTGTGCATAAACCATATCTGGAAAGTGTGCCATTGAAGGACTCGTCTTACCACGTACGGAAAAAGTGCTATTTAATAAATGTTAATTATATATATTTACTTAGTTATATTGAAAGATGAACTGGGGCCCACACGTCAAAATGAAACGACAGACCTTCAACAAGCGACGGCAAATACTATACTCACTTTTTTCTTAATCAAAATTGAAAATTGCACTTACACTTACACGCACTTAAAAAAACTACAGACATTTCAATCCAAAATTTTACGACTTATAGCGGGAGCTCCTTGGTACGTAAACAACAAAACTTTACATAACGACTTGCGACAATCAACTATCGACGAAAACATACACGATCTCTACTCCAGATTTCATCTTAAACTACACCGACTAATTAACCACATGGCCATAACTGACATGCCTATCAGGAGACGACTAAAAAGGAGCTGGATGAGAGATCTCCTTTCCTGAATTAAGATAATAAATCAAGACTAGGAAGAAGTGCTGCTGGGTACTATTTTTTTTTTCCTCATGCCAAAAAATGTCATTTTTTCTTATTAGTTACAGCACATCTGCTTATTGTCAGGCTCACGGCAGGTGTGGATGAAAATATGAAGAACAAAAATTATGTAAATTTTGGTTATATTAGAATTTTTTGTTTGTTTTTTATTATTGTAGGCGACTAAGTAATCTTTTTAATTAGCATCTAAAATATTTCGAAATAGCCCTCGAGTTATACAAAAACAAAACTAAGTTGTTTTTTTTCAGTGGATTGTGTTTTAAATACTTGAATGAAAATTTTACCAAATTCAACATACTATTTGTCTGCTAATGCTACATCGATTTCTATGATTTCATTTTTTTTTTTAAAGCCATCTATTTTATTACATTCGAAATCATGATCTGTGGCTATGGTATCAAATATTAAAATAATTAGGCCAGGAATAACAGAAGTAAAAACATTGAAGCAATTCGTTCAATACCATTTCGTTACTAAGATAAACACTTTATGTATATATACTGAAGGAAAAGTATAGAATTAGTAGGTTCCATTAAATGTCGTAGCTACAACAAATTGAAATTACCTTTTTGAAATTTATAGCTTTGTTTCTTAATCTACAATACTAAGAAAAAGTTATTAATAGCATTTATTATGTCTTGATTTAACACATAATAAGTATGCTTGATTAAAAACTAGTGTATTTTTTAAAAAGATATATTAGGTTATATATGATGATACATAATAATATCGTATTAATAATATGAATTACTCATTTTAAACATAAAGTACGCCTCTCAGATAGACGGTCCGGCAAAAACTACAGTCATTTTAATCCAGAGTTTACTACGAAAAAAAAAACAAAAGTAGGTGTATAATACTTTGAGTGCAGAAATAAGAAGAAAATTGAATACTGTGCCCCGAGAGTTGATTACCTCAAAGTCAGTGACATGGAAATACAAAGACACATTTAAGCATAAAAGGACTCTGTTGATTATGGTTGATTAATAACTTAATTGAGCAGTCACTCGCTCACGAATTTCAATTATAAGATGCTTCACAGTTATTCGAATACCATTCTCGACTTGGAATTTCAGCTTTCTCACCAGAACAGGCCAAATTCATGTTCCATCAAATATGAATAAATGTAAAACTATTTTATATATTCCGCAAGTGCTAATTTAAAAAAAAAAAAGTAGTATTCAGCAATGTATAATCAATATAGCTATATATATTTTTTTCAAAGCTGTTTTTTTGACGGTGCGCCATATCTTCTTCAATTCTTCATGAAATCCAATGATTGAGTCCTCATCTCAATTCCTCCGAAATATCAGGAAAAAGTTATGAAGAAAAAAGAAACTTTAGTAGCGAATAACTTAAAAAGTACATATTTTTTGTTGATTGCACCCATGATTAGTTCAGTGAATATTAAAAGTTAGAAAGGTGAAACATAGGAACATCACGTCGAAATTTCAGGAAAAAAAGTTTTTTTGTTTATTGCACCGGTTTTGAATGATTAATAAATTTCCTACAAAGCAAAATAAAAACAAATCATAGAACTCAGGTCATTATTAGCAAAGACACAGCTTATGGTAATTCGTAAATATGTTGGTTTAATCCTGATAAGGGAGTGGGGTAGCTCAGTGGTAGGACACTGAGCTTCCAATGCAAAGATCCCTAGTTCGAACCCCGACTCATGGCAGAAAATTTATTTATCTGTTTCATTGGCCGTGGCGACCTTGGGTCAGGAGTCCCTCCTGGGGCACACCCAGCCTCTATAAAGTGGGTACATTTAATTAAATAATTAATTAAGGGGAAAAAACCTGGCGGTTGAGCGTGATCTCGGTCAAATCACCTCCTTGCACAACCGTGGACCTTGAAACAGTGCTTGCCCTAAACAGTACTGAACCCCAGACCCTTCATGGGTTGTAGTGGTACAGGTTATTTTTTTAATCCTGATAACTCCAAACTTTTTGGCACGTGGGCCACATTGTCACCACCACTAAGTCCCCCGAGCCACAAAGATACCTCCACTTAAGCCATGGCTTGTGATAAAAAACGAATACTGTTTTATAAATGACATTTCAGTTGTGAAATGAGCTTTCTAACAGAAAAAAAATATACCATATATGTAGTAGTAACCTATTGGGAGAGTCATTTGCTAAATTTCATATTTTTTAAATGGTTTATTTCCTGAACCTGAATCCGGCCCGCAGGGCGTGGTTTAAACCATGAATAAAGTTTTAAAATGTTTTTCTTTTTTCTGGTCGATTACAATCACCGTGAAATTAAGAAGTGATTCCAACATATTATGATATGTTGCATAATTACATTTCCTCACTTCTTTGTTATTTGTTTACTTACTAATATTATCTACGAATTACACATACTTTCAACTAACCTGTCTAATCTCGAAAATGGAAGCAATGTCTGCAGGCTTGTAATCAAATAAATAACGTAAAGAAATATAAATTACTCAAAACTAACCCACTGAAATTTTAGATATCTCAAAAGCCAAAAAAAAAAAAAAATAAATAAAAAGGAAAGATAAAACTATCATACATATTTATATATAAACAACGGAATGTTTTCAAAACTGGAGAATTAAAATAAATCGTATCGAATTACCTTTACTCTTCGTCGTAAATCTATGAATTCCTGTCC
The DNA here is from genome assembly GCA_928085145.1 of Nezara viridula. NCBI lineage: Eukaryota > Metazoa > Arthropoda > Insecta > Hemiptera > Pentatomidae > Nezara > Nezara viridula. The sequence goes on from OV725082.1 coordinate 125,594,435, forward strand.
TATCGTATACTTAAGCAATTCCCCAGTTGTCCCTTTTGAACGAACCCGATGCCGAATCCTCTCCATCTGGACAAATGACTCACTAGATATCCTCACACAAGACTCAAAGGACAAGAAACCGCTCGACGTTTCCGATTACTTCAGCACTTACTAGACAAACGCTCTAAACGTTCTATATATTACAAAAGAGTCATATACATAACAATAATAAGGCCAATTGGGACTTACGAAATTGAGCTTTGGGGCTCCACTAAACCATCGATTTTTTCTTGTATCCAATTGTTACAATCCAAAATCCTTACTTTGTCACAAATAAAATCATCCATAACGACCTTAACGCACCACATGTTTCCGTTTTAGCCCAATCCAAATACCTATCCTTCCATAACAAACTTCAAAACCATTCGAACCCTCTCATTTCAAACCTTGCTTCCTCTTCGATACCTAAACCCTCCAAGGCATATGAAAAGAAGATGGCCTCGTGGTCTACTTAGTTATATATATTACTAAAGTGCTGCCAATGGGTAGGTTGTTTCTCAGCAAGCGTTTTATGTGATTGTATTATTACTGTGTGCACATTTACTGGGTACATTTTTTATTTAATACACTTGTAAATTCCATGAATAAAAAAAAACTTATAAATTAACTTATATAAACTATTAATTCAGACACAATTTATTAGTTATATACTTGATACTATTTTTAATAGAAATACCATTGGTGCTAGGTGTAGATGATACTTTTTTTTATAATGAATTTTAATATTGCTATTAATATCAATACTTAATAATTGTTTTAAAAACCTGAACAGCATATTGTAGTGAACAGTCGATTTCCAGCAATCTTACCTGGAAAAAATGTTCATATTAATATGAGACAAACAAAATATTAAAAAAAAAAAACACATGCAATTAAACATCCTCTAATAACATATGTGTGTATGATAAGTGACATGAAAATAACTCTAGTAGAGTACAAAATTATGTAACAGTTTTGATACTTTTTTCTTTATTACTTATACAATTTTGTTATTAATCAATGATGAAACGAAATTGAAATGGGTTGCTGAATAAGCGACGTAAGAATATATTAGTTTGCTAATGTTTTACCAAAATATTTATCCTCTTATTATTAACATTCATGTTTCTATAATAATTTAAAACATAATTAAAATAAATTGGTCAAGTATTTGAATTCTAATTTACCTCAGGTCCTGTAATAATCGGTCTTTCAAAGTAAACTATTAACTAATTAAAATCAAATAGTTCTGTATGACACTTGTTGAACAGTGTTGAAACAACGACAATATTAAACAAAAGTGAGATTGCGAGAGTTGATTAAATAAGTGTAAATAAACAACTAGGAATTGATCATAAATATTAACATATTGTCTAATTAATTGTAACCTTGCATATTTAAGAGTGATGTATAATTCATTGCGAAGAATAATACTTTAATGGATAATAACGGATCGTGGGATAAACGAAATTGCTATTAAAATACATTAACTCAAGAGATTGTTAATTTTTATATGGTTTTATATGGTTTCTATAATATACTATTAAAATTTAGAGTTCTATAATACAATATAATAAATTAGAAAAATAACAATCTATGCCCCTTTATTTTGTAAGCCGGTAAACCTGCTTTTTGGTTCAGTTATGCGGTATTGCATATAGAACTACTAAAGGGGCTGATCAATTCTTACTGAAAGGATCCATTATTTCTGACTTTATACATTTAATATTTGTTATAATGTTTAAAGTATGGGTTTTATAATCTTTTTACTCGATTAATAAAATTATAGTTACTCTAACCGTGTGTTTAACTGTACATCTATCTCTGTAAAATGTTGAGATGTAATTCTTTTTCTATCAATCTTGGGCATTGATATATATATGGGAGTTGCCCAAGGATCTAGCATATCTCCTCTCCTTTTTAGTTCCTATATCAATGACCTCCATGACTAAATTCTCCATTGTTCCCACCACCTTTATGCAGACGATTCTCAAATATACCTATCCTTTTCTCCCCCTGAGCTATTGGTAGCATTTACTAAGATCCAAGCAGACCTAGATCGAATCTGTGCCTGGGCAAAATTAAACGGATTAAGGTTAAATGCTTCAAAAACTCAGGCCATTGTCATTGGTTCCAAGCCCCTCCTTAGATCCTATACGGACTTTCCCATACTAAACCTTGGTGACCAGCCAATCTCCTTCTACTCCTCTGTAAAAAATTTAGGACTATTTATTGATCAAACCCTCTCCTGGAGTCACCATATTTCTCACATCTCCCGACGGACAGTCTCTACCCTCAAACTATTCCATTGCTTCCGCCATCTCCTACCTCAACATACGCGCAGACTCCTCGTTTCCTCTCTCATCTTCCCCCACTTTGACTACTGCTGTGTGGTGTATGATGGACTCTCGGTGGAGCTCCGCGACAGACTGAAAAGAATAATGAACAGTTGCGTGAGATTTGTAATTGGTGCCCCGAGATACTACAATGTCTCTCACCATTACACTGAGTTAGAGTGGCTCTTCCCCTCCATTCGAAGACAATATTTCCTAGGTACATTCCTCTATCATATCATCAACAATCATCGTCCTTCCTACGCCTACAACCTTCTCCAATTCAAGTCCTCAGTCCACTCCCTCTCCACAAGATCTCGACCTTCCGACCTTTACATTCCTTCTCACAGATCTGCCTCGTTCCAAAACTCCTTTATTGCACGTTCTGTTAGTTTCTGGAATTCCCTTCTTATCAAAATTCGACATTTTTCATCCTTATCTACATTCAAAACCCTCCTATTCCAATTCCTGTCCCAAAAACAGTCAGGCACCAGCTAATCTTTTATGTAAAATTACACATTATCTATAAGACCATCTTCACATATAGCTCATGACCTGAATACTTATTATAGATTCGACTTTCTTTTTCTCTTTTTTTTCTGTATTTTTTATTTTTTCTAAAAGGGTTTATTTATATTTTAACATCGTACATAGTTTTAAGTATCTTAGCATGGTTTCAAGAGTTTTTTATATAGATTTTTTTTATTTATTTTGTATATAGTATGTATAACCAATATTTTTTCTTTTCTTTTCTTTAATGACCTATCATTATCTTAATTTGTTATGTTTGTTTTTATCTGGCCAGATGTAAAATTTTAATTTCTGTACTTTTTTGTTATTCTGAAGGGACTTCGTCCCAGAATAAAATTATTTTTCTATTCTATTCTATTCTATATATATATATATGTATGTATGTATATATCTATTTAACTCTCAGTCTATGTCTTCATATTTCGAGTACATTAGTTTTTTATACATTTACAATATCATTATGAATCTTTACTTAAACATTTTTAGGAACAGATATAAATAATTTTTTTCTTCAGTTAATGTTTTTTTAATATCATAATGGTTATATCATATAATATCATAATTGATTTAACGTTATTGTCTAATATTATTGAGCTATTTTTATTTTATTACTTTAACAGCTATATTACAATATTGTAGTTAACAGATCTCCAGAACTATGTATAGACTTGTGTTATTATTTATGCTTTAGTTACTTTTTATTGTAATAGGTATCTTGACCAGATTTACTGACTATTTTTATGAACAATATTGTTATTCTTAAGGGACTTTGTTCCAGAATAAAAATGACTTTTCCCTTTCTATATTTAATAATGGTTTGAAATGTTTTTATTGCAGCTTGTAATTTTTATTCTTACCTGTCAAAAACACAAATGACAATCACTGCATATAAGTCCGCGGTACAGATACCTTTTTATATTATTATTAACATCCGCCTAATACCTTGTGAATAGCTTCATCATATCGTAGCCAACAATTTTTTTGTTCTCTCAAAAAAATTCTCAGAAATGTGGCGTTTTCTAATTAAGTTTTTATTATTATATATTCATTATTTCATGACCGGCTTTGTAAGCCGTACATCAATACATTAACTGTAAATAAATTTTTAACATTTGGCTAAATGGGGGGTTTAGTTCTATGCAAAAGACACCCCACGATACATGATGCCGATAACTTTTGGAATAATGAAGTTTGTAGAATACATGAACAATAATGCAATCAATTATTTTTTTTAAATATATAATAATGAATTAATTAATTTAATTAAGCTGTAAATACTAGTAAATACGGATTTGATTTCCACTTGAATCGTTAGATAATTTAATCACAAAATCAAAAACCAAGGTGGTCTACAAAGATATTAGACCGCTTGGCTTATATAATCTCGTTATTTTGACGTGTAGGAGATGTTCATGCTAAATGTCCCAATATTTTTGTAGGCGAAATTTAATTTCGATTTTATGATCAAATTTTCTTACCACCACTTTATATCGGCGACAACTAAATTCCTCAGACTGACACAGTACGTTATATCGGGCTATAATTCGACAGAACGATGACCTGTGGCCCACATGTCAAAATGAAACCAATGACTCTGAACAAACGACTGAAAATACTATATTCCCTTTTTTCCTAATCAAAATTAAATATCAGACAAAAACTAAATACGTACACAAAACTACTCAAACCCATATGGACATACGCATCACAAATTTACGGTTCTGCAAAAAAGATGCACTTACAAAAACTACAATCATTTCAATCAAAAATTTTGAGACTAATAACAGCTGCCCCCTGCTACGTAAACAACAAAACTTTACATAACGACCTACAACAACCAACTATCGATCAACACATACGTACTCCCTACTCCCGATTTCATCTTAAACTACACGGACATCACAACGGACTTATCGACGACATGGCCACAGCTGACATGCCCATCAGGAGACAAATAAAGAGGAGTTGGATGTGAGATCTCCTTTCCTAACTTATGAAGTAGACCAAGACCAGGAAGAGGTACTGCTGGGTACTAATCTTCCTCATGCCTTAAATGACAATTTTCTTCACTATGTTATCACATCTGTTTTTTGTCAATTCTATGACAGGTGTGGATAGAAGTATGAAGAGAGAAAAAAAAAATTATCTTACGATTCAAGTGAAAAGCAAATGAGTGGTTATGATTTTTTAGTAATCTGTGAATAAATAAATTTGAACCAACTCTTTTGTTATTTAATAGCCGTATTTGATAAGCATAAGGACGTCGTACAATATTATGGATGATGAATTAAAGAGGCGGATGAAGGTAATATTATTAGTAATAAATATTCATCACTCAGAGGGAGCCAATGAGGTTTGAGTTATCCACCCGACCAGAGTTAATAGACTGGACACCGGGGACCTCCGGGAATATCCTCCAGTTCTCCAGGGGATCCACAAATTGTGTTTCCTCCAGACCTCGGTGTCTGCCTTAGCTCTGATGGATTCCATAGGCAGCGGCTGATTGCCTGTAATAGGGATTCGCTATCATTTACAGGCCCTCCCGGACAAACAACATATTACATTATTTGTGATATTCTTGAAAACAAAGTAATTAACATATTTTTAGAATATATGAATCGTTTATATCTAAAATGATTTTTATCTCTAAATCTTTAATCGATTTTTAATGAATTTGAGATAAGAATCGATTTTCGTGTAAAAACCTCCAATGAATCCAATGGTGTAATTTTTTTTTTTTTTTTGAAAAATGATCCTTAATATTATAAAAAACAGCGATGTGAAAATAAGTTGATTTCCGATTTCTACCTTTTTCCAAGGAATATAATCAAAACATGCACTTCTTAAGTATTCTTAAAAAAATCATCAAAAGCATTTTTAACCAATGTATTCAAATTAAAATTAAAAATAACTTTATATTGACAACATTCAAATTCCTCAAACGGACACGGTACCTTGGACTCACCTTCGACAGAAGGATGACATGGGGTCCGCATGTTAAAATGAAACGTAAGACACTTAACTAACGACTCAAACTACTTTACTCTCTTTTTTCTAAATCTTCACAACTATAACTAAAACAGAAACTGGATACATATACATACTTACTTAAACCCATATGGACGTATTCATCACAAATATACGATATCGCTAAAAAGACCCACCTACAAAAACTTCAAACGTTCCAATCAAAATTATTACGACTCATAACAAAAGCACCTTGGTACGTGACTAACAAAACTCTACATACTGACATTCATGACTCTACATGACTTTCAAACAGTTGAACAGCATATAACGTACCTTTATTAACGATTTTATACAAATTTAAATGGACATAATAACAGACTTATAAGAGACATGGCCACAGCTGACATACCTCAGAACATGAGGAGGAGACTAAAAAGGCGTTGGATGAGGGATCTCCTTTCTTAGACAACCTAAGTACTTAGAAAAAGTTAGGGAAGAGGTACTGCTGAGTAATTTCCTTTCCCATGCCTGGCATGTCAATATATCATGCATCGCCATCACATTTGCTGATTGTCAACAATAAGTTGGGAGGGACAAAAAAACCAAAACAAAAAACTTTATTGTATTGTAAATTTTTATAGTTAATGTTTATAATTTTTTCTCTCTGAATCGTACATTTTTTTCTTTCTAAAGCAGTCCCAAATCAACATTTTTTTTTAAACGGGCCTATAGATTTAATTATTTCCAAGATAATCAGATATTTTCGGAAATATATTCTACAATGAAAGAATTTCTTAATTTTTTTTTTTTTTTTTGCTCTTCATATCTTAATACCCACGTTGAAAATATGTTGATATACTGTAGTGAACTTAAGGACATTATAGCCATGTGCAAGAATAATACCAAGCAGCACCTCTTTCTAGTCGTTATTTAATTCCATAATTCAGGAGAGAAGATCTCTCAACCACCTCCTTGTGGCTATGTCGTTTATAAGTCTATCATTATGCCTGAGTAGTCAAATATAAAATGGGGAATAAATAGTACGAGTGTGTCGGCCGATAGTTGGTTGCCGTAAGTCAGCCGCTGTTATTAGTGTTAACATTTGGGTTGGAAAGATTGTGTAGTTTTGGTGTGTTTTTTTGTGATCCATATGTACATGTATATTTGAGTATGTATTTAGTTTTTTTCTGATTTTTAAATTTCATTTGGAAAAAAGCAAATATAGTATTTTCTGTCACTTGTTCACAGTATTTTTCATTTTGACGCATGGACGTGATTTATTTTTAAAAAAGTATTAGTTTTTATATTAAAATTGGAATAGAAAATATAGTTCGCGTTTCTAAAAACTGTTATTGGATAAGATCGAAATAAAATACATTTTTATTAATATTTAACATGTACTGAATTTGATTTGGTCTATTTTTGGAAAAAATGTATTTGTGTTGCCTCTAATTATAGAGATACAATCTCGAATATTACTGCCATATATATCTCAAGAGAATATCTTCTCTTAATGATCTATTGAGATAAAACTTAATTAGGATGGTATTCATCTGTTGTTAATTACAGGAAAACTTTCTGAAACGAACATACAAATGCTTATATTAAGATTTAAATTAAACTCGGAATATATAAGCTTATTCATGGATAGATTGTCACGTCGATAAGATGCATATATAATGATTTATAGAACTTACTAAGAACTTTTGTCATCGTTACATTAATTTTCAACTTTTTTTCGTTTCAGTTTCATATCTTTTTAAATGAGGAAGATACAAACAGGTGGGAGGGAACGGGCAGCGATGAACCGATAATGAGAGAGTGACCGAGCGGACCATCCATCATGGAGCGCCCAATATGTTTTCATCAGGGCGGGCTAAAACGCTTCGGCTAAACAGGTTAGTGGCAAACATGGCCGCGGGGGCGGGAGCATCAATTTCGTCCTCGGGACAAACACAACCGCACCTCCAGGTCCTTCGTTAGCCCTCTCTATCTGGATTAGCGGCCTCCTGTCAACCCCCAATAACTAAACAGATTTGCAACTCGTACGATTTAACTTTTGCCAAACATTTTTTTTAAGGTTTATTGAGCTATATTTTAAATGGATTATTTCTGTTAACTATATGCATTTATTTTTAATTATTAATATACCTTGATTCTCTCAATATATTTAAATGTATTCCAAATCATCAAGTCGGCTTCAGAAAGTATCATTCAACTGTTCAACAACGTCATCGATTGGTAGATAATATTTCTAAGTCTTTAGAATCCAAAAATTATTGCCCTGGAGTTTTTCTTGACAGTAGTCAAGCCCTTGATAATGTTTGGCATGAAGGATTGCTTTCCAAACTTTCCAAAATGTTACTTCCTCTGACCTACTATCTAATATTACTATCATATCTAACGGATAGACATTTCGTAGTAAAAGTAGGGACAGAACGTTCTGACATTAAACCTATTAAGCATTAAAAAATCCAATAATGTCCCACCAGATCTCGTACTTCCGACCTCTATCCTCCTCCTCACCGAACTGATGCGTTTGACAAATCCTTTGCAATACTAGCCGCCTCCCTCTGGAATTCCATCCCTGCTGATATTCGACACGCTCAATCAGTTTCCTCTTTCAAACCTCTCGACTTTAAGCACCTAATCCTTTCCCAATCCGACTGATTGTGAAATATACTTAAGAAAAATATCTAAGCACCACCAGAGACTACCTCAATTTATTAAGGTTATTTTAGTTTCTCATATATATGTACAATTTACATGTTTTTTTTTTCTCTTTTCAGCATTTTTTTCTTAAGTCAACTCTTATTGTAGATATACAATCTAATTGTAACCACACAGACAATCTGTATTTGCATCTAATTTTTCATTAAAGCAGGAGCACCTCAGGGTAGTGTCTTTCGACCAATATTGTTTAATATATATATATATATATGTCTGACCTACCGGAACACAATGACACAATACTGGTTACTTTTGCAGACGATACAGATAGTTGACGCACCGTTTTATGTCGCAAATGATACACTACATAAAAGACTTAAACGTACCTACAATTTTAGATACTACAAAAGAGATCTACAATAAATTTCACCAAAGACTGACGTACAACATGAATCCCCTGACAGAAATCCTTCATCGTACAAGAAACCCGTACAGCCCACTACAAACATTACGTAGGCGCTGGCCAAGAGACCTGCTGACCTGATTTATATCTCGGACGTGTTGGGAAGCTATGAAGCTTCTAAAAAATTTGCTCATTGCAAATTTAATCTAATTTTCATCATGACATACCTCAGAACATGAGGAGGAGACTAAAAAGGCGTTGGATGAGGGATCTCCTTCCTTAGACAACCTAAGTAATTGGAACAAGTTAGGGAAGAAGTACTGCTGAGTACTTTCCTTCTCCATGGCTGTCATGTCATTATATCATTATCGCCATCACATTTGCTGATTGTCAATAATAAATTGATAGGCGCAAATATATTTTTGATAGACAAAAAAAAATCGAATGTTCTACATTGTTGTTTGGTTAATAAACAAAAATATGTAATAATATAAATTAGTTAAAACTCGCCAAGAAACAGCAATTAGATGTTAGGATATAATTGGTAAAATTTAACCGTACATCTCTAAATAGTTCATATATACAGTCAATATCTAAAAGTTGACGGATGAGGTAGTTCCGTAATGGGTGAGTATACAGTTTAAATATCACAATAGTAAGCAGTAATAGAAATTGTATAACTAATAAAATAACCAAATTTATTCATTTTTACTGTAGGGACATGCATGCGTAAAAATTTAAGAGAGATGATGACAAGAAATACATTATTTGGTGACAATGGGTATACTACATATTGATGAAATTAGAATATAAAAAATATTTTTGTAAGTTCTCACTCGTTATAAGACTAGGTAATGAGCCAATCAGCTCGAAACGTCGGCAGAAGTATAATAATTTTTTTTTGAAAATATAAGAGCCTATTTATTCGTTAAAGGCACCATATATAAGAACATTAAGTGCCCTTGAAAAAGTAGGTAAATATAATTTAACCGTTCAATTATGTCAGCGATTTAAAAAAAAAATTAATTAGCTTCGAATGAGCATCTTTTATGTTCCATAAGATACGATTACAACGGTTTTGCAAGTAAAGCCTGGTTGTGTTTTGGTAAGTCAAGTGAAAAAAATTAATAGTAATGGTTCAGAAATATTTATCGCCAACATTTACAGTAAAGTTTCAGTCCGTTAAATAAGGAATTACTAATAAGAAGTAGAACGAAAGAAGCAAAACCGTGAGCAAGAATCAATCCTTCATGCCATACCTTGTTAAAGCTTGACTGACTTAAAGAAAAAAAAAACCGTACACCACTACAACCCATGATGGGTCTTGGATTTAGTACTATTTAGGAAAAGTACTGTTTCTTGGTCAACGTTTGTGCAAAAAGGTGATTTGACCGAGATCACTCTCAAACGCCAGGTTTTCTCAATTAATTAATATTATAATTAAGGGTACCTAATTTCCAGACGTCAGGTGTGCCCAGCAGGCTCTCTCGACCTCAGGGTCGACTCACGGCAGATGAGAAAAATTACTTTATCTACCTTAACTTGGGATTCGAACCTGGGACCTTGAACGTTGAAAACTCAGCGCTCTCTTTATTTATTCCACTTCATAAACACAATAAAATAATTGTTTGAAATTAAAGCACTGAAAATGTAATATTATTGTAGTTCTCTCATTTCATTAATTCCGCCTTGTTGATGTTTTTACTTCTATCGTGTGGTTTTAAACCCGCACCGTAGTTTTTGTTTATTATTATTGTTATTATTAGTTTATTTTTTCATAATATAAATACATTTAAAAAAAATAATAATATTATAAAATTATATATAATTCGTCAGCAGATTTCAGCCTGAAATTCCATAGAGGAATAGGACAATGGTTATATATAATAAAAACAAAGGCTTGAGCAAAGTCCTCCAGCTGAGCTATATTTACCCGGGCCCACATCCACTAACCAAATAACTGCCTTCCATTGACTTGGACGACATCAAACAGAGAACAGAGGTCAGCTCTTGAATATACCATTGTCTGAGCTCCCACCGACCATTACCGCCGCTTCTATACCATTCAGCTTGACGACAATTCAACTGTTAGATCATATTTATACAAGGACAATAAACCAGAGCTCGAAGTTACACCTGACAATAAGTCACCTACGACAACAATAGCTTCTACAAACTGCCTCAACAGCACCAAAGACCTTTTGTATTTAAGCTTAAGAAGTTGAATGAAACATATTATGCTAAGCTGAGACAAAAGGTATTGGATTTGAGTGAATGATACGAATACTTATTTTACTCTACAAAACTTCAATGATATAAACAATAGCTGAAAAGTTGAAGTGTAGACAGGAAAATTGAAGAATGTACCAAACTGAAAATTGGTGATGCATAGTGTTGTCCAAATGCGAGACCGAGACGAGTCTTGGTCTTGCGCAAGAGTCTCGCAACAGTCTTGCAGTTACTTATAACCTCATTGCTATAGAGATATTACTGTATTTTTTTAGTTATGAGATTTTTATATATGAGAAACCTAACTAAACCCGAATGAAAAATTAGAGAAGTTAAATGCAAACGTATATTGGTCATACCAATTATTAACATGTAGTAACTGACAACAATTATTAACAAAGAGTAACTAAGATTGTCAATTATTAGTAACTATTTTGCTTTAATTTTTATTTAAAAAGTCGATTTTATTTACCAGTCCTGGTCTTGGTCTTGCAACAGTTAGGTGGATTTGGTGCTAGACCAAGACCGATTTTGGGCAACACTAGTGATGCACCTGATTTTAAATAAATTTATATGCAATAATTTTATCCAACTTCATTCTATATAAATATGAATATCGTCAGTTTACTTTAGCGGAGTAGCTTAGTGAGTTACGCACTGGGCTGCTTAAGCACAAGGTCTCGGGTTCGAATCCGGCTGATGTGAAGTAATTTTTCAGCTACCGCGGATCGATCAAGGTGTTGAATGGCCCTCCTAGACCACACCAAGCCTCTATACAATGGTTCATCTTAATTAAACAATTAATAATAAGAATTAATAACACCATTGAAAACCTGGCTGTTGAGAGTGATCCTGGCCCGATCATCTCTTTCCACAACCGTTGGTCTTGAAAAAGTTGGAGTGGTTCAGATGTTTCTTTTTTATTTGTCGGTTTATTGCAAAAGACATCAAGGGACATTTCATAAACCTAAATCATTAAGAACTTTGACAAATTTTTATTTTGTGAAATCAGGACATTATAAACTTATTGTAATTTTGGTGCACCTCTTGTGTTTTTTTTTAGTACATACAGCAGAAATTTTTACCAATAAAAATTAAAAATTCTTCTCTATTGAAAATGTACATGCTTCATGTATTTTGGCAGTAAACCAATTATATGACTTATTGATTAATTTTTAACTAGTATAAATGTTAAAAATTAAAATTTGATTTTTCTTTTATTACGCTTCGGGCTTAAGAAACTCTAGCAAGGTGGATAAACGAAGTTCTACGGTATAGTATTTTCAAATCAATTTGTTTTTTTTTTAATTCTTTTTATAAGAAAGTTATACATTTCGCCACAATTATGGCCACTGTATTATAGCAGAGTGAGGCGCATTCATACTATATATACAATACTAAATGAATAAATAAAATATTTTTATTCACTCGATGTGAAATAAAATAATTTAGAAATTCTTAGAAGAAAAAAAAAAGAACTAAACCAACAGTCATATATAATTACAATATTTACAATCACAAAAAGGAGTTCGAGTCCAGCCAACCCTCTCCCTCAGGTGTGAAGAACTCTGAGAGATCTCAGCTCTTCTCTCTCAGCCGCGTCACTGACATTAGAGTACAGTTAAATATCAACTGAGAGCTTTTCCAAGTCACTTCAATTGAGATTTTGAACATTTCAAATGAGACTTTTCTCGTTTCAGTTCACTTGGAAAACGCTTCAATTGAATTAAAAATGTTATGGCAATATTTATACACGGACCCAAATACAAAATGACTTTATAATTACCTTAAAAGACAAATACAAAGCTTCCATAGGACAAACTAATTAGCATGTGTAAACAGTACTCCGGCTGGCTACAGCAAGTTATCGCGGAACGCCATTAAGTTAAATGAAGTAAAGTCAAACATATGAACATCTTGGCGCTGCAAAACCTAATGAGTCTTGATAAACGTTTAAACAAATGGAAATATTTTGATAGTTTTCATTTCTCTCTTGTAAATAAACATTATAAATTTTATTTCTACTGGTATATAATTCAGCTTAGGACCGCGTGTATATAATTATTTCTTGGTTTTCCTTTTAGCACAAATCTTCTTCATCCGTTTCCTGTTTTCGATATTCTGTCCATTTCCTTAGTTTCTTTCTTCTCTTTTCTTCTCCAAGGAGCTTCATCTAATTCACTGTTCCCCTAAATTTATCTCTATCAAGGTATTTCTCCTAAAGATTACTATTTCTTCCTTTATCTGTTGAGGTATCATTTGATGTTCTTCATTCTTAGTGCTTTGTCAAATATTTGTTCATTTATTATAACTTTACACATTCTCTTCACATGACCAAAGAATTTCAATCTCCTTTTCCTCATTCATGTTTCTGGATCTCCGATATCTTCATACAATTCTCGATTCTTCTTAGGCCAGTACAGCTTAGTATCTTCCTCTCCGTTTTCAGTAGATTTTTGGTATACGTAAACCATATATACACATATACCGCATAATCTATTAGAACTATGCGATTGGGTATCGTGGTGTGATGTGATCTTTGATTTGTTTTTCTCTTCTATCTGATAATGTCGGAATTGGCGTAATGTTGGGGAGATTTTTTTATTTATTTTTGGAGATATAAGGATGTGTGCTAGAAATTTTTCCAGTTATTATCTAATATATATATATATATATATATATATATATATATATATATATATATATATATATATATATATATATATATATATATTTATATTTACATTTTTGTGTGGTATAGCTTTCCAATGGTTTATCCGTATAACTATTTTAATTTTCAAAAATGTATTTTTAACATGAAAAATTATTTCTCCTTTTGCTCATTATCAAAAATTTCCTTTGTAGTTTTTAGTTAACCATTTCTTTTCACTACTTCCAGCAAAAGTGTATAAATCACTTTTTTGAAAATTTATCATTCAAGCCTTGTCAGATTATTTTGACGAGGATAAGACCTGTCTCATATTAAATATAATTTAATATTCACATTGATATATCAATTTTGCGTTTGAATTCCTTTAGTGGATCATAATTTTAGTGGTTAACAAAGCATCTTAATTGGCTTAAATATATATCTATTAACGTTGATATAACTTACAAATAGGATAGAATCACATAATTATAATTATAATTATTATAAGAGAGAGAGAAATACTTTATTAAAAGTAATGCTGCCCTACTACATAGGGTTGCTTCGTACACAGCATACCTATCAATCCACAAGGACATTAATTTTATATTTCATTTTTCTATTTTTTTATACATATATATGTCATATCTTTCCTTTCTTTCTCTCTTTTTCCTCTTTCCTCTCATAACAAATTCTCATAAGCAATTCCCAGAGTGCAGACAAAAAGACAGGACGACAGCGGATCAATTCAAAATTTAATAAACAATTATTACCAGATGTCCTCAATCGGTATAAATATGATAGTGGATGATTCCCAGGGAGTCCAAAATAATATTTTCGGCCAATACCGCGAGCTCCCCAACATCAACTCCTAGTTCTTCGAGAAAGCTCCTTGTTCTTTCCGGGATCGTTCCGCGAGACCCAAACCAGAGGCCTCTCACGGTGAACTCTCTCTCTCCGAAGGTCTCGCGGAATTTCTCTTTTAGGAAAGGGATGCATTTTTCGTATATATTCCTCTTTTCCCTTTCCACTTCACCCGCCTGATCGAGGTCGTTGCTCTCAAAGCGGACAGTTGGATCCAAGATTAGCGCTGTCCTTCCTGTTCTGGGAAACGCGACAATATCCGCATATCTTGTAGAGCCTTCACTGTCTATGCAATAGACCTCGTCAAAGCAGGTGAATTCCTTTTCTCTAAGGAGCCTCATCACCTCGAACTTTACCCTATGGTGCCGGCGTGTTATGAGGAGGGAATTGTTGGGGCATTTTCCCAGCACATGGGCTGGTGTTTCCGACTCTCTGCCGCATTTACGACAGAGGGACCCACCTTCCTTCGACTGTCCACTGGCTCCTGGGACTCCGCGTTAATATAACGTTAATATAACTTACAAATAGGATAGAATCACATAATTATAAATTGAATCTTTTGATAAAAGTTTTAGAGAATTATTATATTTAATCGATATATGATTATTTATATAAGAAAATCCTTTTTAATCTCCCAGCATTTTATTTTGCATTTAAAACATTTTTACAAATATATAAAAAATATTTTTAAATTTATTTATTAAAAAAAAAGTTTAGGTTTGTTTTTTGTCGTGTTTTTCAAAAATTAAATAAATTTTGCCTTAATAAAGATTTATAAGATGAAATAGTGTTTTGGATTGATACAAGTTTATTTTAAACTATTACATTATAAAGAAGTTGTTAAATTACAGGATGAAGTTTGTGATAAAATGAGGAGAAGGAAAGAATTTTTGTAGAATTGGAATACAAATAAAACAAAAAAATTTATAATCAATTACTATGATTAAGTAGTATTCTGTATACATATATATTTTAAGAATGTTTTTGTTGGATTAATGTTTTGTTTTTAAAAAAGGAAAATAATTTTTTTCTTGAATTGCTCATGATGGCGAAACGTTAAAAAATAATTTTTAAATGTTTTAAATGTAAAATAAAAAGGATGTGATATTAAAACGGGTTTTGATGTATAAATAATCAACATATAGATAAAATATAATGATTATAAACAAATCAAACAAAAATGTGAATAACCTAAATAAGCTTGTTTATCGTAAAGTTTCAAACAATGTTTTATAAAGAGTTTTTAAACAAAATTCATGAGTTCCAGAAATAATATTTATAAGACATATATTAATTCAGTAAAACATTTATGGCTGAATTATTCTTGACAAGGAATTATCATCACATGAAAAAAAAATGCAATATTCTTTTATTTGGATTCTGTAAACAAAACTGGAAATGATATGAAGAGGATGATATGAAAAATGAGCTTAGAGATCTCATCGAATCGGCTTTGTCTGTGGGACTTAAGAAGGGAGAGTATAAACCAACATTCTAAAGCCAATATCTGTCGGATAAATAATAGGGTGCACCCAGATTGAAAATAGGAGAATAATATTCTCCCTCCCCCTACAAATTGACTTAAATTATTCATTTTTTACAAAACGTTCAAGTGGTATTAGTGGAACGGAATTCTCAGGAGTTGAGCTAGAGAGAATCAGAGAAACGCTTTATTTTCATATAAAATATAAAAGCTTGCTGCCCAATTAGATTGGGTTACTTGAGACACAGTATAATAGTTAATCCGTAGGACAATAAATAAAACATATATATAAATATACAGAAGTGGTTAGTATATATGAGTATAATAAATATATATATTTTTTCCTTTCAATGTTCATCGTTTTTTTCATTAAATAAATAAATAAATACATTAATTAGAACTCTCAGCCTAGCCATGTACGTGGTGGTGAATTATTCCCAGGGAGTCGAGGACTATATTTTCAGCCAACCTCGCTACGTCCTTAATTTCGACACCTAGTTCCTCGAGGAAGCTCTTTGTTCTTTTTGGAATTGTAAAGCGAGACCCAAACCAGAGGCCTCTCATGATGAACTATCTCTCTCCGAAGGTCTCACGGAATTTCTCTTTTAGGAAAGGGATACATTTATCATACGTGTTCTTCTTTTCCCTTTCCACTTCACCCGCCTGATCGAGGTCATTGGTCTCAAACTGGACAGTTGGATCGAAAATTAGCGCTGTTCCTCCTTTCTTGGGAAATGCCACAATATCCGCATATCTCGTAGAGACTTCCCTATCGATACAATAGACCTCGTCAAAGAAGATGAATTTCCTTTCCCTGGGGAGCATCATCAACTCGAACTTGACCGTATGGTGAGGACGTGTTATGAGGAGGGAGTTGTTGGGGGCAATTTTTCAGCACCTGGGCTGATGTTTCAGACTCTCTGCCGCATTTACGCCATATAAAAATATAATATAATATTTTTTTATTTTAATTTATTTTTTATTTTATTGTTTCCTTTTCTCCATGTATGAAGTTTGTGTGTTACTTATCTACAATTTAACAGATCCAAGGTTATTCCTTCATTTTACTATTGACCAACAATTGAGAAACCGCACTCAACAAAATGTAATAAATAATAAACTAAACTATAATCAAAAGAAATTTATCAGATTGTACGCAAAATAATGCAGGGTTTTGAGTTTTCTTTTAAACACTTCTCTATATAACAAACTGTTTCGTTTACTGGATTATTCATTTGTATGAATGTCAAACGATAATGTCTGTTCACCTCTGTAGCATTTCCCTACTTAAACATAATTCAGCCTTCACTAAGATATCAACGCGTGATTTTCGTATAATTTTGTTTTACTAGTTTAAACTCGGCCGGAATGGGACACAAATAACCAGAAACATCAATTGAATCTGGCGA
Source organism: Nezara viridula (assembly GCA_928085145.1). Classification (NCBI taxonomy): domain Eukaryota; kingdom Metazoa; phylum Arthropoda; class Insecta; order Hemiptera; family Pentatomidae; genus Nezara; species Nezara viridula. The sequence continues at coordinate 125,611,992 of OV725082.1, forward strand.
GAGCCACATTAATGAGTGTACTTTTCGACGGATGTTCAAAAAATTTCGGAAGAGAGACTTCAGCCTTAAAGACATAGAAGGTCGTGGAAGAACTTTCTATCTTGATGAATCCCAGAACAACTGTTCGGGAACTTGCAGTAAATCTTAACCTTAGCAAATCGACCGTCGATGACCACCTCAAGGCGATTGGAAAGGTAAAAAAGCTTGAAAGTTGGGTTCCACACACAAACCACCGTCAAAGTTGTGACGAATTTGTCATGAGGTTTGTGCCACACTTCTTTGCAGAAAAAAGAACGATCCTTTTCTGCCCAGAATTATTATTTGTGATGAAAAGTGGATACTTTAGATAAGAGTAAACATTATGAATAATGGTTCATCAAAGGAGAAGCAGCAGAACATTTTCCGAAGCCCCCACCTCATTTAATAAATTGACGGTTACTGTTTGGTGGGTTTCATTTAGTTTGATACACTAAAGGTTCTCAAATCTTTAAGAAACCATCAATGCTGAATCGTATTGTAACCAAACTAATACAATGCATCAGAAATTGGCGATAATGAAGCAATCTTTGGTCAATCGGAAGGGAGTATTTTGTTGCATGACAATGCCCGACCACATTTCATACCTGTGAGTACTCTCCGGACCTCTAACCTACTGATTATCATTTTTCTCGACACCTGGACCAATATTTACGTGATGAAAAAATGTAAAGGACAAAGAAGTTTAGAAAATGCGTTTTTGGAATTTATCAATTCTAAAGATGGAAAATTCTATTCCGAGAAAATGGAAAAGTTGTTAACCTTTCTTTTTTGTTTTTTTTCTTTTTAAACCGAAATCTTCCATTATTTTCTAGACAACCCAATATATTTTGCTAGAGCGGTGATGTTTCATAAGCCAAAGTTTATACTTTACTTTATAAATTAGGTATAATTTTTTTTTATATTATTATTTGTTGAACACGTCCACTGTACTTTATGAATTTTTTATGTATTAGGTTAGAAAGAGAGAGGAGAGAATGTGGGTGGGAACATGTATAGGGGGAGAGAAGGAAGAGAAAGGGTACAGAATGATAATAAATGAATGAAAGAAATAGTAAAAATTATAAAAAAAAAGGAAAAAAAAAATAATATATATATATATATATATACGTATAAAATATTGTATACTATGCTCATACATATTGTTAATCCTATAATCGTATAATAATTTTAAATAATGTCTGTAGTGATTAATAGGTATGCTGTGTTCTTAGCAACCCAATGTAATTGGGCAGCACCATTTTATTTTATTTTATGATAATAAAGTGATTCTCTCTAGTTGTTATTTTGCTTCCGTTTAAATTATATTTTCTGTAAATATGAATTTAATAATTATTGTCCTTGTAATATTACTCAATACATAAATAGCATAAAATAAGCTAGATATAAAAAAAAATGAATTGGAACAAAATTAACATAAAGTTAAAATTAAACTAATTATAAAATGAATACTTTTAATACAGAAGTAAGAAAAAAATTAGCCAATCTCTCAACACTAATACCTTGGATGGGACACACGAAAACTTCTTCCACAACTCGATTCAAGTTCCAGCCTGTCAGGACCAGGATAGGCCAAGGTATTTATTTAATTGAATTTCAGCTAACTGAAAAAAAGTTGGCCCAAGTTGGCTGATTACTTTAACCATCCAGTTGGGGGGGGGCTAGGATGGGGAAGAGCCCCCCGTGATTAGATTGGAAACCGACCAGGAGCCGAAGGAGTAGTTGGTCGAACACGTCACCAGGTGCTCCTAACGAACGGATTGAGTTAGCGGTCCGATGGTTCAACAACTCATAACACGATTTGGGGGAGCCAACTTTTATTTACCCCCGCCCCCCTCCCACCGGAGGATGTCTTTAATTGAAAACACAATTTGACGGCGGCGGCTTCCAAGGGTTTGCTTAAGCATTGAATTTTACTTTAGTCGAGAATAAAAATCAACAGTCTTTGTTTGGGGGAGGAAACAAATGAAAATAGAGGCCCTTCATACAGTTTAGGAGACAATAAAGCTATTATAAATCGTAATGAACCGACTTACAATTATTCATAAACTCGTTTAATTTATAAGGGTCTAAAAGTACCTAATGGAAATAATTATTGACTTCATAATAACTTTCACGGACATATAAACATGCCCGATAACGTCTGAAAGAGGCCCAAAAGGAGCTGGCTGAAGGATCTCATACATTCACTATAATTATTAAAATCAAGATATAAAGTGATTTAGAGATACTAGTACGGGAGAGTGAATCTAATATCATCATCCTTCAAGAAACTCATTTATTACCTAAGAATTAAGCGAAATTTCGAAAATTTCTAATTTTCCGTAAAGGACTATCTGGAAGGACTAAACGCTTGTGGTGGAGTAGGTATATTGGTTAGCCACGAAGTTGTCTGTTTTCAAGTCCCGGTCACATCCTGCCTGCAAGGAGTTGCTGTGCGGATACTTTCTCCTTACCCTCTAACTATATTTTGTTAGAGGGTATTTTGTTGTTTGTATCTTCCTCCCACAAACAATTTTCCGATTAGAGCATTAAATGACCTATTGGAAGAGCTTCCAGCTCCAGTCTTATGGCTTGGTGATTTCTTATGCCTGATCCTTAGCTATAATAGCTATATTTCTAAGTTGGGACAAGCAAAAGGTTAGAAATTCCGACACAACGAGAGATAGAGCTCGATGAAGACCTGTGTTGGATTAATTTAGCTCAACTCTGAAAGATATAAGAATAAAGTCAAAGAAGATGAGAAGAATTATTTTTGAGACGAAAGTTATGTGAAACTATGTATATATATATATATATATATATATATATTTTTTTTTTTTTTATTATTTGTTTATTGATAAATATTACAATCTGCATCAATAAAGCACATTTATAATAGAGTTTAGAGAGCATATTCACACCATATTTACGAAATAAGGTAAAAAAAAAATAAGGTAATTTCAAAATAATATAAAGCGAAATAAGAACAAAATAAAATATCATAATGAAGGAAGAAAATATAAATAATTGTAATAAAAATAAATTAATAAAATAGAATTAAAATTTTTTTTTTAAAAAAAGTAATAAAAATAAACATCTTAGACGCAGGCATACCTATTTACACTATTTAAAGTCGGCCATGGGAACTCCTAACCAAAATTGTCCCCCCAAATGTTGAGGGAAAGCGAGGCTTCAGGAGATCCCTGCGCTTCTTCCTCAACCACTTCACTGGTATTGAAAGCCAGCGGAGATTGAGTAAGGGCGCTACAACCACAGACACTGATGACTTAAGTGGAGAATCTGGCCATTGCCAGAACTCCAATAATGTATATGTTTTAACTTTATTTTTCAACTCACACCTCTCGGATATCAGGAAGCTTGTGTGCTGTTAGGAAGGGAAGTATGGAGTAAGGCGTAATAGAATATGGTAGATCCTCAGGTCAGGGTTTTCCAGCGACATATCTTTGTCAGGTAAAGATAATTTGTAACGTATGTCAAGTAATCTGGATAAAAGGCTGTATCGTCTGTTTAATTCTATTCATTTTTGTCTGATGTGAGTCCTCCGAATAAGTCATTGGTCCAGGTAAAGGTTTATGTTTGAGAGTGAATAATACATGAACACTTTTTTTTTCATTCATCTTAATTTTCCAACTTGTGGCCCAATCTGCAATATCGTTCAGATGATTTTGAAAAGTGGTAGATGCGTCTCCTATTTATATAAACTAAATAGAAGCAAAATAATAGCTTTTAATATAATATAATTTTGCGGTTTGATTGATTGCTATCTAGCCCTGACTCTCGGTAATATGGAATTTAGGAAAAAATGGCATAAGCCAGTTTTACGTTTATCCTCATAATAATTAACTTGTGTTAAATCCTATCACCGTTACATAAAAGTTTCGTAATACTTTTTTTTTTGCTTTTTTATTCTTTATTCCACTACTTTGCTATTTCTGCCGTGAGGGAAGTTGTTCTAGAGGTAAAGTCAAACCTATTCTAACAAGAGTGGGGTTGAGATTCATTCTGTAGATCCACCACGAAATAAATTTTAACTCGCTCAAGCCCGATAAATGTGAAGATATTTGTTTGTTAGAATTTTAAAGCTTTTTTTTCTATGGATTAATTGTTTATTGATAAATTTTACAATCTGTCTCAATAAAGGACATTTATAATAGAGTTCAAAGAGACCATATTCACACCATATTTACAAAATCAAAAAATAAATAAGGTAATTTCAAAATAATATACAGCGGAATAACAAAATAAAATATTATAATGAAGGAAAAAAATATAAATAATAGCAATAATAAAATTAAAATAAATAAACAAATTAGAATTAAAATATTCTTAAAAAAATAAAAAAAAGAATAAAAAATAAATATCTTAGACGCAGGCATACCTATTTACAATTTTTAAAGCTAGGATCATAATTTTAAGCTGAGAAATATAAGATATCCAACGGTGTGAGCTAGGTAAAGGCAGTTCATGTAATGGTGTCTCCACTCACGTGACGTAGCCTCATTCCCACCACTTTTCTTTTACGCTAATCTCTATGCGAATATGAATGGAAATATACAAATTCGGAACATTTTGCGTTTTTATTTTTATATAATATAACCTTCAATGATGGATAAAAACTAAAAGTATCTCTTTTAAAGCAGTTATAAATAAATATTGGTGCCATGGGAAGAGCGAGGACCATAGGCTTACATAATTACACGGTTGTGTGATGGACCGCACGCAGTAAACCGATATACAATCCGACCATAGCGATAAAGACAAAGTACTTTAATCGAGGACAGAACGGAGCCATCGAGGGATAAATCAGTTAGCCATTGACCAAGTGAAAACATCGTTTAGTTCCAAAAGCGATTTGCCACAACAATTTTATTCCGTCGTCATCGGGTCAAAGTTCAGAGCCTCCCCCCCCCCCTCCACCCTGTTTGGGCTTTTAACGAGTTTCCAATTCTTAGTCATGGATTAGGCCATAGAGAGCGTTGAACCCATTTAACTGGAACAATAACTGAGATAAACTAATGTTATCCTCTCCTTTTTCTTTTCTAATTTATTCATTATTTGATGTTTTTTAAGACTCTATAAGTTCTAAACTTTTTTTGTTATCATAACTGATATTAGGATTTTTTTTTCCCGTTTTTTATCACCGAAATTTTATTATATGATAATATTCCGTGGCACAGACCCCTTTTTATCAAATCATTAACATCCGCCTGAAACTTCGTAACATCCGGCTGAAACTTCGTAAATAGCTTCATCTCATCGTAACATACAAATATTTTATTTAAGAAAATTCTCGGAATTGGGGCGTTTTCAATCTGGAGTTCGGCAAACTTTGTCTATTTAATTAGATAATAAAAACTCGTAAATACCCATTTTATTTTCACTTGATTTGTTAGATAATTTGAGCACAAAGTCGAGAAAAAAAGGTGGAATCATAAAATATTGAACAGTTTGGCGTGACCTACATCCTCAAATTGTAAAAATAATCAATATTTTTGTAGGTCACTTTTTTTTTTCGATTAAGTTATCAAATTATCTTACGATCCAAGTGGAAAGCAAACGAGTATTTACGAGTTCCTACTACTTAATTAAATATACAAAGTTTGCCGACGTCAAGATTGAAAACACCCCTATTCCGAGAATTTTCTTAAATTAATTATTTGCAGTTTACGATGAGATGAAGCTATTTATGAAGTTTCAGGCAGATGTTTATAATTTGATAAAAAGGGATCAGTACAGTAATACAGAGAAGAGACTATAAAAAATGGAATCCTTGAGTGCATTTATTTATCTAATTTAGGACAAAAATTACAAAATACAAGGATTTATTTAGTTTCAAAAAAACTATTTAAAAACTGCAAAAATTTTAATGTTGATTTTTATAGCCAAAATGGTAGTGTGTTAAAAATAAATTTTAATGAAATTTTTCTAAAAGATGTACTAATATGAAAATAAAAAAAAAGCTCTGAAAAGAGACTTTATGTAAGTCAAAATGGATTTACATTGCAGAAAATATCAACAAACATTTATCTCCACTATTCGAAAAAACATTTTTTTGTTTTTTAAGCTAGTCGTTACGAAAAAAAACAACAAGTAATTAAGTGAACCAAAGCTAAAGGGTCTCTATAACATTAAGATCTGTCAAAAACGGACATCTAAAATTTCACCGTATTACAATAGATTCCATTAACCTAGATATCTATAGTGACAATTAGCACTGGCAGGAGTGATGCTCCTAGTATATATAGATTTGAGACATAACTGACAACATTACAGGTATCTTGGAGACTTGTGTACATTAACTGAGAGTACAAAGGTGATGTGGACAATTTTAGAACTGGATAATATATACTGACAATATCCAGGATATACATTAGTCCACTCGACAGATAGACAAGGCTCTGGTACCACCTAATCACTCCGATTTCTAGAACTTCCCTTCAATTTTATGTAAATAATATTTTTTTATTTATTTATTGATTTATATTACAATTAACCTACAGGTATGGGGTAACTGACTATTATTTCATGTCTTAGGACAGTAAATGCTATAAAATTAACAGGTTGGTAGCTTCCTATATCTATATATAAGCCATCTATATATATATAAGTTTTCTAAGTATATAGGGTCTCTATCTCTAACCTCCACTTTGTATTCCAGCGGTTATTTGCTTGTAGACGTGCTTTTTCTCATTAGGCCTGTAGACATCGTCAATTTATAAGGACAAACCTTAGTATAAATATATTGTTTGAATCTTTATTGAGTTAGTTTTTGGCCAGATGTGCATCTTTTTTTCTTTCATAACAGTATATTATTGTTATTCTAAGGGGACATCGTCCCAGAATAAAGTTTATTTATTTTCTATTTCTATAAAATAAGACCACGTTTTTGTCACGTGCTCCCAGACTAAAAAGTTTAGCGTTGAGTTTCAAAACTCTACTACACCTAGCACTAATTTAAATATGAACTTCTTGAATTATAGCTTTTTGTTATTATAACTTTTTTGACTTCGTAAAATCCTCATTACTCCTTACTTTGTCCATATGTTTCGGATTTGGCCTCTTGTTTCTAACCATGCTTCCTTTTCGACCCCTGATAACCCTCTGAAACATCTTAAAAAAAAAAAGTGCTACTCATTTAGTTGTTTCTCTACAAGTGTTTTCATGTTACTATATCGCTGTGTTCACATTTACTAGATGTATTTTTATTTTTAATGAACCTGTACCACAACAGCCCATGGAGGGTCTTGGGTTCAGTACTATTTAGGGAAAGTACTGTTACAAGGCCAAAGGTTGTGCAGGGAGCGGATCAGGCCACGATCACGCTCAACCACCAGGTTTTCTCCCTTAATCAATTATTTAATTAAGGTTATCCACTTTGTATAGGCTGGGTGTGCCCCAGGATGATCTCCCTACCCAGGGTCCTCCCACGACCAATGAAACAGAATAAATAATTTTTCTGTCATGAGCAGGGATTCCTGAGACCTTGGGCATTAGAAGCTTAGTGCCCTATCACTGAGCTACCCTGCTCGCTATTTTTTTTTATATATTTTTTTTTTAATACAGTTGTAAATATCATTGTTAAAAAAAACATTTTTGATATTCAAAAGAAAAAAATGATATCAAGTTAAGATAGAAGCTGTCTATTCCCAATTGTTTTATTTTAGGATAGTGGCCACTGCTGAAGGACCGCACCAGAGAGTAACCGCATTAGACCTTGACGGATAGCCAGAGGGGACGGAAATTGCCGAAGGAGGCCGAGTGAGATATTCGGGACTCTTCGTCTTTATCACGGCCTGATAAATTTCCCAAAGGAGGCGTTATTCATCCCCCGGCTAAATCTCTATTAAGGCGCTATCTGACTTAGCCAGAAGATTCACTCACGAGCCTTTATCAATATCAAGTTCCGGCTCCTTATCACCTCTGGCCGGAGAGATCCCGATAGCCAGAACTCGAGGAATCCAATTTCCGGTTACAAAGTCGTCCCCGCTTATGCCCCGGTTCTCACACCTTTCTGAGTTTGAGTTCGCTATCATTGCAGTTTCTGCCAGGTTCCATTAAGTTCTCGAGTTTCAAATGACTTCATATCTGAATCAAGCAGTACATTTAGAGCAGCGGAATATAATCCTGGAAGGATATTGGTTTTCCAGTCGCTGATCATTTTCAATATACATAAATGAGTATCGAGTTTCAGTTCTTAACACACGAATAGGCCACGGTGTTAAACCCAAGTAAAACAGGAAACCTGATGTATAAGTTCATCCGTGCAAAAGAAAATACGATGGAAAATCGAACGCTATGGAACTATGGAAAACAATAATTAATATCCATGCGGTTAAATAGCTAAAAATCCAATACAAAGGAAATGTATTATTAATATTAATTAGGATTAGATTAAGACTAAATAGACTGAATATGCCCACAAAAGGTGTTATTAACAAAAATTATTTTGATATTTTTTTAATTATAAAAACCAAATATGATAAAAAAACAACATAATATCTATAAAATAAAGATCAACAAATTATTCAACGCTCAGAGCGCGGTAATAACGTAATATAAATTATTGCCCCACCAGTAAAAAAACCAAGTTATTTTAATCAATTATAATGTGGTGAAATTGGAATTAAAATATATTGTGGAAACAATCCTATATATTATTTCTAAAAGGTGTTTTTTTGTCGGTACGCCATAACTTCGTCCATTCTTCATCAAACCCAATGATTGAAATCTCATTTTGAAGATATTCTTCTCCTTCACATGCGAAAAATAGTCACATCCCCCCAAAATTTCTAAAAAAAAAGTTATGGAGGAAAATAAACTTTATTTGCGAATAACTCAAAAAGAATACAAAATGTTTTTTTTGAATTGTACCCATGATAATTAGAAAGATTACTAAATTACCTACAAAACCAACAAAAAATTGTAAAAATCGGACACTTATTAACAAAGATACAGTCCGTTAGTTTTTTTATACTTGATAATGTCTTCCTGTTTAAATTTATTGCATTAAGGAGTAGAATAGTTGATTTTTGAAGGCCATTTTTTTTCCCGACGTGATCAAGTTTTCTTACGAATCAATCGAAAAGCAAATAGGTATTTACGAGTTTTTAGTAGCTAATAAAATTAACTGATTTTGCCAAACTCCAGATTGCAAACGCCCCAATTACGAAAATTTTTGCAAATAAAATGTTTTTAGAGTATGATGAAATGAAGCTCCTTACGAAGTTTTAGGCGGATGTTAATAATTTGTTAAAAAGAGGTCTGCGACTAATAATAATGAAAATAAATGTATATAAACAAACGAACTAACCTAATCACACATACTTGGCTTGAGTGGAGGATCTGGCCATTGCCAAACTCCAATATATGCTTATCCACAGAAGGCCTCTGGGCCACTGCCGCTTCAACCTTCGAGGAGTATTGTAAGGATGGGTGGTGCTGGATAGAGATTGTGCAAGAGGATTTGGATGGTACGTAAGGTTCTGGTGAAATTTGGAGAATTTTGCTGGAAAAGGTCTAGGCCAAAAGGGATATTAAGGTCATGGTGTAGGGTTTTGTTATTTACATAGAACGGAGCATCAACTATTGTTCGAAGGACTTTAGATTGAAATGATTGAATACGTTTGATGTTAGAAAATTTTGCTGTCCCCCACAGTTCAAGTCCGAATGTCCATACGCTTCCCTAAACATTTTTTTCAAATTTATCTTCATCATCGTTTGAAACAATGCACGATTATATTTTTTAAACATGTAATCATACGTTTTTACTGGTGGAACAATAACATAAAAATTAGAACTAATATATATGTCTGTAAATAATTTTAGTTAATAAACCGAAAATTTATTTGATTAAAAAAAACTGTATGAAATTAATCATAAATTAATTTGTTTCAGGATTTCTACAAGGAGCCTGCAGGCATTGTTTTCATTTTGTGTTAAATAATTTCATTTAGCAAAAACGGAGAAACGTTCTGAACGATCTACAGCTCGTATTGGATAATGGATTGGGTCCTTCAGAAAGCTCTATCCTGGTTACAAACGGTTCGGTAATTGAAACAGCTGAATAGGATGATGACTTAGTCATTCGAGAACAAGAAGCTCCGGGAATCGAGTAAACTGGACTTTGGATTGAATAGCCCCGGCGTTGAGGAGAGTCGCTTTGGTTCGCTCCGGAAGCAAGCAGAAGATAAACCAAACCGCAATGGCTATTACTCAGTCCCTCCGAACACAAAAAGAGAACTTGCTGGGTTGCGTTAACTCCTGCAGGATTTGCTTTAAGTGAATAATCACCGATAATTAGATAAGGTGGCTCTCAATATGTATCTTATAACCAAGGCACGGATTTTTATACAATCATAAATGTCATCAAAAATAAATAAATAAAGATGATCGACACATACAGATAATAAGATAGAATAAATAAATACATAAACTTTTAAAAAATAACAATAAAATCAATAAGTTAATCGAAATAAATAAAAAAATGAAATTAAAAGGGAGTGCGTTAGCTGAGTGATAGGGTACTGTGCTTCCAATGGTAAAGGTCCCAGATGAGAACGCCCCCTCATGGCAGAAAATATATTTATCTGTTTCATTAGCCGTGGGGCGACCCTGGGTCAGGAAACTCTCCTGGGGAACACCCAGCCTCTATAAAGTGGCTACCCTTAATTAAATTATTAGTTAAGGGGAAAAACCTGGCGGTTGAGCGTGAACTCGGTCAAATCACCTCCATGCACAACCGTTGATCTAGAAACAGTGCTTTCCCTAAATTTACAATCATCACCAAAAGGAAGCAGCCAGATGATTTAGAATTACTGATCGAATGAGTCAGCAAGGTTATTATTATTTTTTTTTTTTACAATCGATGAAGAATATTAGTATTGATGGTTAAAACATAGATTGATATTATTTTAATTCAATATAACGTATCTCTGCTTAAGCAAGTTTTTCAACTCTCTCAGAAGTTGCTATAAGTTTTTGTTTTTAAAAACAAGTGCTGCAATTGTTCATTTTCTTTCTACTTCCTCCATATTTTAGCAGTCATCATTATCTTTTTTTAATTTCTATATAAGAATAGAAATTAATCATTAGGAGATTTATGGCTTCATGTCAAAATATTACTTAATTTAAACCTTGATATATCACTCGGTTTGTTTCCTAAATAACTTTTGAGTAAGCGAAATTTCGAGCATTACTGTCAGATCTTGAAGAATAAATAATTTCTGAAAATCCACCGAAGGTGTTGAAGTGATCTGAGTTGTAACAAAGTGAGTTTGATTTTAAAGTTTGAGTGGGCATTTAAATAAATAAAATGGAAATGTGCATCAATTTTCAACCAGCTTAGAACAATTATTTACCAAGTGTAAATATTTTAATAAAACTTCTTTGTAATCAAATTAATATCAGCTTGTAAACAGATATTTTTAGTATTGTCACTAAGTATATGCTTTTTAGAAAATAATTAAAACCGTAAAATAAAAAATCCTGAGTATTTATAGTACTGAACACAAGACTTTTTTTTTTAACTAAACACAAATAAATAAATAAATCTGCAAAGTATCATTAGTTATAAACTTGTCATATATATTTTATAAGTCCTTCATTGTGTGGGAACTTCATAACTTTAGTAATGATTTCTTCTTGATTTCCCAGGGATGCTAATATTCTGGGGTATTCCGAGATCTTTTAACCTTGTAGTGTAAAAATGGCACTCACCCAAAACATGCTTTATAGTTAATGAATGGTCACACTTTTGAGATCGGGGGATAAGATCTTTTGTTATGAAGTGGAGGTGTGTCAATCTAGTACGAATATGTCCGATCCACAGCCGCGTGATATATTTACATAATATATTATATAATTCCCTATGTTTTAGTTACTTTCATTTATAAATTTTATGTTTATATGAACTAATAATTGATTTAGGCTATTTCTACAGATTTTTACCTTTTTGGATTTAAATTTGGAAAAAGAAATAAGAAGAGCACGTAAAAAGAATATTTATTTAATTATTTTAAAAAAAAATGTAAAATCAAGCTTCTACTTAGGAATAAATTTTAATAATTATCTTTAAACCCCCCTTTTTACAATCTAATGGTATGCCCTTAGTGAAAACATTCTATTTAAACATAACTTTAAAAAATGTTTTAATGGAAAAAAACCTAGTTGGAATAATATTCAATGCAAAGCTAAACATATTATCGTTTGAAAACATGAAAATTTCCATTTAAACCTTGGAAAAAAATAAAATCGCTAATGTGTAGGTTTGTTAATGTACGGGGCAGGTTTAGGTCCTCATTAGGGCAACAGATGCCGCTAACTGCACCCACCCCCTTATTTATTTAATTGCTATAATTTGCATTATTTAAAATTTTAACAAATGTAAAATACTTTCTAGTTCCAGAGGTAATTAGACTAATGGTGAATTTTAAATACAATTTAAAAACGCAAAAATATTCAAAATGCATACTTTTTTCAGTCTTCCATAAATATATTGTGTATATATACCCTATAAATATGTATATATATATATATATATATATATATATATATATATATATATATATATATATATATATATATATATATATAAGCGCAATTTTATTGGAAATAATACTCTGACATGGTGAAAAAAATCTGGTGCATGGAACACACAACTTTTACTTACCGCTCTACTTTAAATACAAATTATTTTCTTGCAATGCTAGGCTATTATAAAATTTTTGAGGTGAATTTTTAGCCGAGCTAAAGCTTATAGCTAACAAATCATTAATACCAACAAATACGAAAATCCGATGTATTATAATAATAACAACTGTTGGTTATGGATTGTACGCATACTGTACGATTATTAGTTATTAAACTGTTATTCTCCATTACAATGATAGCTAAAATGGAATTATTTACATTTTAAATACATAATGGTGAATTTTAAATACAATTTAAAAACGTAAAAAGGTTCAAAATGCATACTTTATTCAGTCTTTCATAAATAGATTGTGTATATATACCCTATAAATATGTATGTATATATATATATATAAATAAGCGCAATTTGATTGGAAATAATACTCTTAAATGGTGAAAAACATCTGGTGCACGCAACACACAACTTTCACTTACTGTTCTACTTTGAATATTTTTTTTTATTTATTATTTTATTGGAATTTACAACTGTATTACATATAAAATACAATAAGTAAACGTGAAATTGGTAACATGACATGTACAACATGAAGAGAAACTACCCATTGGTAGAACTCAAATTAAAGTTCTATATTAGAAGATCCCGAGGCCATCTTCTTTTCAGACGCCTCGGAGGGTTATCAGGGATCGAGGAAGAAGCAAGGTTTGAAACGAGAGGATTCGGATGGTTCTGCAGTTTGTTATGGAAGGACAGGTATCTGGATTGGGCCAAATCGGAAACATATGGAACATTAAGGTCTTTATGGATGATTTTATTTGTGACAAAGTAAGGAGCGTTGAGGATTTTACGAAGGATTTTGGATTGTAAGGATTGGATATGAGAGGAATTCGATGGTTTAGTGGAGCCCCAAAGCTCAATTTCGTAAGTCCAAATAGGTCTTATTATTGTCATATATAGGAGTCGTTTATAATTGATTGAAAGATTAGATCGTTTGTCTAGTAAGTGCTGCAGTAGACGGGAAAACGTCGGGCGGTTTCTAGTCGTTTCAGTCTGGTATCTGGGGTACTTTGAATATAAACTATTTTCTGGCAATGCTAATTATAAAATGTTTGAGGTGCATTTTTAACCTAGCTAAAGCTTGTAGCTAACGAATCATTAATACCATTAAAATACAAAAATCCGATGTATAATATTAATGGTTGGTTATGATTGTACGATTCGTTGATTATGGATTGTACGATTATTAGTTATTAATCTGTTATTTTCCAATGCAATAATTACTAAAATGAAATTATTTTACATTTAGTATGAAAATTTGACTTAATTTCCTTGGAAACATGTGATCTCCAATAAATAATGTTATTTTTCAGAAATTATTATTTATATATTTTCGCCACTCTCCTTTACCTTCTACAATGGTATTTATTAGATATTATTTTTCCTAAAACTCTCCGCTTTACAACGATATATTATACATATACATTCTGACTATTATTTCGTTTATTTATTTATTTTTTTCTAATTTATATATATATATATATATATATATATATATATATATATATATGTAGGTCTGATATATATTTAGATATGTAGCGCTAACCGAGAGAAATATATATATATTTATGGTATTTTATTTTGTTCCTATTTTTGTGTATTATATTACAATTACTTTATTTATTCATGTTTTCTGTAAATACGGTGTGATGTGCTCTCTGATGTACATTATAAATGTCTTCTGTTTTGAATCAGAATATAATATTTTTCAATTAATAAGTTAAATAATATATTATAATAGGAGCTGTCAAATTATAATAGAAGTTTTGAAACACAAAATAACCGTTTTAAAAAAAAAAATTATGAATCAGAGATGTCGGTATTTCCATATTCATGTGATGAATAGGTGAAACTCGAGAGAGTTATTTCTCGAAAAAAAAATTTCGAAAAGTTAAAATTCAATTATACATGCGCGAATAAGGTACCAGTACGTAGGCGGGTTGAATTAGCTTAGTGTCAACTTTTACCTGAGGAATTAACATGAGGAATATCGGAGGAAACTAAATTTTGAAAACTTTCTATCACATACATAATGTACGAGGGTCTATATAACTAAAGTGGGGAAGGAGAGCATACGAACCGGGGGCCAATCGAATGAAAAGGAAAATTGAATTATTAAACTTGTGGGCTTCTATATTCCATGTATTATTGTTAAAACCATATATATATATCATTAATTAGAATTAATATTTTGTTTGATATAATTTGAGATAAATATCTATAGCTTCTGAAAATGGAAGCAAAAAATAACAATTTAAGGAATGAAGAAGTGATCTATAAAAATCACGAAAAAATAAAATTATACTTAGCAAATATAAAAGGACCTATGGCGTGACCTATATTCCCAAAATAACGAGGTCATATAGGCCAAACGGTCAAATATTTTTGTAGGCCACGCTTTTTCTCGATTAGGTGATCAAATTGTTTTACGATCCAATTGGAGAGCAAATGGGTATTTACAAGTTTATAGTACATAATTAAAGACAAAGTTTGCCGATCTTCGGATTGAAAACGCCTCAATTAAAGGAGTTTTCATAAATAAAATAGTTGTAGGTTACGATGAGATGAAACTATTCACGAAGTTTTAAGCGAATGTTATTAATTCGATTAAAAGGAGCCCGTACCACGGACTAATACATCAAGTAATAGCAATATTAACATACAAATAAATAAATAAAAAGAAGAAATTAAATAAAATGTTCTTATAAATAAATAGAGTTTTCGTCAATAAAATAGTTGCAGAATTCTTGAAGGAATTTAGTCTACTGTTCTACATATCATGGATGATAAATATTCAGGACGCAGTGTTTTAAAAAAAAAAAAAATTAATTTTTAATTTTTTTATTTATGTCAACGTTTCAACCCACAGATGTGGGTAATCTTCAGGGCGTGGTTTAAGCACTGAGGGTGTTCAAGTCGCCTCTATGAACATACGGAATTGGGCTATGGAAAGGTAGGAAAACAATTAACATTCTCAAAATTCAAATTTTTATTCAAACGTTTTGCGAAAAATAGCGGCCGTTTTTTTCCTTTTGAGCTGCGTTTACACATTACCATAGCGAGCACAAGCGTTTACAAGTGTCGTTGTTCACTGCTCGCGTTTGGTTTCTAGTGTTGGTGCCCAATCTGCTAACAAAAATGGGATGTCAGACAAAGCTTTCGGAAAGATAAGTGCTAATGTTGATCGATATTTCATCATATATTTGTGTTTGCTTTTCTGCTAGGATTTCTTATTATTTAAAAAATAAATATAAATATACTAAATAAACATAAGTACTGGTATGCATTTATTTATTATAGTGGCTGTTTAAAAACATAGAAACATAGCAAACTTCCCATTTAAAATTAATTTAAATTAAATCAAGAAAACACAACACAGCTGTGATCTCGAGCATACTGCATATATACCTCAGATGTTATTGTGACTCCGCCATGAATAAAGCGTAGACGCTCACGTAACATGAGAGATTCACTAGACTGGCCAGTTTGAAAATTCGTTATTCCACTAATTCGCTGAATGTGGAGTAAAAAACTACATCGGCCAGCAAGGGGCCAAGAAAGGAAGAGAGAGAAGATGAACAAGAAGGCTGGCAAATAGAAGAAAAGAAAAAATGCAAGTATCCCAACCCACTTATATTTAACCACTTTATAAAATTCAAACTTATAAAATAAAGCAATCAATTTTACATATTCACTTTTTTAGCTCATTAACTTCTCTAATTTTACATTCCACAGCAATAAATTATCACCAGCTCTTAAAGCAGAATTATTATGTCAATATCCCTGACAGCCGTGGAAGGGATTGGCATAGTAAATTAAACAGTGGCTGTATAACAATGTCGTGAATGAAGAATTTTCGACAAAATGTCTAGAATTTTTGTATAAACTGATGAAAAAGTCGGTAAACACCAAAATTGTAATCATGATTGACCAAT
Organism: Nezara viridula; assembly: GCA_928085145.1. NCBI lineage: Eukaryota > Metazoa > Arthropoda > Insecta > Hemiptera > Pentatomidae > Nezara > Nezara viridula. Next base: position 125,628,669 of record OV725082.1, read on the forward strand.
GAATGATATTACATGCACACATATAAAATCTTGAAATTGATGATTCCATACTCTCTGTTTTGAAGGTACTATCTATCAAAATATTTGGAACAAATATGTCCGTTTCCGTTATAGAGAGCCTCCAGAACTCAGAAGACATCAGCCCCGAGCTCGACAATCTCCATTACTGGATCTTGGCTGCCTCAAGAGTTTTCCTTCATGTTTCACTGTCCTCAGCAGCTGTCCAGTAGTTCCTGGTTCTAAGAACTCTGACAGTCTTGAGGTTTTGTGATTGGATTCTATAAGATGAGTGGGTGATTGATCTAAAGCACCCGGAGTCCGGAGTGGAAGAGCTGCAACCTCATAGCATAAGGACTTGCTACCCCATTCGGGGCGGCTTCTTAGAGGAGCTAACCCTAAGGTGTGTACTGTACATGTGTTTGTTTTAATGTATTTGTGTTTTAGTGTACTTTACTGGTGAGTTTGCATGGTATACTGTATACCGGTAGAATGATAAATAATATAATTTTTTTTATACGTTATATTTTCCTTAACAATAGATTATTCGCTATAAATTGATGCTTCTAAGAAATAATAAGATATGAGTAAATTTATAACAACAATCATAGTATAGTCATCAGATTTCTTAGGAAATATTCACTATAGGTTTTCACGTTTAATAATCGATTGCAATTAAAATTATAGAAAACACTAGCCGATGTACCCGTCGTATACGGTTGTATAGTTGAAATTTGAGAATCCTTTTTTGAGATGGGTTTTGTATTATTGGGAGGGGGTCAAAATTCAATTTCATAAAATTAGGCCAGAAGAGGAAAGATGAGTTGTTTTAAAAAAATTTATTGCAGGGCTTATGGAAGTCAAGGCTTCGCAATAGTCATAACAAAAGCTTATTCGGCTGTTTGTTTAGGCGCCACACAACTAAACCGACCACCACCGATCCATTAAAATTTGTTAAGTGTTTAATTTTCATTTATTATGAAGCGAAGAGATTGTGGAGTCGATTAATTAATCAAAAAGAGTTGTATTTTCTCCGCTTCTTTAAACTATCCTGAGTTTATCACTGGCAAAATAACCAAAATAACATTGGACATTGAGTCCCCTACATCCGTGTAAAATTAGAACTTGATCTAAATATTGTAACGCGCGGGGTGAAATTTTTGGAGTTTTTTCTTTCCTTTTTTCAGGCTAATCCTAAAAATGTGTACGACTGCATTTTTTAGGCCCGGGGTGTTGAATTAAATGAAACCTTGAACGGGAAGATCGAACGAAGTTGAAAAATGAATATCTTTTACCCGTTACAGATGTTCGGTATTCCGGATTTTTTCTGTTGAGTTGAGATAATTTTTTCCATCAGATGGGTAGTACAACTTTTAAATGTAGCTCGCGGTAGAGTAGGTTGGGATGAGAATCGAAGTAAGTAACTGCCTAACCGAGATCTCTAGACAAATTACTCAAGAATTCATAGCTTTAGTTCTACTCAATATTTTGTTTTCATTGAAGGCCTATATATTTAGTCAAGCGAACATAAATATAATGTCAAAATTTAAAAATCCACCATTAGCCATTGCCGAGTTTACCTCTGAAAAAATTTATAAATCTACGACACATCTTGATAATATAAAACTAGACGCCTCTTGCGGGAACTCAGAAGACATTAAGGCTAGTAATAATAATATTTTATTTTCTTAAATGACAGATTATATCTATACAATGTAATATTAGAATTTAGGACTTATAAATAATAATTATAAATTATTATTTATAATTTTATGAGGTTTATAAAATCGTTCGCTATAGAGAAGTGTACGCCAAGTTTCATTTCATATTATGCCTCTTCCCTCTGAAAATTGAGTCAGCATGACACCCATGATTCTTAGCATTGTTAGACAATTCATTAACGAGTGAAGAGAGAAACTAGACACACTGATAATATATATTCCTCTTCTTGTCGGTGTGAACAAAAACAAATGATTTAAAATCATTCACATCGAAAAGGGCGAGAAAGAAACGAGACTGACAAAATCAGACCGGTTTGGGTTCCGTCAGCAGACAATAAATTAGCCCGGCGAATGTGGGGTGAGCCGGCAGACCAGCCAACACAAACCATTAAATTATTTTTTTACCCTAATGGCCTGATAGCGAACCAGCTCATCCCTGAAATTGTCCGGCGGGGTCTGTCTTTGTGCGCGGCGGACGGCTGACGGAAAGAAAAACACGATTGAGAATGGCGGCCGTTGAGGTGGAAAATTAACCTCAACCTCTCGACGCCCTCTAATGAGAAAAGCAGAAGCTCTATTCCTAACCCGGAGGGGGGGGGGGAGGGGGGTGCTTTTCCGCGTCAGCGCACTTTTCACACCAGGGATTGTTAAAGTTTAATAGGACTACGAGCAAACCGTGATAAATCCCCTTTGGCAGCCAGCCAGTTCGTTCAGATCAATTCCGCATTCTGCCTCGATTACGAAAAACCGAGAAGTCAGCCATATGGCGAAGTTTCCAGGTATGGTTCGTATAGCTCGAAACGTTCATCAAGCGATGAGTTTTTTTGAAGTGAAAACTTCTTTGGGCACTTTTTTGTGAAGAGTTGATTAGACTGAGCCGTCAGATCTCTGATGTGTAACACTCAAAGTCAGTTGAAGTCGACTAATTGAAGTGTTTTTGAGTATTGATGGAAATATCTCAAAAACCGATCTACCTTAAGCCGGTTGCTTTAGTTTATCAAATAAATCGTACTCAAAACTTTTCTTTGATCAATTTTCAGGAAAAATAAATCTAATTCAATTATTTTTGTTTCTTCATGAACATATGTAAAGATATAAAAAATTTTCTGAAATAGGTAGCAAAGTCGTGTGAGTGGACACGCCAGATTTTTTGTTTTTATCTTAATCTAAGTAATCAGCTATTAAGGGTGATAACATTTCTTTGATGTGAATTTTCATATATATGGATATATTTATTTCTTATTATTATAATTATACATGTTTTGTTCTAGTTTAAGTACAACGCACAGAAAATAGTGAGACTATTAAGTCTGAGAGACTTGACTAGAATGATGACTACTGACAAACTGGACTAAAGCAAGACAACTTATGAGTCACATCGCTCCTTTCTTTATGTATGTACATGATATATAGCACATAAAAACAGATTTTATATTTATTTAATTTTATCTGTTTTATATATGAGTATTTCAGTTGACAGAATGACTAACTCGAATTTCAAAATTTTTTAGTAAAGTTATTTTAGTGATATTTCTAGTTGGAAGATTTATAGTAAGTAAGTGGATTCCAGAGTAGGTGATTGAAGAGTTTAAATTTAGAACTGTGAATATATGTATACATTTCTCCAGTAAAAATACCATTAAAATTAATAATAAAAAATGTTGAAATTGGAGTTAGTCATTCTGTCAACTGAAATGCATGTCAACTATACGACACTGTTCTTACGGGACCTCACAAAATAAATATATTTTCCTACTGTATTATAAATTAAATATTTATTAACAAAGGTGTATAAATAACACTTTAATATTTTATTTAATAAATAACAAATAGAAAGAACACTTACAAATCTCGTCGCTTGTGGTGATTAATGAAGCCCCTCGATAATTTAAACTTAATAAACTTAAAATCAGTGAAGTAGCTCGGAGGACTGGCCATTTTAGGGAATATTATAACAAAGTGGCAACTAAAGCTCCTAAATCCCCCGCTTGTATTATAGATAGGCCGGGGAGGATTATAAGTTGAGAAACACTTTGTTGGCCATTCAATAGTTAATTGGACGGTATAACGCACTAATGAATCTCTAATTAATGCAGAGTGGCCTCCTAGAGCCAACTTAAATGAAGTCTGGATATGAGGGTGTTCCACAAGGCTTATATTTAATGAATCATTTTTTAACTATATGATACTCCATAGCAATTATTTCAGACTATATTAATGCTTTTAGTTTCGGGGGGGGGGGAGGCGGTCGTCAAGCGAGTTAAGGCGTCTGCAAAAATTGTATACTACGAGTTTAAATCCCGTTCGCCGGATTTAAAACAAAGAAAGAGATAAATAGTAAAAATAACACTAGAGCGCGGGTTCAATTCCTACATAGAGATGGTAACGTTCTCACACTCAGAACCACAGACAGATGAGGGACTTATGTCTTACAACATAGGTCCTCCAGATTAGGGGTTGGGTACAGGGTCATTAACCCTATCCCATAAAAAATAACAAGATTAAAATATCTGCAAAAGCTTGCCAACCATCCTGACAAAGAGAGAGTAATTTGTGATGGCGTCCGGTTATTATAAACCACGTTCTCCCAGGATATCATCTACATTAGAAGAGAACCAAACGATCACAGATGTCGTCTAGAACAGCTGCTTAGCTGCTAGATGACCAATGGCGGAAGTCTAGAGGGGTTAGAAAAAAAGTAAAAAGTTTTTCGTATTTATAATTCATTACTTTATTTAGTTATCTGTTGACTTCAAAGATCTTTTCTGAACTAACGTTTATATTTCTGAATTCCTGAGACAGTTTCCCATCAATCTTGGAGAAATATCGCTCTGGTGGCCTATTATTTATTTCCTAATTTTTCTTTTTTTTTTAATGTTTACTTTCTGGCATACTGGAGTTAAAGTAGGCCTAGAAGATGGGACTCCAAACTTTTTGGCCCGCGGGCACATTGAGACCTCCATCCAGTCCCGCAGGCACTGAGACCTTCTCTATTCCCACTATCATGTGATAAAAAAAATATCTTATTATAGACGACACATTATTTATACAAAAATTACAGATTAAACATGTATATACAAACAAGTTTACGTTTCAAATGTAAAATTTTATTTCAAAAAATATATTATTCCTCAAAAAAAGTTTTTTAAATTTACAATTTAAAAAGAAAAATGTTTTTGATCGAATAAACGATTTTATTTCTTCGAATTATAAATTATAAAATACAATTTTAGGTTGTTTTTTTTTTTTGACAATATTGATTTGCCGTTAAGTACTATATTTCCAATATTCCTGAGAAAGTTTTTCATCAGTATCAATCTTAGACAAATATAGCTTTGGTGGCTTATTATTTATTTGTTTATTTTTTTTTTCATTTTTTTTTAACCTTTATTATTTGGCATACTGGAGGTAGGTTGAGGCAATGAGAACTTCGCTACTAGCTTGTGATAAAAAAAAAAATATTATTTCATAGAAGCCACATTGTTTATACAAAAATTACAGGTTACATATCTACATACAAACAAGTTTACGTTTGATATGTAAAATATTATTTAAAAAAAATATATTCTTCAAATTTTTTTTAAATTTAAAATTTAAACAAGAAACCTGTTTTTTTAACTATTAAACGATTTTATTTTGTCGATTTATAAATTATAAAATACAGTTTTAGTTTTCTATTTTTTTATTTTTTTTATTATGTTTTTCTCCTATTTTTAAAAAAACGGATATCTCTCATTAGCCTATAATTTTGGTTTGTCGTTAAATGCTCACTTATGAGAGGTTTTTCTATAGTAACTAAAATGCTCTACTATTATTAACTATTTTTTCTTAATTTTTATTAATAAATACCCCTTGTTGGTTCCTTTTACTTATTTATTTTGCTCCGGTCCAGGCAAATGATGAATTTGTTGTTATTATTTGGAAAGCTATACTCAAATATATATACAATTCCACAACACTGTTTAGATTTAAGGCACGGTTAAACTATTAAAGCACCGTACTATATTTCAAAATAGTCTCAATATGACATTGAAGAGCCTTGCAGGTAAGTCTTCTTTTTTTTTGGTCCTACAAAAGTGCAAGATCAAGACCAAGACCGATTTTGGGCAACACTAGTAATAAAATGTTACATGTTGATATTAAGTTTATATTATTCATTACAAACTCGCTTTGGCAGTACATGTAATAAATATGCCTATATTAATTTTAAAAAAGTCCTCTTTTTTTTTTTCCTGAAACGAAGTTATTTCTCTGAATATTCCATCTCTAAAGCCCTAATACTGAAGTCACTCACAGACCTAAATTGGGTGCGAATCATGATAAACCTTTCCGTCCAATTTAGATTGTTCTGGGAGTTTTATATTATCTTTCAAAGAGAGTCCGAACATTTCCTAAATAGAATCAAAAATACCACAAAGGGTTTTCCTAAAAATATTTTCTACAGAGGACTATAGTGCCTCCTCATCTCGTTACCGCTTATTTATAACATTTACTTCCTTCAGGATCGTCAAAGGTATATTTTAGATTGAATTTTCCTTAGATTCTGAAAGTCTTTCACGAAAGACATTTGTCAAACAGAAAACATCAAAAGACGTTAGTATCGCGAAGCTTCAGAAAACCAACAACAAAAACAGTGTAAATTAATAATAGCGTATTAATTAAAGTAATCTTATTAATAACATATGACTTTAAAATTTTATTAAGTTATTCATTTCTCTCTCTCTATCTATCTCTGTAAATAGAAATAGATAGATAGATAGAAAAAAAAAAGCAAGCTTTATTTCATATAAATTTTATATATTCCTTTTTTTTTTTAATAAAACTTTTATTTTATTGGCATTGGTATAGAACCATCTGCCTGGAGTCGTCCTAAATATGTATACAATGAAAAGAATTAATAATAATAATTGTTTAATTTATTATACCAATCCCTTCCACGGCTTTCAAGGATATTGACATAATAATTCTGCTTTAATAGCTGGTAATAATTTATTGCTGTGGACTTTAAAGTTAAAGAAGTTAATAGACTAAAAAAAAGTGAAGATGTAAAATTGACAACTTTATTTTATAATTTTGAATTTTATAAACAGGTTAAATATAGATGAGTGGAGATACTTGCATTTTTTCTTTTCTTCTATTTGCCAGTCTTCTTGTTCATCTTCTCTCTCTTCCTTTCTTGGTCCCTTGCCGGCCGCCGTAGTTTTTACTCCATGTTAAGCAAATCAGTGGAATTATGAATTTTCTAACTGGCTAGTCTAGTGAATCTCTTACTCCATGTGAGCGTCCACTCTTCAGTAATGACGGACTCAGCATAACATCTGAGATATATAGTCAGTATGCTCGAGATAGTAGCTGTGTTGTTTTTTCTTGATTTAATTTAAATGAAATTTAAATGGGAAGTTTGCTATGTACCCTAAACAATAATAATAAATAAATAAAAACAATTAAGCTTGGAAACTTTAAAGATTCTTTTGTTATTTAAAACAACTTAAAACTACCTGATACAGATAATCTAACTTTAATTTGTCAAAAAATAAGAAATAAATAATTTTTGTTGCGTAACCTTAATCTTAAACTTGCTTTTGCTTTTGTTTACATACAAATAAAGAATGTTATGGGCTGTATTGCTGAATTAAAAACATTCTATATTTATAAGCATATATATGGTACAAATATAAACTGCTCAAATCTTTGCCATGGAATATGTCTAAAAATTCATTGCGGTTTCTGATTTTTTTTTCTTAAAATATTTGATTCTATATTCCAGTGAAATTGGATAAACAGCGATGCAGTGGTATATATCCTCTATTTCATTAAATATATATGTGTTTGTGATGTGAAATATTCTTCGAACAAACCAATTTTTTATCAAAATGCTAAATGTTTCATTTTAAAAGTATTTTTATCTTCTTAATTGTAAAGCTAAGAGACCAATCTGTTGAGTTGACGTTATTTAATTCTCTGAATAAAACTACATTATTGTCCATATTTCAATATTTTGTCATCTATTTCAGTATTTACTCTTAATTGTCAACATCTAGAACCGTTGTATAAACTCTAGAAAGCTGGGTGTATCTGTAAAAATAATCCTAACATGTTATCGATAACTTAATTAAACATTTTTATTTCATAATTTCTTATTATTTTCTATTTTATGTTACTTATATTCCAGAATCTACCTAAAAATAAAAGAATATAATCCCCTTCAAAATATGAGATTTTACGTTTCGTGATACATAGAACCTTAAAATCAAGTAAAAAAAAAACTGTCCATCCGTTCTCGGATTTTATCCGTGGCTACTCTGCCGATTTTTTTTAGGTTATGGCATCAAAGTCAGAGGCCACTCAAGTATAGTTCTCCAAATTCATCTACCATTTCCAATCAAAATATCGACCGAAAAATCGGCGTGGTCTACAAAATATATAAAACGATTTTGACGAAACTTGATAAAATTATTCTTAAAAAAAAATAAATTTTGAAATAATAATAAATAATTAGGGCCCCATCTTTCTCTCCCTCATCCCCTCCCTCCCCCCTCCAAAAACACAAAGTAATAAAATCATTTATAAACAATAAAAAAACTATATTAAGTTCTATTACACATTTATTTATTTATAATATTTCGGCCTTATTTTGAACATTTTCAAACATACCATATTTATATACAGTTTACCATATTAATATAAAATCTTTCATTCTTGGTACGAATTAAAAAACAAAATAAATACGTCTGTTTTAAAAATCAGTTTGTAAAAATCTTAGTCATTTTCAGGAGGTATTTTTATTTATTAAAATGAGAAATTATTTTAACACTGAATATATATTTTAAAAATTAAGTCAAAATACAAAAATTAAATAACATACAAACATTTTTAGCTAGAAAAAAAGAAATATTTTATACTGAATAGAAATGAGACCGTCAATATCTGGGTGACACATGAAAAGAGTGAAACATTTTATTATGAGTAGACGCATGTAATTCGTATAAGTGAAATGGACAGGTACATGATTAGTATTCAGACTTGGAAATGACTTAAAAACGAGCCGAAATGTTGGAGTCATTAAATTGACCAAATTAAAAATTGGCTTAAAATAAGTAAATTGGAAAATAAATATTATGCACCGAAGTAGAAGAGAGAAATATTGAGAAAGAAATATTTTGTTTTTATGTAGCTTATTCTGTTAGTTCCATTAAAACGAATTGAAAATATAACATCATTATTGCACGAGACCGTGTAGAATAAAATAAAAACTGAGATAAATAAAACATCAAAAGAAGGCGGTTCGAATAATTGAATATTTATATAATTCATCTTGTGATAAAGCATCGCAAAAAAAAGTACCTAAGGGGTGAATCTGAAAAAAATAGAGACAGATTTTGTTCAGAAACAACTTCGAGAAATGCTAGATAATAATTCAAGAGAGGACGAGGGAAAATAATGGTTGACCGAGTGAAAAAAGGCAAACCTACAGTTCTATGGTTATATGGAAGCTGAGAGTAGGGCGTGAAATATGAGTGGAGGGGATATACGTTCCCAAATGGCCAGAATAGCCAATCCTCGCTAGAATGAAGAAAACGAGAATTCTGATTGATGGAGTGGAAAAAATTTGGGGGAAACAACTGCAACCCTCTACGTGCTTCAATCCTCATATCTCAGGCCAAGTCAATCCAATATCCCTCACAGCGAATTTTAGTTTAGAGAATTTCAAAATTTAGTATCCCAATAAGTATATATATATTTTTTTTTATTTTTTTTTTATTGAATAATATTCTGCCAATTTGACAATCATTATGGTGATATAAGACTATATATACAGTAAAGATAAAAATAAAGAAGACAAATAACGACTAAATAATAGTCAAAAAGTATAAACAATAAATAAAAATAAAATAGCATAAAGATAAGTAAAATAAAAACAGACATACATATATACAGTATTTCAAAGTAGGCAAGAAAACTCCAAGTGATGCTTGTCTCTCCAACTATAGAGGGAAAAGCAGGACTCCTCGAAATCCCTGCGCTATTCCCTCACCTCACTTTCTGGTACTAAATCCGCTTGACATAGGGTTATAGAGGTTATAGGGGTGGTGCTAGGTAGGAATTGTGCAAGGGGATTTGAACAATAACTAAGATTTTGATGACATTTCGAGAAATTTACTGGAATAAGGTCTAGGACTAATGGGATGTTGAGTTCATGGTGTAGGGTTTTGTTTGTTACATAGAACGGAGCATGGACTTTATTCGAAGGACTATGGACAGAAATGATTGGTTGTTGGATGTGAGAAAATTTTGCTGTCCCACACAGTTATAGTCCACAAATGTATTTCAGAATTTTCTCATATGACAAAAAATATATATGAGCGAAAAAATTCCTATTTTCCTCTTATGTTTGGTTGAAAAAGAAGACAGAATGTTTATCGAGAAAATTTGGTTTGAATTTAAAAATGTTTTAAATTATTATACAAGGTTTATTTTTGATGTAGAGATGGTTGACCGTTGCTATAATATGAGAAGGAGTTAGTCGAGGGTGCGGTCAAATAAATAAAAAAAAATTAAAATATATTAATTATTTTAATTTTTGCCGACGTTTCGACCCACTTTGCAGGTCGTCTTCAGGGCTACAAAAGATATAAAACATATGGAAAATAAAAAATAAATATAAGTATATATAAAATACGACGTTGTCAGATACAGAAATAAAAGATGGTATCAGAGATATAGTGGGTGACAATGTAGTTAAATATTAAGAATTATATATGTAGAAGATACAAATAAATGGAAAATAAGTAGGAATAAAAATAAAAATAAAGGAGAATATAGCATGTAAGTTAAAAGTAAACAGATTGCGATAAAAGATAAGGAATAAGTGTATGACAAACTAATAGGTTATGATGATAAAGAAACAAAAAACACATTATCATTTCTTTATCATCATAACTTTGTTTTTACATTTATTCTTACATTTTAAAGTATTCTTTTAAAATTATTGTTTTCTTATAGAGTTATTTATACTCAATAATCTATTCCAACAATATTGCACTAATGTTACCCTATTAATCTTTCAATTTCTTCACTTCTTAACCTTTAGTCCCGTTATCTGTTTATTTACAATTAAAGATAACCTCCACTTGCTTGTTATCCACTGATATCTTATTATTATGTTATCTTATCCATATTTTAACTTTACTGTAACAATAGTTATTCAATTTTCAATCTATTTATTCGTTAACATTCATTTATTCGTTAACATTCATGTATTTCTTTTCTTCATCTGTTAACCCACAGTTATCTAATGTAATCTCTATTAGTTTGTTATACACTTATTCCTTATCTTTTATCGCAATCTGTTTACTTTTAACTTACATGCTATATTCTCCTTTATTTTCTATTTTTATTCATACTTATTTTCCATTTTTGTTTGTATCTTCTACATAAAATACTTGATATTTAACTACATTGTCACCCACTATATCTCTGATACCATCTTTTATTTCATTTTTTTTGTATCTATCTAATATATAAAAAATTGTCTTTCTATTATGTGAAGCGCTTGAGGGATCATAGATATTCTCCTCCTTATACGGATTAAATATGAAGGGCGTATCACACGACTTTTCACACAACATAAGCGAAATTTGAATCGCTAAAATTAGATTTTTTGGTTTATTATTTTCAATAATGAATCATTGTATTCGAACAATTTAAAAAACTTAACACTCTCTCAAAATTTGCGGTTTTACGTTTCAGGACGCAGAATTCGAAAAACGAATACAAATTTATTTGTCCGTCTGCCGTCCGCCATATGCGCATTTTCTTTGAAACTACGGAACCAATTTCTTTCGAATTTGGATTTAAAGTGAGAGGTAACCCGAGAATGATCCTCCTTAATTGACATTACTATCCGCCTTTTCCTTTCAAAATGGCGGCCGAAAAACCGCAACTGTTAGACTGTAGCGTCTAAACGAATGTACCGATTTCAATGAAACTTGACTAATGTCTTTTTATCGCGGCCCTTTAAATATATCTATATAACATACTTAAACAAAAATAAGCTATAAAAAACTTACGAGGGATGGTAAAATTAGATTCCAAATACCTAAACAACTATAGACTTTTTTGTTGATAGTGTGATATTATGTGCCAAAGTTAATTCATAATTGATAACAAAAGTAGTTTTTGGGTCATACACAAAAATAATAAATGGGTCATATATAAAATTTTGTATTCAAGAAAAGTTCAGTCCTTTTCCGTAGAAATATATTCTATACATAAATTTATAGAATTTTTTTCTGTCATTTATGTCATGTCATTATTTTCTGTTCTTTGGTTTGGTTCTGCCTGAACAAGTCTACATCCCAAATTCCATCTAATTTGAGATTTCCAATCTGCCAATACTCTAAGATAAAATGATGGATATTTAACTCAAGTTACTAAAATCATCCTGGGAGGGAGTAGTCTGATTATTAGTAAAGGATAAAAGAAAGCGGTGGCGGATGTTTATGTATATTTTTTACCGTTTTTCATATTCTTTATAACGTAATACTTCCAATGTCAGCTGGATTGCAAATTATAAATATGCCTACCTATATAAATACAGCGAAAAGGAATTTATCACGCCCAATAATTAGGTTTAAATATTTAATATCGTAATATAAAGGGATGATTGAAATTTCAGCATAATTGGCTAGACGACGACAGTTAACCACTTAGTGGATTCCGACAGTGTTTGATTATAATTAAATATAATTCCGTAGCAATTGAAAATTGAAGGATACATCAAACGGAGATTGAAGTGTAAATTGTTAATTGCAATCGACTTGGATCCTACGTAGCAATCTAATTAATTAGCCTAAAATAGTAACACTCATCCTCTTCGCGGTCTAACCGTCTTGTCTGATTCCAGAACCAACATCCTAACTGGAACTCTGGAATACCCTGGAATATTACTCTCATCCAAGTTTATGAAGCAATGGTAGGTTATAATACTTAAATATTATCGAATTCTTATATAATTAATAATTTTTAAGTTTGTATATAATAATTTTTCATTTATATGTTTAAGATAATAAGATTTACATGAAAAAGAGTAAAAATGTCAATTAAATTAAAATATAATGCTCTTGATATTTATTTATGTACAAATTATTTTGTTTTATTAAATTATTTAAATCATATCTGATCTAAAACTTACATGACCATCAGAAGGCGACTGAAAATGAGCTAGATGACAGATCTTTCCTGAATCAAGGAAGCAAATAATGACTAGGAAGAGTTGCTGCTGAGTTCTATAGTAGTTCATGTTTATTTTTCAGAAGATTTCCAGAAAAATTGAATTTTATTACATTTTGTCACAATAAAGATTAGTAAAAGTAATAAAGGAGTTCATTCACACAGCATGTACAATAAATAAAGATAAATTATATGGAACAATTGCAGGATAATAACAATAAAATAGACATAAGTAAACAAAAATAAGTTAAAAGTTGAATTTGAAATGGAAATGGTGGAATTTGGTTTCGAACATCTATATAAATAAAAATGTTCTTTTGTTCTAAAACGCTAATTTCCGAAACTTCTTTACCGATCTCTATTTCTACAATGACAATCTCTATATCTGTATAAATAATCGAAAAACAAAAAATATCGCATATCAACAAGTATTGTGAAATAAAATATATTAGAAACATATGTTTTTTATTTCCTTTTCTATTCAAACAGACTGAGCCACAGCAACGAGTAGCCGGGTACTTACTACTTAGCATACTACTTATTAATAAAATTTATATTATTTACCGCTATAAAAAAAATATTTAAAAAAGATGAATAACACTTAAAAATTGTACACATTTTATTTTCAAAACAAACGAAGTTTACGTAATTAAGTGAATATTAATTGGTTGAAAGTAATGAAAGGAGCTTGGAAATATAGGACCATCAAACGAGCGAAATTTTCAATATAAATGATACATAAACTCATCGTACATAGCTATATATATATATATTGAAAGCCCATGATTTCATAGCCCTCCCAACCCCTCAGGCAATAACGGAGGATGCCATGTGCGAACGTTAGGGCCATAAACAAGAGGTCCAGGTGGCATTGCGACTGTTATAATTAATCCTAACGACTATATCATCTGATTTACTGTCAAGTCGCCTCTGTGAGGGGTCACTTCCCTGCAAAAGGTTGGTCACTATGGTTAATATATTATCAATATTAACATATTCTAATTGTAAGCCATGCTGCGTACTATTCCAAGGGATATAGTGATGAATACGAAAATTAACTATATACCTTAATTATGAATAGCTTCGTAAAATTTTTAATTGGGACCCCGAGACGCTCCCGTGTCTCTCACCACTACACTGAGTTAGGGTGGCTCTTCCCCTCCTTAAGAAGACAATATTTCCTAGGCACATTCCTTTATCAAATCATTAACGACCATCGTCCTTCTTATGCCTACAACCTTCTCCAATTTAAGTCCTCAATCCATTTCCTCACCACAAGATCTCGACCTTCTGACCTATACATCTCTCCTCATAGATCTGCCTCATTCCAAAACTCTTTTATAGTACTTTTGTAATTCCCTCCCGTTCAAAATGCGGCATACCCCCTCCGCATCCGCATTCAAAAACCTCCTATTCCAATTCAGGTTACAAAAATAGTCAGATACCAGCTAACTATTAAGACTATATATGCATTGGGTAGCAATCATATAATCATACGATAATACTTTGTAAGAGATAATACATGCATTTACTACTTTCGACGTAGGAATTTCAATACATCTATTTTTTTTAAATATTATTTTTTATTCAATTATAACTAACTTCATATATATATATATATATATATATATATATATACAAGTAAAGTTTTTTATGAAATGAACTTATTCTATCTCTTTTTCGTTCTTCACTTCTAAAAGTGTATCTTTGTTGTTCAACCATTATATATAGTTTTGAGTGATTTGTTCATAGTTTCAAGTGTTTTGTTCATAGTTTAAAGTGTTTTGTACATAGTTTTATCTGGATTGTATATAGCTTGTTTACCTAAGGTTTCTTTACTTTTAAATTTATTTTATCAATGCAGTTTCAAACTTTTAGGTCAGTAGTATTCTGTTCTTTTTGTACGATTTTGTTTTTTCAAGGGACTTTGTCCCAGAATAAAGTTCTTTTTTCTATCTATCTATATATTTATTTCTGGAGTTACGATTCTGGGAGGGCCTGGCCCTCTCTTCATTATCTTCCTTCTATACGCGGTATTATTTATTTTCGAATTTTCATTCTCAACATCGTTCTTTTCTTCTTTTAATGAATTTCTCACATTTAACTTACGATATTGTTTTAAAAAAGATGTATTTGAACCATGGAGTCAAGACTTAAAGAATAGTTGCATCTACTAAATTCATGGAAAGTTTCGGTAGGTTCATTAATATTCTTCTAGGATTTATATTTATATATATATATAATTTTGTATAGCATTTTCTTAAAAGTATTATACCTGTAGGCTTCCCCTAATTAAGAGAGTAATGGTCTAACTTCTCGCGAGGACCAGCCGTATTGGGAAGTTGGGAAGAATTTATATAGTGATTATTAAATAATGTAACAGTCATTATTCATAGTATTCACTTATATATATTTTTTTATTTCAGTTGCAAAACATGACACTAAAATAATGAAAATATGTATTTATTTAAGTAGCCAAAATAAAATTAATAGAATGATTCAGAAATATATAGTCATTTTAAATGAATATATGGGAAAAGAAAATCACCCTACTAAATAGCTATGAAATAACATGAAGATACAATAACATTGCAAGTAGCAGCAGTGATGACCAGTGTGAAATGGAAATAATAATATATTTGATTATATTATTATTATTATATATATATATATATATATATATATATATATATATATATATATATATATATTGTGAAAATGTTTAGTTTGATTTTATACATGATTATTAATTTTATTTTGCATTTTTCTAATTTTTGTTTTGTTTCTTAGAATACAAATAATACGTGTCAATTCATCTATTAATTGCGTATTTTTTTTTCTAAATTGAAATGATTAATCCACAAATAACTGTTAGTTTTGAAAAAAATAATTACATTGAACTATTTTTTGTCAGTTTGGATTGTACAGTCCACTGTGCCATTACAAGATCTCATGACCGATTTTATCTTTTTATAAAAAAGTTTTTTTTTTTTTATAAAAAAATTATAACCGATTTCCATGAGATGGGTATCCTCGGATCTGGAAGGTATCCAGGGTACGAGGGAGCTGGGTACTAAAGCTGACACTCCAGATCCACCAGCCAGGAACACCACCCGCATCAAAATCACGGGATATATATCGGGAGATAAGCAGGAGTCGCGAACCGGTTCATTCCGAGCCATTTATCGGATAGTCCGCTCCTAGCGCCTATAAACTTTACAGCCCAAAGTTTCCCGCTTTAGCAGAACCTGTTAAATATTTCTCAGATACTAAAAATGTTTATCGAGGCTATAAATTAACGAAAGATCTCAAAGTAGACTCAAGTCAATCGCCTCCGAAACGAGGAAATTAAATAATTATTTAAAAAATATCTTCTTTGATTTACAATAAAACTATAATGTATATAATCTACCAGTCACAGATACTTTAAGAGAATTTTACATACATAACATTAATATGTCGTAAAAATTTTCGAACATCAAACGCATCTAATCTTTCCAGTCTAAAGTCCTCCGTATAATAGTCAATGCTCCTTATTATGCATAATATCTTACATCATGAACTTAACATCCCTTATGTCCTTGACGTTATTTCATTCCGAATCTCATATTTTCACTTGAACCTAATGCACCACCCTAATCTCTTAGCACAATCCTTATCCAGTTCCAGTCACCCCTACAATCCTCCTCGACGGTTGAAACGACAGTGGCCACGGGCTCTTTTGTAAATATGTCATTGGAGTTCTGGCATAGGCCAGATTCTCCACTCAAGTCATGAGCGTCTGTTGCTGTAGTGCCCTCCATCAGTTTCCACTGGTTTCAAATAACAGTGACGCGGATGGGAGAGAAGCACTGGGATCCCCTGGAGTCCTGCCTTGGCTTCCACATAGGACGATAAGGCATGACTTAGAGTCCCTTGGGTGAATGTAAATATTGTACATAGCTGCGAATGTTTTTTATGCCCTTTTTCAGTCTACCTTCGATTATTCGGCTGAAATTACTGAATGTGCCGAGAGATTGGGGGTTGATCAGGGTAACCGAAATGTGAAAGCTCTACTGCAGTCGCTACTAGAAAATGCATTTGAGGAGTGGGCCAACTGCAGGTGGTTTTCGCCATTTTAAAGAGACCCCTAAAGCGAATAGATACATCTATAAAAATCAAGTACTTTCTGGGTCTGAATGGTCAAATGCCCTAAAACTAAACATTAATTATGCACCCCTGCGTGGAGTCCCAAGAGTCAGCGGACAGGTCGGAGAAGTTGGGTCCCTCTGCCGTAAATGCGGCAGAGAGTCTGTAACACCAGCCCATGTGCTGGGAAAATGCCCCAACAACTCCCTCCTCATAACACGTCGTCACCACCGGGTCAAGTTCGAGTATGATGCTCCTTAGGGAAAGGAAATTCACCTGCTTTGACGAGGTATATTGCATCGATAGTGAAGGCTCTACGAGATACGCGGATATCGTCCCATTTCCCAAGACAGGAAGGACAGCGCTGATCTTGGATCCAACTGTCCGCTTTGAGAGCAATGACCTCGACCAGGCGGGTGAAGTGGAAAGGAAAAAGAAGAACACGTACGATAAATGTATCCCTTTCCTAAAAGATAAATTCCGTGAGACCTTCGGAGAGAGAGAGTTCACCGGGAGAGGCCTCTGGTTTGGGTCTCGCGGAACTATCCCAAAAAGAACAAGGAGCTTCCTCGAGGAACTAGGTGTCGACATTAAGGACGTAGCGAGGTTGGCTGAAAATATAGTCCTCGACTCCCTGAGAATCATTCACCACCACGTGCATGGTTAGCCCGAGAGTTTTAATTTATGTATTTAATGAATAATTGAAAACAATAGAGATAAAGACAGAGAAGTGAGAGAAAGGGAAACTAAATGTAAAAAAAAACAAAACATAAACAATGAAAGGAAGGAAAAAGGAAAAAAAAAAATGGAAAAAAAATGTATATATTAACTAATATGTATATATTAACTAATCTTGTAGCCTTAATATTAATGCCATTTAATGTGGCAGAATGTATTAACATTCAATAAAAAAAAAAAAACTTTCTTACAAATGAAATATTCCAATGTTAAATAGCAAAACATATTTTAACAATGAATATTGAATAAAATATCAAAGAATGAAGGAGATATTGTACATTGTACCTTGAGAAACCAAACAGCCTGGACATTAGCAAAAGGGGAAGTTAGGACCCAGGTTTCAATTTGCAGTGTGTGGTAACGAGAGGGCTACAGATCCCTGTTTAATTTGCCTAACAGCAGTTTTAGGGGAGTCGCCATTATTAAAGTGGGCAAGGACCGCTGTACTGAATAAGTAGAGTCCTGTTGGTACAATAGCTTAGTAATCCTGGCAGCTTGTTGCTCAGTTAGGCCCTACAACCTCTACAATCAATTACACGCAACAAAAATAACCGACAAACCAAACAGCTCAAACATGGACGGGATTATTGTTAGTTATGAATGAAAATCAATACAAATAAGATAGTATTTGACCTCGGGAAAATGTATAAACAGATTTAAAAAAATTAAATTAAAGGTTTTTGTGATCCTAATTTTATGATAGCGAATTTGTATATACCTACTAGTCCTGTCATAAATATTGTTACGAGGAAATATATACAGATTTCAACAAAAAAAATATTTTTTTCAAAAACTTTATTAGAGAATAAAATGTATATCTATAGAAAGTAAAACAAAAAATAAATTCAAAATGTCCCCCTTTTGCCTTGACACAATCATTTAATCTCCGTGGCCAGTCATCAATAGCAGCACGCAACACTTCTTGAGGAAAGCGCTCAACTGTTCAGATCAGAGATTGTTTGAGACTTTCATAGTTAGGGAGTGCTCTGTGGCATGGCATCCTCTCCAGTTCGAACTAAAGCCGATAATCTAGTGGGTTGAGATTACAGCTTTCCTGAGACAAAGATGAACTCTCGAATGTTCTTTTGCAGCCACTGCTGAGTTGACCTGGCCTTGTGAGCTGGTGTGGAATACTGCTGGAAAACCCAACCAGCAAACAGAGTATCATTTAGAGGCTTGACAACAGGTTCCAAAATACCGTTCTAACTGTTTTTAGAAATGTTTTAGCTCTTTTTTTCTACAAAAGTGGAGCTTATGGTGCCATAAAAGCAAACTCCCCACCAAACCGTCACTGAGGAAGGATGACCTCTTCCCACTTTTCCAATGACTTCTGCGGATTCTTTAGAGCTGTGTTCGTAGACACGATCATTTTGGCGATTAAATTTTTCTTAATTTTAAACATTTTCTCATCGCTAAACAAAATCGTTCGATGAAGACCATTAGTGTAACGACCAAGAATCACTTTGCATCTATCCACTCTAATTTTTTTTAGGGAAGAGGTTAGCCTTTGTCCTGTCATTCTTCGAAATGCACCTATCCTAAGGTCACTTTATTATGCGGGACATTGATCCGACTGAGATTCACATGATTTGTTGTTTTAGAATGAGATTTTTTCTGATTCGAACAGCCACTGCTCTTACTGCATTTGCCGTTCTCACAGTGCGGGGACGACCCGGCCGAGGTCTGTCACATACAGGTAAGGTCTCATTATATCTATTTATAGTGCGGTACACGAACATACGGCTGATACCCGAAGGTTTAAAAACGTTGAAAATCTCTGACCTTGTGACCTACAACATTGTGTAAGGCGATCACAGCTATTCGGTTTTCTTTATCATCCCACTCCATTTTAACTGAGCGAAAGAAAAATACAAACTAACTGGGATTAGTATTCTGGCATGTATAGAAAATAACCTGATAGAGGTAAGGTTTATTTAAATAATTACCAAGAATGCAAACAAAGTTCAGCTTTTGTAATAGCATTTATAGCAGAACTAGGTATGTATTGTATATATTATGATAATATATCTGGTCACACACACATACCATTTTGCGAGACTTATTTGGACTTAAGAGACCTCAAAACGTGTATTTTCTCTGAAAATTCGGAATCGAAAATTATCACGACCGCAATATGCATATTGTTACGATATAGGTAAGTGGAAGTAATAAAATATAGTCATACTGGAATAAATAAATAAAAATATGCTACAGCATTAAGAGTATGTTGACGTACAAAATATATTCGGTCTATCACCAGTAGAATAAACCAGGATCGTGATTTAAATTGAAAATGGCGCTGAAGCCCATCTTGAGTGAAGACTATAATTAATCCAAGTCAACTATCGTGGAATGACGCAAAGGCTTTCGCGTATTCTGTTTGACGAGCGGATGTAAACCACAATTCAATTAACAACTACAATTAACTCGACGCGTAAAGTTTAGTGCCCAAAGCCAAATGAATTAATTCCATTTCTTTAAGTTTCCCACGATTATAAAACACAATACTAAAACTAATATAAATATAAATAAAAAAAAAATAGAATAGAAAAATAACTTTATTCTGGGACAATGTCTCCTAAGGATAACATAATGTTGCAGAAAAAGAATAAGAATTATTTCTGGCCAGAAGTACTAGTCCGTGGTACAGACCCCTTTTTATCGAATTATTAACATCCGCCTGAAATTTCTTAAATAGTTTCATCTCATCGTAACCAATAACTATTTTATTTACGAAAACTCTTGGAATTGGGGCGTTTTCAATCTGGAGGGGGACAAACTTTGTCTATTTAATTAGGTACTATAAGCTCGTAAATACCAATTTGCTTTCTACTTAGATCGTAAGATAATTTATATAAAAAATATAGAAAAAATATTGGGCCGTTTGGCCTATATAACTTCGTTATTTTTAAAATTTGGTGGTATAGGTCACGGCAAACGGCTCAATATTTTTGAAAGCCACCTTTTTTCTCGATTTTGTGATCAAAGTATCTTACGAGATCCAAGTAGAAAGCAAATGAGTATTTGCGAGTTTTCAGTACCTAATTAAATAGACAATGTTTGACCTCCTCCAGATTTAAAACGCCCCAATTTCAAGAGTTTTCTAAAATAGTTGTAGGTTACGATGAGATGAAACTATTTACTAAGTTCCAGGCGAATGTTAATAATTTAATGAAAAGGAGTCTGTACCACGGACTACTGTTACAACCGCATGTAAACCAAAAAAACAAAAGCATGCAAAACCAAAATAATGCAGCTATATGCAAAATAATTAGAAATATAACAATAAAAATAAGAAATGAGCCAAAATTATCGCTGCTTGGCTAGAAAATAAAAATAAACCATATCTTCTCTATTTCTTTTTCTTTTCTTTTTATAGAAAGAAAGCAACAAATGAAAAATTGATTCTTGTGATAGATGAGCAGTAAAAAAAAAATAATAAAAAATAAAACGTAAAATAGAAAAGAAAAAAAAAATGTATGTATTCTATAAGCAAAGTTGGTTCCGTCCATGAAGTCTATGAAACAAAGATAAAACTTACTAATCTTAAAATAATGATAAATTATTGAGGTTTGGGTCTAGATTATTTTGTTTTATTTTTATAAAATTCCATTCGTGAATGAATGAAACATATGGATTATAAACATCAATGTATATTCATAGGCACGGCTATACATCGAAAATTTCAACTAGTTCGATTTGGATCATAGTTGGAGCAATATTTGGGATTAATGATAAAATTCTGCAGTATATATTTTATCGAATTTCATCAACTACGTCCGTTTGCGTCTACGCAAATGTATATACACATTACTAAAACAAACATAAATAATGCAAATTTTCACTATATATTGTTTTTTTAGAATTTTTATTTTCTAGAAGTTTAGCATAACTTAGTTTTTCGTGTTTTTTTTTTTAAATTATGAAAATATCACATATATCATTTCTGCAATAAACGATTCAAATATGTTATTCACAAAGAATAGATATTTACTAATAATATAAATGATATAATTTCATGTTTAACGTTCATTAAAATAACTATTAATGAAGTATCATGTAGTATAACCCAGTTAGAAACATCTCAAACCAATCACATTCAAAGGATGTCAGTAGTCACACTGCTAGCTTCTTTATTTTTCAACTGATGGCACTAAAATAAATTTAGAACATAGATAATTTAGTTGAGAGTGATTTTTTAATGAAAACCCAATTAGCGCAATTATGTTAGTTAGAAACTTTTCAAACCAATGCCACAACTTATTGCAAGAAAGAAAAATCGTTCCTTATAGCATGTACTTTGCTTGGGTAAGCACCACTGAACATTTAAAAACTTCATGAAGCCAAAAGTTTTCTAGCAATTAAATAAATACTAAAATATTGCTAACTTATTTTCTAATATCCATAAGATAAGTGGAGTGAAGGTTTTAAATGAAGACTGAAAAAATTTTGGTCTACCTCTTCCTGGAATCACCCTCCATATTTTATGAATTCAAAAAATCTTTAATCCTCCGAGGTGGTAAATCCTAAAGTCTTTTCAGTTTTAATTATTCATTGATTCTTGACGTTTTTAATCTTAACATTGAAATTTTCTCATTTAGTATTCCATTTTGCAATAATAATAAATGGTTTTATATTGACTTTACAATCAGGGAAAGTATTGTTTCATAATATATAAAAGAGCTTATTTTGATTTTAAAGTTACATCTTAAATCGCAATGATATGCCTGAGACATTTGGATAAATGTTTCAGCCAACAATATAGATTGATACCAATAGGTAATACCTATTAATAATAATAATTTAGATAATTTATATTTATAGATATCTTTAGATAACATGTCGGCATAGTCATTAATGATAAATTAGTTTGAAAGTTTTTTTTAGAATAAAAAAATAGGTAAAGTGATTTATATATATTTAATTTGTTCATCTCCTTACTAACTTTTTTCGATTAACAGATAAATATACAATATATAATTTCTCGTTCAAAAGAATTCCCTCCATCTTTAGAGAAATATGCAGAGTTAGACATTATTTGGTTAAAAATATACCCATAAAATATATATTAAGATTTTTAAATCATGCATTATCCCAACCCATCCTTCAACCGTCCTCACTACTTATTCTGATGACACATGTGTGTCATCTGTCAATAATGAACCTACTGTTGCATCTCATTCTCTGCAGTCACACATTTCAGCTATTGAAGTATTGTGTGAAAAATGGAAAATTAAAATTAATGCAAATAAATCCTAACAAATTACTTTTACCCTTCGCCGTAAACCTACAACTTCCTGTCCTTCCGTATCCTTTAAAAATATTCCAATGATCTCTGTCGAACAGATCCGTTACCTAGGACTCCTTATTGACAAACGCCTTACTTGGAATCCTTATGCTAGACTTAAAAGACAAGAACAGATTCCGACTACTTCAACACTTCCTTGACAAACGCTCTAAGCTTCCAATATTCTACAAAAAAACTCATTTACACTACCATCATCAGGCCCATTTGGACTTATGGAATACAATCCTCCGTAAAATCCTAAATGCTCCTTATTATGTCACAAAGAAAATTATCCATAAAGACTTTGATTTTCCTCTTGTTAAAGACTTGGCCGGAACTAGATATTTTTATTTTTATTCCAAACTCTTTGCTTACTCCAATCCCCTAGTTCATAAACTTTCATCTAATACAATTCCTGACAACCCTCCAAGGCGTCTGTAAAGAAGACGGCCATCTAGATTAATCTAATCTTTGAAGTGTTACCAATGGGTAGCTTCTTCACAAGTTCTTATCATTTTATATATTCCTGTAGCGGATTTGCTTTTTATAAGTAAATTACAATAAATAAAATAAAACAAGAATAAAAGTTTATTAAAAGATACTAAAAACTTAATTTGTTGCGATTTTCATGATTTGATCGGATTTTCCAGAGCTTGAACCATTAATGTTATTTTGTTAAATACTATAAATATTGATTGTGCTGTAGGATCTATGAGGTGTATATTGGATTTTTGTGTCTGGCTAAATTATATCGTGTGTGTGTATGAAATGTAGAGTGATAAGCGTGTACTGTAGCCGAGATGAGATCTGGTGGAAGATAGTTCTGACCTGTGTCAGAATTAAAAATGTCGGAAAGGAAGGATTGTGGAATTATTGTCTGGGTAGAAGTATTGTCTTAAAAAAAATATGTGATTACGATTGAAAAAAATAATTTTGTTTTTAAAGGAATACAAAAATCAACAACACTTTTACTCAGATTCATGATGAGTATTTATTTTAAAGTGAAAATTAATAAAATAAAATTTCGTTTTTGAAAATATTAACGTTCTTTTTAAAAAACCAAAAGGTGAATTCATAAAAAAACTTGTTTAAATACTTTCTATTTCATAATAAAAGCTTATCGAGAATCACTCATTCGTGTTTACTTTATAACTTGAAAGCCACCGATCTCTTCAATTTACTTTTAATGTGGAAAATTTCCCCCAAACGTCAAATTTTTTACTAAAATAATTATAAAAATAAAATAAAGGAAAAGAAATTTTACAAATAAACCTATTAAACAAACGAAACTTCCAAAATGAAATATTTATCATGAATTACTAATAAATCTGTATTTGCTAGTAGTCTCAAATGGTTATTTCATTTTTATTTGTTATATAAATTAGGTCATTATTTACCAATATTTTATTTATTAGCTGTTTTAATACGACGTTTCGACAATCACTAGGGAAATTTCCAAGTATTATTGAGTCCTCCATTTGATATTCATTATTAATGTCGTCTTAATTTGTTCAGTGAATAATTAAATTGTCCTGCTATTTGAGAGTTTCCCCTACGTATTTTCCATTTAATCCCATATTAGTCTTTTTCCTAAAACATTAAAAAAAAACATAATTATAAAATTTTCCTGTATGGAAAACATGAAGGAATATATATATATATATATATATATATATATATATATATATATATATTATATATATATATATATATATATATATATATATATATATATATATATATATATATATATAAATTTAATTTAAACTTCGTCACACTTCGGATACTCGTTTTTAATATTAAAAATTATGCCTATGAGATAATGCGATATACATATACACAGCAGGATACAGCGAGAATCGGTTTACAGAGGCCGCTATTGAACCAAAAAAAAATAAATAAATAAAATTTGCCTTTATGGAAAACATGAAGAGAAATATATATAAAATTAATTTAAACTTTGCCCCACTTCGGATACGAGTTTTCAATATTTAAAAATATGTCTAAGGGATAATCTAATATGTATAGCAGGATGAAGATAGAATCGGTTTACAGAGGATCATATTGAACCCCCCAAAAAAATAAACTTACATATTATAAAATTAGCCTTTAAGGAAAACATGAAGAGAAATATATATAAAGTTAATTTAAACTTCGTCACACTTCGGATACGCGTTTTCAATATTCAAAATTATGTCTAATGGATAATGCGATATGTACAGCAGAATACAGAGAGGATCGGTTTACAGAGGCAGCTATCGAACCCAGAACAAAGCGGACCCGTAGAGGACTCACTCTAAGCGACATAAAGGCCCCGGATTGCTATAGGCCTAAACTGCGGCTTTATCAATAACGGCTCGCAGCTATCCGATTTCACAAAGGAGAGTATTGGTCAATATGTGGGGAGGGGTAGTTTGCGAGGGTTTGGGGATCAGTCGAGTGGCAAACAATGCTTAAATCCCGCGTATCAACCTTTGGCAGTTATTCTGTGGGGACGGGATAGCTCCATATCGCCGGTTATTTAAGGGGGTTTTATCGACGAGAATGGGATTCGCATTTCGGTTTGGAGTTTCACCTGTTTGGAAAGCGGTCGGCTTATACTTTATCCGACCTGTCGAAATCCCATTCTACAACAGCCCAAGGGAAATGAGATGCATAACACATCCAATACGCTAAAAGTGGATAAAAGAATTTATGAATATATTAAAATGTATGCCTGAGAGAGAACTCTCACATTAGATTCGACTGGTGCATTCTATGTATTAGTCAGTGGTAGATAGTGTTGCCCAAAATCGATCTTGGTCTTGCACTTGGACTGGTAAAAAAAAGTCGATTTTTAAATAAACATTAAGGCAAAATAGTTACTAATACTTGACAATCTTAGTGTAACTATATTTTAATAATTGGTATAACCAATATACTTTTGCATTTAACTCCTCTAATTTTTCATTCGGCCTTAGGTTTCTCGTATCTAAAAAAATACAGTAGCATCTCTATACTAATAAGCTAATAGGTAACTGCAAGACTGTTGGGAGAATCGTGTGCAAGACCAAGACCATGACCAAGACTGAGTTTGCAAGACCAAGACTCGACTCGGTCTCGCATTTGGGCAACACTGGTATTAGAGACCCATTATCTTAACATTATTAACATCAGCCTAAAACTTCTTGAATAGTTTCATATCATGGTAACCTCCGAAAATTCTCAGAATTAGAGCATTTTTAATGTGGAAATGGGAAAACTATGTCTATTTAATTAGATATTAAAAAACTCATGAAAACCCAATTGCTCTCCGCCATCGGCATTTGACGTGACCACTCCAAACTTGTCTAAAAGGGGAGGCTATATAGGCCAAACGGTCTAATATGCTTAAACGTTCCATTTCTACGAATTTCGTAAATAAAAAAAGTGTAGGTTACGATAAGATGAAGTCAATCACGAAATTTTAGGGGATGTTAATAATTTTATAAAAACGCGAAATCAGCGAAACATTTTTTTCGTATAAATAAATATAATATTGAAAACACAATACAATATTAATAAGCTCTCCCCGCCCCCATTGTCGATGGGGCATGAACCTTATCTCCGCCTTCGAAAATACCCCTCTTCTTAAAATCAGTTCAAGCTAAATTAAAATTTTAAAAA
This sequence comes from Nezara viridula, assembly GCA_928085145.1. Taxonomy (NCBI): domain Eukaryota; kingdom Metazoa; phylum Arthropoda; class Insecta; order Hemiptera; family Pentatomidae; genus Nezara; species Nezara viridula. The sequence continues at coordinate 125,655,417 of OV725082.1, forward strand.
CTCTTCGATCATATAATTCTATAAAACTAGGGTATGTTCCATGTTTCTTTTCTTTATCCACTGGATTGAAATCTTTCAATCCGAAAAATAAAAACCCTATCATAATATCGCTCCCTTCAAAATTTTGGCACTACTTGAGCCCTTTAACCCTATTCTTTGTACCCCAGATATCACAAAAAAAAAAAAAAAATCTGGTGTGTCCCCTCACACGACATTCCTACCTATTTCAGAAGTTTTCATATCTTTATATATGTCCATAAAAAAAAAAAAAAAAAATTGAACTAGATTTATTTTCCTGAAAATTGATCAAAGAAAAGATTTGCGAACGATTTATTCGATAAACTAAAGCAATGTAAACCAGCTTAAGGTCGATCAGTGCAAAAATTTCAATACCCTCTAATATTGCTGTTTCTGTTAAAAGTAGAGGAAATAGCGAATTTCGTGTGATTCACCACTTTCTGACTCCAACATATGAACCCCTAATCTTACATTGGAAATTGAATGGCTGTAACTACGTTAATAGCTGTCCGAAATAAAAGATTTTTATAAAGTTTTGTAATGAATTTTATTACCTTTCTAAAATGTAAAACCTGATTATTAGAACATTATAGGAAAGTTTCATTAAAATAGTTAGAGCCGTTTTTGTGCTACAGTCTATAGATATGATATTAAAGAATACTTAATTATACAACGTTTTACCGAGTTTAATCATAATCGTTACAGAGGTTTTTGAGAAAATTGTAAAAATATGTTTCACCGTTAATATAAACTGGCACTTCCGGTAAGCTAATTTTAAGGAAAAAGTTGCTATAACATCTAAGAAATATACTTATCTTAAATACACAGACCATTTTGACTTGGTTATTTGGACTCAGGGGACCTTAAAACATGTATTTCCGTTAAAAACTCAGATTCGAAAATTTTCACGATCGCAGTACTTACCCTTACTATATATTTCATATGTAGGGAAGTGAAAGTAAAAAAGGTTTTATTAGATGTTTGATATATATTATACTATATTTTATAATATATTACTTATACATATATAATATAGCTTATCGAAAAGGTTAGTTGCTTATCGATTGAGTTGGTCTCTATTACACAGGTAGCTGATACTCCATTAGCAATAACACCTTTCCCCGATCAGGGAACACCATCAATCTTGTTGTAATTAATTAAAGGCCTCGTACTATTAGTGCAGAACCCGCTCCTAGGTAGCGTACCGTTGCGGCCGAGGTACACCTCGGAAGACTAAGCCCTTAAGTCTCTTGAGGATAAGTCTCCAGGCCGGTAGGGCGGAGTGGTTGATAAAAGGCCCAGCAGAGGGAGCCGGGAGAGGTCGACACAGAGAATACTCTCCGCTGGGGGTAGAAGGAAAGGAGGGGAAGGTGGGGGAGTTGTTGATGTAATCTCAATGTTTAACAGCGCTAATGGCCGGCACGGTCCATGCACAAAGCCCCGCTCCATTTTAAATCGGCTCTCGCAGCCATTTCCTATTCAATGCATGTCTTACTTGTGCATAGTGGAGCGCCTTCTTCGTCTATAATGCACCTACCTCACGATCGGCTTTATTCTCTAGTAGTCTTTTTATTCCCCTATATAGTCATAGTTTTTTACCTATATAGTCTTCTCCTTTTTACCATCATTGAAGAATTTTATATTCCTATTATTGCGATATTCGTATTGTAAAATATAAACAAAATTGAGATAACAAAAAAATCTGACTACAGAGATCGGGAAATCCTTTTCTAAGGTAATTTACTTGTATATATACGTAAACATTTTTAAAGGTTATTGGAGAAACAATTCACACCTACGAATATTAAGAAAAAAGAAAAAAGCTCGAGCTGTGAAACACGTGTTACTCTTGAAACCTGAAAAACCGAAGATTGCGAGTTCAAATACCTGTACCGGAGTAAGTACAATACCTGTACTTTATAAGAAGCAAAAATTTGTCTCTAAATTATACGAGGCGCCCAAGTGATCATAGAGCTATTTTCCATTTGCTACCTTTTCAATATCTTTGCGTATGTCTATATGGGTTTGACTAGGTAATTTGACTTAAACAATGTATATTATTTATTTTAATAATGCTAACACATTACCTTCACACTCCGACGCAGATCCTGTTCATCAGTCCACTTTAATTCCATCCAGCTTCCTTTTTCAGACACAGTCCGGTATCTTGGCTTTATCTTAGACCGAAGACTAACGTGGAACCCACATACTAGATTTAAAAGCCAAGAACTTAACCGACGATACTGCCAATTATACAGACTACTGACCAGAAAATTGAAATCAACTTTCAATTGACACCAAATTACTGATCTACAAGACGATCCTGAAGCCCGTTTGGACCTACGGACTTGAACTTTGGGGGTTCAAGTTCAAAGTTCTCTAACATCAAACGCATCCAATCCTTTCAATCCAAGGTCCTCCGAACAACCTCCAAGGTCCGTTCTATGTAACCAACAAAACTCTGCATCATGACCTTAATATCCTATTTGTCCTTATCCCTGAAAAATTTTCAAAATTCCATCAGAACCTTATCAATCATCCAAATCCCCTAGCCCAATCCCTATCTAGTTCCACTCATCCCTACAACCCTCCTCGAAGGTTGAAGCGGCAGTGGCCCAGAGATCTTTTATAGTATTAATTTTGGAGTTCTGGCAATGGTCAGATTCTCCATTCAAGACATGAGTATATGTGGCTAAAGCGCTCTCGCTCAAACTCCACCGGCTTTAGCACCAGTGAGGCGGTTGAGAGAGTAGCGCAGGGATTTGGGTTCCCCGCCTGATTGTATATATTGTATATAGGTATGACTGAATTTTTATGTTCTTAATTTACTTATATTTAGGTTATATTATTTTTTTATTGTATATATTTTTTATTTATTATTATTTAGTTATTATTTTACTTTTGTTAATTTTGTTTCTGTTTTGTATATACGGTGTGAATGTGTTTATTTATCAATATAATTATTGTCCCTGTGACAGAATATTATATGTCTAATAAAAAAAAATAATGTTAAAATTTACTGATAAATTGAAAACAATTTATTATAAATGATTATAGTATGTTTTGGTTGGGGCGGCGTGAGATGTTGATAGGAACTCAGCCCTCGGCACTTAACTGGCTGGCTGGGCTCCAGAGCTTGAGGCCATACTTCACTTGACAGTGGCAAGTACCCCAAGCTCTCCAGTAATTTTCTCTTTGCGAAATTTCGGCACCTTCCTCTTTCAACTTTTTTTTTATTTAATTTTTCAAATATTTAACACTGACACTTTTCCGAATTAAAAATTAATATGATAACGTAATATCTTTAATAATCTGCACTATGTATAATGAGGTAGTATTTATCTCCAAGATCAATGGATTTTTTTGAATAAAGTATGAAATGAAACTGAATTTTATAGAAAAATAAATCATCCAGATTTATAAAGGAAGGAGATGGTCCGGGGTGGCGGTCATAAAAAGGCTAAATAGTGGCAAAACTATTTTTATTCATAGCCAACGATTCGACCTGACTTTTCAGGTCTTCTTCAGAGCTAAAATGGACAAGATACAAAAAGATATAGAGAATTGTGGAAGTTACCATATTATTAACACAAAAAATTATAAACAATGTCAATAAGCTTATTAAAATTATAAACAATAAGTACATTAAAATATAAACAGATTGAGCTAAGTAACAAGGTCCTAAACTGAAATAAATATATAATAACAATTGTTGGCAGTGTAAAAACAGCTCTTTTAATTTATTTTCATTAATTTTCTTTATTATTTTTTAAAACAATATTTATAGTTATTTCTCTTTTGGGTGTATGTTTGTTATGAATGAACACTTGTAGCCTAATACATGTTGCCTTTTAATGTGTCATATAAATAACTGGTTACATATTGATACATACAAAAAAAATTAAAAATAAAATAAAAGAACTTATGAACTAGCCGAAAAATGAATTGAATGACACGATAAAAAAAAAAAAAAATAGAAATACGATAGAAAAAAACTATACTGGATTAGTTAATAAAAATCAGTAAAACAATTTATATTTAATAATAAAAAAAGGACTTAATAAATATAAAATTTATAAACCGATAAATTAATTGGCTATTGGCTCCAATAAATCACTTAAACATCACATCAAACTAACCTAATACGATCAAAACATTGAATTTAAGTAAGTACGTACACCCAAACATGTGTTCTATGTAGTAACAACATAGGTATCGAGTTACAGCAAAGCTATTATGAAGGCTGTCAAGTTGTAAATAACTTCATGAATAACGGAGTGTCAAAGTTCTCATGGAAAATGGCAACTAGCAACTTTCCTAATCTAGCTGGGGCTGCAATATTTGATATGGATGCCCATGTTTAGTAGCAAGATAAATTTTAGAAACCAACCATTCATTTGAACTGATTTAGAATATTGAACTGAACAGAACTAAACATATTAGATATAAGTTTATGTTAATTTAATGTTAGGTCAATTCAATTCGTATGAAATGTACGTTTTTATCACTTCAGAAATTCAATGTGGAGTTAGTGGACTTTTATTGTTTAAGACGATTATGTTTACAGATTATAATGAGCCGTTAGATTGCTAATTGTTTAATATGCCATTAAATATGACCATAGGAACATGTGATTTTCGAACAGCCTAAGCTGCTCTATTTTCAAGGTGTTATGATAATTAAAATGACTATATTTTTATTATCTGACATAGTTGACTTATATATTCCTAAAGTTTAGCCACGAATAAAAACACTAGGTTCAAAGATTTTCAATAATATATAAGTAAAAGCCTAATACATTAACCATGCAACTTGTTATAAATAGTAAAAAAATGTAGGCATTTTTGCTGAATTATGAAAATAATTTTTTGTAGTGTAATTTGTGTAAATTCGCCAAATAACTTCTTAAATAATCTATTTCTAAATAAATTTTTAAAAAATCGTATTTTCATACGATAAGTTATCACTCAACGTGTCCTGGAATTTCCTTTTTCCATAGGAATGTACCAGGCCCCAATGACCGCCAAGGTCTTACTATAATCGAAATGTTTTTTGAATCTTCTGGTAATGATAAATACAAAAATCCGCTGCAATAATTCCGGATTTCTGTAATTATCTGGCACATTCAGTCAATAAAATTATACCAAAAACGAGCAAGAAAAAATTCCTACCTGTATCTAAACAAAATGCATAATAATAAAAGGCCTAAAACCTCCCTCTACCGTTCGCCGTCCAAACCTAGTTCCTTCAGATTAGCTTTAGTGTAATCTTCTCACCTACGCTTCGGTCTACCCCTCGGACGTTTTCCATTCCTTACAGTAAATATTAAACTTTTAGTAATTCTCTCGTTACTAAGCCCAACAATTTTACAGGCCTATTTGATTCGCCGGGATGAAATCACCTCAATAGTATTATCCGGATATAGTTCACGCAATTCGGCGTGGTGTAACCGTCTGAACTCTCCGGTTAATTCATCCTTCTTCGGTCCGAATATTCTACGCAATACTTTATTTTCAAAAATCCTAAGACAAATATATAACTAATATAATTTACTCCTTTCCGTCATAGATAACTGGATGAAAAGTATAGAAACAAAAAATGAAATAAAATGCGAAGGAATATTTTGAAGCGAAATTTAAAAAAAAATCGTGACTCGTAATACTGGGACATTGTTTTCAGCTTACTACTATGTATTTGGTTTCATCTCCATTTAGGTTGATTTGATCTTCTTCTCTTATCACTATGTCCTCTTGATAGTAATATAGGTAATAGATATTTATAATTGATTTGTCAATAACCTTATACAATAAATTTTCACTTTTACAACATATTACATGCAAAATATATTTTATTTATAAATGAAAAAAATAACAATAATAATAACTGTTGTTCTCACCAAAAAAAATGAATTCGTTTTTCAAATATTTTGCTTAAATTGAAGTTTCCCAGGGTTTTAGCCATTTTTATGCCTTTTCCAACAACTGTGCGGTATTCGGAGAAAGGTTGTTGTGAACAAAAGACCATTCGACGAAGGTTTGAACAAAATAAATCCAATAAATTATTGGTTTCTTTGTGATGGTCAATGGCAGGAATAATTTATTTCTCCTTTTTACCCAGAGGTAAAAACACCACATTCAAAGCATACTGCAATGTTATTAACGTATTTCATAAAAAAACAACCTGCATTGGTTAATCAGAAAGGAACCTATACCCTTACTTACACGGCAACGTCAGACCTCATGTTTCACGACAGAGAGTGAAGAAACTGAATGAGCTATGTTACGAAGTCGTTCCACACCCACCTTATTCAAAGTGATTAAGGAAAACTGCCTTAAAAGTAACATTTTTGAAAATAATTCTCAGGCCAAAAATTCACAGACAATTTCCTGATTTCATTTCTTCACAAAACCCATATCTTTTTAGTTCTGGGGTTGAAAAACACGTTGGGGAAAATGTCTAGTAAATAAGGATAAATGTTTTAAATGAAAATATTTTGGTTTCATAAAGTTGTTTTACTAAATAAACTTCCCTGTGAAAACTGACATTTAATATGGAACGGACCGATATTTTATTGGATAAACATGATTTATGAAGAGGTTTTTATATAAAAAAGATAAAAAGATTAATCAAAAACAGGATTTCAATTGTTTAATTCATGGAACTAACTATTTGTAAAATATAAAATAACTTGCTCATACGAGCCATTATTATTTTTAAAATATATACCTCATTAGATTGATTTTATTTTTAAATACAAATATGAATAATTGTCGAGAACATAATATGCAATGTGAAACTCAGCAATGAGGAAACAGAAGAGAAATCTAAAACAACTTCCTTGTTGCTAATATAATATAATTACTTGAATGTAATATTGATTTTAGACATTAATATCCTCGATTATAAATGAAACATAACATGTGTGATATAATATATATTATATACCTGTACCACTGCAACCCATGGAGTATATTGGGTACAGTACAGTGTAAGAAAGAACTGTTTCAAAGCCAACGTTTGTGCAGGGAGGTAATCTGGCCGGATCACGGTCAACCCTCAGGTTTTCCTCCATAGTTAATGATTTAAGTATGCTTGCCTACTTTATAGAGGCAGGGTGTGGCCTCGAAGGGTCTCCCGACCCGGGATCGATCGACGGCAGGTGATAAAAATGTTCTGTCATCAGAAGGATTCCAATCCAGAAACTTGAGCATTGGAAGTCAGGAAGTCCACGCAGCTACATCACTTCTTATATGTACATACATGATTGTATTTTTTTTTAAAGATTGGAATCATTTAAATCTTTAGAAGCGCGATATGGTCTTCTTTTAAAGGTATA